>CM019155.1:113005496-113314146 GCA_009733165.1 Naja naja | reverse complement strand
AAGAGACACGGGAATTACATAAGAAAGAAACTTGTTTGCATAGAGATAATGGCTAACGTATTTAAAAGGGGGTTCTGCATGAAGAAATAGTAATAAGAATATATTGTATTATAAAAGTGTAAAACAATAGGGTTACTGACAATTTTACTGGTAAAAGGTCACATTTTTATTTTATTTACAAAAGAAAGCTAAATGTGATTAGATGAATTGAATTAATTGAAATGATTTTAGAAAATGCTAAAAATGATTTGTCTCATCATAAGTTAAGATTATTTTTTATTATTATCTTGGAACCATAAATAAATCTTAGGGGGATATGTGTTGCAGAACCGATTAATTAGAGATATATTGTAAAGGAGCTTTTTCTCCTTTTTTCTTTTCTTTTTTCTCTATCTTTCGCTTTTAAAGAAAAGAAGAAATGATTATGCTACTATATTAACCACTGAGGTGTCACTTTCAAAGTAGTAAAAGGGGGCAAGTCTAGGTTTTTTTTCTCATTCTTTTAGTGTTAAAATTTGTAATGGATTTAGAATTATGGAGAGAATATGTGATGAAAGGGCAAATCTGACGGACAAAAGAATTCTGAAATGATAAAAGAGTATTAACAATGTGAAGATAATTAAAGGATAGATATGGATGAACCTTATCTTTAATATGATGGGCAAATATATTGTTATTTGTAAGATTTATAAATGAAGTTTTTAAAATATATATATATATTTGCAATTAACTCGAAATGAACTGGGGGCTACAGATTGAGATTAAGATTTGAGATTAGATTAATTCTTTGATCCTTTGTCTGCAAATGGAATAGAAGTGAAGTTAAATGTTTAAAATGAATATAGATTTACTGTCATATTTGCATGTAAAAGTGACGACCCGGGAACATGCTGTCTACTGAAAAGAGCTGTTTTAAAAAATTGTTAAAAATTGAATAAAATTTGTTTAAAAAAAAAAAAACTAGGCACGCATGACCCAAACTACCTCAATTCCAACTAAACTGGCCTTAAATGCAAGCTACTCAATGCAAGAAGCCTTGTAAATAAAATACCTAAATTTCTCCTCTTACTAAATATGGCTAAATTTGACATCATATTTGTCTGTGAAACATGGCTCAACACATCTCTCCCTGACTTCATTACCACAGTAAGAGGCTATCATGTTTATCGATCAGATCGTGAAATTCATAGAGGAGGTGGTGTTGCTATCTTCTATAAAAAGTCCCTACATCTAAAAAAACATTCAAGTTACCCAGGAGCTTTCTCTTCCTGAGATTGTGAACTGTCCTTAAATATCATATTTTGATTCTTACTATGTTACAGAGCCCTTGATTATGACATCGAACATGTAAACATTAAATTCACTACTAACATGGGCAACATCCTGCCCACATGCTTTTATCTTTCTTGGTGACTTCAATCTACCTCATATTAACTGGACCCTAAATGAATGTAAAACTGAACCCATACATGCAACCTTCTACAATGCTATAACAAATCTGGGACTGGAACAACTAGTAATCAACAATAGTAATCAACTTAACAACTGCCTTGATCTCATCTTCAGCAATAGTTTGATTTCAATTTATGGAATACAAATTGAAGAACCCTTTTCCAACAGTGACCACAACATGATTGACTTTTGTCTCAACATACGTCCACACAAAAATCATCATAATGACGGGATCCCCAATTATAACTTCAAAGAAGGCAACTATTATCTGATAGACAATGATCTCTCATCCCTTGATTGGCAATTTCTATTCACTGGATGCAATACTGTTGAAGACCATTACAACATATTTTTACTTGAACTCAAAAGAGTCATCAAACTATATGTACCAATAAGAATTCCCAAAACCAGAAAAAAAACAAATTACCCATAACAATAAGGAAGCTTCAATCCAAAAAGAAATCACTTTGGTGGAAAAACAAATCTGGTCACATTGCCAACTTCAAAAGCCGATACAAAAATTTATGCCACCAGATAAAGACTGAATGCACCAATTATCACATTAAACAAGAGGAAAACCTTCTATGCATCAATTCCACCCATGCTTTCTACAATTTTGTAAACAACAAACTAAAAGACTCAAGGTCCATCCCACCCCTGAAAGGACCTAATGGTAAAGACTGCAATGATGACACCATTAAAGCCAACCTCTTTAACACATTTTTTGGCTCAGTATTTGTAAACAGCAATGGATCATGCCCAGTATTTCCTAGTTGAACCACAGACAACTACAATGATCTAATACATATCGATTTTTCAGAAGACAATGTTGAAAAAGCACTACGCAATCTAAATCTCTATCTATTGGACCGGACGGAATATGTGCCTACTTCTTTAAAAAGCTATCCACTGCCATAGCCAAACTTCTAACCATAATCTTTGAAAAATCTTTCAGGACCAGCTCCTTGCCAAACCTATGGTCTCTAGCCATGGTCATCCCCATCTTCAAAAAGGGAGACATCAGCCTAGTTGAAAATTACAGACCAATTTCTTTATGCTGTGTCACCTGTAAAGTCATGGAATCAATTATTAACCAATCCATTATCCTCCACTTAGAGACAAACAACCTACTCTCTAATAAACAATTTGGTTTAAGAAAAAAACTATCCTGTAATCTGCAACTCTTACACTGCAAAAACATATGGATTACACAACTCGATCAGGGCAAAACAATAGATGCAATTTACATAGACTTCTGTAAAGCCTTTGATTCAGTGGTACACAACAAACTACTCCTAAAACTAAAATCTTATGGTATCTCTGGACACCTGCATAACTGGATAGAAGCATTCCTGTCAAACAGACAACAAATGGTCAAAATTGGGAGCATCCTATCAAATTCTGTACCTGTCAACAGTGGTGTCCCCCAAGGCAGTGTTCTAGGACCAACTCTCTTCATACTCTACATAAATGACCTCTGTGATCATATTAAGAGCAACTGCATTCTTTTTGCTGATGATGTAAAGCTATTCAACACCACCGACAATACTGCTACCCTCCAAAAAGACCTCAACTATGTATCAGAATGGTCAAACAAATGGCAACTTCAAATCTCAACAAATAAATGCTCTGTCTTACATATTGGCAAAAAATCAGAAAATAAAATACAAGCTGAATAGTTAAGACCTTGCTGATGATCCAAACTCTGTCAAGGACCTTGGAGTACTCATATCTAATGATCTAAGTGCTAGAGCCCACTACATAGCCAAAAAGGCATTAAGAGTTGTTAACCTAATCCTACGTAGCTTTTTCTCTGGTAATATCATACTACTAACTAGAGCATACAAAACATTTGCTAGACCAATACTTGAATACAGCTCATCAGCCTGGAACCCGCATTACATATCTGATATTAATACAGTTGAGAACGTCCAGAAATATTTCACAAGAAGAGTTCTACACTCCTCTACTTGTTGCAGAATACCTTATGCCACCAGACTTGAAATTCTAGACCTAGAAAACCTAGAACTACGCTGCCTTCGGTCCAATCTAAGTATTGTACATAAAATTATATATTGCAATGTCCTACCTGTCAATGAATACTTCAGCTTCAACCATAACAGTACAAGAGCACACAATAGATACAAACTCAAGGTAAACCGCACCAAACTTGATTGCAGGAAATACGACTTCAGCAACAGAAGTCGGTCAATGTCCGGAATACTCTACCTGACTCTGTGGTTTCTTCCCCAACCCCCCAAAACTTTAACCTTAAACTGTCTTCTATTGACCTCACCCCTTCCCTAAGAGGTCTATAGGGGGTGTGCATTCTTTTTTTTCTTATATGTATCCATTTCATGTATTCATAATCACGCTTATACCTGTTATCTTATAATCGCTTGACAAAAAATAAAAAATAAAATAAAGAGGGAGAAAGAATTGTGGAGGGAGGTGGAGAGAGTGGGGAGAGAGGGAGGAGGAAAGAGAGAGAGAGATGGAACTGAAATAATAAAAAGTAAATGTGTCTGTAGGTACAACTCTGTAAAAATTAAATGCATGTCTCTATGCAAACCATTGAAAAATGCAACATTTAATTAGAAATATTTATGTGACCTACCTACCTACCTACCTTCCTTCCTTCCTTCCTTCCTTCCTTCCTTCCTTCCTTCCTTCCTAACTAAAATCTCAAAGCAATGGAGCTGAGACTGAGTCTTTCATCCACTGGATAGACCCATACTTGCTTAGTGTGTGATGCTCCAGGTGACTTCAAAGCTTATCTAAAAACCTCTATTTAAAAAAAATGTGCCTTCAAATCAGTTTTTGATTCCTATCAAATGTCTGGACTAGTCCCTGTAGTTTGGTTGCCAAGGTTTTTCTGAAATGATTTGTCATTGTTTCCTATCTAGGGCTGAGAGAAAGTGACTGGCTCAAGATCAGCCAGCTAACTTCATGCTTAAGGTAGGACTAGAACCCATGGTCTCTCAGTTTCTAGGTTGGTATCTTAAGCACTGGGTTTAAGTATCTATGACCACTTCATGGAGGCAGCCAAAGCACCTGGTTGCATGCTGATGCCATAAGTTGGGTCACATCACATTGCAAGGGGAAGACCTCTCTTTTGCATGTTCTTCAGCTTCGAAAACTTTCCACAATGAAAACTAACATCAGTACAAGGCATATCTCTTCAACCACCACCACATTTTTATTGATGTTAATAATTTGTATTTTCTTTGGTGTTTGCAACTTGGAGGTGCAAATAATAAGTGCATCTGTTGGATACTGCAGCCAATATGATTGTAGTCCAATCCTATCAACTTCTGGTAATAAATTCTACAAGCCATTGGTCTGAATATAATTCCAATGTGAAGATAACATTTGTTAGTTTGATAGATTTCTATCCTACCATTTTTCCAAGAGTTTAAGGCACTCTACATTGTTCTCTGCTTTTATCTATTTGACAATAAGCCCATAAGGTACACATGGCTAAAATAGAGCAACGAATTCACATTTTCCCCACCCCCAAGTGTGTTTCCTTGTCTGAGAGGGAAGTGAACTCAGCTCACATCAAAATTACTGCACCATACACGCTCATTAAAACTAAGGATATGCAAAATTTGGTAATCTTGAGAACAGAATATTGAGGGAACTATGAACCTCCTCTCGGATGACACTGCTCCATCAAACCAGAATGGCATAATCCGGAAAAACAATTCAGCATGTTCTGAAAGAAAACATTTCAGAGTTCTTCAGAATAGTTCACTCCCAGATCAACATGTGCTGCACATTCTTAATTGTACATTTTACTGGTTGCTTGACCATCTCTTTATTAAAAGATTTCTGAAATGGGGGCAACTGACCCTGTTATCTGTTGTTATTGGTAACTTTCATTTTAGGACGAAGAGTTCTGGTGTCTCACACCAAAAGTCTATCTAATCCAGTCTCTTGTTTCCACAGAGGACAAGCAGAAGCTTCCAGAAAGGTCAAAAGTGAGGTATGAACCATGACTGTGTATGCCTGTATCAAATAATATTACCTGGGAAATTGTCACACAGCATGGAATCAGTCTTCTAAGATGGTATCTCTTGCATTTACCCAATCAACATTCAGAAATATGTCAAAACTATTAATTCCTTAGCTGATTGTCTTTAACAGAAGTTATGAGCATCAGTCAGTTGGATTTGGTCACGATTTGCTAACTGGATAATAGTTGAAAGTCACTTTTCATTCTTAGTAATTGAAATTTTGAACCTAAAAGCAACATAGTTTGCTTCAGTGTTTTTTTATTTGTCCTCTGCAGTTCAGCCAGCATGTGATAAAACAGAATGAATTTTGCACATGGTCACTTTTCTTAAAGAAATGGGGAAGGAATTTTTTTTTAAATGGAAGAGTTTTGCCACTTGGTGGAAGAAAGGCAAACAGCACTCCCAACAATTGAACACAATATTCACATTGAATAGTGTGTGTGTGTGTGCGCGCATGTGCATGTACATGTGTTTATACATTCCAATAGAAGGAAAGATGGTACACATCGCATGATAGAGATGAGTCTTTTGAGTAAGTGGACATAACTGATCCCAAGACACTCATTTTGCAAGATCATAAATTGCTAAGTATGTTCTTTAACTCCTAATTACATTTCCAGAATGTTTCTATCCCCTTTATTTTTGGTTGTATGAACATAGTGCAATCAAAAGTCCAGATAAAGTCATTCAAAATACATTTATTCTTAAAGATGAAACAAAAGCTGTCACTACTTTGTAGTATGTCTTTTCCTATTTTTTTAATAATATAATTTTAAAAATAAAAATTAGAGCCTTCGTTGGAGAGTTTTTATGTGAAAAGTAATATTGTAAGAGCAATATACTAGAGAAGCTGGGTATAGGGTGATAACTTCATTCATTCTTTGTCCACCTTTAGTAGACAGAACAATGTTAGTCATGAACAGAAAAGAGTACCGATACTGGAAAGCTTTGGGAAACCAAGATGTATAGAACTGTCAAAATATAAATATAAAAATTAGAAAAGGATAAATTTTCACTGTTTTTTTTTTCATTCTCTTTTCTTGCTAAGCAAAAATATCATTCATATTAGTCTCCTGCAGTTATAAGGATTGCATCTAGAAAAATATGTGTGAAATACTTTAAATGTTCTAAGAGTTCACAAATAGTTGTAAAGTTGTAAAAAAAAAACAATCTACTGAACTTTTTTAAAGGATCTGTTTTAAAAAATGTGTTAAAACTTCAAGATGTTCACTGTATCTTTGAAAGAAAAAACAAAAAGGAGCAGATCAGGTTGAAGGTAGCATTCCAGCTTCGAATGTCATCATTATGTGATCACCCCAACAATGCCTGTAGTCTTTGGATGCTGAAAAAAGTTTTTAAAAGTGCAGTCTGCTTCTCCTTGTAGGAAGTTAGCACCCACCCCTCTCCTAGAAAATTGAAATAACCTAGGAAATATTAAAAAGGCAGAATATTTCCTCTAAAGAGTAGAAATTCATCCCAGAAGCAGAATCTTACCCCCCACCTTAGTTAATGGGTGGGCCATTAAGGCCTGGGCCAGAATACTTTAAATAAGAAAGATCTCCAGGTAAAAGCTATAGCAATTGCCAAAAGCCCTTTTAAGGGCATAAATCATCCAGCAAGGCTCAACCAAGCCTGGAACTCAGGACAGCCTACAGAGTTGCCCCTCATGGGAGTCTGACAACCAATTAGAATACAAGCTCCAATTCAAATCCCAACAGGGGGTATAAAACCCAGGCACTCTCAGCACCTCAGCCTTTTTTCTTGATCTCTTCTCACCTTGAAGCATGTGATCATCCTACTCTGGAGCTCCAGGCCATGTGGTCCTATTCACCATTAAACTTTCCAAGCAGCCTCCATGTTTCCAGTGTCTTTCTCCCCACTTGGAACTGAACCCAAAAGGATATTTCTTTCAACATCCTATTTTAAATTCTTACAAACTCTGAGTCCTGTAGATTTTAAAAACTGTTTTTCTTTTATAGATAGTTATTTTTCATTTATATTTACCAGTTTATCTAAATATCCTAATATCCCCAGGGCATTTTATAGTATCCAATTGAGAATATTAGTTGTAAGAAGAAATCAGTGATTGAAAGCAAGAATCAAACAGAGCAAACCCATCTCCCCCAATTGCAAGCAGCAGGAATCCAAATGCTGCATTCAGAGTCAATTTTGAAGCAATGTAAAAACCAGTAGCAGATATGCATCTATTCCTTGCATAAAGAAGCAAGATAAAATGAAGTTTCAAGTAACAATGAGGACAAGTGAACAAAGGAGTAAGGGGAGAAAAGCACTGGGTGTCTTGCTTTCCATTTCCCAAAAACGGCTTGCTCCAACTTTCTTTGAAGACTTTTCGCTTCTCATCAGAGAAGCTTCTTCAGCTCTGACAGTCTGACTAGATGGTGGGGAATGGAAGGATTTACACTCCTTGCAGACAGCTGGTCATTTCCATTCTTTTAGAGAGGCATTGAGGCCAACAGCTGGTTTGAAAGAGGGGTCAAAGAGACCATCTAGGAAATATGGGGTTCTTGTTCAAGACTACACTGCACATGCCAATCCAGATTTCCTGTTGAGGCTGAGCAGCAGGACACAACTGACGGTGCGGGGGGGGGGGAGGAAGAGGAGGGATGGTTTCCATTCAGCTGTTTAATGATATGCAGTTATAGTGCAATGATTCCCTAGCCAGGTTTTCTATGTTCTTGGTTTCAGTAGTAGAAAGCAACAATGCTGAACAAATAAACAATAAAATATTTGTTAGGTGGCTCTGATGAAGTAGCCTTAAGATTATTTTTTCTTTGTATGCTTTTTGTATGTTAATTTCAATTACTGTAAAGCACTGATCTCCAGTGGTGGCCTCTTTAAGCCTGGCTGGGGAATTCTGGGAGTTGAAGTCCGCCAGGCTGAAAGGGGCCACCATTGGAGATCCCTGCTCTAAAGGAGGCTGTCACAAAGGTTTCCTATTTTCCCCAGGTGCTGCTTGGAAGATTCATTATTTATTATTATTATTTTATTAGACTTGTATGCAGCCCTTCTCCCGAGGGACTCAGGGCGGCGAACATATAAAAAGACCCATATATACAATAAAAAGATATTAAACAAGACAAGTCTAAATTACAAAACTGCGTTAAAAACAATTAAAATTACAATTATAAACAATAATATAAAACCACCTGCCCCCCATGGTCAATCCAGGCCGGCTTGCTGAAACAGCCAGGTCTTCAGGTCTCGGCGAAAGGAGCGGAGATCAGGGGCCAAGCAAAGATCCGCAGGAAGCTGATTCCATAGGCGGCGCTCCCACAAAAGGCCCTAGCCTGGGAACCGCCAGCCGACAGTGCCTGACCGACGGTATTCCCAGGAGGCCCCTCCTGTGGGAGCGCACGGGGCGATCGGAATGTGATGCAGGCAGAAGGCGTTCCTGCAAATATCCTGGACCCAAGCCATTTAAGGCTTTATAAGTTGTTACCAACACCTTGAAGGAAACCCGGAAGGCAACCGGCAACCAATGCAAGTCGCGCAGGAGGGGTGTAACATGGGAGTATCGGGATACCCCCATCACAGCCCGCGCGGCCGCATTCTGCACCAGCTGCAACCTTTGAGTAATCCGCAAGGGTAGCCCCATGTAGAGAGCATTGCAGTAGTCGATTCTGGAAGTGACGAGCGCATGAGTGACCGTTCGAAGGGCATCTCGGTTCAGGTAAGGACAGAGCTGGCGAACCAGCCGAACCTGGGCAAAAGCCCCCCTGGCCACAGCTCCCACTTCCTCCTCCAGATTGAGCTGTGCATCCAGGAGAACACCTAGATTCCTCGCCCTATCCACGGGGGGTAACACCTCCCCCCCCATGACCAAAGATGGCACATCCACTGAACACCGAGATGTCGGTAAGAACAGCCACTCAGTCTTGGCCGGGTTGAGCCTGAGTCTGTTACTCCCCATCCAGGCCTGCACCGCCTCCAGGCACCGGGACATCACCAAGAGAGCATCACTGATCTGGTCTGGGGTGGAGATATACAACTGGGTATCATCAGCATATTGATGATACCTCACCCCAAAACCATGGATGATCTCACCCTGCGGTTTCATGTAGATATTAAACAGTAGAGGTGAGAGAACTGACCCCTGAGGCACCCCACAAGTAAGGGGCCTCGGGGAAGATCTCTGTTCTCCTGCCAACACTGACTGCGAGCAGTCCGAAAGGTAGGAGGAGAACCACCGCAGAATGGTGCCCCCCACTCCCAACCCCCGGAGCCGCCGCAGAAGGATACCATGGTCGATGGTATCGAAAGCCACTGAGAGATCTAAAAGGACCAGGACAGAGGAAAAACCCCTGTCCCAAGCCCTCCAAAGATCATCCACCCCTTCGACCAATGCTGTCTCGGTGCTGTGTCCGGGCCTGAAACCCAATTGGTACAGGTCAAGGTAATTAGTTTCCTCCAGGAACAGCGGAAGCTGCTGAACCACCACGCTCTCAACAACCTTCGCTAAAAAGCAAAGGTTGGAGACTGGACAGTAGTTATTCAAAACAGTTGGGTCCAAGGCAGGCTTCTTGAGGAGGGGTCTCACCACCGCCTCTTTCAAGGCGGCGGGAAAAAACCCCTCACTCAAAGAAGCATTGACAACTGCCTGGAGCCAACCGCATGTAACCTCCCTGGAGGCATAAACCAACCAGGAAGGACACGGGTCCAATAAACATGTGGTGGAAGACAGCCTCCGCATGATCCTGTCCACTTCATCCAGGGAGACAGGGTCAAACTCAACCCAGATAGGATCCACAAGACTCATCGCCACTCCATCATCCAACCCCTGCCATTTGGAGTCCAAGCCGGCCCGAATCTGAGCGACCTTATCCGCCAGATGTGAGCTAAATTCCTCTGCTCTGCCCCGCAGGGGGTCCCCCTCCCCCAATTGCAGGAGGGGCGAGAGTGACCCTAAACAGGGCCACAGGGCGATTCATGCGGATGCGATCAGAGCGAGAGAATAAGCACATCTCGCTGCTCTAATCGCTTCCAGGTAAGTCCTAATATAGGCTCTTAGCTGGAGACGGTCAGACTCAGAACGACTCGTCCTCTACCTGCTCTCCAGGCATCTCC
This sequence comes from Naja naja, assembly GCA_009733165.1. Classification (NCBI taxonomy): domain Eukaryota; kingdom Metazoa; phylum Chordata; class Lepidosauria; order Squamata; family Elapidae; genus Naja; species Naja naja. The sequence goes on along the minus strand of CM019155.1, from coordinate 113,303,590 downwards.
TCCGCTGTTCAACTGTTTCAATCTGATCTTAGCTGCATTATCCTTTCTTGATAGCCTACTATTCAGTTTAGCATTTTCACTTTCTCCAAGCTAAAAATAAGTTTATAGATTTGTGCCAAGGCCAATTAGCATTGCAAACCTAAAATCATTTATTTGGATTTAACCATACAATTCTTTGGAATAAACAAGCAAGGGTTAGCATTCAGTCACATTTTTCTGAATTGTCAAACCAGCCTTGTAGCCTCAACTGAAGGTGGAGACACCTTGCAGAAAAGTGCGTGACAAACAATAATAAATAAGTAAATAAAAAATACTCCTGTAATACAAACAATAGCCGTAAAAACCCATCTAGACACCATCCAGTTGAATATTACTCTGAATGCTTTTCTCATGTGCAAAGTATGATTATAGATAGAAATGCAGCTGTCATTTATGTTATTTGAAGTGTGCACGTCATCCAGTTTTTAAAATAAAGTACATTGTATTTGCACAGTCAGTATGGTGTAGCAGTGTATTGTAGCAATGTGCTGCAGCTGCCAAAAAAATCAATACAGTCCTACTCTGCATCTACAAGGGGATAGTATCAAAATCATGTGAAGTGTTAGTACTGCTTTATATTGCACTGGTAAGACCATACTTGGAATACTGTGTCTAGTTCTGGTCACCATGATTTAAAAAAATGTTGAGACTCTAGAACAGGGGCGTCATGGCAGCATCACATGATATATCGGGACTTTTTCCCCCCTTTGCTAAATCAGGTGTGGGCATGGCCAGCACATTACGCACCCACTGGCCAGCAGTTTGACAGCCCTGCTCTAGAAAGAGTGCAGAGAAGAGCAATCAGGAGAGTGGAGGCTAAACTATACAATAAACTCTAGCAGGAACTAGAGAAGTCTAGTCCAAGGGTGGGCAATTAATTTTCCCAAGGGGCTACATGAGAAACTGAGACTGTTGTGGAGCCCTGCCGATGCCACCCTGACCTCCTGCTGACACTGCCCCAATTCCCAACCGTCACACCAATCTGGTGTATGGGGCATGAAATGCTCAAGTCTAGTCTAATGAAAGAAGGATTAGGAGTGATACGATGGCAGTTTACAGTACTTGAAGAGCTGCCACAGAAAAGGCGGGGGGGTGGAATCAACCTATTCTCCAAAGCATCTAAGGGCAGGAGAAGAAAAAATGGATGGAAGATTATCAAAGAGAGATCCAGCTAGAGTTAAGGAGAAATTTCCTGTCAGTGAAAACAATTAATCAGTAGAAGAGTTTGCCTCCAATAGTAGTGAATGCTCCCCCATTGGAGGTTTTTAGAAAGAGATTGGATAGCCATTTGTCCAGAATGGTCTAAGTTCTCGAGAAGGGGGCTGGACTAAGGTCTTTTCCAACCCTGTAATTCTGTATCTGTTCTGTATTCAGTCCCATCCTCTCAAATGAATGGATTGTATCGTTGCCTTTTTGGTAGGAGTCCACAATATGTCCATTTGTCCACTAGATGTCAGAGTTATCCCACCTTTTCAGCTTTACAGCTGTACAGATAGTCCTTGAGTTACGACCACAATTGAGCCCAAACTTTATGTTGCTAAGTGAAACATTTGTTAAGTGAGTTTTGTCCCATTTTACGACTTTCCTTGTTGTTAAGTTGTTGTTAAGTTAGTAACACAGCTGTGAAGTGAATCTGGCTTCCCTGTTAACTTTGCTTGTCAGAAGGTCATAAAAGGAGATCACATGATCTCAGGACTGCAACCATCATAAATATGAGTCAGTTGCCAAAGCGTCTGAATTTTGATCATGTAACCACGGAGATGCTGCAACGGTAGTACGTGTGAAAAATGGTCATAAGTCACTTTTTACAGTGCTGTTGTAACTTCGGTCACTAAATGAACTGTTGTAAGTTGGGGACTGCCTGTAATGTATCCTTGTGATTTCACAATTCTTGTGAACAAGAATTACAGAGATGCTGCTGACAAGACATTGATAAAAGTGTCTTAGAGTCACTTCCGGGTTGAGAAACACTGACATAATGATTCCATCTGGCTTATAACAATCTGAAAGTTGGGACGAGGAGAAATAATATCAAATGATTTTTTTAGACATCTTCCAGCCACTAATCCTTGTTGTAATTTGTTTTAGGATATGATAGGAAAAAGATAGAGAGACTAAATCACAGACCACATTTTTATACCAGCTACTATGGGAGCCTTTCTACTTAAAAACAACAATCTGCTTCCCTGAGAAATTTTATATTGCTACTAAAGAAAGAAAAACCCTTCCTATTTATGCAATCCTAAAAAGGAAAAGGAAAAAAATCTTTTAATTCAGAGCACCTTTACATAAGGTCTTGGCTCTGGTTTGAGTCAAGAGGCCTGTAGAGTACTTTGATCCCAATTTTGAAAGCTGAATCATTTCCACCTTCCTATTTCAGTTTATTTAAAACCAGAACAAAGCAGAGATTTGGAACTTTGCAGAATCTGGTCCATGTTTCCATTTGCGAGAAATCTCAAATCTTTCTGGCTCCTATACTTCTTCTCCTGTGCCACTTCACCACCTGTTGGAAGTTATGATTCACTCCTCTCCTAGGAAAAGAAAAAGAAATTTTAAAATATTAAAAGGGGAAACAAAATTCCTCTAAAAGAAAGGAGAAGTGGAAACACAAGCAGGAATTCAGCTTTCAGCCCCCACCCTTGTCAAGTAGGGCCATGAAAACAGCTGGAGCCAGCTTACTTTTCACAACAAAGAAAGGCTAAAATTACATGCATGGGATACAGAAAAAGCCTACAAATTAGCTAAGATCCTTTCCCATAGAAATCAAATAGATGGCAAGCTACAAAAAACTTGTGAAAAGCAAACTCCAAAAGGAAAAGGATCAAGACACATGAGAAAAGGAAATACTCATCAAAACACAGTCATAAAAACATGGCAGGAACAAAAAGATTTAAAACCATGGTAGCAAACCAAAAGGCATAACAGAAAACTCAGGATATTGCAACCAAATGCAAACTGTAATTATAGCAAACAAGCAGCTACGAAGGATCAGGAAAAACAGAGATTGGATTATAAAACAATTACTCCAGCAAGATCCCAGGAAAAGATCCCAATCTCAAGAGTCAGGATTCAAACATAAAAAACTCATCACAAATCAAAGATTTTAAGGGTTCACACGCAAAACTCAAAGACTTCACATTCAAATCAAAGAACCTGAAGGGTATAAGAAAGGGGTTTTTCTATTTACAAAATTAGATTAATCTCAGGAATGCTGTTCTTACTGCCTTCCTATTAATTAGGCTGAAAAATAGCTTCTATCCCAGGGCAGTAGCTCTTTTGAATTCTGCTGTATAGTGCAGTGTTGGTGTGGTGTCGGCGTTTCCGGTTCAATGAATGAAGGGTGAAGGATGTGTATTTTCATGGTCATGGTCATGATGTGCACTGAAGAGAGTGTTTGATTTCATTGTACGAGGTGCAATGATAATAAACTAAACTAAACTAAACTATTAATAAACTGATTCTGGCTTCCAATGCAGCTTCCAATTTTGCAAGTGAATGTCCCAGCTGGGAAAATATGAATTCACAAAGGAGAGAGCTCAGCCTTTTTCTTAAAGGGCAAGGCTCCCTTTTCCTTTCAACACACCAATATATTTCTGCAACTTCTGAAACCTTCATTTCCAAAGATAATCCTCACTTAAGGACAGGTTAGTGATTGTTCAGAGTTATGACAAATGAAACTTACAACTGGACCTTGCACTACGACTATTGCCATGTCCTCAAAATCCAGTTATCCAGATTCAGGTACTTTGCAACTGGTGGGCATTTACAACTGTTGCAATGTCACATGGTCATTGACTGCCATCTGCATGCTTCACAACAGGCTTCTAACAAGCAGAGTCAATGACAAAGCCAGCTGTAAAATTGTAAATGATGGTCACGTGACATCTTGCTTTAAAGACTGTGGATGATTGGTTTAGTGACCACAGCAGAAGTGGGTGCAAGTCCGTTGCAGTTGCATGATGATTCACTTAACAATGACATTGCTTAGTGATGGATTTGCTAGTCCCAACCATGATTGTTAAATGAAGGCAGCAGCAGAATGGTATAGCAAGGTAGTTTGGCCATAGCAGCATCTGAGCTAATCAGGGGTTTTGTTTTTATGTGAGGTGCAGACAAATGGACTTTTCTTAGTCTGAGGGCCCTGTCACCAATTGCACATTTTTGCAATACTTCTATTGATCAGTCTGAATTGATTAGTATATTGTGCAAACGTAGGCAAACCTTTGCCAAATCTGTTCTCTCTAGCCAAGCCTCCCAGATGCTATTACTTTGAAGTTGTCTTCTTAAACAGCAACCCAGCTCTACTGACTACATGGACACACATCTTTAAAAATATGGAACTGCTTTGCTGTAGCTTTCTTCAACTTCTGTGATTTCAGGGCTGTCCTTCCAAATGTTACCGGCTTTGAGCAGATTAGCTTCGGAGCCCAAACACTGTCGCCCGAGTAGCACCAGTTACTGTTTAAAAAGCTTATTACTGTACACGTCACAAGGCATCGCCCTTTAACAACTCTTGTCTCCCATTGGTCCCAACGCTTCTATATCTCCTTCTAGAGAAACAAGCGCTCCACCATTTCTCCTTATTCCAATATAGTGAATCCATTGGATACAACTCAAACAACCCGCCTTCCCAGGGCCGATCTTGGTATCGAGAAAGTACCTTATTGGCCGAGCCCCAAACCCTCCGGCGAGATTCTCATTGGATACACCCGCCCCCAAGCGAGTTTTGATTGGCGAGGTTAAATTGCCCACAGAAGAAAAGCGGGGGCGTCTAGCCACGATAGCCTGTTAATGCTGCTCTGGTGTCGTGCGGCGGGCAGATTCTCTGTCTCGAACAGGGAGGGAGGAGAACGGTGCATGAGGGTCGCCTGGCTTTCCCACCCACCCACCGTCTTCCTCGGAGTGCGCGTCCCCTATCCACCGGTACGCCTCTATCCTTTCCACGAGGGCGCCCGCCGGCAGGACCTGCCGCACAACTCCGCCTAGACTAGGTAAGAAGAGCCGCACGTCTCAATTCGTTGGGGTTTCCTTTCCATTCGGATACTGCAAAGGAACAGGGCGGCGAGGAGGGCTGTTGAGGGTGGGAGAGGAGTAGTAGCAACAGCTGCCCGTATTGCTTGCTTGACCAATGTTGCAGGTGCCGCAAGTACAGGAGAGAGCAATTCTCTCTCCACTTCTGTGCGTGTGGAGTACAAACCCAGTTCGTCCCAGCTAGCAAGAGCAGGAGTGAAGAGACAACTGAGAGCAGCAGTTTGGGAGTAAGACGATAGGATTTTGCATGCTGGGGAAGAGGAAGGGTAGCGTTTGAGAAGAATTCAGCATTAAATGGCAGGATGGCAGAGGAGATAGATAGGATGGGACTGTGCCTGTTGATCTCAAGTGTCCGCCAATTGCCAATTCAAGTATTCCTCGAATACTTTGGGGCTTTCTTTGGGGAAATGAGTTGCTGATATGGCTAATTTGGGGGGGGGGTCGATTTTTTCTTAGTAAAAAAATTGAGGACCCAAGATTGTTGGGAGCAATAAGCTGACTTTGTAAAAATGCCGCTTAGTAATAAGCAGGCATATACAATGGAATGAAGGCTATTGCTGAGCACATTGGGTTGTGCTCCAAAACATTGTAAGCCGCCCTGAGTCTCCGGAGAAGGGCGGCATATAAATGCGAATTAAAAAAAAAAGTAGAGAAGGAGTGAGGGGTTGCCATCTGGGTGTATGAACTAATATGGATTTGTATCTGGTTGGGGGATGCAGTGGACTTTGAAAAGTAGAAAAGTTAAGAGGTTAGAATATGATGTTAGGGTTGTGGGTGGCTTACCTGGCATTATGCTGGCTGAGAGTGATGGGAACTATAATCCGATACATCTGGGGAACTTTTTTTTAATTCACATTTATATGCCGTCCTTCTCTGGAGACTCAGGGCGGCTTACAATCTTTGGAGCACAAACCAATGTGCTCAGCAATAGCCTTCATTCTATTGTATATGCCTGCTTATTACTAGGGCTTTTGCCCCCCCCCTCCCAGAGGCATTTTTACAAAGTCAGCTTATTGCCCCCAACAATCTTGGGTCTTCAATTTACCTACCCTGGAAGGCTGAGTCAACCTTGAGCCTACACTAATTGCAGACAGTTGGAGTTAAGTGCTAGGCTAAGTGCTAGGCATTTAACAGCCTGCACCACCAAGGCTCTTCAAGGTTAGATAAAATAGGTTAGTAGGGAAGGATTAACAATGATAGTAACTGTGACAAAGAAATGGAGCAGGAAGGAGGGAAGGTTGGATAAATGTATCATTTCAGAGGGAGGGGAGGGTTGCAATTCCATGAAAAAGAAAAGCTTGTATCAGTTAACAGAGATTGGATTGGGTCTAATATTACTTTTAGGTAGGAGAACAAGCTGTGTTTGTGCCAGGAAAAATGGCTTTCCAGCCTGATGTAGGAATGCAGTAAGGATATCTCAGTGTTTTGTTCAAGACATTGCACAAGTAAGGAAAGAAATGGGGAAAATGTATCTCATTATTTTGCAGATTTCCCAATCCTTCACACCATGGCTGAGGGTGCCGGCATCCATTTGGAGGATGAACTGCTCTGTGAGTTACATGTAAAATTATTTTCAACACCTTCAGAGTATCTGCAGCCCATTTCTTTTAACAGATAAGTCCACAGTATTTACTAAAGTAGTGCATTTATTCACTAGTATCTCAGTATTGAATAACAGGCTGTTTCCACAAATCACCAAATTACCCACGAAATTAGCCATATTGTATGGGGGAGGAGCAAAAACAAGAACAATCACGTTTTGAAAACCTTCTCTGACTTATGATTGAGTTTAGGTGAGTGGTTAGTTTGTACACTTGCTAATTCTGCTTTTGCATCATCTCTAGGTAATGATGGGGAAGGGGAATACTTGGGCTGTGTAGACTTTGAAGATGTGGAAAAAATACTACAAAATTCATGTGCACATAGTACCACTCTGCTGTTTGTTAAAGCAGCATGACATTTTGGCAAGTTTGAAAACAAAATCCATTTTATTAATTAGCACATTAACAAATGAAGTGACTCTTTAAAGCAGTTATTTTTTTCAGACTTGCATTACAATCATGATTTGTTGTTTTAATGACTAGAACAGAGATGCTGTGCTTGCCCTTGTATGAGATCTGAGTCATTTTTTTTTTGTTCGTTTTAAAAACAATGAACAAAAGGTTCACAATCTTATACATATATGCTGACAAATACATACAGGTAGTTGTTTATTTGCCCTGTACAAGAGAAAGTGGGTAACAAGTGACAATGCTTCCCGTTCATGGGATATACAAAATATATAGGAGCCAAAGTCCATCTTTTTCTATCCTTTAGATATGTCAGGAATTCTGAGAATTAAAGTTTTAACAGATAGAGAGGGCTTACAGGTGAAGAATGCCAGCAGGGAATGGAGCATAATGAGTTTAGGACATCCTTCAAGCACCATCTTATATGGTTATAAGCAGGAAGCTATCCCTAAACAGCCTTAAGTTGATGCACAAGATATATTCTCCTTCCCAAAATTTTGAAAGGGTAAGTTTGGTTTTAGGCCATTTCCTTTTCCAAATCTTCTCTAAAATCAGGTGATCTGGCAGACATCATCCAACAGGATCCTCTTGAAATCTTGTGAAAATTTGCATTTGTTTGTTTCCTAAATCAGGCATAGTCTTTCCTGCCTGTTCACCATGGCTCTGCTGCTTAGATTAATAGTTTTAAGATGGTGAGGAACTTACCAGCAATTGAGGGGTACACATTTCAAAAATTTTAAATGGTCAGCCGAAAGTTGGAATGAAGAAAACAGCAATGAAGCTAAGTCTTTCCCATGCTAAATCTAGAAGAAGACTGAAACATTTTGTTGCTTATTTATTTGATGCAAGAAAATGAGAAATCATAACTCAGCATTTAATAAGCCACAGACTGCTGACCATGATTTAAAGGAGAAACACCCAGAAAAAGTGGGTATTGTAAGTATATACTTTAATAGTCTTATAGCATCCTCAGATTGTACTGTATGATGTAATGTCTTTGCTATTTTTGAGCTTGTCCCAGCACACAGAATGCTTCAAGACCTCATTTTTATACCTATCTTTTTTTCTCTTACAGTCTGTGAAATCTGTCATCTTTATTTCTACGATGCCTGCCCACAACATGGACCCCCCACTTTTGTGGCTGACACACCTGTTCCAGAAACAGTTCCATCACGGTCACTACTGTCCCTGCCTGAGGGACTTCTGGTCAAGGAGCGTCCCCAAGGAGGCCTTGGAGTGTGGAGTACATTCCCAATCCTAGCTCCTGGCTGCATATTTGGGCCCTATGAGGGGAAAATAGTCGAAAAACTTGCAGACTGCACCATTTACTCTTGGCTGGTAAGGCGCACCCAGATATACTACACACCAACCAGTCCACTACAGTATACAACTCTTAGTGTCTATGGTTAGGTAATACAGACTTCAGCTGAATTTTTTTCTTGGATTTCGGGATTGTTGATTAATGAAAGTGATTTGCCCATTTTTCTTGGCTTTGTTTGTCTCAGTTCAGTTAGTCCTCAACGTATGACCAGTTGCTGAGCTCCTATTTGATATTATAAAAGACACCTCCTCAATTCCTTACTTACAGCCCAGTTCCAATAGCTTCCCCCTGTGATCACATCAGGTACATTTATGACTGTTTGCAGCAACCTGTAGTCACATGACCATCATTTAAAATGTTTTTGCCAAAACTTAGCATTTAGTTCTGGTCTTCAGCAAAAACACAATTGGTTTACTTAATGACTGTGGCATTCATTAACAATTGTAGATTCATTTAATGACCAGAGTGTGTCACTTAACAAGTGCCAGAAAAAATGTAATACTGAGTCAGTCACGTGATGACATGCTTTAAACTGTCGTGACTGAGGACTGTAATGGCAGGCTCCAACATGGTTATAAATTAAGGACTTTTTGTGTAAAAAATTGGGAGATGAGTGGACTGGCACTTCTTGACAAGAACTTTATAGTATTGTGCAACTTATCTTTCTTGTTCACAGAAGAATTCCAGGAGCTTCAGGTATCACTGACATCAATTTAATCTATGCTTACCTCACCCCTTTTTGACTTCAGTTTACCTCAGCAAATTTTTTAAGGAAAAGATAGACTAATCACATAATGTTTCACTATCAGAGTCATCTGGTAAAACTTTGTAAATCCTTTTATTTGAAAAAAATGTGTTCTTGGATAAAATGTGATTTTTATAAAATGCCTGGTAGTAAACAATAAATAGTAGTATTTGGAAGTGGAAAGTAATATTGCCATTCTGGCTATAGGTGTGTGGGGTCTATTGCCAATTTGGATCCATCTCTCTTCCCAATTTACCCCCTAACCTTATTTCCCTCAGCAAGTAGCTTCAGTCATCCTCTGACTTTAGTTTCCCACAACCTTAACTGAGATATTGGAATGGAAAACAAGAGATTTACATGTGTCTCGTAAAGAGTCTATCTAACTTGATGCCACCAAAAGTGAACTACTGGTTTGTAACAGGAAATAAGAGTTAAGGGGTTAGCCAATATTTCCAGAGCCCTCTCTCAAACCCAGATTTGGCCATGGAAATACAATAGCAATAGCACTTAGACTTATATACCACTTCACAGTGCTTTCTAGCTCTCTCTAAGTAGTTTACAGAGTCAGCATATTTCCCCAACAATTTGGGTCCTCATTTTACTCACCTCAGAAGGATGGAAGGCTGAGTCAAACTTGAGCCTGGTGAGATTCGAACTGCCAAATTGCAGACAGCCAGCAGTCAGCAGAAGTAGCCTGCAGTACTGCACTCTTAACTACTGCACCACCGTGGCTGATAATGTGTGCATTTACATATATTATTCTTTGGGGCATTAAAGTTGAAATGTTCACAAGGAGATCACTTTACAAACCCCTAAATCATAGTTGATCAGCTCTTAATTGCAATTATCCACTACAAAAGAGATCCAGTGTGGCATCAAAGCTATTGTTGGACTTAAGCCAGAGAAATCCAGATTCAAATTCCTATACATAGGAAAGTTTGATCCTGAGCCAGGCCTAATCACTTTAAGAAGTTTTCATAGATTTTTACATGGTGGATGATGTAGTTGAATCTGCTTTGGTCAAAGAAAGGGATCAAGATATAAGAGTTTATCTTTTCTTCAAACTAACATTAGATCCAGAGATGTTGAGTTGCAATTGCCATCCATAGGCAGATGGCCAATGTGAAGATAATCAGGTTGAGGAAAGATCTCCTGCTGGCACTTTATATTGATTCTGTTATTCTGAACTGAGATTCCTTCTCCACTCGCGTGATTCTGTTCACACAACCCTCCCAAGAATCTGTAGTTCTTAATTTAATTTTCAAACTATCTGCAAAGGATTGTTTCAGACTTTGAACAAAAATAACTTGTTTGTCTCTTAGCAGAAAAGGGTAGAGAGAGAAATAGGTGTTTTAAAACAGATGTACAAAAAGATGTCAGGGAGTAAAATGCTGTTTTAGCTTGGAGTGTTTTTATTGCTGCCTTTGGTCATGTCCTTTGCTTGCCCAGAGTCCCTATCAAATAATTCCTGCAAGGGTTGGGGGGAATCCATTGCTGTGCTACATGAAAAATGTTACTGCATTTTTCAGCTTGTTTTCTTTTCAGCAGTGATCAATCAGTTTATGCAGGGAATAGACAAACATAACTGTCCCTTCTTTTGTTATAGGGAAGGAAGGAAGGAAGAGACAGGGCACAGAGGACTATTTTAAAATGGATGAGAGATAAAAATGAAAGGTTTTTTTTATTTTACTTATATTCCACCTCTTTTATTTTTGCTAATAATTAAAGATGTTCTAGTTTTAAGTTACTTAGTTCATACATTTAAAACATGCACACACACTTTTATCATGACCATTCACATAGCCAAAGTGCCTGATTTAAAATAACATGCAAACAAAGCCTCTACTACTATTCTCATGTTTACATCCAAACATAGTCATAGGCACAGGTTAGGACAGGATGGACCTAGACAGCTTGGAGCCTTAGTGGTGGTGGGCAGCAGATTCTAAGAGAGGATAAAGGGGCCACGTTTGACTTCTTGGTGAGTTGTATGAAGCCCTTATGCTATACACCCAGAACTATGCAGCCCATAAGCCATTCTACTCCTTTTTGGTCTACTCAAAGCATATCCTTTATACCTCAAGGTATAAAATGTATCTCTTAAGCCCCAAAGCCTTCTGAAAATGGCTCTGTGCCTCTGGTATGGGCAGCTCAGTACCCATTTTGCCTGAAAATGTCAATGGCATCCCCTCTGATGACATCACCAGGCTACCATCTTGTAGAGACTACCAAAAAAAGTGATCAGCCTGACTTCCTAAGGTATCTTTTTTTTCCAATTCTTTCCTTACCTTAGCTTCTCAACAACCTCGGAAGATAGGAAGTTTCTGGGAAAGAGCAGGAATTTTAACAGAGGAATCCTGCTAATCGAAGCACTTTCTACATATATTTCTCCTCTTTTTCTTTTGCTGTTTCATTTTTTTTCCCTTACCCTTTATAGAGTGAAAGAGACAATAGTTGCTTAGTGTCTTCTGCTTGGTTGCATTGAGAATCATAAGAATACACACAACTTATGCTGGAAAAGAGTAAAAGAAGTTTGAGGATTTGAATCCGGAATTCCCAGTCCAAAGCTCATAGCTTTTCCTTTATACCACATTGCCACATTAAGTTTTATGTTTTCAGAGCAGACCCTTCTTTTGTTGCCCCCCACACACACAATTTAAAAATGTCGAATGCAAGAGGAAGAGGAGAGTTTTTTATAAGATGAAGAAGAAAATAAAATGCAGGCAAACAAATGATTTTCCATTTAAACCAAATACTAGGAAACCCTGTCATGCTGTCTTGCAGTTGCCTTTTGAAGAGGGAGCTTGAAAAGATATACCAGCAGGATATTAAGAGTTGTATTGTATTGTCATTAGCAGGTTCATCCCCCGAAAATACTGCAGGCATTCACGACAGTTCAGAAGGGGGGTGGTGGATGCTGACAGGTACCAACAATCTCATATTCCCAGATAGAAAACAATGGACTCTGATCAGTCATGATTTATGGCATTCTTTTCAAATAAGTACAGCTGTGAAGAAGGATTCAGGGATTGTGAGTAACAAATACAAAATCAATTTCCCCAATAAAGCTGAGTGAGTAGACAAAAGCTCATAATGAAGTGAGGGTAGGGCTGAAACTGCTGGGTTCCAGTAATTGGTAGAGCATAATTTACAAAGGGTTCAGTGTTGCAATTGATTATCAATCGCAAGAACAAAATGGTTTCTTCCTTCCTCAAATTCACTATTGAGATTCTCTCGTCTGTGTTACATGTTCATTTGTATCTGCATATGTTGTGAGGACTTGGAGTGGTACAATTTGCTGAACGCTTGCAGGCTGCCATTTCAGATCTACCTTTGCCTTCCTTGACCACTACTCTGTGCATAGTTTTGTTGATGAACCTTGGTGTTGTAATAAATAACACAAATGTATATAGTTCCTCTCAGCAGTCTGATTTCCCTATTTCTGCCTTAAGATGGAGTTTTTCAGATCCACTGCAGATGGCACTCTTTACCTCTTGAGCCCTTTTTTTTAAACCTTGGCTGTTATCTACAACCAGCTTAAAATCCCAAGCAAATTCTAAAATAAAGGCAGAACTTGTGGGATTGATTGGATCTTTCTATTCCTTCCATTCTCTCTGCAGGTTCAGAACAAAGGGTCCTATTTTTTCATTGATGCTTCTGATGATTCCAAATCCAATTGGATGAGGTGAGCATCTTATCAGAGATAAGGGGAAATGATCACTGTTTCAATTTGTTATGACATCTGCAGAAACCGGGATTCATGGAACTTCTGGCACCATCAGATAGCATAGAGAGAAAGCAAATAATAGCCAAATTGTCTTAAGATATTGCATATGATCTCACTTGAATCATGTGAGATGTTGGTGATTTATGAGAGGACATAGAGGGAAGAATAGGGATAAATGGGATTTTAGTTTTTTTAATTGTCTACTAAATGAGAACTGGGCAGATTGAAAGAAATGGGAATGCTTAACTTTCATTTTGTTATACCCATATTTTTATGGCACAGTTATGACATAAAACCATATATTTGTCTCACCCTTGTGGCTTTAATCCAAATACTACCACATTTGTTCCTTGGGGACTCCTAAATGAGCCTAAAGAAGTTGCTTCCTTAGTCATTGGAGAGTCCTTAAATCCTAGACCTGTAGTTCCCTTGAGACATAATCTGCAATTACAGCTAATATAAAAACCAGGAAGTAAAATATGTTGCCTCCCTCAATTCTAGTGACTCATCATCCCTGTTCTCCATGCAGATATGTGGCATTTGCCTCCACTGAGGGTGAGCAGAACCTAACTGCATTCCAATACCGGGGTTCCATCTACTACCGGGTCTGCCAAATTATACCTGCTGGCACAGAACTGGTGGTCTGGATTGGAGAGGACTATGCTTTCATTGTAGGACTGCATTTGGGTAAGTGAAAGAGGAGAGGCGAAGAGAGCTAATGGCAAGCCCCCATGATTCTCTCCTTCTTAGCAGCCATTTAAAGTTTTCTAAAAGAATCCGCCACCTGGGTTAAACAACTGAGGCCATGAGCACACCATATTTTCTACCATCCCCCAAAGCAACTCTGAACATTAAAATAAAGGCTGTTGTTATATTTAGAATTAAATGTAGTTAATTTGATTGCTTTCCAGATCTGTACTTGATAACTTTCCCTATCATGTTAAAAGTCGCAATTTGGGCATTGATTTTGCCCCACCCTTGTAGGCTGCAAGTTGTGATACTGGACTTATCTCAACATTGCCAATTTAAAGATGTGTGGAGTTCAACTCCCAGAACTCCCCATACTGGCTGGGGAACTCTGGGAACTGAAATTCAGACTTTTTCAGGTTGCCACGGTTGAGACCAGTGGTGATACTGTCTCAACTAAGACCCGTTAATTGAGATAGGAAGTTCTTTATGCAATAAAACAAGAGGATCAACAGGAGCAGGATCAAAATGTAGGGCTTGGCCAGGTCCAAATCTCTCACAAAATTGTAATTTTCCAAGAATAAAAAGTAAGCATATTTAGACCCCCACAAAGTGAAAGAAACATACAAGATAGCAAGTTTTGATTCCGGTTTTTAGCAGCAACCGCAGCATCACATTTTAGCCTAGTTATGTGCATCCTAAGTAAATAAAAACATGGGATTTATTCCTCACCCCTTGACTAAAAAAAAAGGAGTGATTAGAGCTTAAATTTCCAAGTGGATGCAGTATGGGCCATGGCAAACCCCAGCATGGCAAGGGAGTGGGACTAAAGGAGTAGAGTCAATGTTTTCTTCTTTTTTAATATACATGTGCACACACATTCAAACAACAAAAGAAACAAAAAGTGAAACCAAATAAGAAAATTTATCTATCTAGACAGTTTGATCCAGTGGTTAAGGCACCAGGCTAGAAACCAAGAGACACTGAGTTTTCGTCCTACCTTAGTCACAAAAGTCAGCTGGATGTCTTTGGGTCTGTCATGGTTTCTCTCAACCTATGACATCAGGCTTCAGTGACAGACCATTGGTCAATTCCTGTTGCAGCCAGTGAATTAACACTATAGGAAAAAAAGCAGACCTTGCACTAACGAGAAAATGCTAGGAAGAAAGTGTATAATGGCCAAAGTGACCCCAGCAGTGGTAGTTAGCACTTGGAGCTGTGATTCCTAAGGTGGCAGAGTGGTTCCAACAGATCCAAGGAACAATATCAGAAAACTCTGCCCAGAAGAGTCCAGTGCTAGTAGCAACTAAGATATTGCATAGAAAACCTCAAGCTCCCAGGCCTCTAGTCAGGGATCTGAGATTAAGGAAGACACATAACCACCCATAAAGGAGAGAAGGAAGATTGCTATCTGTCTCTATGTATCTATATCTAGCTATCAACTATCTATCATACTAAATCAGGAGTGCCAAACTCAAGGCCTGCAGGCCAGATCTGGCCTACGGGGTGCTTAAATCTGGCCCACGGGGCCAACCTGCAAAAACCAAAGGACTGACTTGTGGTGCCTCTGGCAGTGAACACAGAGTTCAGGAGGGCTACAGGCAGCCCTCTCCAGCTCTCTTTTCACTGGCAGAAGATTGTAGGAGGCCGTCGCAGCCAAAAACGGAGCTCAGAAGCCTGTTTTCTCTAGCAAAGCGCTCGGGCCACCACACGAGTGATGATGTGCTGGCCACACACCCCTGTCCCCCCCCGCAAGGACAAATACAGCCCTCAATGAAATCAAGCTTTAACCCCTGTACTAAACAGATTCTTGGACTCATACCTGCCAAGTATTAGCATATATTGTATGTCAGTTCACCACTATTAGTGATACCTCATATCAGAGATTGGTAACCATCAGAGCTATTTGTCCTTAGGATTTCTTTTGTGCCCGTGGACTGTGTAAAGCCTCCCAGGAATTGGAGGCCCTGGGCTACTTGTTTTCAGCCATTTATGATTTTCCTAGGAAAATAATATTGCAGTGGTTTTCTATTGCCTTCTGCAGTGATTTATCTCAGCAATAGGAAAAAAAACACCAGGAACTTCTGACAATGTAATATTTTTTTCTCTATTTCTGTCTTAGTAATTGTGTTCAAATATTTCCAATGCCCCCTCAGTTCAGCCAAGAGTATATTTAATATAGAAATGGACAAACTGCTTAACTTGCAAGCTTTTGAAAGAGATCAGCTGAGGTCTCTGAAAAAGGTTTTGTCCCTTCCTTGCTGTTTGTAATGGAAGAGAGAGAAAATAAGTTAAAAAATAATGACCTTGTCCACATGACATGAATGATCCAATTATTTATTCTCCAAGTTAAGTGATTCATCTTTGTGTGCTGGGTGCTCATAATCCTTAATTATTCAACTAGTGATTTAACAGCCCCTTTTTAGTCTTCTCAGCTGCCAAAAAGAAGCTAAGCAAATTGTCACTTTCCTCTCCCTATAATATTTTTTTCCTCCCTGAGGGTGATAAAATGGTACAGCTGGATTGGACAGTGCAGCTGATGAAGTAAAGTCATATTCACAATCATTGTGAACAACTAGATTCATGTCAGGCCCAAAACTAAGAACGACAATTGGTCATTCTTTCAAGTAGAGTTCTTTATTATTTCACACCTGTAGACAAAATCTTGCCAGACTGAGCTCTCTGCACTTATCATATGCTCTGTCAACTATTAGGGAGGGCGACATTCATCCTCTTTCTCTCACACACAGTCTTCAGACTGAGTTGCCTCTTATTCCTCGGCAATGCACTCCCTCCTCCTGAGAATCCACCTCCTTACTGTGTTCCATCACATCTCCTCTAGCCAGGTATCTTCCCTGCTTACTCACCAAAGGTTTTACAATTGAAAAACTTGCACATGTCTCCAAATGTACACAAACGAGGGGGGAAATTCAGCCTTTGAGAGATGTGGGAGGAAGGACATATATGCCTATCGAATTGATACTACTATTTTTTGATGCTAAGGAAAAGAAACCTCCCTTCAAATATAAGGGGCAGGGGTCTTGTCCCTGTGATGCAACTTCTCCCATTTTCCCACAGGTGAGCATTTCAAATATAATTTTGGCAAGAAAGAATTACCAGTCTTCCAAGAACTGCATGTCAAGACTCCTTCACCATCTCCAGATCCCCATACTCCTTCTTCTACCCAGTATCCGTGTGATGTTGCCACTACCTTACCTTTCCTGCAGTTCCTCAAGCCAGGCCTTCCTGTAGGAGGAAACACATTTCCCCTGCTTGAAGGGATACAAAATCTGGTGGGTTTGAGCCAGGCTCAAAGCCTCTGCTGGACTTTTTTTGGCTTCCAGGCGGATGCCTATGGACGCATCCTCGACAAGAGCAAGATCATCTGTAAGGTTTGTGGAGCCCAGCTGAGCTACAGCGGAAACGTCACCAACTTGCGTCAACATCTCATCTTCAATCATTGTTGTGAGTTCGTCCAGTTTCTTAAGGTGCAGATGAACAACCTCAACAAAGGAATACGCAAGTTTGGAACTCCCCACTCTCTAATCCCTGGCCAAATGATACAGGCAATCGCTTACTTTATTGTTTTGGACCTGATGCCAATTGAGGTGGTAGAAGGTCAGGGGTTTGGGCAGATGCTAACGGTCCTGAACCCCAACTACCAATCTCCTGGAGCTGCTTCCCTCGTCCACACAGTGCTGCAGGACATGTATACCCAGATGAAAGGGAACATCTGGGAACAGGTCCGGGCCCTGCCCCAGTGTTCCCTTAGCCTGGATGTATGGTGCCACAGCACCACTCTGACCTACCTCACATTCACTGTGCATTATGTGGATGACTGCTTTGAACCCCAGGCCAGGGTCCTCTCGAGCCACCCTATTCCTGAGAACTACAGCACTGAAAGCCTGGTGGAGTTTCTGACTGAGGCCACCGAAGAGTGGGGAATACACAGGAGCACTTTGTACACTATGGGAGGCATTGGCCCTGCCTTCCAGCAAGCAGCCGCAGCCCTGGAGTGGACAGCCCTACCTTGCATCGGGCAGGTCTTGCAAGCAGCGATGGAAGCAGTGTTGAACCAGCCAATGGCCCAGAGTGCCCTGGAGAACCTCCGTTACTTGGCTTCTTGGACACTGACCAAGGTAGGTCCCAATGAAGAACTATGGCTCCAGGAGCCCCTCCTGCAAGCCCACCTCTGTCGCTTCCTGAGAGATGGGAGCAGGTGGCACAGTGTCTACCCAGTTCTACAGGATTTGCTAGAGTATAGAAAGTCTCTGTCAGGGCTCGGTCCTAATGGGGAGGCAGTCCTGCTCCCGCAGGACTGGGCTGCCCTTAAGGACACAGTCCAAGTTCTCAAGCCCATGGCAATTGCTACCTCAACATTTACCAAACTCCCCTTTCCCAATCTCGCCCTAGTCAAGCCTATATTAACTGGCTTCCTCTACGGGCACTTGGAAGCCAGTGAGTCGGACTCTGCCCTTACCCTTGAAGCCAAAACAGCGGCTCAGCAAGAGCTCTACCACCATTTCTCCAGCCCTGAAGTTAACCAGACCCTCAATTTGGCATGCGCTGTGGACCCCCGCTTTCACAGCCTGGACTTCTTGAGCCATTCTGAGCAGGTGGAAACTTTGAACTTGCTGAAGGCCAAAGTGTGCCACTTGGCCAAGACCTCTGGCTTCTTAACCTCCAGACTGCCTGATGTGGCTTCCCCATCACCCTCTTCCAAGCTGCCAAAGCAAGATGCAGGCATTGAATTCCGGCTGAGAGATTTCTGCAGCATGCATCATGGCCCAGGCATCAGCTCTATCCATCAGCAAGCCGAGCAGGAGATAATCAGCTTCCAAATGAACGAACCATCTGCCCTCACTGAGGATCCCCTGCAGTGGTGGAAGATCCACCGCACACAGTACCCATTACTGGCTCGGGCAGCCTACGAATTCCTAGGAGTGCCTGCCACCTCAGTGCCTTCTGGCTGGCTCTTCAGCAGCACTGGAGATGTCATCTACACTAAGCGCCAAGCCCTGACACCAGAGCATGTTGATATGCTTGTATTCCTCCATGGCAACCACGCGATGCTCTATTAGAGTACACAAAGAAAGCAGCCTTGGGTGGCACCTGTCTGCAGGATCCTAGAACATTCTACTACAAAGGGCTGAAATGAGAGAAAAGTTCCCATGTGTCCTGTTTGGATTGTAATTCAGACACACACCAAGCAGGCATGTGGTAGGTGTCAAAATGTTTTTGCTTCGCAAGGAGCCGTGGTGTACCTAAACTTATTAACTTACGGAATGATGATGGACAACATAATCGATGGATGACTTCCCTGTACTGAGATATATTGCTTGCACTATGGATTCTGTGAATATATGCAGCATTCCTCTCTCTCCTCACCTACCCCCAAAATCAGAACCAAAAGAAGAAAGAATGATAGAAAAGTACTGTCATTCCTCTTGGCCTTCTTTCTATTTGGGGGCGGGGTGTGATTGATCTTTAAACCAAAAAAAATACTAACCATTTCTCTAATTTATTTATACCCCACCTTTATTATCTTTTACAAATAAGGTGGCAAATACGTCCAACTTCCTATTTTCCCTACCACAATAAGAACTTGGGCTGTGAGAGTAACTGTCCCATTGTCCCGGCTCAGATGGGACTGGAACTCGCAGTCTCCCCTAGTTTGGTGCCACTGGACTTTTCATTGCCTCTTGATCATGCCCTTCCCCATGCAATGCATTCCTTATTCTCTCCTATGTCATACCCCCTCCTGTTTGCCCACATTACACATGTTCAGGAAAAAGGAACAGCCGAAGACAGGTTTATACAAACAGGATCCTTCCTCTTCTCCACTTTAAAACAAAACTTGCATTTGAAGGTGTGTGTTAAGTCAAATTAAAGAGCAATAAGAAAATAAGAGATGTTTTACTTTTTTAAAAAGATGATGTTTCTTGTACTAGGATGGGGGAGGGGAGGAAACCGAAGAAAATTTTCTCCAGATTGTAATAGGAGTGGTGATTCTTTAGGGCACCAACACCCAAGGATGCAGTACAGCTAAAAACTATAGAAAACATCCCCCTCTGACCTTGTTTGATGTAAATAAGACATTACCCTCTGACTTTATAATCCAGTTCTGTTGGCTTTAGTTGCTAGTCTCATTCAACATTTCTTCAGATTGGCTAGGAATAATAGAAGTTATGGAACTGCCTCTTAGCGGTTCCAAAAATAGCCTGTCTGCAGATCACATCTGGTGAATTGTTCATGGCTATCCCTTTATAAATCAAGAGTTAGTAGCCATTTTTTTATTAGTGCCAAAAGGGAAGTCAAGCTTCCCTATAGAGGCTAATGCCACAAGGGAGTTGATGCTTAAGCCAGGACAAATACTATTCTTAAAGCTGCAGGGGTGGTACACAACAAGGCTTTTTACAAGTTGCTGAATGGCATCTCTTAGTGTGTCCCATTATTGCCCTACTCCTGGAAGTTGCAGTTGGTAGCATCTGGTGGATGATATGAGCCTCACCAGCTGTTGGACATCATCCTTCATATGACCCTGATTTGATACAGCTAATAGAATATGGTTCTCAGCAGGTGACAGTGCCTAACCAACCTTGGCTGATTTAGACAGCTAAGCAGTGCTGGCTGTACTTAATACTGGGGGGGGGGGTGTCATCTAGAAAGTCAAGGGCTGTTGAATGACAGGAACTTTGAAAAAATATCCCAGTAGAAGCAGCAAACCATTTTGGGGGGTGGAATAGGAATGGGAAACACCAGCTACATTAATGCATCCAAGTAAGTCATCATGTGTTCAACCCCAACATAGTTTTGCTTTTACTCCTGGGGTATTGTATTAAATATCTAGAAACAAGTTATCTGTTACTCGTCCTACTTTCAGAAAGCTGAAATGGATGCAGCTTTTCCAAAAGGGCTTAAGAGCTGCATGCAGTCCTGTACTGTCAGATGACCCATCCAAATCATACAGTATGGAGGCCTTTTTCATCCCAATTGCAGTTACAAGTGCAGGACTGTAGGAAAGCTCTCCTTCCTACAAGAAGGAACATTTTCTTCCAATGCTAATACTAAGTTCCTGGATCAGGTAAGGACAAAGGGCTAAAACTTCACAAGACAATGATCCCAACTTAGTTTGAGTTCCACCGTCCCTGAAGAGGTCCAATGAGGAATGGATTCTGTTATCTCCATGTTATCATGAACACAGTATTGTAAAAAGAGGGTTTTCAGTACAGATGTGAACTCTAGGCTTTTTTCCTGGCTTTGGGATGTAATGAATACTGATTTCCAACTCAACTGTTACTGCAGATTTACTGTGCGCTAAAGAAGAAGCAAGAGGCACTTTATCTTTTCCTTTTGCTTAGGGCTAAATAAGTGATTCCTCATCACCACCATCAGCAGGAGCCCAGCATTCAAAAAAATTATCTTTCATGGCCTGCAGGGGGCGTGCAAGTGATTCAGGAATGTCACCAAAAAAGGATGGGCTCTAAGTGTCCTTTTTAGTTTTTTTCAAGAGACTTCCAAAGCAAAACACAGGTTAACCCTTTAGACATTGAACATGTTACCTACTTTAATAAAAGAATCCAAAATGATGATAATAATCCCATTTTCTCTGCAGACTGTAGAGTGCAGCTGCTTTCTGAGTAAAATGCTTGTCTGTTTGGGACTGAAAGTTGCCTAGTACAGCAAAATTCATCCTGACAAAAATACCAGGAAGCTGCCATTCCTTACATTTGAAGAGTATTAGACTGGGCGTATGGCAGGTGAAGAAGGGAAAGCAAATAGATCCATGTATAAAATTGGAGAGGGGTGGAATGTCCAGAACTTTTAGCTGTCACTGCACCCATTAGGCTAGTAGTGAAAGGGCACCAATGCAACCAAACCCACCAGGAACTGAGCATTGAAAAAGGATACAACACTAGAGGCGATATTCACAGATATAATACATGCGTCTTTCACAGTCATTATCCCACCATTTCCCATCATCGGAGCTGAGGGAGACACAATTTTCACGGGTACCACCATTGGGTTGAGTCACCAGATGGTCTCGGTACCAATCAAAGACAGAGACGCGCTGGCCGTTCTCAAAAAGCCACAATCCTTCAGAACGCCGGTCATGGATGCCCACCCAGGATGGCCAGTTGTAGGGCTGAAAAGCATCATAAAGATAGCGGCGCAGGACAGTCAGCTCAGTATCATCCGCTGGCATGGCCAAATGCCCTCCTCTGGCTTCACAAAGTTTTTGGGCTACATTGTAGGTCTCAAAGTGCTTGAAGATCAGGAAGCATTTAGTTTGTGTGCGCCGGCCCCGCAAGCAACCTGGGTTGGGCAAAGATAGTGATTAGTATTGGTAGCAATAGCACTTAGACTTATATACTTTTCATAATACTTTGCAGCACTCTCTCTCTAATCAGCTTATGGAATCAGCATATTGCCCCCAATAATCTGGGTCCTCATTTTACTGACATCAGAAGGATGAAAGCCTAGCCCTAAGTCAACTTTGATCCAGTCAGGATCAAACTGGTAGTGGGCAGAGTTAACCTGCAATACTACAGTGTAACCACTGTGCCACCACAGCTCTTAGTGGTTTTGTATGCCATCACTAGCTACAGAATGCCTGGAGGTATATAGAATGTAAAGGGCCAGATCCCTGCCCTATGAATTTTATAAAAGTTTGTGAAAAATGTATAAGCAATGATTAATTTATTTGATAGATTTATTTCTTCATAAGGCTTTCTTTTTATTCACACAGAAGCCTGTAAAATAGGTTGGGCAAAGAGGATGACAGAGCCAAGTCATCCAGTGACTTTCTGTGGCTGAACCTGTTTTTCTACAATCAATTCTAGTCCAATATTTCACAACTGCATCTCAGTACCACTGTACTGTACATAACAGCAGAGGAATGACCTTGAAAACCAGATTCTTCCTCTTAGTTCTCTCAACTCAACTCATGGCTTATTTCAGCCAACCTTTGGAATAACCTTTCCTTTGATCTTTTTGTCTCAGCAGATAGCAGAGACAAAGCCCTGAGCTGTATGTTGCTGACTCTTTCAAGTAGGATATCTGCTTTATGTAAAATAAAATGATGAGCTTTCCCTTTTGGAGGGATTTGGCAACTGAAAACAGCTCTCAGGGTGATCTCCAATTTCCAAAGATTCTGGACAATCTCTTCCATTCCTTGAAGGTTGGAGATCAAAGACATTTATGCTTCTGGAGATTTACGCTCAGCTTGACCATCATTGCTGTTGCTGGGATTAATTTCATGGAAACTGCTAGTGCAATTTTCCTCCATCCTGAGCTTTTAAGTGTTGGTTTGTAATTCAGATCCTATAGAACAGTGTTTCTCAGTAACTTCACAATGAGTGAACCTCAACTCCCAGAATTCCCCAGGCAAGATGCTGGCTAGAATTATAGGAATTGAAATTCACACTTCTTAAAATTGCTGAAATTCAAAAACATTGCTATAGAATGAGGGGGGAGGAAGACTGATTCCACTCCCCCTTTCCATCCTCACCATCAATGCGTCCAAGTTCTTTCTGATTGTGTGTGGCAACTTCGTTAAGAGAGGCAAGTGACTCACTAGCCTGAGCCAGGCCCCCCTTCAATTCAGCCAGACCTTGGGAGAACTGTGACACTCGCACATCCATGTGATAGAATTGCACGTTGAGACGGTGGACCGCTGCCTCAAGACTGTTCAGTCGTGATACTGTTTGTGCATCGGGGGAAGGATGAAAAAGGGAAGAAAGCAATTATCACTTTTAAGGATTTGAAAACCAGGAGATATTAGAGTCATCTTACCTAGGGAAGAAAATACATCAGGAGTGAATCAGAATACAGAAATAAGGGAGAGGGACACTAAAGAAAAATGGGCAATAGGAAGAGAGATTGGATCTTCTTAATGAATTTTAGGATCAGATGAGAAATGTTTATGCACTGGATTAAGTCCCAGGCCATATCCACTTTCCCAGTTCTTTAACAGCCAAGTAGATATTTATTAAGGGGAGGGAAAATCACTCTCTGAAACCAACCAAATAATCTGTTGGTAATCTATTTTTCCAGATAACATTGGAAAAAGAATGGTTATTCAATAGAATTAGATTAATGGCAGAAATTGTGGGATAGAAATTGTAAGCTAACAATGTCAATGGCCTATAAGGAAAATTTATACAAAATGTTTTACAGGTGGCATTTACCACCAGAGAGGTTGGCAAAGATGTTTGAAAATCTATCAACTAAATGTTGGAAGTGTAGCCAGATACCAGATTCATATTACCATATGCGGTGGACATGTCCAAAGGCCAATATTTAGTCCAAAAATATTGGACTAAAATACATACTTGGTTAGAAAAAAATGATAAAGTAACATATAGATTTGAAATCAGATTTTTTTTTTGCTGGGTATACTACCAGAACAGTGTAATAAAGGGAATACATACCTAATTTTGCATGTAGTAACAGCAGCAAGAATAGTGTTTGCACAACAATGGAAAAATGATGAGGTCCCGACAGATGAAAGTGTAATTAAAAAAATATTAGAATGTGCTGAAATGGATAGATTGACAAGATAAAAGGAAGAAACAATATTTTTTAACATGGGATTTATTCTACCAATGATTAACTAACAGAAACAGAGGTTAGAAAATAAACAGAATCTAAAAAGATAATAAAATCGGTATTGGAAATTTTGCAAGATGGATAAACTAATAGTATTATGTTGTGATATGTTTATTAAGATTATTAGGATGACTTTGGTTATTGTTGTATCTTTACTTAAAATTAATTGTGCCCAGACAACATGCTGTTCAGATGAACATGGAATTTTTTATGTTCTTTAAAAGGAAAATGTATCAATAAAAAATATACTCATAATGATTTTTTAAAGGAAAAAGAGTAGACAAAGTCTCTACAATCACCAGCACTAATAAAGTTAAATGATCTATAAGGAAGCTTTGGACAGCATGATTGAAATTTCTACAAAAATCATATACATAATCAGAAAACGGGGAAACCCAATTGCAATGCAACATATACTACTAAACCTCGGGTTCCTGTAACTTTTAACTGGGTGAAAAGGTGCATCATAGGTCAAAATATTTTGAACCAAAGTAGTGCAAATGGACTAATTTTGAGAATGCATCTAAAATCTAAGATGCAAGATTCCTTTAAAATTGAAATTTGGCAAATTTTATAAAACATTTTATGACAAAATTATCATAAAGACATAGTAGAAAATATAATAAAACATTTCCTGTGGTCAATTGATGCTTGACTATGCTACACAGTTCAACATCCATTACTTTCAAGGCAGATACATCTTCAAATGTCTCTGGTTTTTTGAGAATTTTTCTAGTCCATTGTTGAAGGCATTGAGGAATCTGGTAAAAACAGATCTCTGAAACTATGAGTCAAGGGGTCATGGGATGTCTAATACAACATAAATAGAGGGGGAAGACATAACAATAAGAGAAAGTGGCATAAGGACAGCTAGTTACAGGGACTACATTAGCAACTCTTGAATAATTTCAGGCATGTGAATTTACATTTTAGCCTTCCTTCATATAACAATTTAGGCCTCCATTGTAAAATCATTACATGACAAGATTGTCAAGTTACAGGTATCCCAGACACATCCATCTAGTTCTTTTGGCAATGATGCCAAAGCAGGTATTGCCTTCTTCCAGGATTCAGGTAGGCCTTGACTTACAACTGTATTTGAGCCTAGAACTATATTGGTAAGTCGTTGAAGTCGTAAGTTGAAGTATTCATGTGATCAGAAGTGATTCTCTGGTCTTCTATAACTTTTAAAACTCTGTAGTGTTATTAGTGAGTACTACAGTTGTTAAGTGAACTCCATGGTCGTTAAATGAATGCCATTGTCATTGAGTGACTCCATTCATTTGAAAACCAAAAACTGGCAAAACCTGTTGCAAATTGGAGTCATGTGACCATGGAATACTGCAACCAGTCATAAAGCTGACCTGCCCCATTTGTGTCATTGTAACTTTGGTCATAAATGATAATTAAGCAAGGCCCACCGGTATCTTTTTGACTTACCTATTTCTGATCTCTCATCCAAATTCTAATTGTATCCCTGTTTAACTTTCTAGAGAGTCAGCTAGGTGCTGCCATGTAGCTGGACCAACTCCTTATCTATAAAAAAAATTGCCACTTCACTTACCCCATGATATATTTGTCGTCCAAGGTGGATGGGAACCTACCCGAAAGTTTCTGTCCTACATTTGTGCAATTTAATGACAAAAGTGTGACTCTAGCTCAAAAATTGGCATATCCTGATACATAATCCTACATAAATTATATGTGAAAACTGTCTGTACTAATTTGAGTCAGATTCCTTTAACAGAAATTGGTCTACTGCTAAGAAAGTGAAGTCCATTTCCCACATAACCAGTGAAATATGCCTTAACTGAGCTATAGATTATGCTGTGGTCAAATTGTCATTACAGATAGCCCAGTTGAGCAGGCAGGCCAGGAAGGTCCACTGGCTAACAAAGGATCCTATCTGATGCTTGCATCTATATATACCTCATTGTGCAATAGGTGAGAAAGAGAAGGCAGCTATAGGACATCCAAGATATGTGAGAGTGCTAGATGCCATGGGGATTTTAACTTGAATATATTGGATAGTTAATAGGAATATAAAAAGAGAGGGGTAGTTGAATACCAAGAGCAGGAGTAAGAGGTGGGGAAAGTCAGTAAAAAAAATGTTCATCCAACTCAGATCCTTCCCTTCGTTCTCTGATATCTTCAGGAATACAGAAAGGGAGGAAAGGATTGCATTGTCTCTCCAGGATCAATAATTGACTCCCTCCCCACAGCATTTCATGTTTTTATAAATGTGCATATTAGATGCAGGATGCCTTTAGTGTCAGGAAATGATTAACCTTTAACTTAAGGAAGGAATAAAGAGCCACAGAGTGTTATCCTTGAATCTTTCCATCTCCTCAACATACATAAATCTAAAGTATGAAAGGTTCAATTCTCAGACAATTTCATTAAAATGCTTCACTAACTATTGTAATTGGCTTGAAATCAAATCAGGATTAGGACAGATGCAGCACTGGCACCCTAAGTAGCTTAATTTACCAGTTGCTTTTGCAGGAACCTACAGCATGCAGATGAACTCCCTGGCTATGGGCAACCCTCAGATTACAGGAGAAAGTCACTACCTCTTTACCTTTTGCAACTACATTTTAAACAAGAATAAGGGGTAAAATATAGCTGGAACCACAAAGTGGGCTTGCTTGCCAATTTCATTAAGAAGCTCCTTTTTCTCCCGGTAACTTGAGCACTAGTGCAAAATGCAGGGCAACCCAATTCCATGTTTTCTTCTTTCCTTACCTGCATGATTAGGTTGCTATAAGGAACAATGTCTATGTGTATTTCCCAGTAGTGCACAAACATAATAAATGAGCCATTGTTTAAAAAAAATGAGACAGTTGAGGGAGTAGGGAAGAGCCTGAAGTCTTTAAGGGCCTTAAACCTACTGAAGTTAAGAAACACTGGTATAGCTGGTATTGAGATGTGTTTACATTATATTGCCTCAATACAAGAGCCTTGGTGGTGCAGGCTGTTAAATGCCTAGCACGTAATTCCAGCTGCCTGCAATTAGTGCAGGCTCGAATCCCACCAGGCTCAAGGTTGACTCAGCCTTCCATCCTCTTGGGGTAGGTAAATTGAGGACCCAAGATTGTTGGGGGCAATATGCTGACTTTGTAAAAATGCCGCTTAGTAATAAGCAGGCATATACAATGGAATGAAGGCTATTGCTGAGCGCATTGGGATGTATCCCAAAAATTGTAAGCCACTCTGAGTCTTTGGAGAAGGGTGGCATATAAATGTAATTTTAAAAAAAAGACAGTCTCCAATTTAGACCATTTGTTTAAGGACCGTTCAAAGTTACAATGGCAGAAGAAGAAAAATGACCATTGGTCCTCACATTTATGACCATCACAGCATCCCTATGGTGATGGGGTCAGAATTCAAGCACTTGGCAACTAGCTTGTATTTGCGATGATTATTGCTTCCCAGGATCATTTGATCTTGCCCTTCATGATCTTCCCAACCAATTTCCAACAAGCAAAGTCATTGAGATGAGTCAGATTCAATTAATGACCATATGATTTGCTTAATAACTGCAGGAATTTACTTATCAACCATGGCAAAAATAAAGTTTGTAAAATTAGGCATGACTCACTTTAACAACTGCCTTGCTTAGCAATGAAAATTCTGGTCCTAATTGTGGTTTTAAGTCAACAACTACTTACATACCCCAAATCATACCCCATAGACAATTTATTCGATAAACTGTGGAGTCCTTAGTACTCTCTGAGCTTCTTTGTTTTCTTGAAGGCATTTCATTACCAAACTAGATAACACCATCAGTGTTAGCATGGAGTGAGTTTACCCTCATTACTAGTATATACTAGTGGCTTGTCCTTTGTGGAAGTGGTCTTGGCAGTTCCTTGATTAGATTGTTGTTTACTGTTAGCTTGTTTGAGTATTTGTTCTATAAACTATTATACATTAAATGTTCAAATTGGTTGCAGTTTAAAAAAAACACTTCCTTAAATATTTGATGAACAATCTTTGAATATTTCAAAGCATGGTAATCTTCCCTATTTTTTTAAATAATAAAACATATTTTGATTGGCTTATGTCTTGACTTCTATTACACCCTGTATATTTAGATTAGGGTTGGAATATTATTGGAATTTAGATTAGGGTTGGATTATTGCAATTAAGTCTCATCTTTCACTGTGAAAGGTTTGAGCAGTATAATAGCAAAGAAAGTGATTAACTAGATGAAATATCCCTGCACTTATTCACATATATTTATATAGAAATATACTACACACACACACACACACACACACACATTTATGCTTGGTTTAAGCCTCACAACACACTGAGTCCTGAAGATGTACATTTTTTAAAAATTCGTATTTATATGCCGCCCTTCTTCGGAGACTCAGGGCAGTTTACAATCTTTGGAGCACAAACCAATGTGCTCAGCAATAGCCTTCATTCCATTGTATATGCCTGCTTATTAAGCCGGCATTTTTACAAAGTCAGTTTATTGCCCCCAACAATCTTGGGTCCTCAATTTACCTACCCCGAGAGGATGGAAGGCTGAGTCAACCTTGAGCCTGCTGGGATTTGAGCCTGCACTAATTGCAGGCAGCTGGAGCTAAGTGCTAGGTGTTTAACAGCCTGCACCACCAAGGCTCTTTTTCATTTGGGGATAAAGATCCAGGATCCACTCATAATTACTAGACACTCTTAAATTGATAAACTAAATAAGAGCAAGATAAAACCTAAATTTCATTAATAAAATTAAAATCTTACTCCACTTATCCATTTTGTTTTAAATGACAATAATGGTTTACAGAGTATTTCTGGAAGGAAATGGCCATGTTCAAAGATGTCCAGGGTCTCATCCTTATACCAAGTCATAATTTGGTCTGCTTGATTTATGCTTAGTAAGTTCATGTCAGGCAGTTGTGGTTTCTTCAGTAAACCAAATAAACTCTGCTGATTGTGAAATGTGTAGTCATAAATTTTGTTAATGTTAAGTCATAGTTACAGTTTTACTAGAATACATCTCAGGGTTCTGCCCTGAATCTTTCTCTCTTCTCATACATACACACACAGCGACACCCCCCCCCCAAAAAAGATATCTAAAGTGAGGTTGGTGTAGGACAGATCAAGATCCAAATCCCCCCGCATCCATGAAAGCCAATACAACAATTTGGGATATTCACTCTCTTGCTGCATAACCTACTTCAATGGATTTCTATAAGAATAATATGGACCAGATAATGGGAACCAGGACAATAGGAATCATACACATTATCTTGAGATTTAAATGAAATTATTTAAATGAAATACAGCAATAATACTAGCCTGCCATGCAGAGATGTGGATAGAAATATTGAGCTAATATTGGTGAAATGCTTGCAAGACTGCAATGTCCTAATTATGTGCTGGGTTCACAATCAATTATTTGTATTTTTAAAAATACAATTGACATTTGAACACAAAGGTGTGTTCATGGGGTTTCTACTCACCATGAGTGAAGGCTGAATACATTGTTTTATAAGAAGGCAGGCTCGAACCCTGGAAGGGAGTCTGGGCAGAAATAAAACAGGAGACAATGCCTTTTCTTTGATCATTATTTTCCTACAATAATTTTCATTTCAGCTATTAAGAGTTAAAATTTCAGAGTTAAAATTTGCTAAGCAAATTTTACAGCTAAGCATATTGTGTGTGTGTGTGTGTGTTTTCCCCTTATGTACATGTTATGCTGAAAAATGTACCCTGGATAAGAAATTTATAGAAGCCAGTTTAAAAAAAAAGAATCTACCATGAATAATAATCATCCCTTTCTTTTAAAAAAGAAAAGAAATGAAGAAGAAAAAACCCTTTAAGTAGCTATATCCACATCCTTTTCATATATTCAGCATGCTCCTTCTTTTAAAAAATTAGAGGCTGACTTAAACCCAACAGAACTCTGAATGTTATTTTTCCTTCTGATAGTGCATATGTGGGGCACATTGTTAGGGCTACCAGACCTGACCATCAAAAATTGAACAATGTCAAGTTGGCAGAAATAAGGTACAGAAAACAAACTTCCTTGTTTCCATTTACTGGGGTTTTTGGTAGCTCAGATTTGATAGCTGATGTTTTGTGTGTTTCTGTGCATTATACAAAGCAAAGGCATAGCATGAACTGAAATGTTGGAAAAGAAGAACGTAACCGCCTTAGCCCTCTTTATTTCGGAATTCATCTCTGTTGCTTTCTACACGCACACGGATAGACATGAAGAAAGCAGATGCTGATGACAACTTTAAACAGAAATGATTTTTTTAAAAAAATCTTTCTTCCCCTTTGTCCCTGGTGAACAGCTATGAGCACAGAGAGAAAGGAAGAAGTTCCTTTGCTCATAACTCACGTTTCTGGATATCTTTCATCTACTGAGACAAAATGACACATAACTTATTCTTAAGGGCAGGCAGTTCCTAAAATACAATTTAAGAAACTATAGTGATGACCAGATGCAGCTTTTGAGCTGATACTTTCAGCCTGCAGATACCCTATCCAACTGTATCACATGATTTCATTTTTTTACAATTCTGAGGCAGCAAATGCACAAAACTGATATATAACCTTAAAATGGACTTAGCAGCATTCTTTTAGAAAAAATCAATCCCAATCAGAAACCATGAGAACTGTCTGCCTCTACTGTGCTCAATGGTCCATTTTGTGGTACTGCTCTACCTGTTGCCCTCACCCAGCAGTTAAATTAACACAAAAAGAACAAAAACAGTCTTCAAATCAGTGGTGGGATTCAAATATTGTCGCCACCAGTTTGGTGGGGCGACTTTACGCAGCATAAGACACTTTATGCGGCACACGCAGCTAAACGCCGCGAGTTTGCACAAGTGCAGAAGCATTTGCGCAGGTGCAGAGGCATTCTAACTTGCCTCCTACAAGCCTGCACGATCCCAGTCACTTCAGCACCTGTCACACGGTGCTATTCTGTGCCACGCAAAGCAGCTGCGCTTCAAATTCAGCAGATAAAGGTGAGTATGGGAGTCCAGGCAGGCGGGTGGGACCAACAGCAGAGCAACAGAGAGAACTGGTTCGGTCTCCACTGCTCATCACTCCTACTGTGAGTGGTGTAGTGAGCTGGGGGCGGGGTTCTTCGTTTACCCTACCCTTGTCATGGATGGATCACTATCTCCTGTGGCTAGTCTTTCAAGGGGCTATCCCTTGCTGCTGGGATGAGGAGGCAATTCGATGGTTCCGCCCCAGATGCCTGATGGACCCTGATAGGTTTCAGATGGCGCTGGGGTCCTTGCCCACCTCCCTGACCACAGCCCGGCTGGAGGCTGGCAGCAGCCGCTGGCAACAGCGCGCCTTGGAGGCGCCGACCGGTTGTGTCTTGCGGCCTCTTCCCCGCCATAGATCGGTTGGCTCCCTGGTTTCCGGAGGAGCTCCGGGGGATGAAGCGGCGGAGAAGATGCCTAGAGAGCAGGTGGAGGACTAGCCGTTCTGAATTCGACCGGGGCCAGTTAAGACCCTACATTAGGACCTACCTGGAAGCGATTAGTGCAGCGAGGCATGCTTACTTCTCCACTCTGATTGCGTCTGCAGATGGTCGCCCTGCGACCCTGTTCAGGGTTACCTGCTCCCTCCTTCAAGTGGGGGAGGGGGTGGACCCTTTGCTGGGCAGGGCAGAGGAATTTAGCTTACATCTGGCGGATAAGGTTGCTCGGATTTGGGCCGGCTTGGACTTGGACTGGCAGTGATCTGACGATGAGGTGGCAGCGGATCTGGTTGATCCTACCTGGGTTGAGTTTGACCTGGTCTCCCTTGATGAAGTGGACAGGATCATGCGGAGGTTGTCTTCCACCACGTGTTTATTGGACCCGTGTCCTTCCTGGTTGGTTTATGCCTCCAGGGAGGTCACACGCGGCTGGCTCCAGGCAGTTGTCAATGCCTCCCGAGTGAGGATCCTTTCCTGCTGCCTTGAAAGAGGCGGTGGTGAGGCCCCTCCTCAAGAAGCCTGCCTTGGACCCGGACATTTTAGACAACTATCGTCCAGTCTCCAACCTTCGCTTGTTAGCGAAGGTTCTTGAGAGCATGATGGTGCAGCAACTTCCCTTGTTCCTGGAGGAAACTGATTATCTAGACCATTATCATCGGGCTTCAGGTCTGGACACAGCACAGAGACAGCATTGGTCGCTGATGGATGATCTCTGGAGGCTCGGGACAAGGTTTTTCTCTGTCCTAGTCCTATTAGACCTCTCAGCTGCTTTCGATACCATCGACCATGGTATCCTTCTGCGTGCTCCGGGGGTTGGGGTGGGGGCACCGTTCTGTGGTGGTTCTCCTCCTACCTCTCAGGCCGCCACAGTCGGTGTTGGCAGGAGAGCAGAGATCGCCCCAAGGCCCCTCACTTGTGGGATGCCACAGGGGTCTGTTCTCTCACCCTCCTGTTTAATATCTACATGAAACCTGGGTGAGATCATCCGAGGTTTTGAGTGAGGTATCATCAATATGCTGATGATACCCAGTTTATATCTCCACCCCAGACCAGATCAGTGATATCCCGATGCCTGGAGGCTGCATGCGGGTCTGGGTGGGAGAAATAGGCTCGGTTCAACCCGAACAAGATGGAGTGGCTGTTCTTACTGGCATCTCGGTTTTCAGGCGATGTTCCATCTTTGGTCATGGGGAGAGGTGTTGCCCCCGTGGATAGGGTGAGGAATCTGGGCATCCTCCTTGATCCACAGCTCAGTTTGAGGAGCAGGTGGGGCTGTAGCCAGGGGCTTTTGCCCAGGTTCGGGCTGGTTTGCCAGCTCTGCCCTTATCTGGACAGATGCCCTTCAATGGTCACTATGCGCGTCACACTCCAGAATCGACTACTGTAATGTCTCTACATGGGGCTGCCTTGCAACTACCCAGAAGTTACAACTGGTACAGAATGCAGCTGCACGGAAGGCGATGGAGTATCCGATACTCCCATGTTACACCTCCTCGTGACCTGCATTGGTTGCAGTTGCCTCCCAGGTTGTTTCAAGGTGCTAGTAACCACTTATAAAGCCCTAAATGGCTTGGGTCCAGGTATTTAGGGAACGGCTTTTGCCTTGCTTGCAGCATCATGCCGACAATTGTCTGTTCACTCCCACAGGATGGCCTCCTTGGGATACCATCAGTTAGGTGACATGGCTGCGGTCCCCAGGCTAGGTCACCGTGGGAGCGCCCACTTTGGAACCAGCTCCCATGTGGATCTCTGTTTGCCCCTGATCTCCGCCCACTGGGACTTGAAGACCTGGTTGTTTCAACAGGCCAGCCTGGAATGACCCGGGTGGGGTGTTTTTAATTGTTTTAGTTTTTAATGTTTTAATGTTTTATTGTTTATTCCGACTTGTTGGTTTAATTTATTTTTATGTAAATTCAGTGCTGTTTTAATGTTAGCTGCCCTGAGTCCTTAGGGAGAAGGGCGGCATACAAGATCCGAATAAATTATTATTATTATTATTATTATTATTATTATTATTATTATTATTATTATTATTATTGGCTCTCCAGAACCAGACAGAACCGGTCGAATACCATCAGTGCTTCAAATGTCTCATTTCTGGCATAAGGAAAACTGCAACTGATCTGAATATTAAAATCAAGCTTGTTTAGAAAGGGCAAGAAAACAATGATTACATTTCAGACAGGAAGGACAATGTTTATTTCTTCTGGTGAAAGTTTCAGCTGGAAAATGGGAGTTACATTGGTAAAATCATCCCTGCTTTTTGCCATCAATTGCTTTTATCTACAGCTTTTTCTCGTGGCTTTTATAAACCCTATGGAGGCTATACAGTAAACATACATTTTAAGAGTTAGAACCAGTGATGGGAAAAGGAGTTTGTGGAGAAGATGAAAGCTTGTGCTGGGGAAAAAATTAAGCACTTGTTCTCCATTGACAATCCATGCTGACAGAAACAGCCTTCTGGGTTTTGCCTTCCAATATGTTATTATAATGTGGAGAGTTCTGTCTTTTGAACATGTACCTTGTCAAACCATTTGCACTTTTAGCCTATGATGTCTGAGATCAGGCACAGCTGGAAGATCTGGGTGTATTATCCACAGCCAATCTAGGATCTTGGGGCTTGTAGAATTCCTTGGGGTGTGAGTAGCATTCAAACATAATAAAACATCTGAACTACAAAACAGAAACGTAGAAAATGCCTGTGATTTAGATAAAGTACATCACTTTATCTTGCAGGCTGAATTCAGACAGCAGGCAGACGTTAAAGACATCTAGAACTGCCATGGATCAGGGAGTGGATGGCATCTGTATGAGTTGTTCATCTGCTGAGCAAGAGAGCCTCATCCCTACTTTTGCTGAAGTGAGCACCCACAGATATCTCTTTTTCAAGCTCATCTACAGGTGAAACTCGAAAAATTAGAATATCGTGCAAAAGTTCATTTATTTTAGTAATGCAACTTAAAAGGTGAAACTAATATATGAGATAGACTTGTTACATGCAAAGCAAGAGAGTTCAAGCCGTGATTTGCCATAATTGTGATGATTATGGCTTACAGCTCATGAGAACCCCAAATCCACAATCTCAGAAAATTAGAATATTGTGAAAAGGTGCAATATTCTAGGCTCAAAGTGTCACACTCTAATCAGCAAATTAAGCCATAACACCTGCAAAGGGTTCCTGAGCCTTGAAATGGTCTCTCAGTCTGGTTCAGTAGGAATCACAATCATGGAAAAGACTGCTGACCTGACAGTTGTGCAGAAAACCATTGTTGACACCCTCCATAAGGAGGGAAAGCCTCAAAAGGTAATTGCAAAAGAAGTTGGATGTTCCCAAAGTGCTGTATCAAAGCACATTAATAGAAAGTTATGTGGAAGGGGAAAGTGTGGAAGAAAAAGGTATACAAGCAGCAGGGATGACCGCAGCCTGGAGAGGATTTTCAGGAAAAGGCCATTCAAAAGTGTTGGGGACTTTCACAAGGAGTGGACTGAGGCTGGAGTCAGTGGATCAAGAGCCACCACACGCAGACAGATCCTGGACATGGGCTTCAAATGTCACAGAAGCTGCCTTACCTGGCTAAAAGAAAACAGACCTGGTCTGTTGCTCAGTGGTCCAAAGTCCTCTTTTCTCATTTGGAAACCAAGGACCCAGAGTCTGGAGGAAGAATGGAGAGGCACACACTGCAAGATGCTTGAAGTCCAGTGTGAAGTTTCCACAGTCTGTGTTGATTTGGGGAGCCATGTCATCTGCTGCTGTGCTTCATTAAGTCCAGGGTCAATGCAGCCATCTACCAGGAGATTTTGGAGCACTTCATGCTTCCTTCCGCAGACGAGCTTTATGGGGATGCTGACTTCATTTTCCAGCAGGACTTGGCACCTGCCCACACTGCCAAAAGCACCAAAACCTGGTTCAATGACCATGGGATTACTGTGCTTGATTGGCCAGCAAACTCGCCTGACCTGAACCCCATAGAGAATCTATGGGGCATTGCCAAGAGAAAGATGAGAGACATGAGACCAAACAATGCAGAAGAGCTGAAGGCCGCTATTGAAGCATCCTGGTCTTCCATAACACCTCAGCAGTGCCACAGGCTGATAGCTTCCATGCCACGCTGCATTGAGGCAGTAATTGCTGCAAAAGGGGCCCAAACCAAGTACTGAGTACATATGCATGCTTATACTTTTCAGAGGTCTGATATTGGTCTATGTACAATCCTTGTTTTATTGATTGCATGTCATATTCTAATTTTCTGAGATTGTGGATTTGGGGTTTTCATGAGCTGTAAGCCATAATCATCACAATTATGGAAAATCACATCTTGAACTATCTTGCTTTGCATGTAATGAGTCTATCTCATATATTAGTTTCACCTTTTAAGTTGCATTACGGAAATGAATGAACTTTTGCACGATATTCTAATTTTTCGAGTTTCAACTATACAAGCACAGGAACTTGCACTTTTATTCTATCACTCTAGGATTATTTCATAGATGTTTAGAGTCAGAAGGGGTCTTTGAGGATATCCAGTCCAACCTTTGTTCAGACTTAGGGATGTTGTGGTCTAAAACAGTGTCAGAAGAAGATGGTTGCTCTGAACCAGTTACTCAATTTAACTCCATTCAGCTCAGCTCGGCTCAACTACTTTCCGTAGCTTAGGTATGGAGATTCATTACCTGCTGATGAATTGTTTCAAGCAGCATTATTATTAAGAAAGGTTTTCTGGAGTTTAATTGAAGTTTGCTTTTTTATTTACCATTTCTACCATTTGTTTTTGCCCTACCATCCAGAGCAGTTTCTCAAGCTTTGCTCAAACTCCCAGAATGCCCCAGCCAGTATTTCTTGCTATTTCACTGCTGGCTGGGGAATTCTGGTATTTGAAGTCCACACAGCTTAAAGTTGCCAAACTTGAGCAATACTGCTCTGGATGTAGTACATCTGTTTCATCTTCTACAGAACAATCATTAGGACAGTTAAAGACTGCTATCACGTAGCCTCTTAATTTCAACTCTTAATCGTGTCTTATCCAGGGTAAACATGCCTTTCATGAACCTTTATACAGACATGCTTCATGACAACTGTTCTGTCTACATTACAGAAAGAATTCATGGTACATGATATTATACTCTTTTAAAAAATATTTTCCCTTTAGTACTTGTTACGTGTATCAATGTGGTACTTGCAAGTATTTGCTTTGTGTAGCAATATAGCAAGACAGTTATGCATAATTGCCCTTAAAATAAAGTCAGAACTTCCTCAACTTATATTTAATGCCATGGATAGATCAACTAATATTTAATGCCATGGATAGATCCAGTTATCAGTACAACTTCTAATCCTCTCTATTACTCTGTTGATTTTCACCCAATTTATTGTAGTTCAGGAAAAACTCTGAAATGGCAACATAATCTCATACTTTCTTTGCAGGTGTGACTTGTAGTATGTTATCCATACATTTTATTTTGAAACAAATGCTTGTGTATAACTGAAACAAATTTGTCAGTGTGTTTAAAAGAAAGCAAAATGATCTGGCAATAATTTCCTGAAACTACAATGCTGTACTATGCTCCACCAGTTGGTAACATGTATTTAAAATCAACAATCCAGCAGAGCAGGACAGATAGACATCAGTTACTGTGCTGTCCAGCCAGTTTAGAGTTAATGGGATTTGAGATAGGTGGTTAGGAATTGAGAGCTGTCCCCTCAAGGGGCATCATGGTAAATGTAGTTAAGGTATCCTGGGAAATGTAGTCCATGTCATGTGGTCACATCTGTAATCCTGATTGGTCACTAAATTGACCCTTGTTGGGTTGGGGAAGGGTCCTCACTCTAGCCTGAATCCTGTACCATGTGGTCACTACAACCATCATCATGGTTATCATCATAGGAATGAGAGTTTAATATCTTTCTACACCACAATTCAGAAATGCAAAGTATTGGACATTAAGAAGAACCTTGTCATAACTGTGAGTTGACAGGATGCCTGATGAACCAATAAAAAAGACTTTATATAGAGGCTTTGTGAAGTTGCTCTGTCTGCTTTATACCCATCCAGAGCGTAATAAGCAGAACAGTTACTGGAAATGTTTTTAGAGGAATCTGAAACAGCAATATGACCTTCTGTTTCTCCTGCTTCCTAGCATGTTTGTCTAACAAGAATGAAGTACACTCAACCTTCAAGTGTCTCTCAGGAATTACAGCCATTGCCATACTATATATTGATGTGTACTGCTTGATTGCATTAAAAATACAGAAGATGCTGTGTTGTTCTTCTACATGCTGCCAACCAAGTTACCATTGCATTTCTAAAAAAAGAAACACTCTGTTCAAATGGTGAGGAAAAAAGATAATGGAATACTACCATACTCCTGCCTTTCTCATTAATCGTCATAGGCATCTTTTGCTGGTTCTTTGAAACAAGCAAATCTTATTCCTAGAGAGATATCAAAACTCTTGACTACTGTTGTGATTTTGAACCTACAGAGGTGCAGGCTCATTTGGCAATAAACGGCTCAGGGTTTTTTGTAAAGTGAAAGAAGGAATGATTGTAGATTTACTATTGCTTTCAAGGCAAAACCAAGAATTCAGGATCTATGCAATCGCTGATTTGAACAAAATGTTATTGGCACATATGCCTAAGGACAAGGAAAAAACAGAAAGTGATGGTTTTGAAAAATATCAATTCATCATTTGGAAACATAAGACAAATGGAAGGAGAAGCTTGAGAAAGTGGATGTGTTTAGTTACTCATAATAGCTGCTAAGGGAAGGCATAGTAGCAGTTCTCACATCAGTTCATGGTTCAGCTGAGATGCAAAGCCAGCTCTCTTTGGAATAAATCCAGTGATTCTGCAGAGGATGCTTAAATAAATAATGCTGTACAATCTCCTATTTAATAAAAAAAAAAGCTCATGTTGAAGTTAAACAATTGTAGAACTGCATTTCCCAACTTGATGCTATCCAGATGTTTCAGACAGGAGGAAACTGCTGTACTTCCATCCTGCAATACTGTAGTCTTGCCAAGGATGAGAGGAGCCATTACAGTCAAAGTCCACACCAATCAGGAATGAGATTGTTCTGAAGACCCGTCAGAGTCTGCCTTTGCACCAACCTGGCAACTTTGCTATGTTTCCACGACACCACCTCTCTTTGGCAGCCAAGCTGGTTTTCTTCTAATCCAGCTATGGTGCATTTCAAACCTCAGAAAAAACTTCTTATGATTGGCAATGCTGGAGCTCTGCAGGGCTTGGGAGCGAGCCATGTTCTGATTTATAGCAAGTGTGCCCTGACCTCACCAGCCACCTCCAATCTTGAGCCTCTCCAGTCTACAGCTTCTGTTAACTTAAGGGATGTGGACCAAACTCCAAAATTAGATGTGGCCAGGTTCTCTTCTGGGAGAGGATTTCAAAACTTTTTAAAAATAAAATGGGTATCTTAAAAACCACAACATTTGAAGAATAATTTGCCCCATGGACTTCCCAGACCCAAAAAGTTGCAACAAATAAGGTGCAAATATTTAGACTTACCTATGCTTAATGGGTTTTGGGTGCCATAGAAGGGATGGTGATGGCGCAAGAAAAAGAGGAAGGGACAAAAAGGTCAAAGGTGAAGTTAAAGAAGGGGTAGGACTTAATCATATGGTTGCAGCTGTTGCCTTGACTTTTTTGCCTGCCCTCTGCATACATCCCTGCTAGTGAGTCATCTGTAATCTCACACCCATACGTTTTCATTTTGCTCCAATAAATATCAACAGTGATTTTTACAGTATTAACAAATCCAGTCTCCAATCTTTGAACCAGTTTTACAAGCTGTACACAAAATGCTCAGGTATATAAACAATGGTTATCAAATTCTTGACTCATCCTATTTCCCATCTCTGAGATCAAATGAAACATTCTGCAGCCCACCATTCAAACTTCCATATACAATAGTCAGATCCATATCCATGGCTATAACCACCAAGGAAAGCATTTGGTTGCAAAACATGCAACTAGCAATGAGCACTGTTTCCAGCGATAATTTATAGGCAAAAGGAATGACTTCTTGATACTCAGGCAGCTTTCTTATTATACCAACAATTAAGGTGTACTTTTCTTTAAAAAAAATACAATAGCCCATTTCTCAATCCCTTGATTTCTTTGTGTTGCAGGACTAAGGAGAAATTTTTGCATCAGCAGCTGTACTAACTTAAGAAGCGCAGCACTGTTTGAATCATGATTGTTGCGTTCTCTGATTGGCTGATTAATAAGAACACTGATTCGTGGTGATTTCTGCCTTTCTCAATGTTCCATGGTTTTTTTATTATTATTCATATATATGCCTTCTCCAAGACTCAGGGCGCTTACAATTTTGGAGCACAACCCAATGCGCTCAGCAATAGCCTTCATTCCACTGTATATGCCTGCTTATTACTAGGGCTTTTTGCCCCCCCAAGCAGCATTTTTACAAAGTCAGCTTATTGCCCCCAACAATCTTGGGTCCTCAATTTACCTTCCCCGAGAGGATGGAAGGCCGAGTCAACCTTGAGCCTGATGGGATTCGAGCCTGCACTAATTGCAGGCAGCTGGAACTAAGTGCTAAGCATTTAACAGCCTGCACCACCAAGGCTCTTTGTTGACTCTGAAGGTGAAACTTTGCTGGATTACAGGTAGTCCTCAATTTACAATCATTTGTAATTACAATGGCATTGAACAAAGTGTCATATGACCTGTCCTGGCATTTACATCCCTTGCAGCATCCCCAGGATTACATGACAAAAATATGGGTGCTTGGCAGCATCCTGTGTTCACCATTTGAGGCCTTTCCAACTGGCTTCAAGAGGGGAAGCTGGATTTTGCTTACTAACTGTGTGGCAAACTTAATAACTGCAGTGATTCATTTAACAACTCTGTAAAAAACATCATAAAATGGGTTTGAGTTACTTAACCATTATCTTCTTAGCAACAGAAATTCTGGATCTAATTGTGGACATAATATTAGGACAACTGTATATAAAGCCGACAAGCTACAGTGAATGGTACTTGCGACTGCAATGCAATGGTACAGCATATACTAGGCCTCATTATTTCCATTATCTTCATTTCCCTCCTTGTTTTCCATTTCTATCTTTGATAGTTAGTCAAGTTTCTATAAGCCCCGAGCATGGTTCAATCAAGCCATCTCGAGACCTGTGTTTTGGAGAATTTTCCACCTCAAAGTTTCTTGTAATTCTTCAAATCTCAGAGTACCCCAAATGTACTAATAATCTTCTCTTATTTGTGAATGGGAACTGTTTTGGTTGCCTGGCAACTGCCCTTTCTGCTTCACATGTAAAATAAAGGAAATCATTCTGCTCTTAAACATGGAAGTTCCATTTCAGTGCCACTGTGTACAGGATTTATATTCCATTAACGTATGCCATCATCTTTCAAAAGCAGGAGAGAAACCTGTTGCATCCTCTGGGACAAAATGCACTAAAGATTCCCTTTGAAAGAAAGGATGTCAGACAAGGGAGGTGGCCTCGCTGCTAAGCATTACTTACACACATAAGTGAAACTATCCTCTTCCTCGGATGGGGCTGCTGTAGATGCCAGCCCTGGCTGGGTGGGCTGCACAACCTGTTCTTCAAGTTCTTCCTTCTTGGTCTCTTCATCCAGCTTCTCCTTGCCATCTGGTTCTTTCTCTTCGGTCAACACCACCTCCTGGGCAACCTCCTGGTCAGTCATTTCGGACAACTCCAAGACTTCTTGCAAATGCTTCAGAAAGAAGATCCATAAAAAAAGTTACAGAAGTAATTTTGGAAATCCAGGAAGGGCACAAGGTGAAGCTGGTTGCTGGGAGGAGCACAAGGTAAAGATGGCTGTCTCTCAACTTGTGTATTCTGTTTTATTCCAAACACACACACACACATGCACACGCACACACACACACACACACACACACACGTACCATTCCTTCCCGCCCCTTCTCTCCTCCCCCCTCCCCCTCTCCAGCCTTTTTGCTCTCTTTCCCAAATACAGTCATGGGAGGTGGGCGGAACAGAACAGAAGGAAAAAAAAACTCCAGGAAAAAATCCAGAGTTTCTTCTTTCTTTTTTTTAACAATATTTTTTTATTTCTCTTGGGTCACTGTTCAGGCTTAGTGGGAGGGGAGGGGAGAGGAAAGGAAAGAGAAAGATGGGGAAATCTCTTCCAGTTTGGGGAGGGAAACATATACATGAAACATATACTTCCATATTTTAACACAAAATTCTAATTAATAATATTTGCAATTGATACAGCCATTCTTCTATTGATTGATTCAATTTTTAGCCCTAAAGTTCTATTTAAAAAAAGACAGGCTGGCACCAGGGTACATATTTGAATTCACATTCAATATTCGTTGCTATTTTGCAATTACCATTCTTCTGTTACCATAGCTCTGATCGTACTATTTGCTTTCCACAACTTGGGTTTTTTTTTAATTAAAAATATCTCTTTGCTGCAAGTTATTTTTTTTTCCATAACTAACTAAATCATACTTCTGCACAATGAAAGACCCATTGATGTTAGGAAAAAATGGGCCATACTTACACCCAGGGGAAACTAGACTTATTAATGGCTGTCAGGCCATATGCTAATATATTTAAGTCTGAGATGGGGTTGGCATTGTCAGTTAGCTTCCATCTCCTCTCCAAGAAAACAACTGCCTAAAACCAGTTACCTTTTCAAGTTAGGCCAATATCTAGGGTAATTTTTCTCAACTTGGACAACTTTAAGATGTGTGGACCAACACATGCTGTTTGGAGAATTTTGAGAGTGGAAGTCCATATATCTTAAAATTCCAAGGTTGAGAAATTTTGATTTGGAACAGTGACAGCGAATCTTTTGGGCTTGGTGTGTCAAAAATTTGAAAAATGTCTAACATGACTCTGCTAGAATATCCCACACACACACACACCCTCCCAAACAAAAGAGAAACAATTATTTAGATGTGTATTTATAATTCAACACACTTCTTGTTCACCAAACACAAAAGATGATATCATTTGATTATCGATAGTGCTCTAATTTTGGAGCCTGAATTTGCAGGTATCCTCAGCCCCTGTACCTTGAAAATGAGCTTTTGCTGTGCATACAACTGTCTCCTGAAGCAGTGGGAAGATGGCTGAACTGTGCAGCTGCCATGTTCCTATCACATTTTGCAAGTTGCTCTCCCTTTCATGTCACCACCAATCACAGTTCTGAAATTGATAGATCACGTGCTGATATGGATGGTGAGAATCCATTTTAAGCTTTGGGGGAGGGGTGCAGAGTTGCATATTTCTTGTATTTGCTTCTTTCAGTTTCTTTGGTAACTTGAACAGGAAAAATAGTTCTTGTCAGGTGTTGGTGAACGCTGGCATGTAACCCATAACTTAATGGCATGCCACTTTTGACATGCATTTCAGACAATTGCCATCACTGATCTTGAAGATCAGGAAAAAAATTGAAGCTTCTGCTTTTCTTCTTTGTATTCTTTCTACTGTTTCAGAGCTTGTTACTTTTATCCTGTCCAATCAACTTTCCTTTTTCATTTTCTTTCTTGTATTAACTATAAAAAGGAATGTAAGATGGGTCTTGGGGCTCTCTCTTTCCATAGGGGGATCCCACTTTATCAGGGTACCCTAATAAGCTGCTTTTAAATGATCTTCCAACTTGGTTGCGTATTGGAAAAATAAACCAAGGCAGAACCTAGGACCAGATTTGGCTATCAATTAAGTACACATTTTTAATCAATTATTTGACATAT
Source organism: Naja naja (assembly GCA_009733165.1). NCBI lineage: Eukaryota > Metazoa > Chordata > Lepidosauria > Squamata > Elapidae > Naja > Naja naja. The sequence goes on along the minus strand of CM019155.1, from coordinate 113,260,222 downwards.
GTGTGTGCGTGCTTTTTTTTTATAGGGAGCCCACAAAAAAATTAACGTGACCCATCCTTCTTTCCCCTATACTTTATATATATATATATATATATATATATATATATATATATATATTTGTTTTCAGATTTTCAGTGGTAGTATAGGTCTTGGTGTATTCGGGACAAGACCGAATACACCAAGACCTACATATATATATATATATATATATATATATCTGCAATCTTGACTTTTTTATCAATAAATGTCAACATGACAATATAACTATCTGATTGAAGCCTGACCCATTATATAGGCCTGTTAAAAAGGTTTGGATTTGATTGGACACTCAGAACTGCCATTGTGAGGTTTTTTTGATTTGCTCCCTCTGTTTGACCCGATCTTCATCCTCCCAACTGAGTTCTGGATATAGTTGCTTCCTGAATTTCTATGTGGGTTAAGTTGTTAAATTTGTACTATCTGTTCTTCAGTGTGGAGGTAGCCCTCCTTCCCTTTTAACTTAAATCTAGGTAAGACAGAACCAGAGATACCCCTCCTTTCGTGGTTGTTGTTTACAAGTAGTTTTGGAGTATGTGGTGCCACTATAAACCAATGCTAGTATAACAATTAATAAATGCATTTTATTTTAGTATTTGCGACAAAATAGACAGTTGGGGATTAGATAGCTGAACCAAATTATACCATACTGCATACAAGTGCCAGAAATCAATCAAGCAAACAGACAAACTTAGAAACAGGGATAACCATGGGAATGAAGGCAAATCTACAGACCAGAATCAAACAATCCTGGAAATAAAAAAAAATATGCCTGATAGTTTTGCTTATATTTTTCCTGCCAATTCTGTATTTTTAATTCTAATACTTTCAGAACTTAGTACCAGGAAAAATCTGCTCCTTCAGCCCTTCCTACTACTCTCAGGAATCCACTGCCAATTTTGACTGGAAAAAAGAAACTTCTACCAGCCTCCTCCAGCCTGGAAAGGGACAGTAGCTTTTGCAGAAATACTTGTTTTCTAGAAAGAAAAATATTATTTATCTAGTCTTGCATATAACCTGAAAACCATCCCATCTACTATCAGTATTATCACCTCCATCCACTACCAGTGTTTCTCAAACTTGACAACTTTAAGATGTGTGAATCTTAATTCCCATCTGGCTGGGAATTCTGGAAACTAAAGTCCGGGGTTTCTTAAAATTGTTAATTTTAGGAAACACTGCATTACATTATTTAAGTTCTCTCTATGCATTTCTGCTATTGATTTATGTAGCAACATAGAGCTGCATTATTTACGAATTTTAAAATGTGGTTAGAAACCACATCTTGCAGTGTGTCAAGCACTGGACTATTTTCCAATTTTTGCTTTGCCAGGCAGGGACCTAAACAGAAAACTGATGCACAATGCTTATGCCTATGGCCCTCTTACTTTTTATGTTGTCAATTGTGGAAACATGGAGTACTATGATTTAGAAACTTAATAGATGCATACAGTATATCATAAGTTTAAAATTCACCCAGTTAAAAATGCTAGGTATTTAAACAATTGTATTTGTTCTGTAATAAAACAATGAGCATAGCATCTAGAAAATAAATGCAAAAGAATGCAAAAAAATTTTTTTTTAATTATTTAAACAGGACTCAAAGCCAGCATTTATTCTCATTTTCAGCCAGTGAATGGAATGAACATTGTGGCATCTATTCAGTTAGCAATCAAGATGTGGTCTTGTTCATGTGAAAACACCTTTCTAAAAAGAAAAGGAATCAAAATGCCCTTCCTTTAAACATTACAGCCTAGTAGGCAAGCAAATTGGTTCCTCTCATTGAGAGAGAGGGCAGAAGGGAGGGAGAAAGAGAGAGAGAGATTTTATACACCCACACTCACACACATTTATATACTCATACTTCCCTACATACATACACTTATCTATATTAGACAACCTGTGACTTGTTGATCATATTTTGAGCAAAAGGTCATGCAGTCTTATGAAACCAGAATGAGCGTTACATTTATATTATGTATTGCTATTGGTTTGGTTTTAAAATTAACCTTGATTCCAAAATTATCATGGCATAATGCTAAAGTAGGAGCAACTTCTGACTTCCTCCTGGCTAACTGGTGGTGCAAACAATCAATCAAAAGGATGTTAGTAATATATAGATACAGCCAACTCTAGGCAGCAAATATACCTTATAATTCAAACTTCTATTTTCCCCAGAACAATAATTGTGATGTGAGTTGGACTGAGAGAGAGCAACCAGCTCAAAGTCACCCAGTTGGTTTTCATGCAAAGTGAGACCTCCTTGATAGTTGATTGATAGTTTCTTGGTTTCTAGGCCAGCACCTTTAAAAGTAGTTGAACTGAGTAATCTGAACTCAAGTTCTAAGTTTCTACCCAAAATTTCTGCAAAGGTATGCAAGGCACAGTAATTTTATTAAGATCTAATTTGGTATAGTGATTAAAGCACCAAACTAGAAACAGATAGACTGTGAGTTCTAGGCCCATTTTCAGCATGAAGCCATCTGAATAACTTTGAGCCAGTAACTTTCTCTAATCTCTAGAAAGGAGACAATTTATCCAGGGAGTCACCAGGAGTCAATTTGGACTGAAGGTACACCCACGCACCCACACACACCGCAGATTAACACATACGCGCACACAAAGCACTGCGATAGAGAGAATTGTAATAGGAAAATACTAATAAAGAAGAACTAAGATAGAATTAAAAGAATTGTAAAGAAAAGTATGGCGTAATTTCCTGATGCAATGTAAATAAATATATTACCTATATTTACTAATATTTAAGGGAGCGTCTCCTGCTGATATCGAGTGCCATCCACCCTGTGCGGGCACACAGGCAAGGACTCCTCGGGGTCCCGTCGGCAAGTCAGTGTCGGCTGGCGGTCCCCCGGCGACGAGCCTATTCTGCAACGGTCCCCGACTTATGGAACCAACTGCCTCTGGACCTCTGTCTGGCCCCTGACCTCCGCACCTTCCGCCGCGATTTAAAGACCTGGTTGTTTGACCAAATCGGGCTGTGACTACCTCACCAGGGTGTGGGATAATTTTAAGTATTTTAATTTGGTTTTATTGGGCTCTATAATTGTTTAATCTTTTTAAAAAATATTTATTGTATTGTACGTTTTAATTGTGAGCCGCCCCGAGTCTTCGGAGATGGGGCGGCATATAAGTCCAATAAAATAAAATAAAAAATAAATTACCTGACACACATATTGCTATCATATTTCCACAAGTACACACATACCTACTAGAAAACAGGCAAATGCTTTTGGTCTGTTAAGAACGATGAAAATCCTTCTTACAGTGTTGTGATGGATAACAAGATGGAAAAAAGCCTGACCATATTACTAAACCATTTGAGAGGAGAACCTAGGCTACTATCATTAGAAACTTGGCATAGTCTCTTCAGTCCCAGTCCACTGATGCTCCCCCAAGTTTCTACTTCCTCTTCCTTGTTGCCGTAGATACTATACATCCACCCTCACCAAAAATATAGTCAGTGGTACTAGTGGCAATATTTTTATTTGTGTGTGCTTATATGCAGTGTGGAAATAACAATGAAGTTACAACATAGTTTAAACATGGTGATCTAGGGAAGAGATAAATGAAGTTTGTGCTTGTGAGTCTATCTATTACAGATGGCAAAAAGAATAGAATTGTATCCAGTGTTTACATAAATGTTAGAAACCATCATAATAAACACTGGTTTTAAATTTAGCTTTTGTTTATTCAGATTTCCTATAAAAATCTTTGGGCTGCAGTTTTGCAGTTGGGCACATTGTTAGCATGCATCAAATGCAGATTAAGAATTCTCAAAAAGGATGAACTGATATTCTGTTAACACATGTGGAGGAGGAATCAAAATCATAGTTTTGCTTCAGGTTTAGGATGATGGGACCCTAAAAGTAGTTCACATGGAGCCTTCCACACCCAATCAGATTTCAAAGAGCTTTGATAACTTGGCTAATGTACCTGGCCTGCATACCTAGTTTCGATAAAGGCAGCAATAATGCTACATTTTTCCAGGCATGAGCCACCGTTTTAATCCTTTGCATTGTTCCTGACAAAACATGACATTTTCCTGTGATTTATCTATGGTTAAGTGAGCTGCCTAAATCTGAATACTATCATTTCTGGTTTAGAGTGACCAAAATTTAAGGCCAATATCTACTCATGATCTTGTTCACGTTTGCCAAAAATGATGGCACCTCTGGCTTGAGATAAGGTACTTAGTTATAGGAGAGCTGTAATATGTGGATAAGCAGCTACAAAAAACTTACATTGATATGCATTTGTATGAGCACTGCTTTAGAAATATACGACATTGAAAAACATGTGCTGTTTCTTTTCATGGGCTCTAGTTTTACTTTTCTTCCAAATTAAAATTCTTTGTATGAGAGGGAGGGTGGGAGGGAAGGTTGGCTAGATTCCTCTGTTCGCAACCCAAGCACCTACACTCCGTGTCTGCCAATATTCTCAACCTGCCGGCCTCTAAATGTACAGAGATTACGACTCAAAGAAAGGCTAGAAATTGTCGAGGACCACAGGTTTAGAAGAATCTGCTTCAGGCTCTTCTTTTGTTTCCTTGGCTCCCTGCTATATCAGTGTGATTTCGAATATTGTTAATAGGCTTCTTTTTTAGTTTTTCCTTGCCAAAGAATAGCATGTCACAAGGACTGATTCAGGTTTAAGGAGGTACTTGTCAAATTGCTTGGCCAGAATTTAACTCTGAAAGAGGAGATTCATTAGCCACCATTCCACACATGTGGGAAAGGAAACAAAAGAGCTGCAAATTCCAATTTTTTCCTGATAAGGAAAAGAGTTGGAAAAAACATAACTGGAGGAGCTGGAGAGACAGGATGCCTGTTCCTGTTGCCAGATTTTATAGTAAAGTGTAACTTGCCAGGAGGGAAAGTCTGTTACACAAAGTGGCTGCATGAATTTTGTAAGACTATTGCCAAGCAAAGATGAAGAAGATCTTTATGCCAGAGTCGGCCAAGTTTATTTTAGGACTGCTTGGTTCTTCTTTTCTTGCCATCCTAATTTCAGTGCAGAATCTCCTGGGATGATTCAATGACTTCTAAATCATTCCTTTTCTCTTTTTTGGGTGTGACACCTATTTAAGCTACTTACAAAGCAAAATTCATTCTTTCTAGCAAGCAAGGAAGCATCTTTGATTGGCCCAAGAAGCTGCCTAATTATTAGGTCAACAGCCCCGCTGATGTCAGAGATCCCAGGGCAAACACAATGTTTTTCTCACCTTGAGCATCAGAGCTTTTCGTTCTTCTTCGGAGCTGAGTTCATCTCCTTGTCCCTGAGCTGCACCCAACAGTGTCCCCAGGAGCAGCAGCTGCATCAGAGTCCAAAGTTCCATGGTGTTTCCTTCTCTGCACAGATCTGTCCAAACGGTAGAAGAGGACACCAATTCTCTTGAATTTGCACAGATATGAGGAAAGAATGAGTCTTCTTTTTTATCCTGGAATTCACTGCTGTCTGCCCACTCAGGCGTTGGGGCAGAAATGAGGAGGGAGGAACAAAGCTTCAGCCATCCGAAAGCTGGAATGTCTAATCTGATCCAGATGTGAGAATATGAAGCCAAACCTCACCCACACTGAACCTCAGCTCATAACTGGCTGTGGGTTGTCACCTGGCCAGCTTAAATTTAAATTTTTCCTTTTTGTGGAATGTAACTTTATGATGGCTGTTATGGCAATGATGATGATGACATCGAGGATTCATATTTACATATGAAATGTTTGTGTGTGTGTGTGTGTGTGTATATATATATATATATTTTCCTCAGGAAAAAGCCATCCAATCTGCCTACATCAACTCCATCAACCAATCAAGAAGTAACAAAGCCAACTCTGGAGTTTAAAAGGGAAAAACAGCCACTATCACACACTTCTCCCAGAAGAACGAAGCTGAAGACACCAGCCTGAAGATGACGGATGAGATTTCGTCGAAACGTTGCCAAGGTATTCTCAATCTTACATGGGACAAGACCCGAATACACCAAGACCTACATATATATATATATATATATATATATATATATATATATATATATATATATAAATGTATTAATGTAAACAATGCATTTCAGTTGGAAGATGCTGCATCTAATTCAAGAAAGACAGTCAGTTTTATCTAGTAACTTGTGCAGGAGCAGTGCAAGTGGAAGCATAGAAAAAAGGTATTATGGCAAGCCAGCCCAAAGGCATTTGTAGGTTCCTGCTGCAAAGGACAATACAAATACAAAATGTGCAGGTTTGACCTTCTAATAAGAAATGGTCATGCTGTGTGTGGTTCACTCAAAATATATTACAAATGTAAGAGATTTTGTATATGTATTATTAGTTGTTTCTTTGCAACTGGGTTGGTGGCAAATGGATGCTGGGCAAGGTGGACTGAAGGGGCCAATTACATTATGTTTTTTTAATCCCCCCATCAGTATAGAAAAATTTGGTTAAGCACCAAGGACAAATTACAGTGCCCAACCAATGCCCTTTTATTATTTATATGCTGTTTTTTCCCCTAGGCTTTTATTACCTATTTCATTGCCATTTCTTGCAGTTTTCATGTGCTACTATGATACATATGTTGAAATATAGTATATTATAACTTTTAACAAGACAAACACCTTTAAAAATATAAAATTATTTTTGCAACATTTTTCTTCACCTTCACCATTTTGTTCCATTTCCTCTCATTTCAGGAAGGTGGTAATTGGTCAGGTGTTTTCTTGTGATAGTGGGTCCTTAATTTTAGTTGCACAATTGTAAATAACCATACTTTAAAACCTGCATATATTCATCTATCCATCCTTCCATTAATTCATATAGATTTGTTCATTAATTTGTTAGATTGCTTTCTTTCCAAAAACTCAAGGCAGCATTATAATTAGTGCTCATTTAGCAGCCTTTTTGCTCTTACAGTGGTGATGAAAAAATAACTTCACAACCAATCTTTACAAACTTTGCAAGTCTGTAAAATAAAGGAAAGTCCTAAATAAGGTCATAAGCACAGTTGTGTTTTTATTTAGTGACCACTTTATTTATGACCAAATTGCCAGTCCCAATTGTGGTCACAAAATGACCACAATATAGGTATTTTCATAGAGATAGGGAGTAATATTGTAACCAATCTCTTCACTTACATGCACATCTCTTCCTTTGCCATGCAAATATGAAAATGTTGGGCTTTCATTGTGACATCATAATGCACGTTTCTCAATCATCATGGATAGTTCTGGGATATCATAGGTATGGTTATCTATGGGATAATCAGGTTGAAGAACAGAGATATGAAATTATTTGTGATTTCCTGTTTCTTCTGCAATTTCAGCAGTACATTGCCAACTTCTTGGCATGAGTTTCCATGGTAAATACAAGTGATAAAGCACATATGATCTTTCAAAATCTGTCTTCTTGTCCTATGCATTGGCAGAAGGCATTTGCTCAAATTAAAAATTCAGTAAATATTGTGATGAATTCGTTATATCTGATCAAAGAGCAGCAGTCATTCCTAAAAAAATAATACCAGCCTAGAGATGCGTCAGAAACAAAAGAGGTTCCAGGATAATCTGTCTTCACAAGGTTTCTTTCATTTTCACCTGAAGGATATTTCATTCTACTTGTGACTATTGGACGTACTACACTACCAGTTACCAGTTAGCTCTCACCATATTTGAGGCTCTTCTCTGCCAGAATGACAGCTCCCATCAGTGAAATGAATGGAAAAAAGGAAAGCAGCTGCTAACAATCTCTCTGACAACCTGGGTCCCAGTCTCAATGAGGACAGCCTTTGGCACTGTAATTTTAATGGCAGTACTGATAATGTAATTTTAGAAGTTGATTTTGGCACAAAAGCAAGACTAATATAATTAATATATCAAATGCCTATACCATCCAAAATACATCTGCATATCATATCTCTCCAATACTTGGCTATAATATCACTCTGTCACATATTTGTATATGATTCAGTGAGCTCTGTATATAGATGGGTTTCTGTATCTCACCCTCTAGAATTGAGCAAATAGTAGATCTGGATTCAGGATCGAGTTCTGGGTGAGTCACAGCCAATTACTAAGGATCTTCCAATTGTTTAACCATAGCAACACTTTTCTCTAAGGAAATTAGGTTAGTGAAATAGAGAAAGCTAGGGAAAATAATAATGGACTCTGTTTAAAAGAGCTTTCCTAGTATTGAAAATATGTATTTGCTCTGAACCAAGGTATAAACATGGCCCAGAAACCTCATTCTCTGCAACAACCACAAAATATTGTCTTCATCTCATTCCAAGCCTGTACTTGAGTAAGTTTGAAATTGTCCTGACCAGTTTCAGGTTTGAAGCAGGGTTGTTTCCCTTCTCCTGATTCAATTTTTGTCCAGGTTATGACCTCACACTCTTCACTTAATCATTTGCTTGCTGATGGATTAGGAATTTCAAGTTGCTGCAGATCCAACTCAATGGTTAGTGCTCTCTAGGACTATTTTAACTTGAGCCACATGAACATTGGACGTGGCTTGTTCAGAGGCTTTTGTCTACATAAGACTTGATGAGTGCTTTTTACAGCATTTGTCAAGTCTCATGTGTCGTTCATTTGCTAAGTTCTGTCTAACCCTTCATGACCCCATGGACCACAACATGCCATGTTCTCTTGTTCTCCATTGTCTCCCAGAGTTTGCCCAAATTCATGCTCATTGCATTAATGATGCTATCTAACCATCAATGCAAATACGAAATTTTTGAAGAGCTCACAGATACAGTAACATCATATGGCAGCTTCTGTGAAGACCAGGAACCTGCAAATATACAGGCACAATAAACCTTGGTTCACAGCTAAACTTAAGCAGCTATGTCGTTCCAAAGAGGAAGCCTACAGAAAAGGTGATAGAATGCTGTACAATCAGGCCAGAAATGTATTAACAAGAGAGATCAGAGCAGCAAAAACAAGCTACTCTGAAAAGTTAAGGAATGGGTTCTCAATAAATGAACCAGCAAATGTGGAAAACTCTTAAAAAATATCACTGGCTATGGCAAACTTACTTGCCATGCAGAAGAAAATCAACAACTAGCAGATGACCTGAGTGTGTTTTACTGCAGGTTTGAGAGAAACTACAGCCACCTATCTCCACAAGCCCCATCTCAGACATACCAACAACAGCCAAACCTCCAATAACTGACCCCAATCCATTGGATTCACAACCTCTGGTGATCACAGAAGAAGTGCAAGATCTATTTCACAGACAAAAGCCAGGAGAAGCACCAGGCCCAGACAAGATAACTCCCTCTTGCTTAAAAGTCTGTGCAGACCAATTGGCCCCCATATTCACACGAATCTTCAATAAATCACTAGAGATTTACTATGTTCCTTCTTGCTTCAAATACTCTACTATCATCCCAGTGCCAAATAAGCCCTCCATCAAGGAACTGAATCACTACAGACCAGTTGCTCTAACATCTGTCATTATGAAAACCTTTCAAAGACTAGTGCTGTCCCACTTGAAAACCATCACAGATCCGCTGTTAGACCCCCTGCAATTTGCATACTGAGCAAATAGATCAACAGATGATGCTGTTAATATGGCTCTGCACTACATCCTACAACACCTTGAATCTCCAAAGACCTACGCAAGGGTCCTCTTTATAGACTTTAGTTCGGCATTCAATAACATCATTCCAGACATTCTTCTAACTAAAGTAAACCAGCTAGCAGTACCTGAACACACTTGTAAGTGGATCATAAGCTTTTAACAGACAGGAAGCAGCAGGTAAAGTGAGGCATAATCACATCTCATACCTGTACAATTAGCACAGTCCCCCCACCCCAAGACTGTGTGCTTTCTCCACTTCTCTTCTCCTATACATCAATGACTGCAACTCAAATGATCCATCTGTTAAAATACTGAAGTTTGCAGATGATACAACAGTGATTGGTTTCATTTGAGACAACGATGAATCCGCATACAGATGGGAGGTTGTACAACTTGCCTCGTGGTGTGACTGGAACAATCTGGAATTGAATACACTCAAAACCGTAGAAATGGTGGTAGACTTTAGGAGAAACTCTCCCATACTACCATCTCTTACAATACTAGACAACACAGTATCAACAGTAGAGACCTTCAAATTTCTAGGTTCTATCATATCTAAAGACCTAAAATGGACACCTAACATCAAAAACATCAGAAAAGCACAACAAAGAATGTTTTTCTGTGCCAACTCAGAAAATGCCCAAGAATCTGCTGAAACAGTTCTACAGAGCAATTACTGAGTCTGTCATCTGCACCTCTATAACTGTCTGGTTGGGTTCTGCAACCCAACAAGACAGACACAGACTTCAGATAACAATTAGGACTGCAGAAAAAAATATTACTACCAACCTGCCTTCCATCGAGGACCTGTATACTGCACAAGTCAAAAAAAGGGCTGTGAAAATATTTACAGACCCTTTACATCCTGGACATAAACTGTTTCAACTCCTACCCTCAAAATGACAATATAGAGCACTGTACCAGAACAACCAGACACAAGAACAGTTTTCCCCTGAAAGCCATCACTCTGCTAAACAAATAATTCCCTCAACACTGTCAAACTATTTATTAAGGCTGCATTACTGTTACTATTAATCTTCCCATCCTTCCTTTCATCCATCTCCTCCCACTCATGACTGTATGACTGTAACTTTGTTGCTTGTATCCTTACAATTTACATTGACTGTTTCCTGGTATGATTTGATTGCTTATTGTACCCCATGACTATTATTAAGTGTTGAACCTTATGATTCTTGACAAATGTATCTTTTCTTTTATGTACACTGAAAGCATATGCACCAAGACAAATTCCTTGTGTGTCCAATCACACTTGGCCAATAAAGAATTCTATTCTATCCTATCATTTGCCAACCCCTTCTCTTCTTGCCTTCAATCTTTCTCAAACTCGGGTTTTTTTTTTCAATGAGTCTTCTCATTAAGTGGCCAAAGTATTTGAGCTTAAGCTTCAGCCAATCTCTTGTGGTTCTTTAGAAATACAGGTTTAGTGCTCTACTGAAAGAATACAAATCCCACTTGGCCCAGAAAGTACATTTAAACTGGAAGATCATGCTGGGCCCTGCCTGCTTTGTGTTGGTAGTTCCTCTATCATTGCATCCACTACATGATTTTCATTACAAGGTTTTATATTGCTAAACTTTTTACTATCCCTGAGGACTATACAAAAACACTACAAGTGATGTTCTGACTGAAGAATGCTTCCAGGACTAATCTTATTCAGCTGCACTTTCTATGGTTGTTTATGCAATGTCTCACCATTACTTATGTTCCCCCTGATGGGGAGTGTGTATCAGTAGCAGCTGCATTGTTCCAGTGGTCTACAGCTGCATTGTTCCAGTGTGTTCTCCTTAGCCATTCCTAGCCTACTTTTACATGCTGCCAATCATGTGCTCAGAAGTGAGTTCCTTGGTAGTCCATGGTCTTAGTAACCTTCCAGAAGAATCTAAACCAATGACCAGATACAGCCTAATAAACAGGTAACAGGAACAGAGAAGGGATTGTGCTGAGCAGGTGCATTGGGAGATTTCCTTCACTCCATGTCCCATTTCACTCTTAACCACTGCCTCCAATAACTGTTATCTGTCAGTCATTCCTGAACACAAGTTTAGTGCTTTTTTTTCAGAAGAATGCTTCATTATTTACTATTCATTAAATATTGATGCTGTTCATCTTGCCTGTGACTATGGGTGGCTTACAGATTTTTAAAAATAGAAAATTAATTAGAATATTAAAATTATGCAAATTAAAAAAATTAAACTATGTAAAAGATATGTCTAATAGGCAGACAGCACAGGGATGAGGTCTTCTGACCTCATCAACCACCATCAGCTCAGGACCCCAAGCCAACCAGCCAAACCAAGTTTTAATACTCTCCTGAAAGGCCAAAAGAGTGGGAGTTCTTACCTCTAATAGAGTTTTCTACAGGGACAGGGCCACAGCAGAAAAGGCTTTTCTCCTTGATCCCACCTCCTGAAATTCCTTAGCAGATGGGGTCCATAGGAAGTCCCTTTTGCTGGGCACAAGTGGGATGGGCTAGTCCCATTAGAGTTAGCTGGATCTTCACATACCCTAAATCCATGTCATATATGGCTTTAAAGCTAATAAACCAGACCTTGAATTGGATTAGGAAGCAAACCAGTAACCAATGCAACACACCCAACAGTAATATTATATGTAACATCCTAGGGCCCCCCAGAACTATGCACACTGCTGCATACTGCATCAGCTGTAGATTATGAATGCTTTTCAAGGGTAGCCCCATGTAGAGGTGTTGCAGTAATCCAACCGAGAGATGATTAAGACATGAACAACCATGGGCAAAGCTTCATAATCCAGTGTGTGTGTGTGTGTGTGTGTGTGTGTGTGTGTGTCTACATATATAGTTATTTGTAGAAATACTTTACCTGATAGTAACAGGTGCAGAAGAAAGATTGCAAAAAATATCAAGACAGTTCCTTCCAGTATACTCTGCTTGCCATCTATTGGTCAGACTACTTGACAGAAAGCTAAAAACTATGCCCTTCTAACATCTGTCAAAACTTGTTCCAGACTGTATTTGGAAGACAATTTGTTCTTGTTTCTCCACCAATGCTGGGTGGGAGGGAAAACAAAGCTGCAGGGGAATCCACCAATCCCTTTCCTTGACTTGGACTGCAGTAAGTAAACTGGAACAGCATCATTTATCAGCTTCATTACTGTGGCATATTTGGGAGGAATATAATTTATGCTGGCAGTTCAAGGTGGTGAATAGCACTTTAAACTTGTCTATGAGGATGAGGTCTGAGCATTCTTCTTCCCATTTACTGAACTATTATTTGGCAGTTGGTTCCAGATAGTAGACTTCAAGATTTAGGCAAAAATGAAGGATATCACACAAATTAAAATTATTTATCTCACCACATTCACAATTGTACATGGCTTTCAATTATGCCTCAGAAACATCTATACTTTTGTACATCACACTGCTTCTACAGACTGAATCATGCATGGAAAATGAACTTACAGTGTTTTAGCAAGTATAAACAAAGAGAACTCCAAGGACAATAGAAAGATAATTCAGGGCTTCATGCAACCTTAGGGCATATAAGTCCAATAAATCATCATCATCATCATCATCATCAACAACATCTCCCCACATGTGCCAGAAAACAGGGAATAAGGAATTATTGCTATATATCTTGCGATGTATATTAAGATGTATATTAAAAAGGGCCTTGGTGGTGCAGGCTGTTAATAGCCTAGCACTTAGCTCCAGCTGCCTGTAATTATTTCAGGCTCGAATCCCACCAGGCTCAAGGTTGACTCAGCCTTCCATCCTCTGGGGGTAGGTAAATTGAGGACCCAAGATTGTTGGGGGCAGTAAGCTGACTTTGTAAAAATGCCGCTTAGTAATAAGCAGGCATATACAATGGAATGAAGGCTATTGCTGAGCGCATTGGGTTGTATCCCAAAAACTGTAAGCCGCCCTGAGTCTCCGGAGAAGGGCGGGATATAAATATGAATAAAATTAAAAAAATAAATAAGGCACAGATTGTTTTGCTTAAAAGGACACCATTTTAAACATTTCTGTGCTTAGGATAGGAAAACCTATAATTAATAACTATGGCCATTAATTGTTATTAATGGTGATAATGTTTGCATGTAGCACTATTGTGGATATCTGGGCAGTAGACTGGAATCTACTGGTCATCACAGATCTTATTCCTAGTTCAACAATTATAAGAAAGATTGCATAATGTGAGATTTTCTCAATTTATTAGAGCAGCTTTCCTTGGGAGTTATTTAGCAGTTGTAGACTCAACAAATCTGTTTGGCGAATCCAGCCAGATGTATATCTGAGTTGGTTTGGACTTGTACATACAGGCCATTATAGAACACCATTCATTGGATCCAGAAAAGAACTTGATCTATTCTTAGATCCACAGGTTGTATTGGGTTTTATTCTGAATGATACCAAGCTTCAACATTATTGGACTTTAGAATTCTAAGAATATATTTCATAAATTTGATGTCTGTCCACATCCATTATATGTCATCATCTAAACAAGGGTCTTCAAATTTGGCAAGTTTAAGACTTGTGGACTTCAACTCCCAGAATTCCTGAGCTAACATGACTGGAGGAGGAATTCTGGGAATTGAAGTCGACAAGTCTTAAAGCTGGCAAGTTTGAAGGCCCCTGATCTAAAAAATAATTAGAACTGTCTGACAAAGAAAGGCAGCTTGCCTCTTCTGCATTGTGTGAGAAATGTTGGTCAGAAACTAGCAGATAAACTAAATGAGTTTATTCTAAAGTAGATACTATGGGGTTCACATTCTAGGCACCTACAGGAAACCAGCTCTCAAAAATAATAAGAAATATCTCTAACACTTGCTGAATTTGTTGAGGAATGTTTTATGCTGCCTTTCCTATAGTACAAGTCTTTGGACTGTACTATGTGGCATTTTTTTTCAATTAAAATCTGAAACAATGAGATGTCTATATCATTTAAACATACAAAATTGCACATTTCAAAATTGGGATTTTACAAAACCCCATTCTTTATTCCAGGAACAACAGTATGCAACAGTATATTGTAGAATCTCCAAAATAACCAATCGGACCAGACAAAACTCAATGTGTATACACATGCATCCATACGTAATGACTCATACACAAATAATGATAACTGTTATTGGTTCCAGAGATATCCTATTACATGTTCCATTCTTCCCTGAGTGTTCATGTAGCCAAGCATATCAAATTACAAAACATGGCATAATCAATGTATCTAATTACATTTACCACAAACACCAGCACTTCTGCTGCAAGGATGGGAAACTTGCAGTTTGATACTGCCATTGAACTGTAACTCCCAATATCTTTAGGCTGTTGGTCATTCTGGATAAGCCTTTCTAAGTTGTAGTTCAGCAACATCTCAAAGGTCAAACTGCCTTTTTTAGCCAGATTGTTCCCTCTATTCAATCTCTTTCTTGGTATCTGTCCTATGAGAAGGAGCAGGTGAAAGAGGGAGCAGGCAATGAACATTGGGGTGTACTTCTTTTCTTCCTGAACACATAAGGTTTTTAATAAAGTCCTGCATTTTAAAAGGATTGTAAACTGCATCGAGGATTTAAAAAAAAAACTGGACATTTAATAGCTTTAATAAGCTATGATTAGTAAATGCATAGTAAGAATAGTACATTTATATCATTTATAGTACACAGTGTGTATGACTCAAAATGCATTTATAGTAATACTATATATTCAATAGGATAGCAGTATAAATTGATGTGCTTTTTAAATAGTGTATCTAACTAGGAAAGACCATTTAGGTGATAGTACCTAACAGATCTTGGCTGAGCCCCCAAAATAAATACAGGAAATATCAAACCTGAAGAAGCTGAAACATAGTTCAAAGGTATCTACGGCTTATTTTCTGTTGAGAAAATTATATAGATGGGGTCAGGGAAGTGATCAGGAGTTTTTAAGACTGGTGTGTGTGTGTGTGTGTGTGTGTGTGTGTGTGTACTGGATGGTTGGACGGATAGACGGACAGAGTTCAGAAGGTATCTATGCCTTATTTTCTGTTGAGAAAATTATACAAATGGATCAGATAATTTTCTCAACAGGAAATAAGCCATAGATATCTTCTGAACTATGTTTCAACTTCTTCAGGTTTGATATTTCCTGTATTTCTTTTGGGGCTCGGCCAAGATCTGCTATCATCCAACTGGTCTTTCCTAGTTAGATACACTATTTAAAACATGTCAATTTATACTACTATCTTACTGAATATATAGCATTACTTTTTATCAGTTTTTTTTAATTTTAAGCAGCTTCAAACCTGAACTGAGACATGCTTTCCCCCTCCATAGAGGTTTAACGTACCTATTTTCATTTTTTGTTAAATTCTGAATACTAAAAAATGAGAGTGGATCACACCTATGAGCTTACAAACCAAGGGTTCTCCTTTTCTGATCTTACATCAAATTATACCTCCAGACTCGACTACTGCAACGCTCTCTATTTAGGACTGCCCTTGCATACCATCCGGAGATTGCAGCTGGTGCAGAATGCGGCGGTGCAGGTGGTGATGGGAGTTTCCCGATTCTCCCATGTTACCCCCCTCCCCTGCTGTTTGCATTGGTTGCCGGTTGCACTTCGGGTGAGGTTCAAGGTTTTAGTTTTAACATACAAAGTCCTGCACGACATGGGTCCTCAATATTTAAGGGAGCGCTCTTCTGCCGATATCAAATGCCGCCAGCCCTGTGCGAGCACATAGGCAAGGACTCCTTGGGGTCCCGTCGGCGGGCCAATGCCGGTTGGCGGTCCCCGTCGGCAGCCTATTCTGTCGCGCCCCGACCTCTGGAATCAACTACCCTTGGGGTTCGCCTGGCCCCCACCTCCACACCTTCCGCCATGATTTAAAGACCTGGTTATTTGACCAACCCGGGCTGTGACTCCTTCCTGGGGGTGGGGATAGGTTTTTTTAATGTTAATTGTGTAAATCTGTTTTAGTATTTGGGCTTGTAAACTAATTTAATTGTTTTTTAAGTATTTATTGTCTTTGTTTTTTTAGTTGTGAGCCACCCCGAGTCTTCGGAGATGGGGCGGCATACAAGTTCAAATAATAAATAAATAAATAAATATATCTATCCACCTAGTGCTATATATTTTCCATGTTCTTAAAAAAATCCACTGTTGCTACACTGTATATCTATTTCTATTATCTTTTCATTGCTTTAATAATATCAGAATTAAAATCAAATCAGCTAAAGTACATTAGAACACATACAATGAAAAAATGAGTTATTCAATAAAAAATCTCTGTGTAAAGATATGTGTGTGGGAGCATCAATATGAAATTATAGATCTCCTAAAATTCTGCAAATATTAGGCAATAATGCCATGCAGACAGACATGCATAGCAATAACAGTTAACCAAAGGTTGATAGTGTAAAGGTCACATATATTTAGTTCTTCTTCTTTGACTCACACAGATCATACTAGTTTTCTAAATTTTTAGGGCAAATACTGAGCATTATGCATGAACAAGCAACAATTTACTTTTGCTACAGCCTGTTGTCAGTACATGGAGTTGGATTGCACAACGTGCCATATGGTGATGCATTGAGTTGTATTGGGCAAGTCCACACATTTTGGATTATAACTATGAATTATGGTTTAGGATACAGGAATGACTTGGTGGCCAGGAGCTGCATTTCAATAGTTAAGGGCACTATATTTTATAAAATAAGCACATAGCTTAAAATTGAGCAGCTATTATTTCACAGTTTGCTGGCTTAGTCTTGCTGGGGTCTGTGTGTCACAAAAATATGACTGGATTCTACAGATCACAGATAGCCCAGCCTGCCTTAACATGCTGTGTCAACTATGTGGTTTATTCAAACAACACAGTTAAAGCATGATTCCACACAATAAGTAAAGCTGTTGTGTAAGGTGAAGAGCCTTGGTGGCGCAGGCTGTTAAATGCCTAGCACTTAACTCCAGCTGCCTGCAATTAATGTAGGCTCGAATCCCACCAGACTCAAGGTTGACTCAGCCTTCCATCCTCTCAGGTAAGTAAATTGAGGACCCAAGATTGTTGGGGGCAATAAGCTGACTTTGTAAAAATGCCGCTTAGTAATAAGTAGGCATATACAATGGAATGAAGGCTATTGCTGAGCACATTGGGTTGTGCTCCAAAAATTGTAAGCCGCCCAGAGTCTCTGGAGAAGGGCGGCATATAAACATGAATTTAAAAAAAAAAGTTCTATTCTAAATATTATTTCTGATTGGTGAAATCAGGGACAGTGAATGAAGCGAAACATATACAAGTAGTCCTTGACTTATAGCAGTTCATTTAATGATCGTTCAAAGTTACAACATCACTGAAAAAAGTGCCGTTAAGATGTTTTTCCACACTTATGTGATCAAAATTCAGATACTTGGCAACTGACTCATATTTAGTGATTGCTGCAGCATCCAAGTCATGTGAACACCATTTGTGATCTTTTGACAAGTCAACGGGAAAGCCAAATTCACTTAACAAATTTGGCAAAAGGGGTTGTAAAATGGGGCAAAATTCTCTTAATAACTCTCTCATTTTAGTAACGTAACTTTTGGGCTTCAATTGTGGTTGAAAGTAAGACTACTTGTAAAGTTGGTTTCTCATACCGATCTTTAGCCCAGGTGCCAACTGAACCCCAAGAAAGAGGGCAGAAGAGATATACAAGGCTATGGTACCAACTGGGGGGGTATGCAATACAAGTTAAGACTGAGCCCCAAAAATGTGGATGCTGCAACCAAATATCTAATATCTAAATATCTAAAGTATAAACATGAGTGCGTTTTTAAATGGGAGATATAACGCATGGAATGGGGAAAACAATAAGAGTACAAGAGAAGAGAGCCAATCCTCTTGGAAGCCTCCCCTATGAAGTTGGATTGCTGCTGCTGGAGATACTGAAGATTCCTTCGGGGTTTTTTTTTTTTTTTTGAAACGCCGTGTCAGGAATCTGAAGAGAGCGCAAAAGGGACAGGGACGTAAATGAAGTTGACCGCTCTCGAGAGGCAAAGGAAAGGGGATGCTGAAGGAGGGCAACGGCCGGGCTTTAAAAGAAGGGGAGGAGAGACACGAAGAGCTAAGGTAGAGCAAGAAAGGGGTCGGTCGGTCATAGCCCAGGAAGAGATGGGAGGGGTGGGCTGAGGCGGGGTCCGGGCGGGTGTCCGAAGCGTGAGTGGGCCTTCTTTCACCCCCCCACCCCCAACCACCCTCAGATCCATGTGACGCTATGAATGAGTCTGGGGAGGGGGCTGGGCGAAGCGCTGCATTCCTGAACAGCAGAAAGCGAGCGAGAGAGCGGGAGGGGGCGGGGCGGGCGTGCGAGCAAGCGAGCGAGCGAGCGGAGAGGCTCCTTACCGGGCTGGGAGGGAAGGCGGGCTTGGAGGGAGGGAGCGGCTGGCAGCAGCGCAGCCCTAGGAGACTGAGCTGCTCGTCCACGGCTAAGGGGCGCCGCCATGGAAGCCTAACGCCCCCCCCCTCCTTTAGCGTGGCTGCGCCTCCGCCCCTTCCTTCCCAGAGGAAATCACTGGACCTCCGCTCCCTCCCCGCCCACCTGCCTCCATACAGGACCGCAAGGACACCACCGGGCGAAGAGAGAAGGGGGTGGATAAAGGGCGGGGGGGGCCAGCTGGTGGGTCCCCCCCGAGAAGAATATGTGCTGAGCCGCTCCTATCCGTGGCAGGTAATGGGAGCGCTTAGGGCCAGGGAGGTGCGGGGCTTGCTCTGGGAGGTGCATGCGGGAGCTGGGTGGAGGAATCGGTTTTCCTGCGAGGGTGCCAAAATGCCAGCAAACCCTAGTGGTTGGAAGAGGAGCTCGGAGTTCCCACAACGGAAACATGCCGCCTGATCGTGATTCGGGGCAGGAAAGGTGCGGTCGTGGCTGGAGGTGACACCGGAGCCACCGCGTGGGCCATCGCCGTGGCCCTTGCCACGCCCCCTTCCTAGCAAGGTGGGGGCTCCCGTGGTGAACTTTTAGAGCGGAAAAGCCTCTACGCGACCCCGGTAAAGGAGAAAAGGGGTTTGCCTCAATGGCAGCGGCATGAAGGTTTTTTTCTTTTACAACCTCACTTTTGGCATGGGGTCGCCAAAAGCTAGGGTGTTGGAGCTTCCAACATATCGGGGTGTGTGGCGGACATGTGTTCTCCATATGTGTATGTTTGCACAGGCATGTGGAAATGCACAGGTGCACGTGCGCAGGCTGGGCTCAGTGAGTATATGTGTGAGCATGCACACATTTTGGTCTGTCCGTAGTAATTGTGCTTGAGACCGACACTGAGAAAGGACACCTGAAGAAGATATTTTCTATTTGTTTTACAATGTGCATGCATCCTGCTTTGTGTGTGTGTGTGTCTATATTTCTGTATATCATTATGGGCATCATTATGTGAGCTCTCCTCCATAAACGCTAAATCAGTAAGTGTGACAGTGCCTGCCTCCTTTTTGCCTGATGTGTGCAAATGGCTTTTCCTGCACCACCCATGTATGTGTCCAGATGCCTTTTTTTTAGCACTCATGCATGCATGTTTTGCACATTTTCAATGATCCAACCTTTGTGGGGTTATTTTCTCTCTCTCTGTCTTGGTGCATATGCACTTGTGGTTGTGAATAGACCGAGAGGCAGTAAGAGTTTTGTAGGTTAAATTGATCTGCATGATGGGGTGGCAGCTGTTGAAATATATTTGAATCCCACCTTAATGTGCATATGAATAAATGAGTTTGTAAAACTGGGAGTCCACATATTCACACCCTTACAGATGGAGCTATACTTTTCTGTATCCCAATGTGTGCATTTCTAATTTCACCGTACAAGGGCACACACTTGTATCCTAGTGATCTCAGTTTTTATACAAAATAGGAATGCAGGTTCCTAGTCCTCTGGGTAGTAAAACAGAATATGTTGCAATACTCTTACACATTTGGATATATAGTTGGGTCTTCAGTGGCTTCTGTACGCCTTACATATGATTTCCTCTGATTTGTCTCCCTTCATATTTATGCCCTTCTTTCACCTCCCTTAATTATCCTTGTAAAATATAGAAATCAATCAGGGTTTTTTTAAAAAAAAAATATTTCAGAAGCAGCAGATATTGTAACAGAGAACAGTTGTGTCATATTTCTGTATTTCCACCCTGCCTGTGGCATTACAAATTAGAATTGCCTGTGTGTGTGCTGGCATAGCATTCACACAAGCCCAAATTTGCAGTATGCCTGCCTATTGCTGAATGGGTGTAGTCATGAGATCCGCCATCCCCTTCACCTACATATGAGCAGTGACTGTCATAAGCTCTTTGAGAGCAAGCACTCATTTGATTCTCAGAGCCACTTGCCCCTTCTGGCTAGGCTCTCATTTGCGGCAAAGCTCATGCAAGCTAGCATTGCCTCCCTCTGGCTTCTTGGGTGCAAGAGCACATGTTGTGTGTACATATGTCTGCATGCGTACAGAATTTCCACAGTGTGCTTGCTTGTCCTTTAATGAGGGCAAGGCTTTGTTGCTTTCATGCAATAGCATCTCATGATGAATCCTTGTATAAATATAGCTTGCACAACATTTATTTGTAGAGTTTGCCTGTGCATTGTGCACCACGGTTCCAGGCATAGTAGAAAACTCTTAGTTGGATTTTTCTCATTCTGTTGCTTCTAATATATTTCCTAGTTCCCAATTTCTATGAATCTGAGAACTTATGTCCATAGAATTTCAGACATTGTTATATTTAATAGAGGTGCAGTGCAGAATATTTGCTTAAGAGGACCACAGTAATGATTGTATGAGAGGGAGGGAGGGAGGGAGGGAGGGGGAGGGGAGAGAGAGAGAGATGCATGTTATATACCTTTTGGTGTATATGCATGCACTTGCATGAAGATAAATTTCTCTTTTTAATCACATAGTAATCACATAATTATGTATGGCTATTTGTCTTTTCACAATTTTAACATTTAACAACCCAAACCTTTATTCATTGACTCAGGAATAAGGGATGGTTTTTAATGGACTTTCAACCTTATGGAAAATGTTTGACTGCAATCCTGTGCCAATGTACTTTGGGATGTGGCTCCCTGGACAAAATGGGATTGAATAGGCTTGACTGTTTCTCAGCGTACGTTGTGAACAGGGTTGCTGCTTAAGCTAGACCACTTGCTTTGGTTGCTGGTGGAGCTTGGCTGGATTCCTGACATCTGAAGTTCCACCTGGAAAATGTTTCCATGCCATTAACCTTGAAGGGCTTTCTCCCAATTAACGAAAGCAACATTGGGAAAGATAGGCTCTTAAGCAGTAAAAGACAGCTCCCTTAATCTTAGTAGGGCTTCATGGTGAGCAAATCAGCTTATAATTACATTGACTAACTTCAACTATCTTTTTTTCTCATAAAGCTCAGCTTCTTTGAATTTGGTTAAGGTGGCTTTATCTTGTTCTCTTGGGCCACTACAGAGCATATATCTGTTTTCATATATGATCCCCACATGGTGCTTGAAGAGACATATTTCTCAGAAATACATGCAGGGTTCTGCATGTAAACATGCCCCAACATATATGACATGTCTCTTTTGTAGGTATCTCTGCAAATTACACCTCTTATTTAAGAATCAATTATCTGTAGTTTCTTCAGAAATACTTACAAGAATCTCATGTACTTATAACTCTTTGCTGGACTTGACCTGCTGCCACAGCATTATGAGAGTCCTTTATCTACAGGTTCATGCCAAGACATTACAGCAACAGAGACAACTTTACAATTTACTAATTGGCCTGGCCCATGTGAGTGCTTAACTTTATATGGTGGATGCCTCTTAGAGCAACTTCCTAAACTTATCCTTCTCCAGATGTGATCGCACTTCAGTTCTTAGAATTCCTATCTCATATAACTAGGGTGATTGGGAATTGCAGGTTGTTGTACAGGTACTCATCGATTTTACAGCCACATTTAAGCGAAAAATTTCTGTTGCTAAATGAATTTGTGCTACATTTTACGATATTTCTTGCCACAGTTGTTAACTGAATCACTGCAGTTGTTAAGTGAATAACATGGTTGTTAGGTGAGTCTGGCTTCCCCATTGACTTTGTTTATTAGAAGGTCACAAAAGGTCATCACATGACCCCAAGACACTGCATCATAAGTATGAATCAGTTTCCAAGTATCTGAATTTTGATCACATGATTTGATCAAAGTTGTAACTTTGAATGGTCACTAAATGAACTGTTGTAAGTTGTGGACTACCTGGATACCTAGAGTTTGCTATGTCGGGATGGCTGTTCTAAAGGACCATTCCAGTTGAAATGGCCTTTTGGCAAGAGACTTCTTTATACAGAAAATGGTTTAGCCTCCCAGTGTGTACAGCCTACAGGTGTCCTAGGATTTCTTTCTTAAGTTACATACAAATCGCAGAGTTTTACTGGCAAGAAAATATGATTTGTTTCATTTGAGAATTCTGCAAATACGCATGGATGGATATGTGGTGGGATTAGCTTTAGCATATGGAGCATGGAGGGGGGCATTATTGATGTTTCCTTACTTATCCTAACAACAAGAAAGTAGGTAGGTTAAATGATACAGATCAGCAAGCTTGTTTCCCAAAGCCACATGCTCCATCAAAACCTTTAGTACGGCCTCTAGGACAAAAAACACTCCAATAAAAGTATATATACCTATAATTAATATTAAAACTGAAGAGTAGGCATAAAATACATTAAAATTACATGCAAATAAATTAATGTAGTAGCAGTGCTACAGATAATGGTTGAAATCACCCAAATTTGTACTAGTCTTCAGCAGTAGGTTGGACAGGTAGAACCAATAGTGACACCATGTTGGGCAACCTGGAAAGATATATCAGTCAGACATAAGAAGTGACAGATAAGCACCTTGCTCTCTTCCATGGTAGTTTTTTAAAATGGAATAATGGTGTTTCTTAGATTCCTTATGAAGGGAGTAACAAAGGAGTATTTGGCTTAGAACTATCTGCATATGGACACAAATGCAGCTGAAATGAAATGTTTTTACACCAGCTTCACAAGACTGCAGAGGTTAGTGCATTCAACCTGGCCAAAGTGAAGAGCAGAAGCCACATGCTCAGAAAGCACAACCAGAGAAATATATATTTGCATATATGTAGTTTAAGAAGAAAAACCTCAAGGAAGGGACGCAAGCCTTCTTTCCCATCCCAATTTCCCCATGTATGTATCTCCCGGGCCAGTTCTTCTACACGGGCCATGTGAAGAGGATGCAGCACCCCTAATTGTTTTGGATCCATCCTGCATAATATTGATGTTGCCCAAAAAATACAGGATTGTGAACCACATTTGCCTTGTAACATATTGTTTTGTCCTATTTTTATTTAATTGATAAGGAAACTAGGACTTAGAGAAGGGAGAGTGACTCACTCAAGGCTCACCCAAATAGATCTGACTATTAGAAGCAGTCCATGTTCTTGTAAAATCAAGTTCTTTTCTAAGGACTAAACTTAGAAGGTCTATCTTGAAATGACCAGACTGCTTTAGGATGACATCTCACGTGAACCAGTATGTGCCTAGATGATTGCATAAGAGAAAGGAAGAAAAGACAGACAGACATAAGTAAAAGGATAAATACACCATTACGGCATAGCCAAGAGGATAAAAGTATTTATGCTCGAAGGAGATGAATGTCCCCTAGGTTAGATAGGTATCTTAGGAAGAATTGCCCTCACTTGCCTCTTTTCTCACATACTGCATGTGACACCAGCGGGGAGGGAGGTGGGGGGGGAGTGAAAAAGCCTGAGAAAGCAACATACACATTGAAGCACGCATGAAGCTTTAAAAGAAATCTGGGCTTTTATTCCCAAAATAGCTGACTGCTGCAGTCTATGTAGATAACATTCTCTCCTCATGCACCAGATTTTTGTCTGTGTGTTTGCCATGATATGACATACACTGGTACATGGATGCAACCCATAGGTATAGAATATCCCACAAGCAAGTATTTTGTAGGGTGGCGAGGGGGGGAGGCAGCATTTAGATTAATAAGATGAAATAAAAAGACAAGATTTGCTCTCTCTTTCTCTCCCTTTATCTTTAGGTCCTCCTCGGCTTTGTCTTCATGTTCTTTGTTTGCAAGGTCTATTGGTCTGTCACTCTCCTTTTAAATGGAGCTCTTTGTTGAGCTGTGAAGGTCCAGGGTGCGGATCTTCTCCTTTCCCAAATGCCCCAGTGCCAGTATAGATGGAGTCTTTGTAGAAGAAGGCCATCCTTTCTCTATCTCACCATTCTCAGGCTGGCTATACTCCAAACAGCGCGTGCGCTGCCTCTCCCCCACCCAGCTGGGCTTGGCTATTCTTAGCTCCCGAGTCTTTGATTCATGCTTCTGAGAGTATTTCATTTGGGTGTGCGGAGAGAACAGCTACTGCTGTGTGTGAGGGAGTGGAGTGGGGTGGGGTGGAAGAGTGGGCTGCACATGCCCAGCTCAGTGCATGCGGGAATGTCTGTCTGTGCAGACTTCCAAACAGCAAACCTATGAGGCTGTATATGAGCATACATGCAGGCACACTTAAGATAAAACATATATTCAGGTGAAGTGTATTTCTGCTACATATTCCTTTTGTTTCTCTTGTCATATTTGGTATGCAAACTTACTTGGGTCTAATGCATGGCATGCATAATGGCATAAATATATTTTTATGCCCCAATACAAAATGACAAGGTATAATTGTTGAAAAACTGTTTAAGTATGCACATTTCTTTCGGGGCAATGGGGGATTTATGAGAACAGAGACACTTGGGTCATTGGTGCACTGAAACCAACAGATGCATAAGAATCATTAGTTTGGAGCGTGTGTGCACCTATCTATCTATTTAGCGAAATGCATAATGTATGAACACAGGAATAAAAAAAAATCATACACTAATATAAAGAGCTTTTGCATCTGCTCTTTCCAGCATGCCAAAATTCATGTGACTACTATAAATAGAGAGAAATTTGTTCTATTTGCAATTTTAACACAGATTTTTCCTATGATATCAAAATGTGATTATATGAATCATATTTTGCCTTCAAAACTCGAGACTCCTCTGAATTTTGGAAAAGTTTTCTTATTGTACAATATCTATTAACTAATTAGGACAAATACAAATATCTGAGAATAGTATAAGGAAGATAGTCAGGGATAGTTATTTGAAAAAAAATGCAGAGATAGCAATTCACAAAAAAAGTATGTACAGTTTTTTGGGAATTAAAAAAATCTACAAGTAATGTAACATTAAGATTTATCAAATTTTAGAAAAAGAATTGACAGATTTCCCTGTTCCTCAGTAAGAGCACAGTTTGAGCAGGTTCTGAGCAAAAATAAACAATCTTGCTTTGCGAGAGAATTAAATAATTGAGGGAGGGAGTTTACAGAACAGGAAAAGATAATTCCCAGTTCTGCTCTAGGGAAAATTGGAAAAAGGTGTTTCAGTAGTAGGTCATACTAGGACCCTAACATTTGCCTGAATATGCAACAACGCTACTGTACTAGGCTTGTGCTGCACATACATTTTTAGTTGAAATTAAGAAAAAAAACCCAAAGAATTCCATGAAGAATGTAGAATTATATAAGAATACCTAAATTTCATTTATGTGAATGTGTACATGTTCAAAATATATATAGCCACACATTGCTGAAAAGGAAGCTACCCAAATACTAATTGAGAAGTAAGTCTCTGTGTAAATAAAAATACAGACATCTCACTCTTATTGGAAAGACCTTCATCAGCAAACCCTTCTGTTCACTAACTCAAACCAAAGTTAGTTAGATCCTAATTCTTGTCATGCTCTTCTCTTTTTAAATGGGTATGGATTGGTAGCCCCTCAAATACAGAACTGTCTATGGCAGTCTATCAAATAGAACAGAGATGAATTATAGCTATTCCTTGGCTTATGACCACAAATGACCAAAATACAGATGGTCTTTGACTTACGATCACAATAAGTCCAACATTTCTGTTGCCAAGTGAGACAGTGGTTAAGTGAACTTTGCCCCATTTGATGATCTTGCCACTGTTGTTAAATGAATCACTGCATTTGTTAAGTGAGTGACATGGTTGTTCAGTGAATGTGGCTTCCCCATTGACTTTGCTTATCAGAAGGTCACCAAAGGTGATCACATGACTCCTGGACACTACAACTATTTACACTATTTTCAGTGCTGTTGTAACTTTGATAGCTAAATGAATGGTTGTAAGTCAACCGTGTACATCTTTACGATCATCTTTCCAATCATTCTGTGAGAGGGGAGTGAGCAATTGCTGGGAGTGAGCAATCTCTAAGAAGAAACCCTGTGCATTAACACCTTGAGGGCTACACCCTTGAAATAGAAATCTATAAATTGAATATATGAATAGTTTACAAAGAACATGACCGCTACTGACTACATGTCTATATTTTACCTATATACAGGACTATCAAAGTTCCTCCCATCACTGTAATCCTAAAAAACAATGACTGACTCAACATCACTCAGTACATGGTCTTCTTGTTTTACTAAGGTTTGATATCCTAATCTTGATTTGCACTGTCATTGTGAGAAAGTTTGCAGTATGAGTAAATAACACATGTGGAAAAAAACAAACAAACCCTCTAGTCTTGTGGGTAGCCTGATGAAAATAATATGCTAGCCCATAATGTGATCTGTTTAATTTCAGCTTAGTCATTATGGTTCCTAAATCATAACTTATGACTCAGTGTGCTATGAAATTCTAGCCTATTGAGCTTCATTCAATAAACATGGGAAAAAGAAACCTACTTTGAAGGAATTTATAAAACCATTGGGAAATGAGAGGTATTAGCTTTGGTCTGTATGGCAAGATAAAAAAATCCACAGCTACTCTAGGAAATCCATTTTTCTGTGTATTTTATGTTTTGCATTTCTCCTCTGCTTCCTATCACCCAATGTGTAAGGCTAGTGGAGCTGGGCTGCAAAAATCAAAATAGCCACTAGATGGCAGTAAAGAATTACAGTTAACTATACCTTTTCTTGCCATCTAGCAATGGTATGGATTTTTGTGGACTAGGTAGTACAGGGAATGGATTTTTGTAGCCCAAGTTGTAGTACCTGGAAGTGATTGGAAAGGAAGGCATCCCAGTTCCATCCATGGTGGGGATGATTCTAATTGGGAGACTGATTTTTTTAGCATATTATAAAAAGTAAAAAATGAAACACATTAGCATCTGCTGGGTGGATATCAGAATTGGCTGTTCTCCATTTGCTCAGGCATCTGCAGCCATATACTGCTGGGGGATCGGATTCAGCAGTTATCCAAGGAAACCAGTGGTTGTCCAAAGTCAGACTATTGTCCAGATTCTAATCTGGAATGTTCTGTATCAAACTGTTTGCAGAGAATGGGAACTCAGCTTCTTCCAGCCATTTCAACAATATTGCACTTTCTTAAGAAACCTCCCCTGCGGTAGATTGTGCCGTGTAGGAGTGTTGCATATGATGCACATGCCTTAACATTAAGTACAAATGTGTGGAGGGAGGAAGATGTCTTGGGTTTAGTTATTGCCGGATGTAAAGGCTTTATAATATCAATACTTTTCTGTGTCATGTACCACCCACCTAGCCATTCTAGCCTCATTAAATATGAATCTCTCTTTCAAGCAAATAGTTAGGTCTAACTCTTTCACCATTTCAAATTTCAATCATGGTTGGTGATAGATCTCCAGATCTTGCCATTGACTAAGGAACAGATTTAGCTCTTCAAGGGGAATGTCCAATTTGTGTTTGCTCATTACTGGAATACTTTTATTATTAAGCTTCATTTGGATGAGGGGCTTACCATGTACTTATTGACTGACTGTACCATGGGTCCCCCAGATTTCTTGGAAGTACCACTTCTGCCAACTAAGCATATTGAGCACAGTGCTTTCATTAAAACTAAATTTGGGGATATTATCCCTGTCTGAGAGATATTCAGAAAGTGTATCACAGCTGAGCAGAAGAACAGAGGTGTTTCTATTTAAAATACGCGTGATTTTAACCAACCCATGGGATAATACATCACCTTCGGGATACAATGGAAATTGGGGCTAGAATTTCTGTTGCTAAACATTGCGGTTATAAAGCTTAACATTGTGAGATTGCATTGTTTAGAGATGGCAGTCCTAGTTGTTGTTGTAATCCCAGGACTGTCTGGGTCATTAAGCAAGGACCTTGCATGACCATGACGCAAGAAGAGGCAGGAGTAGCAGGCAAGCTGGCTGGCCCATGAGAGCAACAGGAGGACAGGTGTTGGAGGTATCGCAGGCAGGAGTACGGATGAGTGTTGCAGACGGAGAACTACACAAGGTGAGTGGAAGGATCTGGCAGGCTGGCACATGCTGGAGTCCAGGCAGATGCTGCAAACAGGCGTGGGTGGGCGAAAAACGGCAGCAGCAGGAACAACTTGTGACCTCCTGCTGGCTTCCCCATTGACTTTGCTTGTGGAGAGTCAGCGGGGAAGATGGCAAACGGTGATCGGAACTGCAGGACACTGCAACTGTTGTATTTGAAAGCTGGTTGCCAAGCAGCCGAACTATGATCTTGTGACCATTGGGATGCTGTGATGGCTGCAACGTCTATGACCAGTCTAAGTCTCCCTCATTAAGCATTTTCGTAACTTTGAACAGTCACTGGTCATAACCTGAGGACTACTTGGAACTGATTTTAGAAACTATGAATAAGTTACAGATTGGAACACTTCTCATCTTGCCCTTGCATTTTTTTGAGCAAACTATTAACTGAACTGTGGTTTGTTTGCCTTCATATTAAACCTAATTACAATACCATCTCAAACAGTAGCCATTAGCTGTGGATTTGATGATCCTTCTGAGGCCTCCTGAGCACAAACCTAATCTGTTTTAGATTACATCAACTGGCAACTGTTTCCATGATTATATATATATATTTAATTCATATTTATATCCCGCCCTTCTCCAGAGACTCAGGGCGGCTTACAGTTTTTGGGGGGATACAACCCAATGCGCTCAGCAATAGCCTTCCTTCCATTGTATATGCCTGCTTATTACTAAGCGGCATTTTTACAAAGTCAGCTTATTGCCCCCAACAATCTTGGGTCCTCAATTTACCTACCCCGAGAGGATGGAAGGCTGAGTCAACCTTGAGCCTGATGGGATTCGAGCCTGCAATAATTACAGGCAGCTGGAACTAAGTGCTAGGCTATTAACAGCCTGCACCGCCAAGGCCACAAAGATATTGGCCACAAAGAGCTTAACCATGAATTTGACCTAATCAGGATATAGGAATTATGGGAAATAGTTAGTCCAAATGTCTGTGTGGTTTTTTTTAAAACTGAGATGCTTGGAGCAAACGTGAAGCAGCAAAGACATTCATGATATGTCCCATGACTTAGCACTTGCTGAGATAGTGCTCTTGAAATACGGAGAAGGGACAATTTTTGAGAAATACACAAAAGATTTTAATAGGTGTCCTAAAACAGAGTTAGCTTAATGTGGGAGAAAACAAACTCAGCCTATTTTATATCCTCTCTCCATTGACTGCAGATTTCAGTGAAGTGTAAAGTATCATCTAATTCCCCAAAAAGTTAATGTGAGAACATGGTATGGTCAGTGAACTTGACAGATCCTGCTTGGCTTTGTTCAGATAAGAGACGGGGAATGTGTATTGACAAATAGAATGTAGAAGGTATGAATAACCTAGTGCAGCATAGATAAGTATAATCTGGTTACTGAATTACAGGTACAGATAGTCCTTGACTTATGACCACAAATGAGCCTAGAATTTATGTTGCTAAGTGAGAAATTTCTTAAATGAGTTTTGTCTCATTTTACGACTACTTGCCACTATTGTTAAGTGAATCACTTCAACTGTTAAATTAGTAACACGTTTGTTAAGTGAACTTGGCTTCCCCATTGAATTTGCTTGTCAGAAGGTTGCAAAAGATGACACTGCAACCATCATAAATATGACCCAATTGCCAAGCATCCAAATGAAAATCACATGACCATGGCAATGCTGCAAAGGTCGTAAGTGAAAAATAGTCATTACTTCCTTTTTTAGTGGCAGTGTAACTTTGAATGGTCACTAAATGAACTATTATGAGTCGAGGACTACCTGAAATCAAAGGAGGTGAGTTTGCCCAACACACTAAGCCAGGTCTGTCAAACTGGCAGCCTGCAGGCCAGATATGGCCCGCACAGGCCACACCCACTCCGGCTCCGCAAAGGCAAAAAACATCCCAATATGTCACGATACGGACTTAACATGCCTGTATTAAGCCATAGCCAACAAATCAAGCTTAAAACAGCAGTCAGTGTTTTTCAAATTAGACAACTTTAAACTTTAGACAGGTTTAAGAATGCTACCTGTCTAAATTCTGGGAGTTGAAGTCAACTCATCTTATAGTTGTCCAGTTTGAAAAATGATTTTCTGTGAACGCAGTTGGTGGTTCTTCCCTTCATCTGGTTAAGCATGCTTTTGCAAGCCAACCACTGTGTTTCTACTCAAAGACTGGGTCTCCTAGAGAGACAATTACAATAACATTATTGGTCTACTTCACAGGGTCGGTATATCTATTTCTGGTGTAGTCTTCTCAGCAGTAAATGACATATAATAACACAGCCACTCTTTAGGAGAGCATTCTGCATTGGGATTGCCCTTTTTTTTTCTTTGCAGTTTCCACACATATCTTTACGAACACTTGCATGTCCAACTTTCTTTTTCCCAACTATTTAATCATTCTGTTACAAATCCAGATGGGTGGTGGGGAATGTTTGATGTCTGATTTGGAACACATAATGCAAACAGAGCAAAATTATGTCAGGAAAGCCAATGCATGTCTATTGTTGGCATCACCTGCTTTGAAAGCAACATTTTAATTTTCTGAGTGAACAATACAGAGCTAATGCAATGTTTGAATAGCTTCAAGAGTTGGCATGAGATTGTTTACTCAGTTTTCCTATATTCTAGAAAGCAAGAAAGAAAGTCCACAGCACACAATTGAGGCTTCTGGATATAGCATTCTGCTGTGGGGACTGCATCATTTAGTTTTAGGATGGGATAGGACTACCACCTCTGGCCTGCAAACCTCTGGATGACCAATAGATGACCACCAAGGGTTATGGAAAACACTCTTTGCTGTTATCTAGTGGTTCTCCGGAGTTTTGCAGCCCAGATATAGAAGCTCTTGAGACGAGCTAAGATTGGACTAAGCACTACTCATTTTAGATCAAGAGTATCCACTTTTTGAGCCAATGTGTGGCCATCTTTTATATTACAATAACTATATTATTGCTAGAACAAAATTACTA
Organism: Naja naja; assembly: GCA_009733165.1. Lineage (NCBI taxonomy): Eukaryota > Metazoa > Chordata > Lepidosauria > Squamata > Elapidae > Naja > Naja naja. Next base: position 113,228,326 of record CM019155.1, on the reverse strand, counting down.
CCACTGAAGTACCATTCTTAACCGAAATCCTACAGGGCTATAGCAGTGGCATTTAGACTTATATATTGCTTCACAGTGCTTTTACAGACCTCTCTAAGCGGTTTACCGAGTCAGCATATTGCCCCCTCAAAAATCTGGGTCCTCATTTTACGAGAGGTGATATTCAGCAGGTTCTGAATATGTTCTGGAGAACCAGTAGCAGAAGGTTGACTCAGCCTTCCATCCTCCCGGGGTAGGTAAATTGAGGACCCAAGATTGTTGGGGGCAATAAGCTGACTTTGTAAAAATGCCGCTTGGGAGGAGGGGGGGGGGCAAAAAGCAGGCATATACAATAGAATGAAGGCTATTGCTGAGCACATTGGGTTGTGCTCCAAAGATTGTAAGGCGCCCTGAGTCTCCGGAGAAGGGTGGCATATAAATGTGAATTAAAAAAAAATTGAGTAGTTTGGAGAACCGGCAAATACTACCTCTGACTGGCCCCGCCCCCATCTATTCTCTGCCTTCTGATTCCCAGCTGATCGGCTGGGTCTTCTTTTGTTGCCCTAAACAGGGGAACTGAGCTGGAAAGCAGGTTAGTGGGGTGGGGAGGGAATGGGGATTTTGCAGTATCCTTCCCCTGCCACGCCCACCAAGCCATGCCCACAGAACCGATAGTAAAAAAAATTGAATCCCACCACTGCATTTTACCCACCTTGGAAGGATGGAAGGCCCAGTCAACCTTGAGCCTGGTGAGAATCAAACTGCCAAACTTCTGGCATCTGGCAGTCAGCAGGATTAGCCTGCAGTACTGCATTCTAAAAGGCAAGCCCATTTCACGCACACACAAAAAGTGATGAAAATAAAAGGCAAATAACTTGACCAAAAATCTGAAAACAAAAACAAATCCACAGCTTTGATCCCTCTTTCAGGATTACATCTCTCAAGTTGCACTGGCTGTTGGACATAACATTTACGAAATGTGTTTATTTAATAAAAACTCAAAACTTACCTCATCCCCAAGATTCCAGGCAATTTCTCTAGACAGGTAGTCCTCAATTTACAACCATTCATTTAGTGACTGCTGAAAAAGACAACTGGTGACCAGCCCTTGTACTTAGAATTGCCACAGCATCTCCATGGTCACATCATTAAAATTTGTAATCTTCCCAGCCAGCTTCCAACCAAGCAAAGTTCATGGGGGAAGCTTAATTGATTTAACAACTGCAGTGATTCACTTAACAGCCATGACAAAAAGAGGTAAAATCAGGTGTGATTCACTTAATAACTGCCTTGCTTAGCAACAGAAATTCTGATCCCAGTTGTGGTCGTAAGTGGAAGATTACAATAATACAACAGAAATGTAACTACCTTAAAGACAGAATACAATGAAATTCTTTAAAGATAATCTGTGCTGCCATTTTATATTTCAAAAAATCCAAAGCTTATATAACTTTATCAAATGATCAAGTGTTAATATACATGCCATATTAAAGCATGGCCAAAATAGAGTGGATTAAAAAACATGTTAAACCGTAGTCACGGTTAAAAATTTAACCAAATTTCATATGCTGTGCAAATGCAGTTTCTAAGTGCTTAATCAACCTGGTTTAAACGTTTTGTATGCCACCTCCCCAGTAATATAAATGTTACAGTCTCCTCAATTGACTCACTTCTTTGTCTGTCAAGATCAGACACCTAACACCTACCTACACTGTCTTTCAATCTATCTCGCTTAACCAGCACACAGTAAATCAGAGAGAGCAACTTCCTTACTGCTGTTTTTCAAACCCCTTTCCTTGCTCTCACCTGCCTCCTTCATCCTAACCCCAGCAACTTCATTTCTCTGGCATCCAAGCCAGCCTAACTTGCTGTATTTGGAAGACCCACCTGTACCTACAGCTTCACAGGGCCTAATGTCTTACCCCCCACCCCCAAACACACAGCTCTTCTGGAACCACAATGGGGGGATGTCATTGGTTAGCCTGAGTCATTTCTAGTCATCTCAAGTTTTCAGAATGATGGCATTGCTGATTTAAAGGGACAAGCAATCTGTGGTGTCTCACTAAACTTAAATGTTCTTTCTTCATTGATTGAAATACCAGGGAATGGGCATGAAAGTCCATGAGGCTTCTGCAATTCCCTGATATTTAGCAAAAGAGATTAATGTCATATAACTGCAGAAGTTTCCTCACTTTAGTGCCTATAAACAATTGGTTTTCCTTGTGCAGAAGACATGTGTCTTTCAGATGCTGCCCAGATAAGCAATTGTGCCTACTGTTAAGGCTTTTAATACCCAAAGCCAGGGAGCCATTGTATGTAGTTTTATCTTCTAAGCATTTATTCCCACTATTTCTTTCACATTAAATGTTTAAAATGATACATTGACTATATATCCATAAGAGGCTAAATATGTACGTGTTAATTTTGGCTAGTTTTTTTTTCCTGGCTTAAAATCTGAGACACCCAGAAAGTGGTATAATTCATAACCAAATTAAGCACTAAGCATCTGGATCTATCTAAAATTATAGGCAGCCTGGAATAACAATATATATGATAGAACGGGAGAATAATTTATGAAGATTGGAAAGTTTTGTCTGAAATAATCCAGTAAAACAATGACAGTTTGTATTCACACAGCATCCGAAGACATGGATTAGTTAACCATGGTTTATTGCATAACTGAGTTCAGATTACATCAGAACGAAACAAAACACATTATGACGTAGAATAATATGTAAAGCCATCTGGTCACGTCAGCTGCAGCATCCAGCTACAGCAACATTGTAAAATTAAAATTTGTTTTAAAAGTGGTTTGCTGAATAAACCATATGTTCAGTTTAAACAATACACATTGCCAGGGTTCATGTATTATGCAAAGCCAAAATCAGGTAGCTTAGATAATGCAAACGTGAATTCAATCTCCATGGGTGATTATTAGTCTCATAACCTTCACAATAGTACGTTTCCTGCTTTTTTCTAGATATTCATAAAACTGTATAACAAAGGAAAAAGAAAAGTATACTATAGCAATTGATCAATAAAAAATAGTTTTATGTATCTGAACATTGCTGCTTACCTTTTTTCCAACACCCCCCCCTAATTTATGCCTTATTGGTGAATTTTATTTTAGGTTCTGCTTTTTCTGTACAATGGTTGTTTGGTGAAAGTATGATATGTCAAGTTTCTATATTTTGAGAAAAAATGAGTAATCATTGAATGGATTTTTTCCCTTTCTGTCCTTCCTCTTGCAGCCATGGTACCCTCAAAATATGTATGAGAGGATCCCCCAAATTCATTTTCCAATTTGATTTTTGGAACTGATGTCTTCTTGCTTGCTGCCCACAATTTGATCTTTGTCTTATTTTCTACTTGGATTCTATTTTAGCATCTCCTGATTCCCTTATCAGAACAGAAAAATAAAAATTGTAAATTTCTGCAGGATTATCACATTTAGAATTTAGCTCCTGTACTGAACATTTTTTTAAGGGATTGCTCATGAGATTCAGTTCCTAGCAAGCAATGTCAGAGTTTATAAAAGTAATAAAATAAATGGACAGCAGTTACCTTTCCTTGATCAAAAGCATAAATCCCAAGTTGCGTCAATTTCTTTGTCCTTGGGGCCCTCTGGTGCTCAGAGAGCAGATAGCTGAATAACCATAGTTGAAGACGCTGAAATCTCAGCTGCAAACATTCAGATGGCTGCTAAATGACAGTACCTAAAACTCTTGGTTACTTTTTAATGATTGGCTGGATTTCCCCCACCCAGGTATGGAAGTCCTAGTCTAGAGTAGAGACGTGAAACTATGAAAGAGAAATGGGATGTTTCAACCTCCTTGAAACCATGCTGAGAAAGGGAGTGCAGTCTAATCTAACGAAAAGAAGGACCAGGGAAATATGATAATTGTCTTCCAGTATTTGAGGGGCTGTCACAGAGAAAAGAAGGTTAACCTATTCTCCAAACCACCAGAGGTTAGGACAAGAAGTAACAGGTAGATGATCATTTAAAAAAGTCTAACCTAGAACTAAGGAAAAAATTTTCTAACAGCGAGAACAATTAACCAGTGGGATGGAAACAGACAGGCATGCAAAAGAGGCCTTGCTTGAATCTCAGCATTGCATTTACCATCTTACAGGAACCTGCTTATAGATGCTCTTCATAGCAAACTCAGGTAATTTAATTGCTTGGCTAAACCATTATTCATTTAATCATGGGAAGGTGTGCCACAGCCAGAGAGAACCATGGTGATGATCTTATCCACTCAGTGGATTCTATGGGTCATGCATCTCCAGATCTTCCGATTTTTCCCTATTTCTTTGAGTTTTTCTATACTGGGGCTGGTAGGGCAGCAATGAGAGAAGAGAGAAAAAAAAGTGAGAAAAGAGCTAAATTGGCACAGAGAGAAAAAGCTGCAGATTCTACCCAGCTCTAGCTTCACTCATCATCAGATCAGTTTTAATGAACCATCTGTGATATACACGGGAGGGAGGCAATTCTATGGAGGAAATAAGACCATCTCATTTATTCAAGAATAGTGTTAGTCTGATTAACCAGTTGGAGGCTAGGCAATATCTATAACCAATTTGAAACTGTATATTTTAGGATCATAACACGTTCTAAGCTGATAGCCATTGTTTTTCAGTTTAGACAACGTGGAAAACTTTATCTTAGTAGAACACCCTAGACAAAAAGAAGAATAAGGTGGTCATATGTATCACTTGTTACGCTAGCCTGGCCTGATTTCTAGATTTAAATAGAATTTTCAAGGGACTATTTCAAATTTCAGCAAAGAACCAAAAGGGTTTTAGTAAGAAGCAACTTTTATATCCAAGTTCAAAGACCCACTGTTGGATATATGCATTTTTCTACCCTCCTGTCCCAACACAGCAATACCATTTTCTTGTTCGCTTCACATATTATAATGTGCTATAATTTGTCTGATTTAGCAAGGTTTTTATATATTCATTATTGCCTAGATAAGTCTGATCTTAAGACTTTGAATGTCAGCCCTATTGAGACTCTCTAAAAGGCACTAGAATGGCTAGATTTGCTCACTTGTTTCTGAAAGAGGATAGAGCAAATTAAGCATTTTTGTGCCTCCTTCTGTGTTCATCCTAACACTGTTCCATCCCCTACTTGGCTATTCATCCCCTTCTCCCACATGGCTACTCTTCTCTATTACCTCCTGCTTATTCCCCATCTCTGTGTTCCCTTTTGTTTTTCTTGTCCATAGCTTCAGTCCATCCCCTTCCCCTGTCTGTATACAGGCATCACTCTTACCCAAGCCCTGTACCCTTTGCTGCCTATCTACTCTCTTTATCATGGACTTTGCTGGGTAATATATTCACTTGGCCCAATCTATCTCATATGATTTTTGTGAAAATTGCATGTCTGTGTTGGCTTCTCTTTTCTCTCAGGAAAAAAACATAGGATATAAATGCAAAATAAATCCCCTTCCCCTCAACCCTGAACAATCACCTTTCTAGGACATTTTCTGTTTCGAAAGATCAAATATGGTAACCTTAGAACAGGTAAGTATGTTCTATGACCTCTGCTTTTATTTATTTAATAAATCATGGTGAAAGAAAGCATACCTTACTACAATACATAGATCCATTATTTTGTGTGTGTGTTTTGTGTCGGCAGTTCCTGCCAATATCTGTGATTCCTATTAGCCTTGGGAATTAATGTTAGCCTCTCTGGAAAGTTTCAATAAATGGCACTAGATTTAGCCAAGCAGAATCTGCATCTATTAGTTTCACAACATGCCTGCCACTGAAAGTCAACCATATTCCTGATAGAGCTTTAATACATGCAACTTTGATTAGGAATAGAGTCACCCCATAAAATTAAGTCACACTAACAAACAAAAACTTTGCACATTTTGCTGCAATATCCAATCATTAAGTATACATATCACCACCCCAGCATTTTAAAAAAACCTGGGAAAATATTATTTTTAAGAGTACATGCTATTTTGGAAATCAGACATTTTATCTCCCTTAAACAACAAACCATGATTTAAGGACATTAAGGAAATCTCTCCTCTACTGCCCAGTTTTGTTTTGTTTTTAAATTTTATTAACGAACAACAAACAGAAAAAACACACATTAAAAACAGTGAATGTGGTGCATACATAACAAAAAATACAAATTTACATATGTACATAAATATTAATCATCCTTGCTAGAGGATTCCTTTCTTTTTTTAAACCAGTGGTAAAACTTCTCCTAAATTCTGTAATAATCAGATTCGGTCTTATCTTTTAATTCTTGAGTTATTCTATCCATTTCAGCACATGACCAAATTTTTCTAATTATTTCCATCTCTTCTGCCCAGATTTTGATTGGCTTCAATAAATCCTGCAAATGACCTAGATAAAGATAAAAGGAAATAAATGTTCATAGAAATCATAATATTTTGTTTTAGCCTAAGGATTTTTGCTTATGATAATTATTTTGCTTATGATAATGGAATTACAGATTAGGTCAAGAAATCTTCTAAATTTCTACACACTGAGAGACCAGATTCGTGCACTATGCTAAATTGTAATCCCATGTTAATTAAAGTCCAATTATTATATTCACAAAACACCCTATACCTGAAATAATAATATTAGGTGCTTTCAAAATGTTTCAGACTTTGAAGTCTGTTCATTTTTTCAAAAAAACAAGAGTCCCTATTAAAAAGCAAAGCTTTAAGGATAGAGAAATGGCTTTGCTCAAGTACACATTTTTGTCCTGAGCAGCTCATGTAAATCTATTAAGTTCTCACTTAAGCCTATAGTTCTTCATCACATTAATGGCTTCCATAGGGTACTAATAATGGCTGCCGATTGGATCAAAGAGTTTTTGCTTAGCCCTGCATGTTGAGTCATGAGTATTTTCCATTCACATGTAAATCTTGGTTTACAAGGTTTCTCCACATGAGAGGATTACATGCAATAGGAAGGGCTAAATTAACTGATGTAAGAGAGCCCCGGGAGTAAAATAACTTGTGGGAATAAAGTAACTTGTCATGTCAGTAGGACAGTATAGAGAGATAGATGATGCAGGTGAATTTCTTTGCACCTCCTGAAAATATTGCTTAAATGACTCATTGTTCTGCAATTTTTTTTAAAGTGCACTATCCTATAAGGCAGTGGAACTTTTCATAAGGAAAATGACTTAAACTTATTTCTCTTTAATATTTTAGTACCTGTCTATTACTAACCTCAAACATGAAACAGAATTTGATTCAGATTGCATTTTGGCAGGAACTTACTAAATTAGCTGTTCCCAAATAAATATGCAAAGAGGAGCGCAATTCTTTATCAGTAATTGCACTTCTTATTCACTGATTGCACTTCTGAGATTTTGTGATGCAGTTCATTAATTAAGAGGTATACAAAAAGGAAAAGAGTAAGAAAACATCTTCTTCCTACATTTTTTTGGCAGGTGCTTTGCAGATCAAAACACAATTTCAGTAAACAGTAAAAAAAAGTGCACAAAAATATTTCCTAGTAGAAAAGTGTTTTGTTAAAAAAATGTGGCTTGCAAAGGTATACTGGCAAAATTGAAATAATTTTATTAATATATTAGCTCCATGCAATTTGACAACTCTTGCATTAAACCAGAAATAAATCTCATAAGGGTATAGTTTGTGAATTCATTTTGGGGTTTCTATTTTTCTTCCTATTTATCCCTTAACAGGTGACCAGCACGAACTGACTAGGTCAGGGGTGTCAAACTCAATGTCATTGAGGGCCGCATTAGTTTGACCTGGGGGGGCGGATGGGCATGGCCAGGGTGTGTGGCCAGGGTGGGTGTGGCCAGCTTGACATCACTTGTGTCAGGGGGCATCTGTGGTGGACTGGGCAGGGCTAGGGGGATCCTTCTGCAGTGTTCTGCCAGTGAAAATGAAGCCCGGGAGGGCTGTGTGTAGCCCTCCCAATCTCTGTTTTCACTGGCAGAGGCACCGCGGGCCAGTCCTTCGCTATTTTCCAGGGTGGCTCTGTGGGCCAGATCTAAGCACCCCATCCTCCCATCCGCAGGCCTTGAGTTTGACATTCCTGGATTAGGTTAATGGGAGTTGAGAGCCAGATACCTTGAACATATCAGATTGGGTAAAATCTAACTAAACATGATATTAAATGCTCCCTTTATAAGGCATTGCTGTTTTAAATACACATAGCGCTCTCCCACTCCTTCCCTCCCTCCCTCCCCCCTCTGTGTGTGTGTGTGTTTGTGTGTCTTTGTCTTTCATCATGTGCTAAAGCTTACTATGGTTACTGCATGCAGAGAGAGAAGTACTTTAAGTCTTCTTTTTTGTTGTTGTTTTTTTGTGTAATATGATAGCTATTCATTTCTTTACTTGGATCTTTCTCTACTATTATACTGTGACAGTTCACAGCTAAAATGACAGATTCTGCCCAAAAGTATCTTCTGCAATATGGCCCTTGTTCAGTGAAATGATTTTTCAAAAAAAAAAATCTAAAATGTCTTCTAAAAATGTATTTATTTATACATTCATTCAATTTATATGAATGTGGAAGCCATGGATACATTTTACCTTTTCTTCAGTGGAAAAGCAACTAACAGTACAGTTCCTTACCTTGAGCTAGATAATCGCTCAACTTCTTTCCAAGACAGTCTGACATTCTTGTATGCCGTTTTGTTCCATATCTACCAGTAATGGAACTAATTTGAGGCTTTCTCCACATCAAAATTTCTCAATCTCAGCCATGTTAAAATATGTGGACTTCAATTCTGAGAATTCTCCATCTAGTGCTGGTTGGGGAATTCTGGGTGTTGAAGTCCACACATCTAAAAGTGTCTAATGTTGAGAAACACTGACCTAGTTGCTATTAAAACACATTGTTTACTATTCTTGCACTGATATCATGTGTCATCACTATTACTAATACTCCAAAGCACTTACGATATTAAAGCTACTGGCAACAGTGTGTAAAGTATAGGAAACACTGTGCTTGCTTGCTCTGTTGAATCATCTGTCTTTGTCTACTTGCCTTCATGGAAAGTTCTTTTTTCTTTGACTGTCAGTTTTCTTTGTTATTATCTTTGTTCTTTCTTGATGTGTTATATTCAATCACGGCAATCTCTGGTGTCTCAGAAGAAGCTAGTAATCTATGAGTCTCTGAGGTCATGGTCAAGAAGGCATGATCTGGTGTATGTTATCAAACAAGGAACTCTCTCTTGGACAATACTTTATCAGATATCAAAACTGCCCATTTAGTCCTGAATTTTCTTTTTCCAATTGGCAATATTTCTCCATTGTCTTAAGCAAGTGTCTGGAAATACTTGAAATTGGAACTTTCTCAAACTGCATGTTCATCCTTTGAGCTATGTTTCCCTCCACATTGCAGCGTATTTGTCTGTCTGAAATTGGAGGAGCAACAACGTAGGGCAAATCATGTCCTTTTGGGCTAATTAATAGCCTTTCGGGCTAGTGTTAAAAGTAGGGCAGTCATTCCAGGTCTTGTTACACTTTCTGGGACATTACGTGCTGCTTGCTTCCAGATTACATGGGCCTTGGGGCCAGCTGGAACTGGGACACAGAGCATGAAAAGTCAGAGAAGGAGAGTGGGATGGAGGTGGAAGAGATGAGAGAGAAACTGATTGGCATGTGACCAGGATGAGCTTAGGATGGGGCTTTTATACATGCCATCCTTATGGAGAGATCACAGGAGAGGAAAAGTTGGGGGACATAGAACAAAACAGAGGCACAATCAGAACAAAAGGGAAAAAAACCTAAAAGACAAAAAGGAATGAAAGGGCAGAATGACTTATTTCCAAGCTATAAATCAAAATTAATAACTAAATCTGAAATGTGCTAGACTGGTCAAATGAGATTTTATATATGTTTTTCAGAATGACGTTTATAGCACTATGTGTCTGAACAAGTTTTTTATAAACTGCTTGGAAAGCATACTTGAATCCATGCAAACTGCCTTTTGTTTCTCTTATATGCTTGTATGAATCCATTACGGTGAGACCAGGTGGCTGATAGTCATACCTTGCACAGTGTGAAAAGCTCATTACATGCACACATATGTTGACAGCTTGCTATATTGAAGTAGCAGTTGCTACCATTCCCTCGAGACTTTTCCAGTGTTCAGCACATCACATTTGTCAGCCTTCTCCCAGTCTTGTACTTCTTAGTTGGCTGGATTTGATGGGCCTTGTAGTCTGTTACACCTGGAAAGCACCAGGCTGTGAAAGGCTGATTTAGTTACTTGGCATTATCTCAATTAATGAAGAAGTTAGGTTTACTTATCTCAGATCTTTTTTCTCCCCTTGCATAGTTATAAAATTGGAAATTCCCATTCCCTGGTCCCAAGCAGAGAAAAGAGACTCACAATCTAGGAAACTCCTTAAGGAAGAAACCCAGTCTGCCTCCTACACAGAGTAAGATGTGGGTGGGTGACACAATTAGCATTCACCCTAGGCCAGCAAAACAGCATGGCTGACCTTGCTGTGCCTTTATTTTTATAATCAACATAATCTTTAGTATTTGTGCTTATTTAGGAAAGCATAAAGGATGACTTTGTACTAGAGGTTTTGCTTGGGTGTGAATGGGTTTTTGCTCTGGGACTATTTGATTTAAATGCTTTATTAGCATTGCAGTCTGTGAGGATGTCATAAGTAAGTTTGCACAGGTGTGTTTTAGAAGAATGCATCTTATAGCTCTGGGATGGGGAGGTATCATTGTATATGTTCTTAGGTACCACCTACTGTTTGTAATATATCCGTTGTTGCTTTCCTCCATGGAAAAATCTTCGTATCTTTCTTCTCTCCTCATTCTTGCAGTGCAGCCAGTGATGGTGCCCAGCACCTCTGACGATGCCCCAGAGCCCCGAATCAAGCGCGGAGGAGGAGGAGCACTTCTCCCAGTGCCCCGAGGGGGAGTCGGGCTCGGAGAGCTCCCACGAGGGGCCCAGCCCTCCGGCAAGTCCTGCTAACCCTGCCCACAATTGCTCCATGTCAGTACCTGAGGACGCTCACTTCAGTATGATGGTCTTCCGAATTGGTATTCCTGATTTGCACCAGACGGTAAGGAACCATACGGAAAGGAGGGAGGGTAGGGTGAAAGCTGAAACACTGTAGGAAGCACCCTGAGCTTTGAAGGTGCAGTGAAAAATTTTATTTGCTGCTTTTTCCTCCAGCAATTTATACTTTTGTATATACTTTTTGACCATTTTTATCTGTCTCGGAACTAAACAAGGTTGAGCACAGTGAGTACTTGGATGGGGACTATGAAAGTAGGCGATACCAAGCTGTAGATTAAATTGCAGAATTAAAAAAAAAAGGAAGAAGGCAATTACAAGCCACTTGAATCAAACCTATTTCAAATTATATTTAGTTTTTCTACTACTTGAGCCACCTGGAATATTATTACAACCATTTATAATCTTCATGTCATTTATAGGCACTCTTTGGAATATAAAAGCAACAGGTCCCTGACCCAAGAGTTTTACTATTCACAAAGGAGTGTAAGTGGAAGGAGGACTCTATTTTTGTTTCAGAGTACCAAAACTAATTTTTATTCCAGTAGATCATGATCTTATGCAATTGTGCCCAGTTTTACGGAATTATTCCTTGAATCAAATGCATTCCTTTTAAATCAGGACACCTTGCTTGCTATATTTCTTCATCTTTCAGTGCTGCTGCACACAGCATGAGTTTATTAAGGGCGGGTAAAATCTGCAGTGGGTTTTGGGGCAGAAATATGTGTAGCATCAGGTGACCTTGTCTTTAAATCATTGATTCTGCTATAGGGAAGGGTGGCACAAGAAATACGGACAAAAGAAGATTAAACTTCCATTTTTAGTCCCTCACCGAGTCCACCGCTGTCCTTTGAGAAGTAATTAATGCAGAACTGAATTCATCCTGAGCTCAGCAATAAAAGGAACATATTACTTTTTTGCTTCATTAGCAATAAAACAAGGACACTGCCACAACTGCCTGTACTTTCATCCAGCAGTCCTTTGATATGGAGAGACAACTGCAGATCTAGGCAAAGCATGCTTCCCCTCTCTTCTCCCCTTCCAGTTTTTTTGCACAGCTGCCCTCACCATCTCTGAGCATCTGAGAAATGCTTTGCTTTCACTATGTGCAACTGCATGTGCTGATATGAGCTGCTCTGAAATTCTCCATAGCATTCCATATATACATCCTAGATTATCCCATCTTCTAGGAGATTGTAAGCTGATAAGTGATGATACATCCCCAAGAAAAGCCAGCTGAGTGAAATTAGGGTTAGAGTCAGAGTCATGTGGGAAAAAATATAATAGGAGGAGACAATTAGATCCTGATTATCATTTCCTCTTTTTCAAGCACAGTATGATTTTTTTTATTAAGAATTTAAAAATATAGTTATACACTAGGGTTTTTTCACAATGTGTGGCTCTCTGCATATTTTTGATTTGAATTCCAGAAATTATAACTTGCTATATTCAGAGTTAGGAGTTAAGTTGGAGAAGACTTTATAAGAGCCTGTTGTTTTCAGAAGGAATTTATTGTAATGAGTTGATCCCACAACCTTTAGAGAATCTTAAATCAGTTTCTGTTATATTGCAGTCCTTTTTCTCAGTATGTCTTCTCTTTCAGCCAAATTTACTACCAATTCTAACTTCTCTATGTTCTCAATCTCAGTGTAAAGATCCATATGCATTGGGTCTTGGATCTAAATCAAGACTCAGTCCCAAAAGGTATAATGCCAAAACTAAGATTATGAGAGATAAGAACTGCCTAAGCACATATTGATGCTTTTCTGTAGGGTAAATATAGTAAATTTCCTCTTCTATTTGAAATTGGGGGATTATCTTTGCAAATATAACCCAAGGAGTATTACTTGGACTTCTCTTTTGGAAAATAAAGCATAAGAAACACATGGTTGGACAGGTACAGTATTTTGGATAGAGATCGTGGACAACTATCGGGATGCTAATTATCAAGCAGACCTTAGCACTTTAGCTTTTCTTCATAAACACAATTGAGTTTTAAGAGCTGCTATTTTTATTTCCTGCAATGCCACTTTAAAATGTTTGGAGAAGTTACATGTTAACTATCATCCGCAGTCATTCACAGCTGCTGCTAGCCACCATAGCTGAAAGCCCAACATCGAAGAGAGTCTAGTAGATACCACATGAAACCAGGGGAGATAGTTATATACCACTGCTATTTATCAAACTTCCCATATAAACTTAGTAATTAAAGATTGTTATTTTCCTCAGCATTGAAAACTAAGAACATACAGATTGGTTTCAGAGAGTACAGAGTCTATCAACCGTTGTACAAGTGGAAGATTTGTGGCTTCTGTTCTGTAATTTATTAATAGCTATGTAAAATAACCTATGTTCTCTTTCATTTAACCCAATTAATTTCTCTGTTCTTTAATGCTGTGTACTAAATAGACCTCATAGAGGGTATATACAGGATGCCTGCCTACTCTAGTATATAGCAGTATGTGTGTTTGTAAAATATAAACATATCCACCAGGTTGTAGCCACAAAGAAATGCCAAGTATGTTGTTCAGTATCACTTTGGAGAAGACAGACCCACTGGTTATATTCTCTCTATCCACCCAGAAATTTTAAATGTCTCTTTAAACCCATGCCCTGCCAATGTTCAAATTGGGCCCCACTTCTATTCATGGGGCAACCATGGAAACCGTTGCTAGAGATCACAAATTGTCGTGGCCATGGAAACAAGGATAGAGATGCCAGCATGTGTCTTGCTGATTGTCCCTTCTTACTTTCCCCTGCTCCCCAGTTCTGACCCTGGATGTCTGAGCACTGAAAGAAGGAAGCGTAATTTGCAAGAAAAGTTGGAAGGAGAAACCCCATCTCGATACTATGGTATATCAAGAAATCGACAGAAAGGATTAAATGCATAGGGAGCAAAAGGCAGGAATGTCCAGTCCTGTTTTGTTCAAATATACATTTTTGCCCAAATCCTATAATTCATAATACATACCAGATTTTCCAAATCAGGCACCTTCTGGATGTACAAAACCATCAAAAGATCAATCATCCACAGGCAGATCTTTGCTGAGAGTAAGAAGATTTGTCATCCAAACATAAGGAAAGTGCCATTTTGAGGAAGATAGTGTTAGGACTGCAATATAGCAGTTAATTTTCTGTACCTGAAGTAAGGGATTCATTCACAGCATAAGATTTCCCTTATTTTTCCTACCACAATTAGATCAGAAAGCATTCACAGAAAGGAAGGGAGGTGAGGGGGGATGGGGAAACGGGACAAGTGATGGAAGCAGCATTGTACCACCATGGTGGAGCTGCAAGACACTGCGTGTGTGTACAAAAGGTGTGGACCTTGTGATGATGGCCCACCAATGCTTCCATCATTGGACAGAAGGACTGGATTCTTCAGACTTCTCTACTTTATTCATTCATTTGCTCGTTCGTTTATTCATTTGATTTTTATGGCTGCCCATCAGGGGTGGGATGCTACAGGTTCTGCCTGCTTCTATAGAGCCAGTTGCTCTTAAGAGCAGCAGACACCGAACCAGTTCTGTGTTTGCTGCTGTTTGGCCCACCTGCCCGCCTGGGCTCTTACCTGTCCTTTATTTCCTGCTTTTTCAACCTTAGCTGCTTTGCATGGCACAGCTGAGCTTGAAAAAGCAGGGGGAAAAAGGCTTTTCAAATGCTGCACACCCGTGCGCAGCGCTTTTCAGCTGTCCGGGCAGCATAGCTGATGTTTTTTTTACACGCACGCGCAAAACATAGTCACTGAACCAGTAGTAATACCGATTGAATCCCACCCCTGCTGCCCATCTTATCTAAGTGACTCTGGACAGCCCCTAGCAGGTAAAAACAGTCTAATAAGACCAACTAAGAAACCAACACAGGTTGTCCTCATTTAACAGCCACTCATTTGGTGACTTCTCCAAGCTGCATTCATACTTCTCACTGTTCTTCAAAGGTCCAGCTGCCCCAGCAATGCTGTGATCATGTAATTGTGATTTGGGCATTTGGCAACTGTCTCACACTTGCAATGGTTGCAGTGTCCCACAGACATGTGATTGCCATTTGCAATCTCCCCTGCTAGATTCCCATAAGCAAAGTCAATGGGGAAGCCGGCAGGAAAGATCACAAGTCACTCTTGTAAGTCGCCCAGCAGCAGTTACTTTGCTATACTTGCACTGCGACTTGGTGTGCCCTCACCCACCCTCCCCTGCTTTGTAGCAATCTATCTCCAGCACATGCTGTACCTTATATTGCACTTTAACTGTCTGCTCGCCTGTTGCAAGTAGTCTGGGACTTGTTTAAGGACTCATGGTCCTTGCTTAATGACAGCAACTGAGATACTATCTCTCAGCGATCTATTCATTTGACATTGCGCCCTATGACTGCATCACTTAGCAATGGAAATTCTGACCCCAATTAGAATTAGAATTCTTTATTGGCCAGATATGATTAGATACACAAGGAATTTGTTTCTGGTGCATAAGCTCTCAATGTACATACAACAATAGTGAAAGATCATTATCATTGTTAACCAAGGACTAGCCACATGCAATCATATAAAAACAGTTCACAATCCATTTTAAAAAGCAAAATCATGATCAGTGGCAGAATGCATCCTACGTCAATTCAACACAGCCATTTCCCGACCATTGCTGGCCCTTCAGGCATAGCAGCAGAGCCATATCTTCAGGGTCTTGTTAAAGGCTAGGTGAGTCAGGCCAATCCAAGGTACAGGGCAAAGATTTGTTGCATAGGTTAGGTCTCCCTATAGAGAAGTTTTCCCCCCTGGGTCCCACTAGATGACACTCTTTTGTAAATGGGACCTGCAACATGCCTGTCTTGCTAGTTCTGATGGGATAAATAGTTCTAACATAGTTTCCCTTACACAGCATCCTGCTACTGTCACATTTTCACATCTATGGGCAATAAACAAATGATGGATCACATAGGAAACAGTAATACAGAGAAGTTGGTACATTAGATCTGCGAGAGGAAATTATGGGAAAATATGAGCAGAATCCTGGGGCCCAAAATGAATGAAAAGGTTCTGGAATTGCTCATGTTTTGATATAAGCAACATTAAAACAAATAACTATTTAAAGACACACCCACTATTTTCATCTAATTGCATCAGCCTTTCCTTTTATGTTGGGCTAAAGCTTCCATCATAATGGATAATCTAATGGAAACTTAGTATAGATATCTCACTTTTGATTGCAATTTTTCTGAACGAATGCTGGCACTTTCAATAGTATCACCTCTACGCTACTGCTCATTCAGTGTTAAAAACTATATATATATATATATATATATATATATATATATATATATATATATTTATTTTAAATGATGGCTAGAGCTGCCCTAGGTCATTGTTTTAGAAGGTCTGTAAGAGTTGGGCTCCCTGGGAAAAGCAGCAACTGCTTTACTTGAACAATGAGTTTCAATTAAGAATGCAAATTCCTCTGTTTCATTTATTGACATACAAGGAAAAATTCAGCTTCTGCAAAATGGCCAAACCAAGGATTGAATGCAAAGGCAGTAGACTAACTGAAGAGTGCTACTATTAAAATAACATTGTATTAAAACTTACTTAATGCCACCTAAATAAGTATAAATGTAAGCTACTTTTAAGCCACTGCTCACATAGATTGATTTTATTTCACGATATAGTATTCCCAGATTCCTTATTGTAACATTTCTGGCTATGGACAGAAGCTTGCCAAGATTAAGTTCTCCTGTGCTTGGTGCCCTTCTCATTAAAAATGGCTTAATTGAACCCAGAAATCCTTGTATCAGTGAGACTGTGTGGCCTGCTCAATCTATGTCTAATATTAAAGTTAGTTTTCTCCAGGTTGAGATGGATTCCTAGTAGTTTCATGAACTCATCCATAGCTTTCTTGGCAAGAATATAGAAGTGTTTTGCCACCACCTTCTTCCAAGAGTCTAGCCTTTAATCTTGATATTGCCTAGAGGTCTCCCATCTAAATACAAACCAGTAGGGCTGTTTGTGCTTTAGGCTGAATTTCAGAAAGGTGCTTCAAAGTGTTCAGGAACACAAGCTGTTTTAAGCAGCTGGGCCTTTTCCCTGGATTGTGTGCAGCAGATGGGTTCTATTTTTATGCTCCCGCATGCTCTAAAATGCCTTTTTGAAATCATACCCAAAGCTCTCCATGGCCCTACTAACTAGACTGACCCAGCATAGCTATTTCAGATTAACCAAGGTTTGCTATCACAGAGGGGTGGGGGGAAACAATCGTATATGCAAGGCTAAAAAGCATTGTTATAGAACACACAGTGCTCCCTTGGGGCAGAATCATGCTATTATTTGGGGCCAATTTGATGGAATTGTTTTGCTTTCTATCCACACCCTTCTCTTGCATGGCCTGTTTCTGCTTTAGAAATGCCTACGTTTCAACCCTGATGCAGCCATTTGGGTGGCAAAACAACAAATTCTCTGCACCCTCAACGAAAGCCTCAAGGATGTTCTAAATTATGGACTCTTCCAGCCAGCCACCAATGGCCGGGATGCGAAATTCCTAGATGAAGAGCGACTCTTGCGCGAGTACCCACAGAGTTTTGAAAAGGGGGTACCTTATCTTGAGGTAAGGTTGCTGCTTATCTGACAGCACTCTTGGGTCAGAGAGGGATGAGCATTATGGGAGAACGCTAGTAGCTTATTTAAAAAAAAAACAAATAGCAGTATGTAAATAGCAGTATGTAAGTGGATAGCAATAAACCTATCCACTATCTGCAAAACCCCAGACTAGGAAAGGCTGCTTACCTTATCACTAACTTGAAAAACATTTCTAATCTAAATGGTTCCTAGGCAAGATGATATTTTTGGCTCTGGTTTCCTTCCTCTCAAGGCTTCTGTCACTTGACTCACCTTTGTTTCCTATTATTCCTACTACTATTAGGAGTGAAGCCTACCATTTCCTCTTCTTCACCTTGCTGGTTGCTAACAGCTAGTCAATAATTGCACATAAAATAAAAGTATTGTGCTGGCCAGCCAAGTTGATTTTAAAGAACCAAGTATTTCCTTTGTAGTGAACTGAACCAATGTGGCTGTGAAGTCAATGTAGGACAAGTCTCTGTGTCCCAGTGCTCCAGTTATCTGTGCATCTCCAAGATAATGGGTAGTTGGTTCAGCTTACTTTTATGTAAGGGAATTAATGTATTATACTTTTAAATGGAGCATAGGAGCAACCTCTTCCAGCCACCTAACTCATATTTTTCTTTTATGGAGGGCCTATCCTGAAGGTCCTACTCATTTCTTTCTCTTCATCAGAGGTTTCCTTACTCACCAATGCTTTCAAGTCTTGGGGAGAGTGATAAACTGGCCAGAACCACAGACTGAGAACTTTCAAGCCTGGGGGAATTTATTTTTTAGTAGCCATGGCCATTATGTCAATAAAATAAATTGTGATTAATAGTTGAGGCAATAATAGATTACTATCATCAAAATGGAGAGGACTGGTATTTCCTGGGACTTGTGTGTATGTGTGTGTGTGTGTTTGGGGGAGAAGGGATATTTGGGAAGAGTTGATCTATAAATTCTAAATAAAGGACTGTACTCCACTTTTTCCATTTTTACTGAAACTTGATGAGAAAAGTAATTGCTGAAATTTGATATGATTTGCGGAAGCCACAAATTTGCACTCTGGCTATAGGTTATCCATTCTTTCCCTATAGATGTAAATACAAGGAGACTTCATTTAGTGAATGCCTTGTTTAACAACCATTTCCAGGAACAATGGTGATGAAAAAGTCCTCACATTTACAACCTTCACAAGTCTGTTGCAAAGGAAAGCTGAAACAAGATTGTAAAAGAGTGATGTTTCATTTAGGAATCACTTCACTTAATGATTGAGTTGCTAGTTCCAACTGTACTTACTAAACAAGAACTATCTATATCTAACATGTTTCCCCCAAAATACAACCTACCCCAAAAGAAAGTCCTAACTTGATTTTTAACATGTGCATCCAATATAAGCCCTCCCCCCCCTCCCCAGATAAGCCCTAATTAAGACCCTGCCCACTCTGGGGTGCAGGGGGTGGGGATGAGGTACATGAGTAAAAAAAAAAGGCTAGGGTGGAGATAGGAGGTGGAGCTGCCCTACTTACCAGGCCTTGCACACCCTGATACCTGCCTTGCCTGGCTGGTCCACTTCTGTGGCCGCTTGCGTGCATCACCCCGGCTTCTGTTTTGTTGTCAGAGGCCTTCAGGAAAGGTTTCTGCAGTTGAGAAACAGGCTCAGGATTGATGTGACAATCCACGGCCTCGTTTCGCCATCAGAGGCCTTCAGAAAAGGCCTCTGAAGCTGGTAACGGAGCTCCGGATCACAAGCAGGCAGCAGAAGTGGGACGGAAGTGGGCTCCTGCTGGGCGGGGCTGTCAGTGCCACCACCGCAAGGTGAGTCAGTGGAACACACACACACACGAGAAAATATGTCCTGGTGCCTCTTTTGGTGGCAAAAGAAATATAAGACCAGGTCTTATTTTTTAGGGAAACACAGTATGACTTGACTTACTGAGGCATGGATTCTCAGGATGAGGCTGATTTTCTTCTCGTTCCACCATGGTAATCACTAAGTAGCATTTCAGGAAAGGAAAGACTTCATACTGATTTTATAGTTTAATATGTATGCTAAACCATCATGAGGCTTTGCAGTTTTAAAAAATATTTCATTGTAGTCCTTAGTTTACAACCACAATTGAGCCCAAATTTTTTGTTGTTAAGCAAGACAGTTAAGTGAGTTTTGGCCCATTTTATGACCTTCCTTGATACAATTGTTAGGTGAATCACTGCAGTTGTTAAGTTAGTAACATGGTTGTTACTGGTAGGTGAATCTGGCTTCCCCATTGACTTTGCTTGGCAGAAGGTTGCAAAAGTGGATGACATGGCCCTGGGACACTGCAACTATAATAAATATGAGTCAACTGCCAAACGGCCAAATTTTGATCACATGACTGTAGGGATACATATGTGTGAAAAACTGTCACAAGTCACTTTATCCAGTGTTGTTGTATCCTCAAATAGTCACAAAATGAACTGCTGTAAGCTGAGGACTACCTGTAAATTTTCTCTTGTTTGCCAGTTGCTTCACAACCTAATATCAGCCACTGTTTTTTTATAAATTACAGTAACTAAAACACAATGTTGTTAGGCATTTATCTATTTCCTTTACATCCATAATAGGAATAGAGTTTTCTCAAGATTAACGAAGAGTGCATCAAATATATCTAACTCTTGCTGGAAAGCCAAGATTATGTATCCATTTTCCTAACAATCCTTGGGTCCACAAAGAAACTGATCCTACAATGTGCAAGGGTTTTGAAAAAATTATGGAATATAGGGGAATGATGAAAGTTGGATGTGTTTCTTTCCAGAACTGTAACTGCCTTCTATTAAGCTACAGTCAAATACAACCTATAACAGTTTGGATCTAGAAGTTAGTCATGCTTAAGTCCTATTAAAACTTTCAATGAGATTGAAGGGCTGGTTATAATCAGATTAACAGCAAGGAAGCCTTGCCTGTAAACTTGCAGTATGATTAATCAGATGCATGAGTGCAGGAGAGTGGGAAGGACAAGGTAAGACAACAGAGGGAAAATGATACATTAGCTAAGGTCTGGAAATATAGATTTTTCTTGAGTCATTTCTTGAAGAGTGGGAGGTACTGAATCATATGAATATTCAAAGATGATGTATTTCTTTCAGATTTATGGAAATTAAAGCTGTAATGCTCGGAGGAGGTGGAACTGGACATTCTTTTTTCTATCCATAGGCACTCACGGAAATGTGTGCATAAATGCTAAAAGCCCGTGAAGTGTTCTGAATTCAGTATTTCTCACACATTTCATCCTGCAGCGTTCATTTAGCAGCAGTATGCAGTCATTAATTTAGTCTAAGTTTTAACTAAGTCACAGGTGTGCAGTGTAACTTGCATCAGATTAGTACAATGTTCCTTTTGTCATTTGCCAACTCTTGACCTTCCCTGCAGATGCGTCTTTTTGGTGCGTAAACCCCATACCCGAAAAAATAATTTTATTGGACGGGACAGGAGGATATCAGTGATGGTTAAAGGAACAGAATGGATTGAAAAAGATTAAGGCACCAATAAAAAAAATATTCAATTTCTCCCCCCCACCCCCCACCCCCGGCTCCTGCCATTCCCAAAAGTAGGCCAAAGTTTTGTTCTGGGATTGATGTGGTGGAGGTGTCTTAGAAGGCTGCAAAAAATGTACTGGAGGTCATATGCAGCCTACAACTTGTGCACTGAACTAAAAGAACCAGGAATGGCTTTAGATTTAGGTGATGCTATGAATGAAGTGTCCTCTGCACCATTTCATGTTGTCAAAAACTGGAGGGATCTCTGTAGCCAATAGCCCAAACCTGCTGGATCCAACTGTGCTTTTGATTTGCTGCCTCAGGACAGTACTGATTATTGGTCATCATTGAAAATTAAAAATTGGACCTGATTGTTTGATGCCAATTAAGAGTTTCACTGCAAGAAAATTAATGTATGGAGGGAGAGCATCAGGACAGGGAAGAAGAGTGGCAACTGCCCAAGTCAAACAGATGCTTACAGGGATTCTGGAAATGTTTAGGCAATGACTGTGATTACACACCTGTAAGCAATCCATCAAGATATTTGCATCTGCTGTCTTGTGAAAAAGTGATGCCAAAAGGTGTCAGAGAAAGAATCCATCATTTGTTTTAAATTTGCAGAATTGTGCCATTCAGTTGAATTAGATACTAACCTTCAAACAAGCCATGAATGAGTAACATCTGTATGGGAGAAAAACCATCACTTTATTTACATTTATTTATGTATTTATGTTCATGTTTTACCTGAGGCTACAAATGTATTCATTCAGTGTACGGCTGCAGTCAATGCCCCACCTCCCCATTCTCTCTGGTCCTCTTATTGTCACCTTCTTTGCAGTTCCGCTACAAGACACGAGTATACAAGCAAACCAACCTTGATGAGAAGCAGCTAGCAAAACTCCACACAAAGGTGAGAAAAGAGAGGAGAGTTTTCTAAAGTTCTATGGAAAGAATATAAAATTCAGTCTCTGGAGAGAATCTAAATTAGTTGCAAAAATCCCAATGTTTTGAATTATCATCCACTATGCAAAATTGGTCTGTGCTTTTAGATGTCTATTATGCAAATAAGACAAAGTATAAGAGCTTACTTTTTATTTAATCTTCCCTACTCCTTTTAAGAGGTGCTAGCCTCCTAACAGACTAATAAGAATAAAAAATCAGGCTGGTTGTTTGGTCATCTTATTGATATGCCTGCATTAATAAGACTTAGTACAATGACGAATACCAACTAGCAGAAGTTTCTGTTTAGTAAAGGGCAGACAACCTATAGCTCCCTGCACCGTCTTCAAACATCCCCAAAATATTGTCAGAATTTTGCAGCAGATTGCCTGTTTTTGGCTCTGAAATGTTCTATTTTTTAACAAATTCCAAAATAAAGGAGTTAAACCTTTAAATTTAACTGTAGTTTCAATTGGGAAAATGTGACAATCCTAGACCAGACCAAGTCTAAAAATGCCAGGGGATCAATAGACATATATAGACATTAATAACATCTATAGATTATGAAAAGAGATAACCAACCATCCCAAAAGAGAACAGACTCCAGCACCTCTCCACTTCTCCAGAACCAACAATCAAGTAAACAGTACCCCAATCAAGAAACTGCCAAAGAGCCATTAGTAAACAGACCAATCAAAGAATCTCTAAGTCCACCACATCCACACAGTCAAGACACCAGAATATAAACTGACAGCAAACAGCATTGATGATGTTATAGGTTAATGAAACATCTGCAAGAAAACAAGCAAGCTCAGAGAACACCAAGGCCCCCTCAACCTTTAGTAATTTTAAGGCAAGTTTTAGTAAGTTTTTAGTAAATTTTGGAGGCAAACAAATAAACACATAATCAGTGTAAGAAGTAAACGCTTGTAGTTGAAGGCAGTTGTTTCCTCTAACATAAGTGGATGAGAGGATTGTTGGGGACTGGTTGTTCATTAAATTCATCCAGTCTCAAGAAGTTATTAATGGCTTTAGCTTTTGGTCCAGGTCAGCTTTATTCCTCTTTTAAACCTATAATGCATTTTTCCATCCCATTTCTTTCCCAATCCTGATTGGTTATCCATGACAAACGTTTCCCCAGACGGGTTTGAAGAAGTTTCTGGAATATGTGCAACATGGAGCAGCTGAAAAAGTGGCACGGCTCTTGGACAAAGGGCTTGATCCAAACTATCATGATTCTGATACTGGTGGTAAGTGCCATCTGGGAGACACAAAGACAGCGAGGGGGAAATAACACAACATCCTTCTCCACAGTAATAATGCACGGTTTTCTCTGCAGAAACACCTTTGACGTTGGCTGCCCAATTAGATGGGACCATTGATGTGATCCGGCTACTGTGCCTTGGAGGTGCCCACATAGATTTCAGGGCAAGAGATGGAGCCACAGCACTTCACAGAGCTGTCTGTTCTCACCACTATTCGGCCCTCATGGTAAAGTCAAATGCTAACGTGCTTAGAGATTAGGGCAAGGGTGAAAGGAGCACATAGAGATCCAAAACAGCCTTTTTAATTTTCTGCCTATTAGCATAGACAAATGTGTAATAATGCACATTTTATTAGACAGACACAGAGAGAGAGAGAAAGAGGGGGAGAGAGAGAGAGATCTGTTATCTATATATGGCAAGGGTGAAAGAAGCACATAAAGATCCAAATTGGCATGCTATAGACTAATAATGCAATTATAAATGTAAGAGGCCCTGGGTTTAATATACTTGGCGAAGAGGGAGCTATTTATTGCAATCTATGGCCGAGACACCCTTGGAAGCAAACTTTTGATTTCATCCAGGTATCCTTTCACAAAAGAGAAAGAGTTAATAGAATAACAGAGTTGGAAGGGATGTTGCAGGTCTTCGAGTTTACCCCTCTGCTGAAACAGGAAATCTTACACCTTTTCAGAAAACTGTTGTTCAATCTTAACGTTGAAGCACTCACAATTTCTGGAGGCACTGTGACTTGAAATAACAGATTTTAAAAATAAAAGTAAGAAAAATATGGTCTGGTCAATGTGTTACCATTAATGCTACTTGATGCCCCCAAAATTGCCATAGAACAAGTTTGACTTCACTCGGGAAGTTAACATTGGACTGATGCTGCCATTGCTCAGCTATATTTTTCTCTTTGGCTTACACAGGCACTATTGGACTTGGGTGGCTCCCCCAATTATAAGGACCGCCGTGGGCTGACCCCACTCTACCATACAGCTATGGTTGGAGGTGACCCCCACTGCTGTGAACTTCTGCTGTACAATCGAGCCTACATTGGCACCACTGATGAAAATGGCTGGCAAGAAATACACCAGGTGAAGTCCTTCATACCAGTCAAAATCCAGCCATCCCAAATTTCCATGTGTAGTAACTCAATTGTGTGGGCAGGAGAGCTAGCAACCCATTTTATGCCCTGTATGTGTTTCCTGCTAGGGCTGGCTTGAAGTCTAAAGATTGAGGGGGGTGGCTGTGACTTGCACCTGTCTATCTGACCTTCTAGCCCCACCTTACATTCCTGACCTCTGCTTCTCCACATACCAGGCCTGCCAACATGGAAACTCCCAGCATTTGGAACACCTGCTCTTTTACGGTGCTGAGCCAGGTGCACAGAACGCATCCGGGAATACAGCATTGCACATCTGTGCACTCTACAACAAGGTAAGAATGATTAATTTTTACACTCCCAACATTAATCAATGAAGTAATTTAAAGCATCTGGAAGTCTGGACTCCTGCTGTGGACTCCTGTTGTAGAGAGTAAGGATGATGATCTTGACAGTGATATGTTGGAACCATTATCCAGGCAAAAGGGGCTGAAGCAATGTTCTGGAGATAATATTGACAAGCAGATCTCTCTAATGTCAGTGTCTCCAATCTCAATGTCTTCCTAATTCAGTGGGTATAAGAAATAGGGAAGGAAAAATAGAAGTAAACTTGCAAGATTCTGTATTGTAGCTATTCTCAGTACAAATATTTCTAGCCTTCATGTAGAATTGATTTCCCAGTTTTTCTGCAGTTTTTCTTACCCGCATTGATCATTATCCTAGGTGTATATTTGCACTTCACTTTCCCAATTTATTTCCCCCTTATATGTAAACTAATTAATAGATTTAATATTTTAATTGGTTTAAAATATATATGTTTTGTCACCAATTTGCAAAAATGTGACTGTGAATGGCAAATAACAGTAAGTTGCACAATGGGGAATAATCACATATATTCTACCTGCTAGAACAATTTCCTATATCCCACTCCAAATAAACAGAATACCAGAATAACAGAGTTGGAAGGGATCTTGAATGTATTGTAATCCAACCCTCTGCTTAAGCAGGTAACCCTGGCCTATAACATTTCAAATAGTTGTCCAAATGCCTGAGACAATTTTTGTCTCGCAGAAGACAAAAACTATTGTGAAGTTGAAACCATTTTTCTGTGTAAAATTTGAAAGGCTATCGGGACCACCTGCATCAGATAGATAGCTTATTTTAGTATGGATCCAGCCTACACTCTATCTCAGGTAGAAGGCTAGCTGTCATAGTCCTCAAACCCCCATAAATGTGTGTGGGTTCACTTAGTCTATTGCCTTTGGAATTATACAATCAGATGACCAGAACTATTTTGCAAGAAACTTAACATTTCCTTAGCCCATCTTTTCTGTAAATAACTTCATATACTGTGAAGTGCAATAATCTATTCAAGTAGATAAAATGAAACCAACTAAATTAGATTGACTTTATTACTGTTATTTGAACATCTGTGTCTCCTCCTCCTCCCTCCTCTCATTTGCTTCCTTTTTCCCCAAATAAATCTGCTTATCTGCAAGTTTTTCATTCAGTATTCCTTTATATGTCAGACAGTATGGAATTAAGCCACCCTTTCATTCTAGGCATAATTTACAAAGAGTGGTTATAATGTATGTCCTCTTATAGTTAAGATATCCTCATCTGTATCATGGCAGTATTTCACATAGCACCTAGTTATAAAAATAACAATACAGTAACTTTCATGGTAGATATTTAATGTCATTAGCAGTGCAGTTCACAACATGCTATCTTCTTTCCTCCAACATTTCAGAAATATTTTTCATTAATTAGTTTATCAGACAGAGGGCAGAAACCTTGTGAATTCCTTTTCTAATCTCCATCATCTTCCATTCATCATCTAAATGATAGGATTTATCTGGGTGTAGGTTCAAAATCTAAATTTGCTTTCCTTGGGATTTTCTGCCATTAAACGGAAAAGAAAGGTTCATTTATTTATTTTAATTTTTTTCTTCCGTTTAGTTGTGTCCAATTCTCAGAGATTGTTTGGAGAAGTCCCTATAGATTTCTTGGCAAGAAAATGACCATTGCCTCTTTCCTAGGTTGAGAGGAACTGACTGGTCTAAGGTCATCCAATTGGCTTTGTGTCTAAGGCAGAACTTACGGTCTTCAGTTTCTAGTCCAGTGCCTTAACCACTACACCAAATGGCTCTCATTTTAAAAGTGTGTACCTCCAAATTTGCAAAACATCTTTTGAATATTAAAAAGTCATGCCAGTAAAGCCAAGAATTTATTCCCGTAGAATTGATGGTTTACTCTGGAATTTGTTAACAGGAGAAATTTCCTTTAACTAAACATAAAACAACTATTTAAAATTATGTTTTAGGGCATTGTTTCTCAAATTGGCAACTTTAACATGTGTGGACTTCAACTGCCAGAATCCCTCAGCCAGCATACCTTCTGGGGGATGCTGGGAATTGAAGTCCACCAATGTTAAAGCTGCCAAGTTGAGAAGCACTGTTTAGAGTAGAGGTGTCAAACTCGTGACCCGCAGCCTGGATGTATCACACACTGGCCACGCTGAAGCCTAGTTTAGCAAAGGGGGGGAAAAGTCATGATATGTCACGCGACAACACTGTGATGATGCAAGTTTGACTCCCCTGGTTTAGAGGAACATAAAAAAAAGGATTCTGTCCTCCCCCGTCATCCAGTTCCCATATTCCCTTATATTTTGTGAGGGTGAGGATACTGAAAGCTACTTGAAGGCAACCAGGCCAATTTGGAAGCATTCCAGTAATATTAATATTAGTACTGCATTTCACCCAAATGCAGCTTTCCTTTTCAGATTTCAGCTTTGAAAAATACTGATATGCCCAGAATTGTAATCCAATTCACAAGGATAGACAAATAAGTTAACATGGGAGCCACAACTATAAGATGAAAACCATGGCTATTTTGTATGCAGCAAGCCACCATTTTGCTTGTTTAAATTGCATTTATTTATTTATTTATTTGTTTGTTTGTTTGTTTGTTTATTTAATAAACAATTTTGTATAGCTGTCCAGCTCACACATAGGTGGTCCCCAGTGTTTTTCAAAATCTTGCACCCCTTGATGAAAGATCGTCTTCTGCCAAATGCTCGTCCCACTCTGCCCAATCTATATAATGAGAGATTCTCATATATTGCAGAATTGTAGATATGTAATAGTGAAGAGAGAGAGAGAGGAAAGAATAATTTGATCTTTGGGTTTACCATAGTCAAAAGGGGCAAAATCATCAATCTACTTCGTTTATGTTCAGCTATTCATTTTGCTGGCCTCATTTTAAATTTTAATTTTAGTTAATGGGGAGTAATTCATAGTGAAGCATTGGAATCCACCTCCCTGCTGAGTTTATTTCCTAAATGTCTTTATACCCACATGGACTAAGAGACATTTTTAGGAAGTAAAATATCGGGTCTGACCAGAAATCAGTGCCTTCCATTATCTTTAGCTTCCTAAGTGTTATTTTCTGTAAAATGAATCTATTATGATGGGCTATGCACCACTCCCCATGGCAACCATTTTGTGATGGGTGACTCCTCCCCATGGCAGCCGTTTATTTTTCTCAGAATACCAAATGTAGGCCCAAAAGTTCAAACTTCAAAATTTAGTATTCTGAGAAATATAATATAATTAATGTAATATAATTAATGTAATGTAATTATATAAACATATAATGTAACATAATATACATATAATATACATTTAAGAAGTGCAGAGTTAATGAACCAAATGAACCAAAGTCAGCCCCATCTTTAAAAATTCCTAATATTCTCCCCTCTCTCCACTGAAATTGCTGAACGTGGAAGCTGTCTCTTATGTATTTCTCCTTGGGCTCTCTTCCTCTCTCTCTTCTCCCCTCTCTATTTCCCAGGAAAGCTGTGCCCGAATCCTGTTATACCGAGGAGCTAACAAAGAGATCAAGAACAACCATGGTCAAACTGCCTTCCAGGTGTGCAGTGAGCTGAGTCCAAGAGAGAATAAGAGCAGAGCATGTTGGCAGTTTGATCCCAGGCATCGTAGGGCAGAGCCCCTGACCTTCCCTCTTTTCTAGTGCTTCTGCATTAGAGCCTCTAAATGTGGGTGTTTGTAGATTTAATTTGATATTTTAGGAAAAGGAGCAATTGTGTCATGACTCCTGTGTCTCAATTTGCAGACATCATAGTACAATTTTTTGTTCATATTTTTTTCTCAAGGAAATTGGTACATCTATCTTGCCAGTTTCTGTAAATTCTTGATTTTGACACTAAAGTCCCCAAGTTGTCATTAGTACTGCAGTCCCAGGGTATCCTCACCGGTATGACATAGGAGATAATTGGGAGGAGGGAGTAGAGCCCTATCCTCTCCTTGTCTCAAATCTCCAAAACTGAGAACGACTCATGTCCCCCTAGCATTGGCTCAACATCGGACTCAGATGATATTGGAATAAAATAAGGTATTGAAGACATCAGAAGGTAGATTCTGCATATAGTCTTTCCTTGTAAGCATGGATGTTGCTTTTGCCAGCCTTTGCCAGTCTGGTATTAGTCAGATGTGTTGAAGCAGAATGGTCATCTTCCCCAGCTTGAATTAAAGATCACTCTTGAGAAATACCCAGTTTCTTAGGGATTTCTCAGTACCTATTTCTCATACAGGTAGTCCTTGAGTTACATTCCTTCAGGAACTATTGAAAGTTACTGCAGCATTGAACAAAGGGACTTACAGCTGCCCCTTAAGTTACAGCTGTTGCAGCATCCCCCCCTAAGTCACATGATCAAAATTCAGATGCTTGATAGTCTGCTCACGCTTATAGTCACAGTGGTGCTTCAATTCTCCCTATCCACTTATCTCTACCCCATCTATGCCATTTGGGCTCCTGCATTCTAGAAACCCTGCTGCCCTTCGCCATCTTCTTGGTCCCACTGCTGACCAAGTATACCCAGCCTGGCCCTTCACAAGGCAGTTCCTTGTGAGACTTGGAAAACATGGTCACATGTGGCCAGCAGCTGCCAGTTGTAGAATCAAAACAGGCACACCTCATCTGCAGTGGGAATAAGAAGATAGAAGGTTAGCTGGCATCTCAAAATGCAGAGCAACAAGAGTCTCTGGGCTGGGGTGGCTGGATCTTCCTGACATAGCTATGGCTTTGCACCACATTGCTGGAGCTTTCTGGACTGCTTTGGTTTTGCACCGTGCTTCTGGCTTCCCAGGCCGTTGCTGTTGGAGCTTCCCAAGTTACTGTAGATTTGCACAGGGCTGATGGAGCTTCTCGGGGCACGGTGGCTTTGCATTTCACTGCATGGGTGGCTGAGGCTTCCAGAGGCGGTTGTGGCTTTGCATTGTGCTCAGGTTTCTTGTAATCCTAGAGTCACAACACACCAAGAAGCCCTAAGGTAGAGTGCAAGTGGCCAAAAGAGCAGAGGGGAAGATAGGAAGATGGGGGGGAGTTGGAGGCAGTCCCTTATCTTACCAAATCTCGGGTTGGGCGGAACCAAGCCCAGAATGGCTTAGATTGGGGAGGGTCCTTGTCTAATGGGCAATGGAATTTGCTTAATGACAGCAACAGGGAATGCTAGGATTGCTGTCGCTAAACAATATGGTCATGTGACTTTACAAGCACATTCTGGTCCCAATTGTGGTTACAAATCAAGGATTATCTGTATGTAGAGATAAGACAGCAGCATTTTCAGGCCACTTTTCATACCTGGGCAAGAATATTGAAATCTAACAAGATTTCAGGGGTTTTAAAATTGTACTGTTCTGGGAAGCTTGGTGGCACCTCTTGGGAGGGGAGTTGGTAGGCATCTTGACACTTCAAGTTCCACATTACCAATATATATAAAAAGAGGTAGAGCAAGAAAGATTATGTTTACATGGATACATTTTCTTTCTATCTTAGGTTGCAGTCATTGCAGGAAATTTTGAGTTGGGGGAGCTGATCAAAAGCCATCGAGATTCAGATGTAGGTAAGTTTGATTTGAGGAAAGGAGACTGATGTGAATGGTCTACAAAAGTACAGGCAGTCTTGTTTAGTGACTTATTTAGCAACTTATGAGAGTGATGAAGAAGTAATTTTATAGTCAATCCTCACTTTCAGTCTGTAAAAGTTGTAATGAGATGATAAATGCAGTTGTGGTTTCACTTAGCAACTGCTTCACTTAACAACTGAGTTGCTGGTTCCAATTGTTGGTTGCTAAACAAGGATTACCTGCTTTTGTACATATCACAGCTATTGATCAACCACATCTCCAAACTTACATATACAGATAAAAACCCTGAACATATAGTTCTCCAGAGAAGCTAAGGATTACTGGCAAACATTTCAGGACAAAACTAACAATTTCCAAGTTCTTTGTTGAGAGATATGGGGAAAGTCACCCTGGGAAATGAAACAGTTTAAATGTAGCTTAAAGCCTTTTTGTACCAGTGATGTTTACCTTGCTTTTTGCTTTGTTTCCTACAAAAATTATTGTCTCATTCTAAATGCATATGGCAATGTTTGGATTATTTTTGTTAGTAAAGTAGGCTAGAAATCATATAAACACAATAAATAAACACAATTAAAAAGCCCTTATGAGTACAATAGAATATGGATTATACCATTCCTCTCTTTTGCTGCCTTATCTCTAGGGAGGCAAAAATAATAAGTGTGATTGCTGCTGCTAGGAATTTCACTTATTATTGAGGTTTTGTATTGCTGGAATTTTAGTATGTGACTTAGCTCTTCTTGCTGAAAGGAATTTGACATCTTTTGGACTCTGTGACAGAGAGTCTGCTTTTTATTTCAGAAGGTCCATTGTTTTAGTGCAAAGCTCTTTCTTCCTAGTTGCTGCACTGTTGTTCCTGACATTTTTCCCTCAAGCAAATAATTACCTTGCCCTCACCAAACTGTCTTCCAGGGTTTTTTCTAGCTTCTTGCAGAACCAAAGTTCAGCACCCTGGTGACCCGAACTGTCAACATGCAACACCAGAGCCAATTAGCATTAATATTTCTCTACTTTGGGCCCCTTTAAGAGGATTCTGTACCCTGTTCAGACCTACATGCCATCTACCAGATCCATAACCAACAGTCAACTCCTCCTGCTGAAATATAACCAGCTTTGTGTCCTCCTTCTGCAGCTGGAAAAACTATGCAGCCAGTACACTCATAGCTATAACCTTGCAATTAAATTATAGTAGAGACTTACTAGGGGAAAAAAGGGACTGCAAAGGGCATTTTGGCAAAGATTTGTTCAGCCTCTTTCCCCTTGGGTTGTCTTCCTTTCATATTCCTTAAATTCCCCACTTTCATATTTGTAAACCAGGAGGTACCCAGTGGTGGGATTCAAATAATTTAACAACCAATTCTCTGTCCTAATGATTTCTTCCAACAACCAGTTCACCAAACTGCTCAAAAAGTTAACAACCGGTTCTCCCAAACTGGTGCGAACTGGCTGAATCCCACCACTGGAGCTACTCCCATAATAGCAATAAATTAATATACCACTTCACAGTGCTTTAAACCTCTCTCTAAGGGGTTTACAGAATCAGCCTATTGCCCCAAACAATCTGGGTCCTTATTTTACCGACCTGGGAAGGATGGAAGGCTGAGTCAACCTTGAGCCTGGTGAGGTTCGAACTGCCAAACTGCAGGCAGGGGGCAGTCAGCAGAAGTAGCCTGCAGTACTGCACTCTAACCACTGCACACTCTTCTCTAATGCCCCCTTCTCTCTTCTCTCAGAAAAATCAAGAACCAGAAGGATCTAAGGATCCAGATTGAACAAATGGGTATCATATATCTTCATCAGCAGGTGAGGCAAGGGTCAGGGTAGACAGTTTAGCCTGAGCTATAAAAACAGAAATCTTTTCAAGCCCCTGCTTTGGCTCCTCAGATTCAAAGGAGGATTTTCTGCGTATTTTAAAGCACAGCATCACCATCCTCCATCATCAGCTCTCCCTGTTTTTCTTTTTTAGCTTTTTATCTAACATTACCATTCTTTCTAGTCCCTTTCCAGGAGACTCCCCAATATGCCAGCCGGCGCCGCGATGGCCCTCAGAACCTTACAGTGCCACATACTTTGCTGCGAGCCAACAGTGATACCAGCATGAACCTCCCAGACTGGATGCTTTATGCCCAGCCATCTATCCCACCTGCCACAGTAGCAGTCCAGGGCCAGAAGATCACCACAGGGACATTGCGCAGCTCCAGCAGTCCCCGAGGTGCTCGCAGCCGCTCACCATCACGGGGACGCCACACAGATGAGGCCAAAAAACAGCGTGGTCGACCCAGGTAAGACTAGAGGCCCATATTGGAAGAACTGGTTTGGATAAATAGATGTGTTCTGATGGGTTTGGTAGAAAAAGGGAAGGATTTAACATTAAGTCATGCAGTCACCATGGGCTTATGATCTTAAGTGGTGCATGCATATAAGTGAGAGTGATTAGAAGTGGGAAATCCATGGAGCGCAAGCCATTGTTTCTCAGCCTCATCTTTTGCTACACCCCTCTCACAAAAAACTCCTGAAAAATCATACCACTTATGTTCAAATTTACAATGGATGAGGTTTTCTCCTCCTTGCCCCTACTCTCAAATACCAATGATAAGCTTCCAATACCTATTGTGCTGAATGAGGGGCCCAAATAATAAAAAAGAAAGCTAAATTCTAGCCAAACTTCCTGGGAGTTCACTGCCTCAAAAGTTCACAAACACACACCCAAAAAAATCTAAAACAATACAAAATACAAGCCTCAAACTTCTAAATAGGATAGCTTTTAAAAAGTATATTCTCTTTCTTTAAAATATTTGCCTGGCCCCACTTCATGCAATTATTCACTTCAAAATGTGTTAAGCTGTTGCATTTCTTCCTTAACAAAATAAGAAATTTTGTTAAGGAAGGCCTGGTGTTTTTCCTAAGGCCTTTCCCCAGTAGTAATACCAGCTTTTGGGGTTCTTTGGGAGAAGGGAACTGGATTCTAATACCAAAATGTCCCACCTAAATATCCTAAGAGGCCTAAATAGTTAATTCTGATGTGGCAAATGGAAGAAATAAAGGGAACCTGTATGTTCAACTTAAAATTAGTTAATTGAATTTAAATGAAATGAAATGAGTATTATTTTTAGTTCTGGGTCCAGCTGCTTTTTTTAGGCTCTTTCCATCTAGTTTTTGGAGTGGTGGCCCAGCACATGACTTAAAGACTTGGTCTGAAGAAAATTAGGTCCGCAAATATCAGAACCTAAAGATTCTCTAAGATGACCTGTGATCAAAAAGCTTTGCTGTTTTGGAAAAGTTGTGATATAAAAAAAATTACTATTCTCAGAGGTTGTGTGGTAAAAGAAAGATTAAAGAATTATAAGGAATCAACAGTCTGAATTTTTAACAGAAAGCATCTTGAGCTAAAATTAATTTATATGTATTGTTAATTTATTTGGTTATTTCAGTTGTCTTTGTCAAGAGTACCTGGGGATTTACTATCACACATCAACAATTAAAACTTCCACAGTGTAATATTAATAATGCAGGAGGATCGAAGGAGACAGGGGAATTGATTTATCACACATAATTTGGAACAAATTTTATCTGGAGTTTATTGGGAAGGTAGACCCATTTTGGAGATTGAACTTATTAAATTTAATCAGACAATAACTGATAAGAGATGGAATTAAAAAACAAACATGGAAATTTGATCCAAAATAAATTAATGTTAACTTTTGGAATGATAAGATGCCATGGAAAATTTCCCATGAGCTAATTAAAACAATAGTTTGTTAATAGAGGATTTTGAAACTTTTAACTTTGTCTTTTTTATCATTATTATTCTTCTTGTTAAATATTTTGTCATTAATATAATAATAATTTATTAGACTTATATATATAGTAGTATATACAGTATACAGTATATACAGTAGGTGATAGGTTAGTAATTTGCAAATAGATTTAATAGTTTAAAAATATTTTGGGCCTGTTTTGTAAAGGGTGGGAAATATTGCAATGATGTATCAATCAATATTTAACTGGGGGGATAATATGCATATAGTTTAGTTAGTTTATTTCCTGCATTTTCTTTTTCTTTTCTTACATTTTCTCTATCTTGTTTGCTGTATATTTTGTTTTTGTTTTTTTAATCTTTTAGAGTTTTATATTTTAATTTTTTTAATAAAATAAAAAATTACAAGAGAAAAGAAATTCCAGGCTACATTACAGTCAAGGACTACCTGTATGTAGCTCACTAGATGTTGCTGAACTATATTTCTTTCACCACTACCTTAAGTTGACTAAGTCTATTGGGAGTTGTGGTGCAGTAACATTTAAAGGAACTTAGGTGGCAGAACTCATCCTGGTGACACAGATTAGAATACAGTATTGCAGGCAAACTCTGCCCACTGCCTGGAGTTCGATCCTGATGAAGCTCAAGATTGACTCAGCCTTTCATCCTTCCAAGGTCAGTAAAATGAGGACCCAGATTGTTGGGAAAAATATGCTGGCATTGTAAACTGCCCAGAGAATGCTGTAAAGTACTGTGGGCAATATAAGTCTAAATATTATTGCTATTGATATTCTTCATCAGGAGAAAAATGGACAACATCTGTGGGGCAGATCATCATTATCATCATCATCATCATATACAAAGAACTAAGGGTTCATTGTGCTGCTGCAATGACCACCTTGCCTGTTTGACCTCTCAGTAGATGTCATGGAACTATAATCCCAGTTCTGGTACTCAGCATGCACTTATTTCAAACTAAGGCAAAGATTAAAATTGCATCTTTTTCACTTAAGTTTAGTTTACTTTTAATAGAACTACTAGAAAAAGAATAGAATAAGCCAGAAAAAATAGTTGCTCCTATAAAAGTGAAGAGGAATCCAAAGTAATTCTTTGTATTGTACTTGTTTTTATCTTGGCTTCTTTTTCCCTCCATCTCCTGGCAGTTCCAGTGGCTACCAGAAGGAATCTGCTGGAAGCAGTACACTGAGTAGTCGAGGTGTGAAGCGGAAACTTTATTCAGCTGTGCCTGGCCGCACATTCATGGCTGTGAAACCCTACCAGGCCCAGGGTGAGGGTGAGCTCTCCATCAGCAAGGGCGAGAAGATCAAGGGTACGTTGATCTTTGTGCACACCCTTGGATTGTCCAGGGATTCTTCATGAGTCTACAGTATTGTTCGGCTTCTTTGGGAGAAATCATTCGGCTTAGCACAGAGGTTCTCAAACTCTGTTGTAGTGAGCCTCCTTGAACTGAAGGAATAAGAAACTTGGTCCTCTCCAAGAAAGATCCTTTTTAAAAAATTAGGAGACCTGATTCTTGAGAATCACCTGATGGAAGATGTCTGGGCAAGATTCCTGTGTCCAGGACACTTTGACTTGACCTCTCAAAATCTCCTTCACTTTCTTTAAAAGTGCGGAGAAGGGCAGCAGGAAAGGCTCTTTAATCCATCCCTTTCAGTTCTTTTGAATCCTTCAAGCCTTATTGATTTTCACCATCTAGAAATGTTCTGCTAAGGGAAGTAGGTCAGGTGAAGACTTAATGGTGAGAAAAGTGAGGACATTAAAAAAAACAGAAGTTGCTCCACATGTTTTTCGATAAACATGCATACAATTCATCCCACCCAAGTAAGGAAAACCATACTTATTCCTTAATAGAATATGGAAACAAAGAGTGATAAATGGAGGTGGGATTGAGGGTAGGAAGGACTTTAGACCTCTCTAAATTGGGGAGGGGGCTGCCTCCTACTTCATGCTTTGAGAACCTTGTGTTTGGCTCAGCTTAAAAGCCAGGCTATTTGTGAGGCTTGGCTTGTGTTTGTGTACATGGTCTCTTGTTGGTGTCTACAATGTCTTGGTGTGTATTAGCCAGCTACATGTGAGTGGTTCATGGCCTTTTCCTTTGTGTGTATCTGTGTCTAGAGAATAGTACAGTAGCAGGATTAGAATTTTGTAAAATGAGGAAGTGTTTGATATCGAAAAAAAGGATAATCTGCATTATTCTAATGAAAGATGAGAAGTTGTGTTATCCAAACTCATGTTATTTGTCCTCTTAACCCAGAACTTTCTAACCTAATTGAAACTAGATCTCTAGAGTCTTAGGCCAGAGGGTTTTTGCATAATCTTGATCACTTAGATGGAGATGCAGAGATTGAATCTTGAGGTTTTGGCTGGTAAAATAATTTCATAGTTCTTTTTATCCTTTAACATTGGAAGTAAAAATTAAAAGGCAGCCTTTTCACTTGCAGAGACTGTAATATTTAATGAAGGATATTCTTAAATAATGCATAATGGACCCCAATTCTGATTTACTGATTCTTTGAATACTGCCCCTAAAGTATGTAGCACTCTGAGAGAAAAGCAAGTCATCTCTTCAGTTTCTGTCTTTTCTTTTAAAAACTTGTGTATTGCTTATAGTATTTGTTACACTTCTCATGCATGGTCTTATCCCCAATCTCAAAAAACCATGTCCAATTTTTATTTGTTTGTGTTCAGGTTGAATATCTACGCTCAGAATTTTTTTTCATTTTAAGATTGTGTCTCTTGCAGTAAGGTCCACTAAATCTGAGGTTCGTATTAAAAAATACAAGCCAGAAATCTACTGTTCTAAACCAGGAATAGAAGACTTCTTTTCTGTGAATGATTACATTGCTTCAGATATAAAAGCTGACATGACAGTAACAGTGAGGGTCAAATCCCAGAATGGATATTACAGGAACCAAATAAATTTATCTTTCTTAGCCCCTTTCTTTTTCCTGCTGTCTGCTTAGTAAGCTGCCAGATTGCCTTTACAAATATCCAAACTGATCTCTTGTTTAGCTAAGAGCTATTTTGTGCTCTTGGCTCTTCCCTAAATTGATGGTTATGCAGATAATCTATGAAATTACTGGAGCGGCGGGATACTGCACATCCTAAGATAAGAGGCCTGATTTCAGGTTTTCATGTAGAGTAGAATAGAGTGGTGATCAGATACAGAAGACCAAAGGCCTCCTGCAGATTTAATATACAGAAGGAGGAATCTTAACAGGTATAGTTGGTGGGACTTTCATGCCATTAGATGTTCTTTGTTGTCCGATTTATTTCCAGTTGAAGAAAATGTAAACTAAGATTTAGAACAACATAACTATGGCCGTGGGCACATATGGGTGAGTTTAATACCAGAAGGGTTCCATTGCAGTTAACCTTTCTTCCCTCCCAGGAGTGTAAACTATTGCAAATCCCCTATGCT
The DNA here is from genome assembly GCA_009733165.1 of Naja naja. Lineage (NCBI taxonomy): Eukaryota > Metazoa > Chordata > Lepidosauria > Squamata > Elapidae > Naja > Naja naja. Next base: position 113,190,798 of record CM019155.1, on the reverse strand, counting down.
ATTTTGTAGAACAAAATTAAAAATGCAAGGGGAAGATGATGGATGTCGACAGCATCTGAAAAAGCAAATAGGAAAAAGAACCAATTTCATTTAAAGCCCTCAATGTGCTGGGGCTCAGGTGGCAGAGTTGAAAAGCCGCAATGCTATCCTCTTCCCACCCCTCAGCCATTCATGCTGAGTTCATCAGTCATTTCTTTTCCTTGGTGAACAGAGCTAATGGGTCCTTGGCCCACTAAATGTTTGGCTTTCTAAGGTATGATGGGTGACTGTATCCTTATATCAACAGGAAAGTAGGATCCAACAGACAGTCAAATTGTCGTTCAACTAAGAGTGCTGGAATCTGGGAAATCTCAAGGCAAGATTTTAGTATAGGCTAAAAAAATAGTTCATGCTTAAAAAAAATTAAAGCAGCAAATTAAATTCAGCGGTTATTCTGCACATAATCTTCTAGGGAAACCTAGGCCAAAAGACTGTGGATCACCTAAGGATGATAGAAGTTGTTAAGTGTAGATTTGGGCTAGGCTTTTGCACCAAACTGGCTATAGGGAAATGACAAAACCGCTGGCTTACCCCCATACAATCCCTAGTTTCTTTATGCCCCTAACAATGCCTATCTCCTTTGCAGTGCTGAGTGTTGGGGAAGGCGGCTTCTGGGAGGGACAGGTAAAGGGTCGTGTAGGCTGGTTCCCCTCAGACTGCGTGGAGGAAGTGCCCAACAAGTCCCAGGAAGGGAAGCAAGGTAGGTATTCCAGATGATGCCTTTATTTGTTTGTTACAAGTGCTTTTATGCCGCTTCAATCACCTAACTCTTAAGTCAGACTAAGAAGATAGAAATACGTTGCAATACCGTCCACATGATCAAAATTTATCAATATGTCAGAAATAAAAGCAATCAGCAATTAAAGTATTATGGTCATAATGTCATACCGCTATACAACATCAGGCAACAGAGATTCATCCCAAACTCAGGTACCTTTATCTACTCTCACCTCACTCCCTGTTGGGGAAAAAAACCCTTAAAAAACTTTCTCAAATATTAACATCGAGGGTTTAGTTCTCACGTCTGATGGGAGGATGTTTTATAGGAAGGGATATTCCAGAGGGAATGCCTAGCTCTGAATCCCATACACCCTGTAAGAAATGAGAATTCTCAACTATCTTTCTGTATAGGCAGTGTTAGAATGGGCAGATTCACTTTCTGCTGTTTCTGAATACTTCATCCAGTATGTGTCCCTTTTCATGAAATGGAGTAAATTTTTGTCCCATTACTAATCAGAAAACATTATTATGCTAAATAGTTTCATATCGTTTCAAAGACACTTTCCTTGACATTTTTACTAGACATAATAACAAGTTCAGTTTTTTCAAGAGCAAACCTTTGGGTAGTCAGAACAATACATCACCCAGGTACCAAGGGTAGGTAGCAACAGGATAGGGGAAATCCCATAATTTGTAAACATATAACAAGTCTTTAAGAAAGAAAAATCTAAGAAGAAAGAATTAAGCAAGTCTGGTGAGCACTGACTATTGATTTTATTTGATTTTTTTAAAGTTATGCTTGGTTGGGAATGATAATGGAATGGAGTAACTTAGAAAAGGACATAATAGCTTATTGGAACTTTCACTTTTTATTTGTGCAAAAGACCATTTTGCCAGTACTGCTCCGTTTCTTACCTACGACATGGAGACACACTTTCATCATTTTGAGAAGGTAGAATAGCAGAATTCCTAGAAATTTCTTAGATTATGATTAGGTTTAACACTCATAGATAAGGAAGCCTTTTCTTCCCCCTCTTCTCCCCTTTTTTTGCACTCATAGTCACTCTACTGTTTTGCCCCTCCCCCCCCCAAGCATTTTTGTGGATGGGTATTTCATCACAACATAGCCTGGGAATTTCAAATTGTGTTCCACAGAACTCCAGGGTTCCATGAGAACTTGAAGGTTACCACAAATATTTTTTAAAAAAAGATATATTCAGTTATGTTTATTTTCTTGGGCTCTTGATCAGAGATTCTAGGTGTTTTTTTCAATAGGTTCCACCTCCAGGAAAAGTTTGAAAACACCTGACATAGCTTACTTCATTGGCAGTGCTAGGGGAAAATGGGCAGCTGTGATATAAAATGGGCTTATACATCTGAAAATATAACAAATCAAAATGGAGCTGCACTTCATGGAGATGTTATGGGAGGAGGGCTCAAGGTTGACTCAGCCTTCCATCCTCTCGGGGTAGGTAAATTGAGGACCCAAGATTGTTGGGGGCAATAAGCTGACTTTGTAAAAATGCCACTTAGTAATAAGCAGGCATATACAATGGAAGGAAGGCTATTGCTGAGCGCATTGGGTTGCGCTCCAAAAATTGTAAGCTGCCCTGAGTCTTCAGAGAAGGGCGGCATATAAATATGAATTTTAAAAAAAATGTCCCAGAATATTCCTATTTTTATGGGGTGGGGGGAGAAAGAGAAGTGGGGGAAAGAGAAGTGGAAAGCAGCCTTTATTGCAAGGCATTAAATTCAACCATGGCAACTTTAGGATGTGAACTTCAGCTCCCAGAATTCTCCAGGCCACATAGTGGGGCCTCTTTTTTGTTAAATTTTTAATTCTTTTCCTCCTCCCCTTCGTCCGTCACTTTAAATTGCCGTTAACACTAATACCCAATCAAAAATATTACACTAGTATTTAATTCCCTCCAAACCTTCAGCACTCATGATATTACATATCGTATTGATATCTGAAAAACATCTGGGTAGATTACAATATGGTGAAATACATATATGCAAAATATAGTTTTGCTCAGATCTATTATTTATCTTTCCACTATAGATTCTCTTTCAAAATGCTGGGTTCTGTAAAAAAAAAAAAAGAGTGAAAAGAAGTTGTTTGACATGAACTTTCGCTAACAGGACCAACAGTAATTCCTTTTTTCCACAATAGCAACTTGATGAAAAGCAAGAAGTCAGGAACAAAAACTGGTTCCATTTGGATATCCTTTGCGGTAATGCATTCTGCATGAAGAATGCTGCCTTACTTGTTGTAGTACAACATAGTATTGTTTCTGTTGGTCATGTACACAGGAACATTTTACAAACAAATATAAGAACACATACACCCACTTGAGCTTCCAATGCATAATACTTTATACTACTGAAATAATTCTCAGCTTTTGTTTCAAATCTTCTTATATAAGTTTCCAGACAAAATGTTTTGCTATATAGTTGTTGTTCCCCATTCTTAGGAGTTCATTGAAATCCAGACAATGATATTTTTATTAGTGAATTTTCGCAGCCTGGATCTGGTGATAATACTTAAAACCACAAAAAAGGTGTTGTGCTAAATACACAGTATTTGTCCAATATGCGATTACACTTAACACTTGAGCTGTACCAGCTGCAGTGTGTGAAGTGGCAGCTTATACACAGATTGTGCCTTAAGGTTCACTATAGAAAGAATGCAGTTTCATAGTTGAAGAATTTCAGAGAGATGCATGTGAAGCATTACTAATAGTAGCAGGGGAGAGTGATTTATATAAAGTAACATCTCTCTCATGTTGAGAAATTGTGACCCTTCAAATGTCATGAATCATTATTTTCAGCAGACCAGCCAGACTCTATTGCTGATGGAAATTGCTATGTAGAAATACCTGGAAAGTTACAGGCTTCCCATCCCTACCCTATTTTGGGATGTGCTCTCTCAAAGAACTAGTTAAAGGATCAAGAAATTGAAGGCAAGAGAAGAATTTGGGACCTTAAAGTTCTGCATGATCACTTTTTATCTCTGTTGCCATCTATCTTCCAGATGTGTTGGATTTCAACTCCCAGAATCCTTGGTCAATAGCTGCAAGGGTTATGCTAGTTAAGAGTTTCTTGTTCCAACTTAGAAATGAAAACTTTGGCTCAATCATTCTCTAAGCCCAATTGAGCTTACAGAGTTGTTGTTGTGGGGAAAATGGGAGAAGGTAAAAGAATCACTGCCTTGAGTTGTTTGTAAAAATAAAATAAAGATGGGACTTTTTAAAAAAAAATCTTTTAAAAAAGGGACCAGGGAAGGCTAACTTAAAACTAGAAGACTAGTTTTCTGCATATAATTAAACACAATAACTTGAGTAATTTAAGGAGATTTCTCTTTAAATTTATAGCCATTATTTCAAAACGTGTAAAAATAGATCAGTGTCCCTTTTTTGTCCTCCTTTTGGAGTTTATCTTGGTGATAGTTTATTTTCTGCTGGCATAAAGAGAGACACGGGGATATGCTCTTCCATATTTTAGGCCCGAACCTTTTATTTAGAATATTATTAGTTTCTAATGCTAATAATAGCTATTAGTGAGAAGTCTGACAAGAATGGACAAGATTTTGTGGTCAAAGTTCACAGTTGTTTGAGGAGTAACATGCATCATAGCATGCAGAGTTTTGATTATGAGCTAATATCTGAGGGGTGGAGGGATTAAATTAAACTATAACTTAAATTATATTAAGTCTATTGGAAGTTATGTAATGGTTTTCCTATGTTTTCTATTTTAGCAGGAAACCGAAAATTAGCAATGCAATGGGAGAGGGCTTAGAAAGCCCAAGAAAGGAACTGGCTCTAATGAGCCATCTTTGGCTTAAATTCAAGTATGCATTATCATTAATACTAATCATCCATGATGTCTTACAAAATATAGATGTGTGCTGGTAACTAATACTGTATAACTATTAAGAGAAAATGCAGCAGTTTACAGGAAAGTTGGAAAGTATGCATTTGATTTCCTTTTATTCCTTTTCTTTAACATGACCTTTTTCCATGGACATCTTTTTTCACGCTGCCACCATTAGCTGCCCTAAATCTGTGCTGCCACTGAGCAGCTACTGAAGGAAAAGTGTCCTGAACCCAGAGAAAATGCTACTTTGGTTTTATATGCCTCTCTGCTCTAATCCCATCCCTTTTCCACTTTGCTTTGCAGAGAGCCGCAGCGATAAAGCCAAAAGACTCTTCAGACACTACACAGTTGGTTCCTATGACAGCTTTGATGCCCCGAGGTGAGTGAATGATCCACAAAGATCATCTGGGGTGATATGCAAAGTACAAATGTGTAGGTATGCAGCTGATAATACATAAACGGTTTTGGTAAATTTTAAATGTGACAGCTTTCCCACCTTGACACTCTCTTGATGTTTTGGGACTATAACTTTCAGAATGCTGGCTGACAAATTCTAGATATTACAGTTCCAACTTCTCTTAAGAGAGCCAGGTTGAAGAAGGCTGGCATGTGAGATCATAAAGCTCACTATTTTCTTATGATACTATTATACACATATCCAGACCTCATCAGTTCTTCTGTATTGAACTTTAGACTCCTTCTAATGTATTTTCCCTGCTCTGGTGTCTTCTAAATATGTTGGACTTCAGTTGCTATTATCCAATGCATTTTTAAGGCTACCATGTGATTTGTATTCTGGAGGGTCTAGTGGATTCAGGAATAACTGTCTGTATGTTTAGTAATTCAGTAAATCTGAAACAGCCACAGGTGGAATCAGGATATTCCATGCAGTTGGTACACTTCTATAAAATGTTCAAGGAAGTTTGCAAAGCTACAAATATTTCCTTGTCAAAATGGCCCACTGAGCAAAGCAGGTGTGGTTAATACCTTTGTATAGGGTTTTTCTGTCAGGAGGATTTGATTTATGCTTGAAAAGTAACTCTTTATATGGATTAAGAGAAACTGGTCTTATACTACTTACTTATAGTCCTGCAGAATGGAGTTGGTCGCTATCATGAGTCATCTCGCGTGATCTGTTCACATGGGTAGTAGTGTGATGTATCTAGTTTGCTCTGATAGTATGAATTGTGTGAACATGAGGAGGGGGAAGAATAGGGAAAATACATATTGTGAAATAGGACTGCATGGTATGGTTCAGGTCCTTTTTAGTCTGGTGATTATATTAAATCTTCGAAAGCATCGTAAGTTGAATTATGAGTAACATTTAAAAAAAAGAAAAATAGGTATGATAACCAGTCAAAGTGAGTTACTAGTGAGTTAGCTATTTCTGCAAAATGGCAGTCCTGTGTTACGAGTTTTAAACATTACAAGTTTAATGTTGGTCTAATGTAGCTCCCTTATCATAAGAGCTAGTGTCTATGGAACTGAGAGGCTTTTTCTTTTGGCTTCCTGAAAAAGAAAAGGCTTTTTTCCCCTTTCAGCTCCCTTTCCTTAAAATATCTTAAGCTGTAATGAAGAATGACTAAAAATAAGTAACATTTCTGAACAATAATCAAGGTCCAGTTTCCCTTTCCCCTTTCTCCTAAAGTGGTCAAAGCAACAGAGCTCTTCATACATAGATACTCATTTTTCACCCTCCCCAAAACTCTGTGAAATAAGTTAGAATGCAAGTAAATGCTGTCAGTTGTTTACATGCTAAATTTTATAGCTAAGCAGATATGGATTTAAGTGTACTCAAGACTAGCTGTTGCTAATAATAGAAATCTTATTGCTTAACTTCACTAGTTTCCTCAGTAGCTTATCAGAGGAGTTAAATTAGACGGCAGCTGATGTGGTAGTTAAATGATTGCTCAAAACATGGAAACCAGGGCACAGGTTATACTGTATGTATTCATAATGTGAATGTGTAGAGTGATACAGGTGATATTTGTGAAAAAAAAAGCATCCAGCTTTGAATTGCACATTCATAGTTATCATCTTGATTTTTTTCTATTTCTCCCTGCTTAAATGTGGCCAGGTCTAAAATTGCTATTCAGATTTGTTTTTAATGTGATGAGAGAATTACAGGCATTATTTAAATTAGTAAATGCATGTGAAGCAATCATAAATTCAGTTCTTGTCTTAACTATTCCCATTTCCCTTTTTTTGGCCCATCTATTAATTTATGACCACAGCTAATAATAATTCAGAAAAAGTTTTGGAAACTGCAATGGAAAATGATCCTATTTCCCCCTCTGTATTTCTCAGAACATGCAAAAGGGACACTTTCTCTGCTTAACAGAAGACTAACAAAATAATATCTGCTGTTTTCGCTTACATGTGGAGGAGACAGCCAATTTTTTTATGTTATTAGACTAATTATAAGAGCACCCACTACTTCCAGATTGAGTTATGTGAATCGTTGACACAGCACTTGTAATTTAGAAAGTGCTTTATTATTTTGTACCTTGATTAGTCAGTCTCACAAGAAGCTTGGGAATCCCACCAGGCTCAAGGTTGACTCAGCCTTCCATCCTCTCGGGGTAGGTAAATTGAGGACCCAAGATTGTTGGGGGCAATTAGCTGACTTTGTAAAAATGCCGCTTAGTAATAAGCAGGCATATACAATGGAATGAAGGCTATTGCTGAGCACACTGGGTTGTATCCCAAAAATTGTAAGCCGCCCTGAGTCTCCGGAGAAGGGCAGCATATAAATGTAATTAAAAAAAAATTAAGGAAGAATAGACTGGCTCAGCATTTGAGTATGAGTTTCCCATTCCGTCTTCAGCATCCTGCTAGCCTGTATGTTGGGTTGTTTTTTTTTTAATTCACATTTATATGCCGCCCTTCTCCGGAGACTCAGGCGGCTTACAGTTTTTTGGAGCGCAACCCAATGTGCTCAGCAATAGCCTTCCTTCCATTGTATATGCCTGCTTATTACTGAGCGGCATTTTTACAAAGTCAGCTTATTGCCCCCAACAATCTTGGGTCCTCAAGTTTGGGTTTGGTAGTTGTTCTGCCATTCTATGGCTAGGCTTTAATATTTCCCAGATCTCACCTTAGAAACCAGTAAAAGGGCAAAAAGAAAACAATTAGGAGGGGAGAAGACTCATTTTAATAATTTTATATATTGTGGGAAAACCCCTGCCCAGTCCAGTCCCCAATGGCTGCTAACTAAAATCATCTTCCATTATGAAAAAATCCAAAAATCATAGATATCCTCTATAAAAATTATTCAGTGCTCTGTTCCTAATGCAGATATTCATGGATTTCTGATTTCATCTGCTGCTTTCCCAAACAACCCCAGAGGTTTGCCTGCTCACTTGCCTAAGCAAAGACAGTGTCACTTTGTTTCCAGGTATCTCAAAAATTCTGGCTTTATATTCTTTCCCCTTTTCAAATTCCAAAGAATCAAAAACACAGACCTGGCATCAATACTTCTGGGCTAATCTCTCCTGTCTAAGCTGCTGACTCAGCAGCTCCTTATTTCAAATTTCTTGGGAACAATGCTATATCAGATGTTTTAGGGCGTCCAGGGTTGCTTAAGATGTTCTCAGTAAATCAGATGATGTTACTAAGTTAAATTTATAGGTGGGATGTTAGCAGAAAGAACTTTGGGGTGGACCCTCTCTGATCCATAAAAGACTGTGCCCTTTTCCTCTGCCCTCCACCAGTGTCCTTGACACCAACCAACAAACCCAATTCGGTTAATTAATTAAGAAAGGAAGAAATAGCTTTCCCCCAACTCATGTCTTTCAAATGTGCTGGGATTATAACTCTCAGTATACCCAGAGCATGTGAAGGGTACCAGATTTGAGAAAATGCAACACTCAGAAAAGTGATTCTGCATACCTGCAAGTAGGATTCATACAACTTATTCCACCATGTACAACAATGCTGCTTCTGTTGTACATATAGTAGGGATAGGATCAGTGATGGACATCCTCAGGTAATTGCAAGGGTTTGAGAATTCTGGAAGGGACCATTGATAATAATAACTGATTTTCTCCCTGCTTACCATGCAGCAGTCTAAACTCTTTACAGCACCCCAGAGTGGTGTGGGTTGAAATTGCAGGATGTGAGATACTTGGTGCCACTTCATTAGAAGACATACGGATGACAGTACTTAACACAAAAGGCTCCTTTAAACTTGAAGCTGTTTTCACAATGTAGATCAGATGTTAATTATGCTGCCTGTCCTGCCTAGGACAAATGATGCTAATTTTATTGTCCCTCCTACTTGTAGGATTTAGCTAGCCTAAACTAAAAGTCCTCTAGAAACACTCATTCCAATCTTAAGTTTATAGACCTTATGTCAGCCCACAAATGAAAAGAACCAAGCAGCAGTGCCAGAGAAGGTTAAAGTCAGATGCAGACTCTGATTACACAAGTCCTCTGCAGCCAACTCTGTATTTATCTGACAAACTTTAACTGGTTTAAGTGGCCATACAGCATTTCACAAGGAATCTTGTATTTACATGGGCATCTTATGCATATATGGAGAAAAAAATGAGAATTCGAGGTAATGGCTAAGGAAACAAATTTTAAAAAGGCTTTATGTTGTTCTCACCTAATAACAATCCTCCAAGGACTATTTTAACTTTTTGTGTAAAGTATAGTTTGTCTTCAAATACATGATGCATCTACCTAAGATTTAATACTCCTATTTAAAAGTCATGCAAGCTATATTGGCAGCTCAGGATCAAGATATTTACCTACTTAAATGAAATTAGTATCCTAGGAGAGATTGGCATTTTATATTCTTTCCCTTATTCTGGTGTCCTACATGCTGACCAGAGGATGTTTTAATTCTGTCTGTAATACAGCACAGTTCTGCAGTGAATCAAGGAGGATATGTGATTCCCAAATATTATAGAATAGTAAAACAAGATAAGCAACAGTGTGTTTTTGTGTGTATAATGGAACATATTTATCTATATGTATCTACTCATATGCAAGCGTATGCATGGATAAACACTGGCTAGAAGCCACATTCCCACATGATAAATTACTATTAATTGGGTTAATAACTACTGATTAGAATTATATATAAAACAGTCTCTCATACCATTAATAAACTTGTCTCTATCTCCCCCCTAAAACCATGGCTGTCATATGCATTTTTCTAGTCTGCTCCCTTTAAGTAAAGTGTGCTTCATTTCTCTTAATATAAAATGATTCTTCCCACTTCAGAGATAACTGAATGGGAGAAACCCTGTCTTCCTTTTATTTATTTGCTGTAATTTATTTACTATGTAATTTATATGTCACTTTACTGAAACAAGATTTGAAACAGCCGAATGACTAAATATTTTGGAGTAAATACAGTAATTAAAACAAATGAAAATTTTCTCCAATTCCTCACCATCCCCACATCTATCTGTCTGTCTGTCTCAAGAAATCCTGCCCACTTTGCATCATCCAGCACCCAATTCTCTTCCTAGCAGCCTTCAGCCCCCAAAAGGTTCCCATCTGTACTCCATATTTCATACTTGACTAGGAAACTCTGGTGCTAACGCCCACCTACCCTATTGTCACTAGTATCCTCCTTTGTGACCACATGCTGTTAGAAACATGTTCTGGTGCCGTTTTCCATCACCAGCAGCTTCTTTCCCCTCTTTAACAGCCCTTGATTCCCAACTGTGACTCTCAGTTTCAATTCACAGTCTTGCACAGTTCGGTTTGGACTCCAGCACCACACTCCCGCCCTTCCTGTCCTGCTGGGTCCTTCTGTTCTGCTCTTGCTCCCTAGTGAACTCAGTTATTCCGAGCTAATTCTAAGTCTCTGATGCTCCAATTTGGCTGTGCTGCATTCCATCCTTTTGGCAAATGTCCTTGAGCTCTGCAAGCAGGAAGTATGTCCCAGACTCAGCTGGCTTTCAGTCTGAAAGCAGGATCAGTTCAGCCAGAGCTCTCAGTTGCGATGCTTCGGGGTCTGCACATCCTATGCAAGCGCATCCCTCCAGCTTTTCAACACAGGGCTTGCATGATTGCTGCCTGGGGGTTTACCTACCAGGGCCAAGTAATCCCAGAACTTTCCAAGGCAGCAACTTTTGCTCTCAGCCAAACAGTGAAGATGGAACATACCAGGGGGCCAGCAGCCACCTGAGCCATTTGGGCAACACCATGGGGCCAGAGGAGGCTGGGTGAGTGGGCAGGGTTTGAAGTCCGTGGGGAGGGGAAAATGCAAGAGTGGGGGAGAGGACTACAATAAGTGCTTTGGAGAAGGGGCGAAGTAGTGGGAGACATTTTCCCTCTTCAACAGTATTGGCTAATTTTTCTTAAGTGTTCTTATCTTATCCTGTAATCAGTGTGAACAAAATTGGAAGGAAGGGGGGGTGATCTTGTGTGTTGGGGAGGATACTATAGTAATCTGGAAATGAGAAGAGTTGAAATTAAAAAATGTAATAAGGACAAATCAGGAACTCAGGAAAGTTGCTTGTGTTTGAGAAAGAGCAAAAGATGAGAATGAGCATTTTTTTTACAGTTTGTGCACCTTATATGATTAAGGACTGTATATTAATTCTTCACAATGCAAGAGAGATTACTGAGCATTATGTATGATGAATGCAAATACAATGCATTTTGTTTTGTCCCATGTTCAGTTCGGTTGAAAAATAGTATTGAAACACAGCAATTGTTTCTCAACCTGTATACTATGTCAGATGCAAGTATCAATTCACTTTTATGAATTAAGATTGTTAGTCTAGCATATATTCTAACAGCTGAAGGTGACATATATAGCTGGTGACTCCTCCAGTTTTCACACAACAGTAGCTCTGTAAAGCAGACTGAGAGATAGTGAATGGCCTAGGGTCACCTCAGGAGCATCTGAGGTTGAGAGTAGACTTGAATCTTTGTCCTTTCCTACTCCAGCATTTTAACCAGTATACACATTTGCTTTCATTTGTTCTCTTCCTGGAATGTTTCTAGCTGGCTTTTTGTGAATCACACTTGCTGCTGTTTAGAGATAAGCTCTAGCTTTGTGAAGATAAATACTTACCTGAAATGCTGCAGAGGAAAAACATTTGGGGTGGTGTGCATGTTTAGTTCTTGGTTCCTAGCAGAAAATTGTCCAGAAAAGAAAGTATTAAACCAATGTTGGCTGTTATTAGGCAGAACAAGCCCTCTCTCTAAAGTTGTTTTTTCTTAATTATTAGAGCTTATCTACATTTGTATGAAATGTGCATTTTATGTGTAGCCTGAGTGATAATTATCATTGCTAATGAATATATCATAGCTCTTTTGGTGATTTCACTGTGTCTATATATCTATGTGTTCCCATACAAGATTCTATACACATTACTGTATTTACATGTTACATACATTTCATATGCTCATCCATTACAGCATGCAACATTTATGCTTGCAGTATTGTAGAAATGACAATGTATATTTCCTCACAGATTTATAAAATGTACATTTTTCCAAAGAAATTGCACAAGACCTCTGGGAAATATCTCTAATGCAGCTTTCTCCAATCCAATGCATTTAGTTAGCTTCAGCTCTCAGAACCCAATTCCGGGGAAAGCTGTTTTAATTTATCAGGTTTACAGCTGCTCCTAAAACATTTGTATAAAGCATTTTAGAGTTTTGATTTCAAATACTTGCATTTAGGACTAGGGTATCTGAATTCTTTTCTATTCTGTTTCTCCAAGAATGTAGTATATTTTGAAAGCATATTTTATCATTTTGTTCTGTAACCGCAAATCAAAGACTAGATTACTCTTTTGTAGCCTTACAAGAAAGTTTGTTTTAAGTCATCAGCTCACCAATCATTTAATGCTTTCCTCATCCTACCCCATATATACCTACTGGTAGATTAGCATCCTGTGACTTTGCCAAAAATGCTGTTCCTTTAAACAAAAAAACAAAAAAAACTCCTTACATCAAGGTTTCCAGAAGAAAATCCATTCAGATGAGCAAAAATTCTTTCAGGAACTTTCCTGCTTATATGTATGAATAATGTACATAGACATATCTTTACAGGAATAAGAATTACACATTTTAGGTATGTGAAATTGTGTCTGAAGATTGTTTTTGAGAAGAAGAAGAATGTAGGAAAAAATATATGATTAAGAAAAGTTCCTACTAATAGAGGTGGTTCATAAACCACACTGACTTCAGGGTAGTATACTCCCAAATATATCTCCACAGAACTGCAACTCAAGATAACATGTGCCTTTGTGCTTTAAGATAAATCTCATTCCACAAACCTGTTATCAACTTCTGAAATCAAACATGTAGAACTAGGCTGTAGCACTATGTAGGCAATATAATTATAAACCACGTTGCTCAGAAGGAAGGCCAAGTGTCAGCCCTGACCTATGTGCCATGATGTTTGCAAAAAATCTACCATAGAATCTGTCAAGATACAAGAAGTATAACGATCCAATATCCCCAGATAACGCTAAGCAATTATCAGACCTTATTCTGAAAATAGTAAAGTGGAGTAAGGCCATTTATAAGCTGGCCTTTATTGCATTCAGTGGAGTTTTTTGATACTAACTCCCTTAGCTCCAAGAAAAGCTAGACTTTTATCACTCTGCTTCATTAACAAAATTTTATAAGGTGTCTGGATGACAGCACTTTTCATTTATAACCCTTTTTGATTTTTCTCTTACCAGGAAAAAAAAGCCCATTAAGAAGGAAAAGATGAAATACATCCACAATGCCTTTCAGTCAGTAGTACAAGATGCTAGCTATCCATCTGGATGGATCTGCTGCCAGAATTGGCACAGTTGCTTCACAGGAAAGAGCCTTGACTGCTAGACTAGATTTAGGTCTCTCAACAGAAGTCAGACAACCACAGTTCCTCAGATGGCTGTTCATAAAAAGAACCTTTATAACTAAAACTCTCTTCCGGTGTGATGTAAGATTCCCAGAGTTGTAAGGATGGTTTCTTTTCCCAAAGAATTTAGGCAGGAGAACCTCAGCAGGGGGTTGCATTTGACCTTACTTAACTCAGATGCTTGGCCAAGGTCAAGATTGGGGAGTGCTTGGATGAAAGATTATGAGTGCAGACTGGAAATAGAGTTATTACCAGTTGAGGGTGACCCAAAGGAGAATTTAGATGCAGTAAAACTCTTGAACTCTTCATTTGCAGGGAGCAGCTTTGTGGGAGACATATGCTTGGTTGATCTCTGGTTTTGTGCTGAATTAAGACTGAAAAGGGTAGATGAGCATTCTGACTTTGCATCTGCCCAATAGATACTTCTGAGAAATCTACAGCAGGGCAGATAATTGCAACCTTAGCTGAAGCAGTTCTCCCCAACCAGATGTGTTGAATCTAGCAGCTTTTTCCTCATTGATTGAACAAAATAGGGAGAGTATAGTTCAGCATATTTAGAACTCAGGATAGGTAATTTTATTGCACAAGAGAGGCAAATACAGAAAATATATCTATCAGTTCTGTGTTGCCTGAATTACTTCATTTGTCCTATTCCATCTTTGTAATGAAATATCATCAAAACGACCAGGAGACAAAACATCTTTTGTTTTAGTAACATCTACCTAGCTTAGTGCGTACCTGAATGTAGGAGAGGGGACTGCACTTGCGTGGGTTTTTTTTTTTTTAACCTGTCGCAAAGGTGGATGACTTATGGTGGAAATCAATTCTTCCCTGCAAGTTACACAGTACTGTGGAACAAGAGTTGGGGGCTGTCACAGGCGACTCTTACGAACGAAGTGCTCTGCTCGTGCTCCGAGGAACTCACACCCTCTTCTCACAGCTGAGTTGAGCTGGTTGGCCCAACCATCTGGCTGGCCTGCCCGCCCGCTTCCTGCAGTGCCGTGGCGTCGCCGGGTGCTCTTGTGCGCAAGGGGTTAAGCAAGCGTGCCGGCTAGTCGGCGTGCGCTCTCCCGCTCGCTCCGGCGGCGGCGTTGGACTAGGTTTCTGCTGCCAATGAACAAGGCCGGCCGGTTGGCCTGTCTGTCCCCCACTCTTCTCAGTCGTCGTCGCCTCGTCGTCCTCTTTCCCGCGGTGCCATGATGTGAGTATGGTGCAGCCCTCCCGCTGCCGCTGCTACTGCTGCTACAGCCGCTGTTGCGCCCCCCGCCCGCCTCCCCATTCCACCGCGCGCCCCTAGAATGTGGCTGGGCCCCACGGCGGCGGCAGCGGCGGCTGGGAGCCTGGGATCGGCGGCGGCAGCAGAGCCATGGCCCGCTACGACGGCGGCGGGAACCAGCAGCAACAGCCGGCCCTCTCGTCAAGCTGGCCGGCCCTGGGGCCCCGGCGCCGGAGCGTCTGGTACATCTACAGGTACGATAGAAGGACGCGGAGGAGCAAGCCGATCGGCAAGCATCCGGCCGTGGGGCCCGGGCTCGCGCGACGGCGGCAGCGTCGAATGCTTCCTCTCTCCCCTTCCCTTCCCAAGCCGACTGTCATTCACGCTTCACGGGCCCCTCGCCTGCGCCCCATTCATCCCTTCGCCTCGCGCCCGCCCTCCGCAGCCCATTCACGCCCGCGCGCCCGCCCGCCATTCCATTCATGCAGCCATTCAGTCAACCATCCAGCGCAGCTGCCGGCTCGGCTCCCTGCTCGCGCCCTCCACGCACAGTACTCCCCCTCCCCCAATCTACTCCATGCATCCGGCCATTCAACCTGCGCGTGCCCGCCCGGATGGATGGATGGATAGCGAGTGGGATCCGCGGGGTGGGGGTGCAGGAGAGATGCTGGCGGTGTGTGATGGGTTGAAGGTGCCTGCCAGAGATGTTAGGTATGTGAGCGCGCGTTCATGCTGTGGGAGGGTATTAATATGTCTCTTCTGGAAAGGAGTCCGTGTGTGCAGGGTGTGCGTCAGTAAGGATGTTTGCATGTACAGATGCAGCTCTGCATATGGATCAGGATTGTTGGGTGTTTTCAGTTGCTTAGAATTTTTGCCTCTATAGAGGAAGCTTAAAAATGTGTGGGAATGGCTGGCATGGTGTCTATATGGAGGTGTGTTTTGTGCATGAAGACTTAGGAAGGTGGAAAGCAATCTAATAATCGATTTTGGGTGTTTGCCGTGGTGTGGCCATGCATCCATATATGCCTGTGAAGGCTTTGTGTATGTGTATGAACAGCTGTGGGTGTGTATCTGCAACTGGGCATGCATGGGTGCCATTCTCTGTATGCAGGTTTGCTGTTGATTAATGCTGTAGTCTAAACTATTTAACATTCTGAGACTATTGTGGACAAGAAATTAAAATATTATGCATGTACCTATCTGTTATTCATGCATTCTCTCTGCATACTCTGTATTATAGCTTGTTTTAACCTTTGTAGTGGGACATAAAAGCTGGAACAGCAAGCCTGTAAAGCTTGATGTGCTAAATGCTATATATGTACTAAAATATGTTATTTTTTATTCTGCATATGTGTGCATAAAGGCAGCACATTTCCATAAAGTTTCAACATCATCCTGCAAGATGTCATGTTTCTGTGTGCTTATATACAGTTTTATGTGTATGTTCACTTCTATATCTGTGGGCACTTGAAGATGTGCTTAGTAATAATGGAAGAATATTTGAAATACACGTATCTTAAGTATATAGATACAACTGGATGAGACCTTTTTGATGCTTTGTTGTACTCAGATATGTGCTGATTCTTGCATGTATATTTTAAATGTGATTTTTCCCAAAACCCCACATAATATGCAATTTTATGCAGGCTTGCATTGACATTTGAATACGATACAATCCATGCATTCTCAGATTTATGGTACATTCATGTTACTCTTTGAATACATAAACCAGCCTGTTCACATTTTTCATCTAATGATGGAAGATAGCACTTTCCCATTTTAATTAGAAGGTCGAGATTCCAGGTCCTTTTACATTGTTGACTGCATTGTTGAAGACTGCAGCAGCGGGAAGCTCATCTGGTTGTATCCTAGATTGGACCCTTGAGAATGGAGAGTTTCTAAGGCCTTGTTCAACAAGGATTCACTGCATATGATTCTATCATAAATGGAAAGCTAGTCTTATCAGTTACAGTTTGCTATATCAGTATGTTGAGGTGATGTGTCTAAATACATTTGGTCTAGAGGACTCAATGAAAACTCACCAACCTATTTGCAAAAAGTACTCTAGTTCCATGTTACGCCTCCTTCAAAACTGTGATTCTCCAGAGGTTGTTGAGCTTGAAGAAGTTTCTGAGTTTTAGATCTTAGCAACCATGAGCCATCATGCCTGCAGTGAGAATACAACAAATTATGATTTAGAGACGCCAGAAAGTCCTAAAATTCCCAGTTATAAAATTGATTATGGTGCAAAAGGAAAAGGCTTGCCTTGGTACTCATGTTCCATGCACATCACCAGAACTTCATAGTCACTTGCTTTTTCCTCCTGTTTTTATAGAAGTCCAAAGTATTGATCTTCGCTGTAAGAAAGATCCAAAGGGTTTCCCAGAGAGCTCTCGTGGAATAGAAGTAGGGGCTGGAATTCTTGTTTTGTTTCTTTTTAAATTCTAGAAATATTTGGGGAACATTAAGCATTTGTTGATATGGGGTGAGGCTGGATTTGTGCAAGGTTTTAAGGCACTTGACAGATCACATGCTTGTTCACTTCTGAGCATAGTGAGCTATGCTGTTATGTATGTTGGTATACACATTAGTTTTCCTCAACCTGGTACCATTGAAAACTTTGGGAATTATAATCTAATCTAGAGATGCCAGATTGGAAGAGCTAGGGTTGCATGCATTCACTACAACTAATCATGCTCTCTGTCCAGGAAATCTCATTTCTTTGCAACAGTTGCTGCCTATGTAAGACAGTGTTAGGCCCTTTATAGAAATATCTCTGTAAGTGAAATATATCTGAGAAGGAGGACATATGTGCAAATCTGCATAAATTAGGAAGTCTACATCCTTCCATTTCTTATTCACTTCACATACCAGCTTTTTGAATCTGTTGTTTGCCCCAATACTATATTTTGATGTAGATTCAAGCAAATATTCTATAAGTGAACTGCAAACTTGTGATCTACCAAAGCAAATACAGTCTGGCGGGTATGGGTTTGTTACACATAATGTTGAGAAATTCTGTTTAATTGACCCTTACTCCCCCTTATAGGCCAGGATAATCAGAACTTCAGTGTAGGTTCTTAAGGAGAGTTATTGACCAACCCAAGTCTTGAGACCAACATTTAAGTTTAATACAACTTATTGTATAAGTAATAAGTATTAAAGAGATTAATTAGTAAGATTCCCTATTGATACATGCAATCAAAGTGCATCAGTAGAATAAAAGAAGCTGTCCATAATAGTATTTTCTTTTTTTAGAAATCAGAGGTTTGGTTATTTAAATATCGTGATGTTGGTCATCTTATCTCTCCTGAGATTTAATTCAGTTGCTACTTAGTCTTAAGTCTTTTCTAACTTCCATCACATTTATTTAATTCACAGAGATCACCATGTTTCTTTAACTAGTACTTGGCAGCTTGAAGTTCGTTTTTCTTACTTTTCCAATTAAACCTATTTATCCGCAATTTGTTTTTTAGATTTCTGACCTCTTTGTCTTGCCTGTTCTATAAAATTTCTTATCTCCCATGCTTGTATTACATTTAAAATGTTTTAGAAATAATGTATATAACTATCCTTAAGTTAGGACCACAATTGAGCTCAAAGTTTCTGTTGCTAAGTGAATTTTTTGTTAAGTGAATCACTGTTTATTTGTTAAGTGAATTTTGCCCCCCTTTACGACCTTTTTTGCCACAGTTGTTAAATGAATCACTGTTAAGTTAGTAACATAGTTATTAAGTGCATCTGGCTTCCCTGTTGACTTTGTCAGAAGGAAGCAAAAGGTGATCACATGACCATGGAAGAGCAACCGTCATAAATATGATTCCGTTGCCAAGTGTCTGAATTTTGATCATGTGTCCTTGGGGATGTTGCAAAAATGGTCCTAAGTGTGAAAAATGGTCAGAAGTCACTTTTTTCAGTGCCATTGTCACTTTGAACGGTCACTAAATGAACTGTTGTAAGTTGAGGACTACCTGTATAAAGTCAATTCATTTAGATTATTACAGTAATAAGAGTTGAGGGATATCTGATTAAAAGAATTTAATAATTTGAAAAAACTTGAAAAAAAAATAGTGCATTAATAATATGAATAAACACAAGCAGAAATAAGTATAGCCTGGGTAATTCACAAGCCTATCAGCTAATATAGCCTGCAAGGTACTTGGTCTTTTGGATAATATTAGGCAGGTTAAAGAAGAAGAAGGAAGAAGAAGAAGCAAAAATACCAAAGTGTTATTTTATATGGATTATAGATTTTGAATGGCTCAGTGGGTGACCTGCTGGTACAACATAGAGGATATCAGACATAGTTGTTATAAGAAAAATAGTGCAGTATGTATGATGTAGTTGGAGCAAAAGGAAATTTTATAGATTTGGAAAGAAATCTGATGCCTTGAAAAATTTAGCAGAGCTGATCGTTGCCACTCCAATTGTAGAATTGGCACTTAAGCAACTTGTGCCCCTTGTCTGGATTCCTATCGTTCTGTGCTGAGAACTATTTTTCTCTTGTTTGAGAGAATACAAGCTTTGACCACACAATGAGACAACTAAGTACCATGCTTTTGTTCTGTGGTGTGGAGCTCATCTTGACTTTTAAGCTTTTTTCATTTTTTTTCATTTTTGCTGTACTTCATGCTTTCACATGGAGCAATGCACATTGCATCTGAAGGCTTGGAGCCCTGTAAAAGAGTAGGGGATGTGCAATGTTTGTAAAAGCTATATCCGTAGCCAGAGCAAGCGGCTGCCTGAACTGATTGCATTGCTTTTGCAGAATTGAGAATAGAAGATGTAAAGGGAGTGCAATACACTGTTATATTCTATGTTTTATAATGGTTTCCTGGAGCAGCAGGCTAGATTTCCTGTGTATAGCAACATCACATTATAAATGCATTATCTTGCCATTTTTATATTAGCCATCCTACTTATTTTAGTGGTAAAGTCTCATGCAATATATAATATATTTGCAGTAAGAGATTGTGTTTATTTGTTATATACGTATTGATAAAGCTGTATGTTATACATCTTGTACAGCATTTCTCAAATAGGCAGTAACAGAAACACTCCTGTATGCTGTTTTTGCAGTGAGGATATAATGTTTGCATCTTGTTTTGTGGAAGCTTTTTGAGACTTCCAGGGTTTAGTCAGTGTCTCATCCCTGGGTAGTGAGCGAGTAGTATTTGCATTTGCAGTGTGGGGCTTAATGCAGCCAAAATTCTGTGCAGTGTCTTTGGAATTCTGGCCAAAGCAATGCTGTCTTCATTGGCTCTGGCCCATAGATCCTATTGTTACAGAGAGCAGGTGCCTGCTATGTTTGCAGTATATCAGGGCTTAGTATAGGGAAGAGGAAGAAGAGAGAATTAGCTTGCATGTTGTGCAGACCTGGTACTCTACAAATTACCTGCACAAATGATGCTATGTTGGCGATATGTGAGTAACACAGAACCTGTATATTATGCCTTCTGATTCTTTATGCACTGGTCAATTGAGGATTGCACTGGTCAATAGAATTGAGGATTCCCTTTAACATCTATATGACTCCTAACCTATCATATCATCTCTTTCTTTCACAGTGATTACATCATTAAAGAGAAGACAGTGCTGCTTCAGAAGAAGGACAACGAAGGATTTGGCTTTGTGCTAAGAGGGGCTAAGGGTGAGAGGGGGACTTAAGGTCATCCTTGGAAACTAGGGTGTTCCCTAGCTGTTTTGACTGGTTATGCAGAGGGACATGTTTCCACAGTGATTCCCCACCAACTCACAAGCTTAACAGAAATTTTGTATGTCTCTAGGAAGAGCTGATAAAGAATAAATAGTTCCCATTGGAACCATGTCCTTTTCCCCTAGATGTTGTGGAGCTACCAGCAGATGCATCAGGATCAACAGAAATGGGTGCAAAATGTGACATGGAATTTGGTTTGCCAACAAAGGTGTCCAAATAGGTGGTTGGCTAGAACCTTTCCTTTTCTCCCAGATAACATGTGGAGTTCAGTGTTGGATGCTCAAAATGAGGGGACAAAGGAGTCGTGCCTGTGCTCTGAGGCAGTAGAAACAGATTTGTATGCTTGACAAAAATTTGATTCAGTTTCCTAGAAGGTTGGTATGACAGAAATCCAAAGCCAGATTCCAAACCTACGCACTTTCTGTGGCTGTAAGTCTTCCCCAGCTTCCCAAGGACTCATTTCCAGATGCATCCTTTCACACCTCTCTCTCTTTACAGCGCAGACCCCAATTGAGGAGTTCACTCCCACACCTGCTTTTCCTGCTCTACAATACCTGGAGTCAGTGGATGAAGGAGGTGTGGCTTGGCGAGCTGGTCTCCGCATGGGTGATTTTCTCATTGAGGTATGGCTTGCCACAATGCTGATACTCCTCTTTGAACTCCTTTATACAAAATCTTAGCGTTGTTAGAAAATTAACGATGGATTTTCAGTAAGGTAATGTCAGAATGTGGTTGCTAGCCGATATAAAGTCTCATACAGTTTTATGCTGTGTATGTGTTAGAATGGACGTGAATTTAAAAATGCAGGAAGGTTTGCTCTGGTTAAGCTTACAAAGCATTTGGAATTGTCCCAGAATTTGGAAGACACAATAAAATGTGGCTCTCACAACAAAAGATAATTCCCCAAACAACAGATGGTTCTCATATGAAATGGATGAGGCAGTAGCATACTGGGAGGAAAGTGCCAGGATATTTGAGAAAAGATGAGATTGACTAAGCTTTGATGGATTGGTCAAGTACTGTTGATAGGTATAACTGATCAAATGGTATTTGAAGGTGTGGGAAATGTAATCATTTGGAGCATCACAAGGAAGGAAGTACCATACAGGAATCCTACATCAATTTCTTTTAGATTCGTACCTGACCACTTTGCATGACTGTGTGAATGTATAGAGAAATAAAGTTATACACCTACATTTGTTTTTTTGTGACTAAATATAGACATGCTGACTGGGGAATTATGGGAGCTAAAGTCCATGTATCTTAGAGTTCCTAAGGTTAAAAAATGCTGCTCTATATAAACAAGAACAATCCATAGCAATGCAGGTGCTTTCCAGCTCTCAGTACAGTAGTGTTTTATGTTTTGATACAGATATGTGGACATGTGTCAGTGCTTATTTGGTCAGCTGTATCGGATTCCAAATTTTTAAAAGAATCCTGTCACTCTTTGGTTGCTATTTCCCTGGTGTGGTTTCTCTTTACCTCTATGAAAGTATACATTTGTATGGTAGCTACTAGTGATGTGTGTTTTTGGAGGGTTATAATACTTCATGATATGAATTAATCAGCACATTTTGAAAATTCATGCTTTTCATTACAACCTTCGTACATACTCATGCATGATCCTCTCACCAACGAGAATTGATCATAAAGAAGAATTCTGTTGGATCAGACATAGAATTTCATTCGATCTACTTCCATCCCTTTCTTTTCTCACAATGTACAGCCATTTGTCCTTCCCATAGGAGCTAGTACTAGCGATAGTACTATAGTTTCAAAAGACTTCCATGAATAACATCCTTTGATGAATTTTACTTCTGTGAATCAGCCTAAAACTTATTTAACATACTGGTAATCTAAACCTAAGCTGCTGATGATTTTGTTAAATTAATCCTATCAATTAATGGCTCATTGGGTGAAGAGGTTGCATAGAGTAATTCACTTCATTCTGTAGAGCCATTAGAATACATGGCAAGAAACTAGTTGGAGATGTTAGTGATAACAAGGGCAAAATAACAACATCGAGGTATTCTTTGCTGTCCCCAAAACTCCACACCCACATGGATAATGTCAGTTTTTGTTTCAGGTAAATGGACAAAATGTGGTAAAAGTTGGTCACAGGCAAGTTGTCAATATGATTCGACAAGGGGGCAACAACTTGATGGTGAAAGTTGTCATGGTAACACGGAATCCTGAGATGGAGGAGGCCATGAGGAAGAAAGGTACCATTCTGAGATTATTCTGGTTGCCTTGAACGGGGAAAAGCGTTTTAATAGGTGTGTATTATCCTGAGGGGACGGATTTGGAAGCAGGGGAGGGATCTGCTATGCATGCAGAAAGACTTAGGATTAACTATGGCATCTTGCAATATAGTCAGAATTGGGAAAGATTCTTAGCTGGAAGACCATAACTAGCCAATAGAAATAGTAGAGTAGCCTAACGTACGCCACAGCAAGATAGGTGGCGAATAAATTTAACAAATAAATAACAAATAATGGTATAACTTTATATATGGCAAATGCCTATATATTTTTGAGATTTTCTAGATCTGGGGTGTGCTTAAATCTGGCCTGTGGGGCCAGCATGGAAATAGCAAAGAACTGACTCTGCTAGCAATAATGGGCCGAGGGGGGCTGTGGGCGGCTTCCTATACCACCCTGCCGGCCAAAACGGGGCATGGAGTGGTGCGTGCAACCCTGCACCCCGTTTTCAGTTTGGACAGCCTGCAGCACTCTGCTGGCCAAAACTGGGTACAGGGAGCCCATGCATGGCCTCCCCGCACCCCATTTTGGTTGGCAGAGTGCTGCAGGAGGCATCCATTCCCCCCCCCCCTCCATTCCTCCTGCCAGCTGTCTTGTGGAAGAGAACTACAATGCTGATCTGGCCCTCGAAGAAATCCAGTTTCACACCCCATTCTAGATGGTGAACTTCTTGGACTTAGGAGGCAAGGATGTTTTTCTGCTAATATTTCCCACCTCAAGCATTAAGGTTAATGATTTTACTGGGAGGGTAGGAAGGTTCTTGAGGTGTTAATATGCCTTCAGAAAAGGGTGAGACAGCATGCAGGGATGGGGAACCTGTGGATTTTTTACTACAATACCCTTATCTTTCATTATTGACCCATATGGTTGAAGCTGCTGTAAATTCAAGTTCAATCACAACTTGGTTGATTCATTGAATCTGCTGTAGAGCTTTTAGTGGCTTTTAAGAAATGTACTGGCCCAGGGCATTTCAGATACTTAACTCTTTAGTGCCCTTGCTCCTTATAGCCATGAAAGCCAGCATGGTGATCTTGGGCAAATCACTTTCTCTCAGCCCAACTCACCTCACACAGTTTTTGTTGTGGAAAAAAATAGGAGGAAGGTAAGTTGGATATGTTCATCATCTTGAGTTATTTGTAAAAATAATAAAGGCAGGATACAAATAAATAAAACATTTCTTTAGAGGCAAGTGACTAATTCCTTTAAAGGGATAACACCTTACTGTTATTCCAGGACTTGATATTCCTATTTTGATTTTAAGCTGCCTTTCTTTCTGGATTGTAGTTTGCTAGCAAGTAGTATCTGCATTCTTTGAGAGATAAATAGACTTCATCACCTTTAAGAAGAGTGCCGAGGTGAAAACATGGATTCATATTCATACAGCATAGCAAACCAAGTACATTCATTCACACCACGTGCAAAGCTTTTATGCTTTAATGACTAAGCCATGTTGTATGAATTAACACCATTTGGTGGTTTTGTACTTTAATATATTGCGTAAACAAATAAATTTATTCAGGAACCAGGTTAAGTGAGCTTTGTGAAGCGAGCCAAGAATTCTTTTCAAAAGAGGCAAGTGAGTTGGGGTGGGGAGTTAGCAGTGGGAGTTGGAGCAAGTTTGCATCATCGGGCAAAATCCCAGACCTACTGCTTCATTTTGTTACTTTAGCTGCACCACAGCAGACAAGACGATTGCCCCCTCCAGCCATCTCCTTGCGTTCCAAATCTATGACATCGGAGTTGGAGGAAATGGGTAAGAATGCCAGTGAATTGCCATTTTCTGTACCAAAAGTGGGGGGGGGGGCTGTCTTCTAGTGCTTTCAATCCCAAATTGATGATACATATATATCCATTATAGGAGGGGAGGTTACATCATATTGGACATGCAATATAGTCTGTGAACTTGTATTCTTCTGTAACTTTTGAAAAAAATAATTACGCTTTAATATGGAAGCTAATTATAATTTGCCAAAAATAGCTTTGCACCATTTTGTAGGTTTTCAGGTATGCCTTTGGTTACCTGCAAATGTTAAACTAAACTGGACCAAACATACTGAATATTTTCCATTCAACATACCTTTATTATTTATTGGAATTAATGCATGCCAAATTTATATATAGCAATATATGTATATATCTATTCCCCGTTGTAACTGCAGAATTCAGTGCAATTTCCCCTGGGAAAATGCCCATATTTTTCTTGATTCATAAGCCCTTTCGCTACAGGTTAAGTTTACAAAGCTGCCCAGAAGAAGGGAGTGGGAGAATGGAAGCTGTTGCTTTTTTCTCTCATTCAACACGATCACACACACACACACACACACACACACACACACACACACCAGGAAAAAAACTAATAAGGTGGAGGAACTAGGGAAGGTTTGCAGTGGATTTTCTACTGAGTTTTGGTGGGCATTCTGTCATGACATGCTATACTCAAATTCTGGGGAAATTTTAGCATGGCTCAAGGTTCATGAATGTTATTCCTATACATGCTGTCACCACCTAAACACCCTTTTATAGAGAACAGATGCCTCAAAGCATTCAAGAGGACAGGTGCGGTAACCTGAAAATGGTCATATGAATTAATTCTGTTAAGATATCAAAAATTATAGAATAGAAGTAATCTGGACAAATCCGTAAACAAGTCAGTCTAGGCCTCTAGGAGAACCTTCTTCATCATTTGGGGAATATATTATGCCATAATATCCTTTTGAGAAGATTCACATGGTTTCTTTCATACTATAGTTTTTTGATATCCCACTTAGAGTCCCACAGGGACCGTTCGAAGGCTCTCCTGCGTAAATGCTGAGCCAGCTTTTTCGCACATGGTATCTTCCAGATCTGCTGGACAGACATTCAACCATTATCTGTGGAGTAGGAATTTGTTTTGACACATTTATAGGTATTAGCTGTGGAAGGGTAATTGTGGGGGCAGAGAGAGAGAGATGGAGATTTCTTTCTTAAAAACATGTTAGATGGTAGATCTTCCACATAGAGAGGGTCATGCTATGAGCAGGAAAGGAGCAGTATTTTTTTTTTGCTTCTCTTTTGTCACCTTCCTCTTTATTTTTGTTCATCCACTGCTGCCTGGAACTTCCAAAATCTTGGCCTGCCACAGTGGAGAAAGGTGAGCTCCTGCCCCCTTGCCCTCCAGAATTTTGCTCCAGCCATTACAGAAATATTAAGTGGATTATACATGTACACATTACATACATATTCACACACAGGCCTCTCACTTTTGAAACATTATTATCTTCCAGTTTGATCATATCTTGGTTCTACCCATTGCTATCATTAATGTTTTTGGCTTGGGAAAAGAAACAGTTGGAACATGGCCCACAGGAAGTTATTTTGTAGTGATGAAATCTAGAAGTGGTAGAGTAACATTCCAAAGTAATCAGAACATATGTCTAGGTAAATAGTCTAATACATTTACAATTATTTAAGAGTTTTACTTTTTGTTTCTCATTTGGTACACTCTGCAATCTTTTCTTTTTTTTTTCAACTCCCTCCCAAGTGGCTAAGACTGTTTCTTTTTCTGTACTTGGTTTTATTTTTAATTTAAACTAGGCTTCTGACTACAATCCTGAATAGCAGGAATCCTAACCTTCTTCCTTAGCAACAGACCCCTTAAAGCTTCAGTTCCATCTCTCCCCCTACATATTCTTCCCGCTGCCAGGAAATTCCTGTCAATACTATCAAAATGTAATGGAGCTTTCAGACCTCCTTCCCAGTTATCTGGCCTGCCCAACTGAAGGTGCTAATTTTTTCCCCCTCTTGCTATCTCCTTCCCGTCATTCAGTCTCCCCTTGGAAGAAGAAAACAGGTGAGTGTCACACATTTCCCACCACTCCACACGCACCCTGACCCACCTGCCTCTCTCTCATTAACTCCTACACCCAACCCTGCTCTGTACACTTCCCTGCCCCATGCTCTTATCCATTGCTGCCACCCACTTCCATGCACACAGCTCCAGAAGGCGGTTTTCTGTGACACGTCATCACCAGTCTGCATCTCGCACTCCCACTATCCTTCCCTCCTGTCGTCTCTACAGATTACGAGCCAGCGATGGGCACTGATAAGAAGCGGACTGTCTATCAGATGGCTTTGAGTGAGTCGCAAACATACCTCAGCACAGTAACCTGTACATGGAAAGGGCAGGGGAGGAGATATCTGTAGTGCTCTTCTTGGGGAATGTATCCTTAGAATCTGGGGTGGATGCTCACAAAAAGCTTCAAACAATCTGTTTACCTGTATTAGATATACGTGTCATTTTAGTATCTGGTGACCATTTATATTCAGTTATTATTGCAGGCCAAGCAAGGATCAGTAACTTTTTAAAGTATGAGCGATCCCCGTGTGGTGTCATGCAGTGTCACAAGGGCCAAAATGCTACCCTAAATCTAAAGAGATTTTGTATGAGATTTCTCAAGATTAGGCTGTCTCATAAAAGTTTAGTCGTTTTTATTTTTTAAATAATTCATTTTGAAAGCCAGTGCCTTGTAGTGCTGTCATGGGCACTCTGTTGAGGTACAATAAAACACACTTCAAGGCATTATAGGTCAAATGGTAGATCGAAGAGGCCTGCATGGAACAAACAATTTGTTGTCATGATTGCCTCTCTTGTGGGTAAAGAAGAGAATCCATAAGGGCTGAAATTTCTGTATGCCTTCTTCCCCAGCACAGCTTTCATCGAGATCCCTGGAGAACAGGAAACAGTTAATTCCTCTCCCCTTCCTTCAATGATCCTTATTATAGTCTTGCTGGGAGAGTTTTACTGTTCTCTTTGCAGCTATCTCAAGTGCAGTTGAAATGGTCATTAACATCTGTTTCAGTTATCCTTGCTCAAGGGAAGAAAAGAGACACCAGTTCCTAGTGATACCAATTCCATGCATTTGTGTATAATCCACTGCTCACTCTCTGATACTCCAAGTAGTCTGGAAAAAAACAGATTGAAAAATAAGATGATGCGGCCGAGTTCATGTATTGTACTAAGCCATGGCCTGTTAAATAAATCACAGTAACCAGATTCTTACTACTTGCTATGAAACGAGGCTACATTTGGTTTTGGAGTCGATTGCCTAAGAGTAACATACTGAAAAAGCAGGTCAATTCAGGACACAGCCTAAATTTGATTTATTACTAGCTTAGATGCTCATACGGACTATAATAATGCTAGAGAGCAAGCACCCTTTGGTTCAGTCCATGGAGCTAAGAACTGTTTGGAGCTCTTGTTTCCCAGGGATTGCAGTATTACATTCTCTGTACAAAAATGCAGCCCAAAATATCTGAACCCCAATAGCAACACCTACGCCACCACTGCAAGCAGTCCCCTGCATTGCTTGCCATTTCCCAAGAACAAGTTTGAAAAATACAATGGGAACCAAGCAGGGAGCTTTCCTTGATATGGCAACACTACAAATGCATTTGAGAATTATAGGTAAAAAATGCCCATTTTTTTTCCAAAGATTCTCAGAGAGGACTTGGGGGAAAATAAAAAATAATTACAAAGCGGCCTGACAGGAAATGTGTTCATCATGGGAATTTTCTAGAACACAGTATTTTGTATAGTAGGCACAATTCTTTCTTGTATAAATACTTCCAATATGGAAGCCTTATTTGGCAAGATGTTATAATGGTTTGGCCATGTTTAGAGCTTCTTTCATCAGATATGTCAATTGTGTCCATGTAATATCTGTCATCCTGTACTAGGAATATTTATGGTCTATTTTATCTGTTCATTTGGACTACAAACTAAATTTCTAATACTGTAATCCTTTTTATTTATACCAGGGATGGGTGGCATGTTGGAGGCCACACCATTTTCCCATTAACATTTCAGGAACCAAAAAGGTGAATGAGTCTGGGACACCTCTCCCCCACATCTTCTACCTTAAATGTCCTTGAGTGTTCTCTTTCATTCTTGTACATCCATTCTGTTGTATGCTTTTGTACATACAATGTGGGATTGCTGAAGAGAACAGAGAGCTTTTAACCTGATCCTCCTGCTTCCTTCCTTCACTTCCCAGCCGTAGGATCACCATGTTCTCTACTTCTAATAGCTGTTAGTAAACAGCTATTTTTCCTGCAAGTATTCAGAGGTGAATGCAAATAGTCTTCTTCCATGAATCCATGAGGGCTCCAGGAAGCAGTGAGTTGTTCCTCTGCTACCTACCCTACAGCTGATCATTTGGTTAGCAAAGGAAGGCAAGTAGAGTTTCATAGATAGGAGCCACTCATAGCCCTAATTTTATTAAACAATGGTTGAGACAAACAGCCTTGTTTGTTTAGCCCCTAATTTAAATTTAGCCAGTTTTTTTTTAACTTATCCAGATCTTGAATATGTACTTTTTCCTTCAATATTTAAAATATATCAATAGGACTTGGGGGTTCTAATAATTATAAATAATAACAGATCGCATGGGAGTGAAGTCTGCTTACTTCACATAGATTTAAATTTTTAGATGGAGAAAAGGAACTAACATTGTATAGATTCTATTAAGTAGCAGCTTAAAAAAGGAGGACTGACAAAGCACTGGCTATAATGCCCTCTTATGATGACTTTCCTCTTTTTTGCAGATAAATTAGATGAGATTCTGGCAGCAGCTCAACAGACAATTAGTGTTGGGGATGGGTGTGGAAGTGGAGGGCTTCCTTCCTTGGGGAAGACACGGGGCACTGCAAAGAATTATTTTTCCTCTGAGGTAAGATGGACACTTAAGCGGTACACTGTGGAAGATACCAGGTTTTCACTGGGCCATGAGGTGTTTTCCATTGGAGGATGGGGGTGGAAATGGTTACGCACATTTTGAAAATGGTTCAGAGGGTTGCTTTATATTTAAGCAGGTATCTTTAATATAATTTAATGCAGCAGATTCTTAAGTTGTGTAGAAGCTGAAAAAAACTGGGCATACTTAAATAAATAGGAGGTTATTTGTACATGTGATATCCAAAGCATTCCTGAATCCTATTTCAAGCATTGAATTATTTGCTGTCTGTCTTACTCAAGAACATGGACCTGAAGAAGATGCAATCTTGTGTTATGTTGGGGGTTTTTTATTGCTTTGAAATTCTGCTAAGATGAATGAAAACAATAGAGCTAAGATATATTACTTTTATTAGCAGTTGCTAATATTTTTCTTTTCTTCAGAGCAAAGGTTTAAACTTCAAATCAAATACTTTAAAAAAATATTTTAAATTTAATATAACATAGACAACAGCCCTGTAAAATTTGAGGGGATTGTTAGTTTGCTCCTTAGGCATTTTTTCTCCAAAATTTTTTCCACACTTTTGTTTGGCAGCAATGTCACCTACTACTTCCAGTTCTGCTGCTCCCACAGTTCCTTTTCTACCATGGCTGGTCCCTTTTTTCTTCTCCTTTTGTCAATATCTTGATTAAAAATCAAGAGAGGGAGACGTGCATTATGTTAAATGTATATCTTCAACTTATAAGCTCCAGGCACTGAACCATCAAGTAATATCTCTTGAGGGCACTCAACCAAAGATGGTATTGTGTGACAACAGGACAGGTCTGTGATTTCCCAGGTTGCCTTCTTAGGTATGTACCCATAAAGATTAGTTCAGCTTGCTGACACTTATTTGCAGTTCTTTAAAATGTTTTGCTGTTGCAGTTTTTACAGGAAACTGTTGTCTGATTTCTGAGCATTGAGACTTATATGTATATGCCTAAGTACATAGATAGGCATACATTGACATTATGTGGCAAATCAGTATCAGTTCTTAGCGACCATATAGACAATTTTTTTCTCCATAACAGTGTGCCTGTAACCTAGTTTTTTATGTCTTGCAAAAATACATCCATTTCCACTGTCATTATTCCATCCACCTTGCTGCTGGCTATCTCCTTCTTTTCTTTTCTTCCACTTTTCCCAGCATTAGAGCCTTCCCCAGGGAACTACAACTTTACATAATATGTTTGAAGTAGAATGATTTGAGCCTGGTCATTTGTGCCTCGAGTGAGAACACTGGGTTGATTTGCTTGATCATCTATTTGTCTTGACTTCTTGGCAGTCCATAGTGTTCTCTCCAGTAGCAAATTTTAAAAAGTTGGTATTCTTTCTATCCTCTTTCTTCAAGGGCCAATTTTTGCATCCATAGAGTATCATAGGGAATATCATGGCTTGCATCATTCTGATCTTTGTATAGGTATAGACACAACAAACTATTTAAATATATTTTCCTATACACTCATAGTAGTAAATAAATAATTCCTCAAACTAAAATGCACCAGGCAATGAATAAAGCTTTGTGGATACATGCCAAATGAGCAACAGAAGGTCTGCCCATTGCCATCCACTGTCATTATTGTTTTAATGCCCTTGGAAGCAGCCTCTGGTCAGGTGCTGCCAGTTAATGCCTACTGTACATTTTGAGGAATTCTTTATTCGCAAATGCTATGTTGCAGTAGAGGTTTTTAATGTCACTGGGTCTCTGAAAAGGTATTTGGGATCTGTGCTGGGTTGAAAAAAGCTCAGCTAGACTCCATTGAACATAGAATTTGGTAGGATGTCAGTGTTTGTTGCCTTGTCTTAAAAAGCAGTTTGTATTTCTAACATGGATTACTTCAGATGTTGAATTGACTATAATTGGAAAGGTGTATGAGAAATCGCTGTTAGAGAGAGGCAGAGGTTTTGTCCATGCCAGTCAAAATTGTGCAATATCTGCAAGAAGGGGGGGGGTAGGCTCATTGCTTTTAATTGTTCAGGTCCAAACTCTTGTTATATCTGAAGGTATTTCAACTTGGGGCTTCTGTTAGCCATCCAAAATTATGCCAGAAAGGTACCAAAATGCCCTTTAATTTTAGAAGGAGATTGTTTGGTACTGCAGCTGTATTCATGAGAAAGTTGTGAGATCTAGTTCAGTTCTCCAAATTAGAATCTCTTTTAGATGGAAGGTTGACTATTTAAGAGGGAGGGAGGGGGATTGAATTCAGTATCTGTTAGCCCATTGAACTATCTTTGTTGTAAAGAATCTGTGTTCAGATCTCTATTAAATCACAAAATGTATTTTGTGGACCTCTGTTAGTTACATTCTCTTGGTCAAGTCTGCTTCAACAACCTGCTATAAAAATAAGATAGAGAAGAAGAAGAACTCTTGACATCTTGGAAAGGATGTTGTAAATATGTAAAGTAGTTGTTAATGTTAGTAAGCAATGCGAATAAAGTAAGAATGGTTGACATTATTTGAAAGCATTTATTGCAATGATTTTATATTGGGGATGTGTAAGAAAACATTGCACTATATTCATTCTCCTAATGACAGTGCTCTGATTGAAGAGTTTAGCCATTGTTTCCAAATGGGCTTTACTACTCTTCTTGTTTTTTGAGATTGGCATCCAGGGAGCGGGCAAGCATTATGTCTGCAACATTGGCCAATTTAATTCACTACTAGTAAAAGAAATCATGAGCACAGCATTTCCTAATTCCCATAAATATTTTATCATTTAATCTTACCAGTTCTTGGCTTTCTTTTCTCTTGTTTTTTTTTCTTTTTGTTTCAGCCCAGTTTTGAACAACACCGTCTGGGTCAGGCCAGTTATGAGCGTCCATCATACTTACCAAGTAGCCATCCCCCTGGCATGATGCTTCGCCAGAAATCTATTGGTGAGATTGGGTGTGGAGGGTATGTAATAAGAACTACATTTGAGCCTGGAAAAGAAATTTAGGAAGACTTCTAAGATCTTTTCGTCTGCCACAGACGTTCTTCCTTTCTTATTTGTCTGATTTAACCGTATTTCATCTGCTGCCAATTTCCTGGAACTTCCTTTTTGGGAAGCGGTTGGCGGAGGGAGGTTTAGTAGCCAGAGTCCTTTCAGTGTGGAGGACAGATTGCCTGACATTTTCCCCCTTGTAATGAGTGGGCTTATTTGTACTGAGCTGTGTGCTTATTAGGCCTTGCAGGAACCTAGAGCTCAGGAAATTAGTCTCTTCCTAAAGGTTTGGTGTCCATGGGGCCCTCTCAGACAGAAGCTAGACCATATGACACTGGTTTTGATAATGAAAAAAGTCTGTGGTCACTGGTTTTGCAGAAACAGGACTTCCTAGAAAATCAGCAGTTCTAACTTCATTAAGCTGGTAGTCATTTTCCTCAGAAACACTGATATCACTACAGAAGAGGAGAAAGGGGAATTTTTTTCTTTGCCTATGGATTCATGCACATCTGTAAGTTGTGCATATGTTTGATGGAGACCCACTAACCCATCTGTGGCCAGAGTGAGCTAAAAATGTGCTGCTGCTCCAGTCCAATGAAGCATGGCCATTTATCTATGAAACAGCAATTTTCACAGAATAGTCTTAACTATTTATCATCTGGTGGGTTAGTGTGAAAAATGTTTTTATGGCTTGGGGACAATGACAATCAGTAAAAGAAAACATTCCTGTGGGATTAGATTATAGTAAATGTGAAATATGCCAATATCACATCCAAATAAATAAGGAAGAACTGAGAAAGGAGGGAAGAAATAATCTCTGCTAGCTGGATGCAGTGATGGTAACATTCCTTCCCTCTGCAGGAGCAGCTGAGGATGAGAAGCCCTACCTCGCTCCCCCTGTTATGAAATTCAGCCGCAGCCTTTCGGTCCCTGGTTCCGAAGACATTCCCCCACCTCCAACCACCTCCCCTCCTGATCCACCATACAGCAGTACATCACCCTCTGCATCTGGCCGAGTTACTCCCTCAGCCCGCTCTACCTTCAATCCCAGCACTGAGGCCAAGCTGTACTCCACTTCTCTTCATCAGGAGCCACCATATGAGCCACCTTCTCGTGTCCGTGACAAAATGTCTCTTTATCGCCAAGAGTCTGAGCAAGGAGCTGAAGGGTCCACAGCACGTGGATGGAGGGGCCACACCCCTGACCTGCGATACTATAATTTGCCCCCTCGGGCAACCAGCACCGCCATGTATGTTCCCACCAAGCCCATGCGCCGCAAAGGTCCACTAGTCAAGCAGACCAAAGTGGAGGATGAGCAGCGCCAGCAGCAGGGTACCCCTTCTTCCCAGATGCAAGCGTCATCTTTACCATCTCAGTCATCCACACAGTCCGAAAAAAGCTCCATCCCAATACCCACCATCATAATTAAAGCTCCTTCAACCAGCAGCAGTGGGCGTAGTAGCCAGGGAAGCAGCATGGAGGCAGAGACTCAACCAGAGCCCGTGGTGCCTGTCCCATCACTCCAGCTTCATAACAGCATGGATTTCACCAGTCAGTTTGGGGCAGCCCTAGTTGGGGCAGCCCGACGAGACCGTGAATGGTACAGTGAGGCTCGCCGCAAGTCTGCCCTCTTCCTCTCCACTGAGCAACCAGATGATGAGTCCCAGCAGATGCCTGTTCCCCGTCTCCGTCATTCCAAATCCATTGATGAAGGTATGTTTTCCAGTGAGCCATACATTCAGCTAAACATGGCTTCTGGCTTTGGCAGTGGTGGTGGGAGCAGCCCTAGTTATCTTCAGTCCCGCAGCGCTAAAACATATGGAGCCAGCACTACCAGTGCCTTCACTTCTGTGTGTTCAAGTTTCTTGCCACAACTCCAGCCCCATTCAACTCCTCTCATTCACCCACTGACTGGCAAGATTTTAGATCCTGGATCCCCCTTGGGACTTGCATTAGTTGCACGTGAGCGGGCTTTAAAGGAGTCTCAGTCTCAACAGGAGAGCCGCGAAGAGAGGCACTCGCGCCCATCCTCTCCACGGTTTGGGGAGGCCCCTAAAACTCCCGAGTCCCCCAGCAGTTCCATCTTGCGCCTCTGGGAGACATCAGAGCAGCAGACTCATCACCAGCTGTCTGCATCATCCCGGAAGGAGCAGGAGGGCCCCCAGCCTGAGCAGCAGCCCCCTCCCACCTCAGCTAGATCAACTCCTTGGGAAAAACGGCCTGAAGAAGGAGAGAAGCTGGAGCTGCATGTGCGTTTTGTGGAGAACTGCCGCCCAGCAGAGGAGGAAGAGGAGGAGGAGGAGGAGAGCAGCCAGGAGAGTGGGAAAGTTGAAGTGGCCGCTCCGCCAATGGAGCGAGTGGCAGAAGAAAATGGACTCCCACTGTTGGTGCTGCCCCCACCTGCCCCTTCCATTGACGTGGATGATGAATTTGTCTTCTCAGAGCCACTTCCTCCACCCCTTGAGTTCTCCAATAGCTTTGATAAACCTGAATCTCCCCCCAAAGCTGCTAGCGAGCTGCCCCCAGCAGTAGCCCCTC
Source organism: Naja naja (assembly GCA_009733165.1). Classification (NCBI taxonomy): domain Eukaryota; kingdom Metazoa; phylum Chordata; class Lepidosauria; order Squamata; family Elapidae; genus Naja; species Naja naja. Next base: position 113,155,929 of record CM019155.1, on the reverse strand, counting down.
CGGCTGCTCCACCTGCCCCTGCCACCTTAGATTCTACAGCATCCAGCCTCACCTCCTATGACAGTGAGGTGGCCACCTTGACCCAAGCTGGTACAGCAGAAACCAAGGAATCTCCTCATGTCAACTTTTCTTCTGTTGTCTCATCAATTGCCATCCCAGCAGCAGAAGCACCTGAAGCAGTAACCGATTCAGGAATTGAGGAGGTGGACAGTCGAAGTAGCAGTGATCATCACTTAGAGACTATTAGCAGCGTCTCAACGCTGTCCAGCATGTCTGGGGAGGGCACAGAACTCTTGGACACTTACATCACCTACTTGGACGGTCAGGCTTTTGGGGGGAGCAGCAGCAGTGGTAGTGGAGTAGGTGGTGGCAGTGGTGGTGGAAGCATAGACAAGAGTCCACTGCAGACCAAACTACGCTCCCGGCCATTTCCAGGCCGCTTGCCGGTAGCTACCCCTACCAGCTCCACCATCTCAGTTTCGGCATGTACTGAAAACATGTTTGCCCTCACACCTGCTCCTCCATACCACCAGCAGCCAGCAGCTGTTGAGCCTGGCAAAGAGCTGCCGCAGAAATCTCCACTACCGTGGGAAGAGCCTAAGGCATCGGCCATGTCTACCGTGAAAGCTAGCATCATTAGTGAGCTGAGCACCAAGCTGCAGCAGATGGGCGGGGTGTCGTGGTCACGACCACCTGATGCTGTGGCTCCTTTTGGTTCCGAGAGACCCAGCTCCCTGCAGAGGCAAAGGTATTAGTCGACTGGAGCAGGAGGAGGAGGAGGAGGAACAGGAAGCAGGAAGCCAGCCCCGTGCATGCTGCATCTCGTGTTTCAGTTGGGTTTGTCTCCTTTTCTCATTCTCCCGTCAGTGCTTGCTTGGTTATGATTTCTGTTGTTTTCTGTTTGCTTTTTTTGACTACCATTACATCATTTGATATGCTGGCAACACAAGGCAAGGTTGTGCCACATGCAAAGCAATTCATACTTCATGTCCAAATAGCAGTGCGTACTTATGGTACTTTGTACATATGTTTGCTGTACAACTCTGGCTTACAGCTATGTGCACATGCTGAACAATTCGTGCATTTCTCTGGTTGCTCTTATGTACAGGATAGTGTAGATTTCGAGTTCTTAGGCGCACATGGCCATTATGGGCACGATCAAGCACTCATGTCCAAAATAGCTTGATTACAAATGCATGTATGTATTTATAAAGTCCCCCTATATGTATGTGTTCACAGCTTTTTTATTGTCTGCACATGGACATATTTAGGCAAAGGTGACAGACGATAAGGATTTTACCCAAATGTTAAGTTTTGGAATTTGCAAGGTGCTAACTATCTACAGATAATGAAGTCACAAACTATGGCAGGGGTGTCAAACTCGATTTCATCGATTTCATTTTATTTGCAACAATCATTAAACGAATGCGGCTGTTAAGTGAACCCATTGTTCACAATGGGCTTTTTCTTTTTCTTTTTCTTTTCTTTTTCTTCTTTTGCCAGAAGTAAATGCTGGATTGTGGCGAAAATAAATAAATAAATAATAAAATGCAATCATGTGACCGTTAGATACTACAAACAGCGGTAAATGAAGGCCACTTGTCAAGTGCCCAAAATGCAATCATGTAGGATCTGCAGGGAAGTAGAAGACGGAAATCAGGATTGTGTTTGACCTCAGGGGGCCAAGGTGGGCGTGGCCAGGATGGGCAGGGTCAGCTTGATGTCCCTTGTGTCGGGGATACCTTTGGTGATCCGAGTGCTCTGCCAGCGAAAACTATCTCCCGAGCTCCATTTTAGGCTGCGATGGCCTACTGCAACCCTCTGCTAGCGGAAATGGAGTTCCGTTTTCACTGGCAGAGGCACTGCGGTCCTTCGCTGTTTCCAGGGTGGCCCCTCGGGCTGGATCCGGCCCCTGGGCCTTGAGTTTGACACCCCTGTTCTACGGCATACCCTTAAAAAAACCTCTAGCTATGTAGCATTAAAAAACTCTAGATATGAAGAAATGTGCCAGTAATCTTTCAGTTAAACAGAAATCACTTTTGTATTTGTATACTTTTTAAAAGGTACAGTTAATTCTATGGTTCAGTCATTTACATTAGTGAAGGGAAAAAATATTTTGCCCGATACTGGTACAATTGTGATTGAGCCTTGGAATGACAGTCATAAATTGTGCCAGTGGTTAAGCAGGTACTTGATCAATCTTATTCTATGCTTTATTTTTATTTGCAACAATCATTAAACGAATGTGGTTGTTAAGTGAACCCATTGTTCACAATGGGCTTTTTTTTTGCCAGAAGTAAATGCTGGATTGTGGTGAAAATAAATAAATAAATAAACAAACAAACAAACAAATTAAATAATATGCAATCATGTGACCGTTAGATACTACAAACAGTGGCAAATGAAGGCCACTTGTCAAATGCCTAAAATGCAATCATGTAGGATCTGCAGGGAAGTGGAAGATGGACATCAGAACTTAGCATTGAATTGTAAATACTTTTGAGGGGGAAGGGGTCCATCATAATTTCAAACAGTTGGTAAGTGAGGATGACCTATAATTCCTTTTGGAGATTTGTTGTGAAAGTCATTTTGTGCCGAAGATAGAAATGGAAAATAAGTTTGGGATTTTCATTTTAAAGGCAGCTCCTTGTGCCACCATAACCTTGTGATAATATGCAAAGCCCTTTTCCAAATTCCTGATTTCTTGAAAGATTGGTCAAGTATGCCAGAACTTGCAGGTTCTTGAGCACCAAAACTGAAAGTAATCCATTGTCCCACAAATCACCTTTGTTTTCTGCACATATGTAACTTAGACAACATATTGCAATCTTGATCGGTTTTATGCATAGCTGCATTAGCTGTAGTGAATCAGAAGATGTGCAGGCTGTGTGCTACAAACAAATATTTGCATGCATGTGTCAGTAGCGGCAAGGTTTCCTTCTTGGAGGTGAGATCTGTGTCAGAAGATGATCCGGTGTGGTGGTTTTCACATTTGTTTGGGAGGAATATTAACTTGTAAAAACAAAAATCTATCCAGCTCAGCTGGTGGAATGGAGTTCAATTAAGTTGTAAAATTCAACTCCCAAAATTCTGGAAGTCCTCTTACCGTAAAGTTCCAAGATTGGGAAACACTGTTAAATAAGGATATGAGGATACTATGTCTCCCTACTTCTGTTCCCCAGTAGTCAATAGTTAGTGCTGTTTAGCCAGTGTGACTCATAGCCTTTAGCTTATACTTCAGGGATTTGCCTAATACCCTTTAAGGCAGTCCAAATAGATTTTCTTTGTCCTATGGTGTTTTACAAGTTAACTCCATTCCACCATATATGCCTGCTGAATCCTCTTTCAGGCTTGCCATGAAACTTGCATTGCAAAGGATTAGGCCACATTCTAAAGTGTACTTCCATCAATTCCAGGTTTGAATTAGGCCAAGTATTGTCATCAGAACCAACTCAGTGTTTCATGCAAGATATTTTACTTTGGCCTTCCTCTTTACTTGGAACGCTCAGTCAGCCCAATAGTCCACAGGGAGGGGTGAAGGAGAAGAGAGGTACTTCTGTAGTCTCAGTCAGCCTAACAGCTGGGAGAGCCAAAGAGGGGAATTGTATTGTGTATAAACACAAAAGGAAAAGTTCTTAACCATACCAAATGGATTTTAGGGGGGAAAACAATTTTAAAAAATTATCAACTGTCTGTTCTGAACTGAAGCTAAAGCTTAGGGGAAGATGAATAAGGTGCAAGCCAGCATAATGAATGTTTCAGGATTCCTAGGAAGAAAGGTCCCAGCCTGATGGTAATCTGATATATTGCCCCCAACTTCCAAGGAAGGATGATAACAGTTGTTGTCCTAAACTGGTAGAAGATAGCAGGCTTTCGTTCTTTCCTGCACAGCCTCAGATTCATACATCCTAATGCATTTTGGAAGGTCAAATTCTTGACCTTCTTGGTTTTTTAGAAAAAGAATGGGTAATGGAAGAGATCCAGTAACTAATTTTTCTATCACTTACTTGCCGATTATGGGCTTATCCTTACATCTTTGTTCTTTTGTGTCATGGAATTTCCTACCCCTAATTCACCTCTTTTGTTATTAAAGCTGCTTGTGACTTTTTCTGCTCATTTAAAGTAGATGTTATGCTGTAGGCCAGTGTTTCTCAACCATGGCAGCTTTCAGATACAGTATGTGGACTTCAGTTCCCAAGATTCCCTGGGTAATGTAACTGGCTGGAGAATTCTGAGAGCTGAAGTCCACATATCTGAAAGCTGCATAGTTGAGAAACAACTATGCTGTAGATACTGCATGCATCCATACACCTATCAACATACATGATTGATGTGGACACTGGGGATCTGTAGCATCTCTTCTTTCCATTCAACACAATTATATCATAAAATCTCATTTGCTCCATTATTTCCTTCATCCACAATCACTTCAGTGCTGGGAAAATACAATGAAGTTCCTCCAATGCCGTACTATTTTCTGTATCGCAATTGAGGCATGTTTTGTATGAGTTTCTTCAGCTAATTCCTTTTCCATTGTAATGGTATTCTTTAATCCATCAATGACTATAAAGCACTTATTCCAGTAATATACGATCATGTTACATTTTTTTTTGCAGCAGTGCTCTGTATCTGCCACTGATTCCAGATTTTCCCACAGATTTCTCCCAAATTAGCAACAAGGAAGGGTTTCTTCATAATGGCACCCTTCAGGTGTGTTGGAATTTGATTCCTAGAATTCCTAACCAGGGATTTCTTCAGTAGCAATTCCAACATTGGAACTGAATGCCCCGTCTTTGAGATAATATAAAAAAAGATTAATACTAATAGATCTATTATTGTTACTGAATATTAATGTGTTTAAACATTGTATCTACTATAACCCAAAGTCTACCTTGGAAAAATATGTTAGTAAAAGATCATAGAAGTAAATTAATTGGAAGCTTCGGCTAGATTAAGGATTCCTACTCTCTTCCAACAGGGAACCTAGTAGATGATAACCATCTCACCTTCCTTTTCTTCTTTCCCTGCAGGCTCCCAGATGAGACATCCCCATCACTGATTTCCTCCAAACCTGTAAGCAGTCTTTTCCACAACTGGCCTAAGTCCCCCCAGGGCAAGCATCCCAAAAGTGTGGACTTTGACATCCGTCCTGCCCTGCGACGGGCCCCAAGTCCAGCTGCCCTGCCCAGTGAGCACAAGATTAGCCCCACCCCAAGGCCTTCCTCTCTTCCCATCCTGCCTTCTGTGCCCATCTATACTGGCGTCTTTGACCTCCGTGGTTCACCCACTTCTGGGGGTGAACATCCCTTCCCTAGCTTCCCTTCAGGCAGCCGTTCTCTGTCCCCAACCCACTTCCTGCCTCCAGCCACGGACAAGCCGTTCGGCTCCAAGCCGTTGCCTTTCTGGACTAAATACGATGTGGCTGACTGGCTGGAGTACCTGAAGCTGGGGGAACACCGTGATCGATTCCTGGACAATGAAATCGATGGATCTCATCTGCCTTCCCTCACCAAGGAAGATTTCATTGACCTGGGCGTGACGCGAGTTGGGCATCGCATGAACATCGCCCGTGCCCTCAAGTTCTTTCTGGAGAGGTGATGGGGGAAATTGCCCTGCCCCGGGGAGCCTCTTGCCTGAATGTACAATGGACCTCCACCATGGGGAGAACAAAGAGGTGGAAGGGTTGCAGCTGCGGGGCCGGGCACAGGGAAAGTGGTGAAGAGAGACCCTGTGGGGGGTGAGGGTAGAGTGGGGGATCTTGGAGAAGCTCACCAAAGCCTGCCTGGGCACCCTCACGGGTGTGCACTTTTCTCTGTTGCGTTGCCATGTAGCAATTTATCCATTTCATATATCCAGCCCAACAGCACTGACATGAGTGTATGAACCTTTAACCTGCATATCATCACTTCCCAGGTGTGTGTGTGTGTGTGTGTGTATGTGTTTATAGTTGTACACATACACTTGCTCTTCATTCTCCATCAGCATAGCCACCAGCTTTTCCAGTCAGATGGCTGGTACTAGCCATTCAGTAGTGCAACAGCTTCTACCTGCGCCCATCCCTCATCCTTTCTGTTGTTGCTGATGGCCCTTATGTAGCAACTGCTATTTGCACATCAATTCATTCAGCCATGTAACAGCTTGCTCTGTACATCTCCACAATTACCAGGATTGTTAAGTACTCTGCCTTTAAAAAGAAAAAAAAAGAGACCTGCTACAAGAAAATGAAATTTGCATATATTTCCTTACTTTGCAAAGTATTCTTTGGGGAGGGCCTCAGATCATTCAAGTGCCATACTTACTTGGTAGGAAGATTGGGTTCCTCCTCCAGATAATTACCTGTGAATTGGAATGGCTCTTCATGTTAGATAAAAAGAATTTCTAGAAATAGCTACTGAAAAGCATGGGTGCCTTGGAAGATAAGCCATCTCTTGCGTTCATCGGGTGAGCTTCAGCCTTATTAGTGATGCCAAAATTGGGCTTTTCTCTCTTTCATCTCTGTTCAGTTATATCTCATTGCCTTATTTCCATTTGCTTTTGTTCCTACTTTTCTCTTTTCACCTTTTTCTACTTCAGTTACCTCTTCCTCTTTTGCCTTCTCCATCAAGTTTATTCTTATCCTGTGTTACTCTTACTTTCGTTTTGGCTGTTTCTGCTGGAAGAAGGAAAGGGAATCTGTGTTTCTGTGTGAAAATAGTTGGTTTATGCAAATTGAGTGTAAGTTAACAGATAGTTGTTGTGTCTTATGCTGGCCAGTTTGGGGATGTGGCTTTTGTAGATATTTATATAATATCTACCTTCATACATGTGTATGCATATACAAATGGGTCATACGCAAGCATTTATTGATGGATAGGGGAGAACAGCCTAGATTGACAAGAAGGTGGGCATTGCACAGGATTTTTTTCTCCCTCCCTCCCTCTGTCCAGAAAGGATGTCTTAATTTTAATGTCTTCTTTTTTTGATAAATAGTGTAATTATTAACTGCTAGAAACTTGCTTTCTGAATTTTCAGTGGAAATAGAGAATGGATGTGGGATGATGAGCCTTAATAGCAACACCTGGCTGGCTTTGGAATAGGAAGATAAGCCACATTGGTAGATAGATGGGGCTCCTTCAGAAGATACCAAGACAGTAGACTACACTGGTACGTCACCCATCCCAGAAGAAAGCAATTTCACAATGCTACTGTTGCCAAGAAAATGGCACAGACAATGTCCATGAAGTCACCAAGAATCAAGCTTAACTTAAAATAAGATGAAATACTTGTTCAAAGTAGGTACACTGCTGTGACACTAATTCAGGCTTGTCAAACTAGCTGCCGATAGACTGGATACACAGCCCGCACAGGCCATACCCACTCCTGCTCCGCAAAAGCAAAAAAACATCAAGATACGGTCTGCAATGCGATTGGATTTTGACACCCCTGCTTCTAATCCATGGCGTGTCTTCCACTCCACAGTTGCACAGTTCTGGCTCATTGCATGTGACCTTTTTGGGAAGACAGGAAATATTTTTGATAGTACTAAACCCAGGCATAACAATATAGCTGTTGTCTGCTGGGCATGCATTGCCTATAAATGGAGGCTATTGCTGTGTTGACAAAAAAGTGGGCTTGACTTTTTTTGAGAAGCTGCACCCCAGATCAGTATTGATGAAATTCTATAGCTAGGATTGCTTAGAATTGGCATCATTGCAGGGACTGATCCCAGCATTATTGTGAAGGAAAGACCCGAGCAACCGTGGTGCATGGGGTAGTCCCTGTGATCACCTGTCCCAAATTATTTCAGTAGGATAAGAAAAACAGGAAACAGCACATGTTAATATTCCACAAACATGGCCATTTGCAAGACACTTCAAATGGGTGGGACGGTCCTTTGTGTTCTGATTTTGTTGGGAGGAGATTGAATGTGCTGATCCTACGAAAAATTTTGTGGGTAAAAGCTACATAAAAGGAAATGGCACGTTCCTTTGCTAATGTCGCCAAAACCTTGTGAAATTATGTTTTACTGTAATGATTGATTCCAATTAGATAACCAACTTAAGGAATGGATTGTGCATAGCTTAATCCTATAGTTGAGCCAAAGAAGGTGGGTTGGTTCCCATAAAATATATTGCATTTATATGACTACATGTTTCAGCTGAAGGACCGTATCCTAGATCTTCACTAGTATAAGATCTAGTAGAAAGATAGAATGTAATCTGCATTTCAAGGCATCCTTGATACTTTGTGTGGTGATCACTAATCAGAGGCATTGGCTTGCCTATAAAAAAAGCACCTGAGGGCAGGACAAGAAGCAATGAGTGGAAACTAATCAAGGAGAGGAGCAACTAAGAACTAGGGAGAAATTTCCTGGCACAACAATTAATCAGTGGAACAACTTGCCACCAGAAGTTGTGAATGCTTCAACACTGGAAAAGATGTTGGATAACCATTTGTCAGAAGTGGTGTAGGGTTTCCTGCTTAGGCAGAGGGTTGGACTAGAAGACCTCTAAGGTCCCTTCCAACTCTGTTATTCTATTCTATAATCTCAGACGCTACCAATCACTTGCTGTTAATATGATTAATACTTTCACAGAGACCACTTGAATCTCAAGTCTATATCCTTAGGAAACTTGATTGTATTTGATGCTTGTGTATTTTAGGGTTCATTAATGGACAAACTTAGGATGCTCAATAGATAATATTGAACTAAATAAATGGCTCTTCCTTGCCCCATCTCTTTCTACCACAGAGTACACACAATCCTGACCATAACAATGTGCAAATACTGTTTCTCCATATATCTTGTGGTTTAGTCCATGCATGTTATATTTCCATGCTCTTGTGCTCCTGCTCCACTTCTTGCATTCTCAGGTTCAGCAACAGGCTTCATATTAACTTTCATTTCAGAATCGCTTCCATTTGCACATGACTCATGTTTCTGTACTTCCAAATACGGAGATGTGCATTTGAGTATTTCCCCAACTAAGTTTGAAGGGAAATATCTCTTATGTTCTTCTACCTATGGAGTATCTGTGGCAACATTCTAGCTCCAGATTGTAGCAAAGACAAAAGCTGGAAAGGGACAGAATGTAGGATAGGGATAAATTCTCCCACTCTGGTCTCCTTCCATATTATCATGTTTTTCCTACTACCAACCCAAACTTGGAGTGGGGATGGGGCGGGAATCTTACATATTGACCACATATGTGCTATGGTGGAAGTATCCCTCCCCCCTCCCATATGCTGAGCTGCCAAAGAAAAAGATTCCAGTGTATGGGGGGAGTGGAGCTGTTCCATAATAGTCCCCCCTCCCTCCATACACAGAGGGCCAATGCCAGGACCCAGCAATGGGCAGCTTTTTTGAAATGTACGGTTTAGATAAAGGGGTTCTTGCTCCTGCTCTTTGCTGGGATCCTTAGTAGGTTGCTTAGTGGGAGCAGGTATACCTCTTCACTTGCTTACCTTCCCGATCCTTATGCCAGATATTGTGAGCTATGGAGAAGTCTGCAGGACTCATTCCATGGCTATAGGCCTTGTGGCAGCCCCATTTCAGCACCTCACGCTGTGACTCTACCACTAGCTGCCGCCACCACCCTGTCACATCTGGGCCACATAGCTGGCCTATTCTTGCTCCTTGGAAACTATTTTTGTGTCAGACAGCAAAGTCCTTCCCACCATCATTAAGAACATGGCGTAGCCACGCCATATTTGTGTAACATGTGGATCTTGGCGCATACATACCCATTTCCATCATGTTGGGTAACTTGCACATCTGACACCTGTTGAGACCAGCAATGTACCCTTTTCTGTTCATGATCACACAATTAACCCAGGCATGCAAAAAAAAAAATCCAACTGGTGGTAGGCCCCCTCTGCAAATAAACTTTTATATGGGCAGCCAGGATATTCACCAAACCATAAAAGTGTCAGCTTTGCTTTTATTAAACAAGAGGAACTTGTGGCCCTTGTTGGAAAATGCAGGGCAAGAGTGATGCTCAAAAAGTGCGGCCAAGGTTGCAAGAGCTTGTATCTCCAGGAGGAAGCACCTGTTTTTAGCAAGCACTCTTGCCCTGTGCCTAGCTTGGGAAAAATACGGGATCACGAAATCAATATGAGCAATTTTTCTGAGATACTGTGTGGCTCCCTGCAGCCTATAAAGGAGAAGGAAGCTGGGTCTGGACTCTGAAGGCCTCAAATGTATTTAGAGAGGTGGCAGAAATCCTTAGAAAGACTAGAAACCGCTAATAGGAATAACTAGACCACGGAATGAGGTGGGAGGGAGCCAGCCACCATGTTGATACGAGAGACAAGATGAAAGGGGTGAAACTCATACAATATAATGGCCGTGTCCATTTAGGCGAAGATACACAACAACACTGAGTGATGTTGGACTGGTCTGCAGGATATTTTGAGTGGAGGCATCAATCAATTTGCATGGCTGGGTTAACCCTTCTGATGGCAGGGCGCTGCCCTGTAGCTCTTCGTGCCTCCTCCTCAGGCTGCCTCTTGCCACATCACTGTCCCACCCACATGCGCCTCCTGTGGGTCACCCTTTTGCTGCCACATTTTGAACATGCCATGTGGCTATTTCTATTGTGCCTCCAAAAGCCACAGCTCCATATCTTGTGGCCTCATCGCTTGGGTCCAGGCATGTGGTTGCCTGCCCCTCCACAGTCCAGCAGCCACTGATGCCACACTTTAGTGCCACGTGGTGATAGCTCCCTCTCCCTTCCCCCACTGTGTGGCTAATGACGTGCTGCCGGCATTGCACCTTTATGCGACCATCTTTTCTTCTTACTCTTCTCAAAAATAAAGGGCTCTTGTCTTGTCGGACTGGTCGCACCGGCCCTTCTCATCCACAGGCCCCAGTGAGGGAGCAAAATGAAACAAACTTTAGAATGTCTTCCATAAATGATGTTATTGAGAGACAGGAAAGTACTGGTCTCTTCAGTTTCAGGCAAGGAGTCTTATGCTGCGGTTCTCAGCTTCTTGCATGGGCGGCCCACATGTGCTCACAGTCCAGCTCTGGGAAAGAGACTTTGGAAAGAGGGGTATTATGAGGTGTTGGTTTGGGAGCAAGGTTCTTGCATTTGCTAAGAATGGAAAGGGGTGAAAAATAGGAGAGGTCAAACTTCTCAGATCCTTGGAAAAGAGAACTGGTAACTGGAAATATGGAGCAGGTGGTTTGGTAGGAAAATGAATGATGGGTGGTGTGGGGGTATAAATGTCTAGTGAAAAAGAATTATAAAGATGGGGAGAAGCTAGAAGAAGGCATCTGCTCTGGAGTATTTGAATGGGCTAAACGTGGGACCAGAGGACTCCTGTTTTCAGAAGGATGAAGTAGCCATTCTTGTGTTCTTGGGGAAATGAGGCATTTTCTGCATTGCCTAAAAAGAAGGGCAAAAAGAATTACAGGCCCAGCTTATTTGTGACTTCCGCAGGGGTATTTTTGGCCAAAGAATACTGCTCCTGTCATCTCAAGTTTGTTTTTCCTCTAGAATCACTGGAACTTCATAAAAGTTGCCTCTCATCTCCCATACTATGTTTGTATGGAGGCTGTAGCTTAAAACATGAAGTGAAAGTGGGAGATAGGGTTCCTTTAGGGGCACAGGTCAAGCTTTCCCCAGGTTTTGAAAAGTCTGGCTATTTCATTAAGACAAAATACTAGTCAAGATTCTAGTCCTCGTATGAATACCAAGTGAGGCCTCACACATTTGAAAAAGTTGTTTGAGGAACTGCCTAGAAAATTTTTATTTCCTCCAAATGTTACTTGGGTTTAGCTGTGGGGGCAGCAGGACTTCTGGTCCTCTGAGGTGGAGTGAAGAAGGGGTATTGGACTGATCCTTGAAGCATTGAGAACTACAGCATTGAGTCCTTTTGCCTTAATGTATTGAAATGAAGTATGTGATGTTGACTTTGTGATTCAGGGATCCATTCCCTGGGATGATTAGTGGGGGTGGGGGTGGGGTGGGAGTGGTGGTAATGCCTGCATTTGACAGGGTTGTGTTTTGAATTTTATTGTGATTGCTGGGTGGAGACAGAGGCTGTGGAGAAGAGAGTCGGTACGTTCCCCTCCATCTCTTTTAATCTTCTCCTGTAAATCTCAAAAGGTGATCATTCTGTCCTCCCCACAAGCCAACACCTGGCCCTGTAGCATCCAGGTGTAATGTATAATAGATTCCACTAACATACAATCCATTCCCACACACATGCAAATATATATATATATCTATATCTATATATACATAACACTTCTTCATTTTTTGTTATTGCTGGAGAGAGGCCACATAATCCAGAATCAATTATTCAACTTCAGCTTACAAGAACACTGGTAAGAACACATTTTGGCTCCTGAGTGCAGAGGGGTGGCTTCCAATTCTAGTAGAATTCCACTGCATGCTTGAGATTCCTGCTGGTCTCTTCTTTGAAAGGTTCAGCTCGGTTCCCAAGTATGGAGGCTACAAAAGTGGTTGTGAGGGGGCACACATGGCCAACACCTATTCTAAAGTTTCCTCATCTCCATTGAACCTGTTTGTCTCTCTTCCTATGCTGGGAGGGTGGATTCCTGTCCTGCTAGATGCTTCTCTTTGCTCCTTCATCACAGTCATATTAGATTCATACTCTAGAATCTAGCTTGGGTTGACATTTGATGTTTGTTTTGACTTAATTCCACCTATCCTGGGAAAACTGGCATTTTGTGCCACCTTCATTCAATCTCCAGAAGTCTTTTGAACCCAGGATTCCTAGATATTCTTCCTCTTTGGTACCTTCCTTCCTGAAAGGAACTGTACCTCATGCTGTGGGCAGATTCTTTTGAAATGAATGTATTTAATCCTGTGTTGCCTAAGATTACCTTATGGCATTCAGGCAGACCTGCCTCACATGTTCTCTCTCTGTCTCTCTCTCTCTTTGTCTCTGTCTCTCTCCCCCCCCCTCACACACACACACACACACACACCACAGAACTTCCTTTATATCCTCCTCTACCAAATCCGTTATCCTGGGCTGGAGGTCCTGACTCTGCCTTCAATGCCTGTGCAGAGCAACTAATGTAATTTACTGGTTTTATTTGCAAATATAAACTTTATGGGATACAGAGATTCTCTGTAGGTGTCTTTGCATCCATTAATGTGTGTTTTGAGACAAGAGGGAGACCCTTGGCTATAACCAAATGTTTGCAATGTTCTTCACTATCGATACTTGGAACAGTAACGCAGAAAACCAGGCAGAAATAAAAAGCAATGCCCTGAATTGGGAATTTGGGGAGGCAATGACAAGAGTTTTGCCAACTGATTCTCCTGGTAGTTTGGTTACAGCTTCTGAATGCTGCAGTGAAGAAAAGGAGCAGTCGGGGTAGTTTTGCTCACCTTTTGAACTGTATCTCACTTTCAGTGCTGGCAACTCATTCACCAGTTTAGTTCAATAGCAGCACTAATACTGGGCGTGAAAGCTAAACTCAACTTATTTAACAAAGCTATATTGTAAACTTTCTCAGAACCTAAGTATCTTGATAGAATTCCTCTTGTTCAAAAATGGGTCTTCTCTCACTTGTGAAAAAAAAAGTAGAGGGTTTTTTTTCTCTCTTTCTAAAAGGGAATTTTATTCTCTCTGTGTCTCTTCAACCTTGCATGCCTTTTTGCAGGGAGTAAATGGAAAAGTCAGAATGGTAACCATAATCATGTGATCAATGCCCTGATCTTTTAAAACATCTGTAAAAAAAGGAGTGGTTCTGATTGCATGGATATGGCCATTATTTTGACTTTTTTGAAATAATATCACCCACCCACTGCCCATAGACAACCCTGCCTAAAACAACTTAAAATTTAGTGCTAACCAAATGGTGGAAACAAATTAGTTGAGAAAGTAAGAAAATAACTTCATTAAAATCTAGGAGCCCCCAATTCTGGCTTGAGAATACAATGCTGTCTTTGGAGGGGAAGAGAATAGGGGATACAGACCAAGTCCCTAGGGATACACAAGTGGTTTGCTGTATGCTAGCTTTATACCATTCCACATTCTTTTCAGTGATTCCCAGTGTCCATTTGCCCTGATGTTTGAGTCTGGTTCCTGGCTTGCAGTCATAATTTTCTATTTCCCACCATGCTTCAACTTTTCTGAGTTGGGGATCATTACAGACCATTGCAGAAAATTGGAAAAAGCGCCTTTATGGTTTTTTGCCACTGATAAGTCAGTGTAGTGGAAAAGTAAACAGTGGCCAATTTGGTCAGGCTATTTTTAAATATAAACCCAGTCCTAAGTCTTGGATATCCTGGATTATTTGCAGCATATTGATAAGAACATCTGGCTTAGAATTGTTGAATCAGAGCAAGCAAAGTAGTTGCTTAAGTTGTAGTTAAGTAGTTCTGCACAATTGAGATGAAGCTTTCAATTGTGTACACACAAATCATTCTAGCTTGTCCAGTGAAGTTGTTGTTAATTAGTTCTGTTGCCATGCCAGTATTTTACACCAAGTTACTGAACCTCTGGTTTCTATTAGAAACAAATAAGCTCCTTTCTGCCAGAAACTTGGCTATGCTTGATTTATGGAGCTCATAAGATGTCCTCCCAATGGCCTGCTTAGGCACCAGGCAGCAGATATGATCAGATTGTTACTCAAAGAACACTTGATAAGGAACCCAACAATTAGATTGAAGAGCTTAGAGTTCCTTCCCCAAATGCTTTGACTGGGGTAGGCCAGTTCTATCAAAGGCTCTATCCTTGCCAGATTTCCCTGTTCAAAGTCTCCACCACCCCCATTAGTAATGTCCCTTATCAACATTGGAAGTCATTAGATGTGCAGGTAGTCCTTGACTTACAACCACAATTGAGCCCAAAATTTCCATTGCTAAGGGAGACGGTTGTTAAGTTACTTTTGACCCATTTTATGACCTACCTTGCCACAGTTGTTAAGAGAATCACTGCAATTGGTAAGTAGTAACATGGTTGTTAAGTGAATTTGACTTCCCTATTGACTTTGCTTGTCAGAAGGTTGCAAAAAGTGATCTAATGACTCTGGGATACTGCAACCATCATAAATACATGCCAGGTCCCAAGGGTCCAATTTTGATCATATGACCATGGGGATGCTGCAGTAGTCATATGTGTGAAAAACAGTCATAAGTCTCTTTTTTTCAGTGCCACTACAACTTTGGCCACTAAACAAATGTTTGTAAGTCGAAGACTACCTGTAGTAACCTGTTCACATTAAGCATTAGGAACTGTCTAGTGTTCTGAATGAGAAATACTGAAATACAATATAGACTGAATTTGAATACAGAAGAAAAGATTGGGTGGAACAGTGAATGAAATATCTTTTATAACAAATCCCATGCAGATAATATCACTGCAGAAGAGTTCATGGCTGGGGATTACTGTTCTTCAGACTCTCAGAAATTTAGCCCAGGAGCAAGAAGACAAGCCACAAGAATCACCTAGCTTGGTAAGATGGACAACATGCCTACAATAGGTGAGCTAGTAGTTCTGAGCAGTGCGGCCCTGTGTTAATTTTTGTATGATCCTTGGACTATTTCTGCCTAATACAAAACTAGTACAATAGGGCATTTGGAAGAATCCCAAGAGCAGTAGAAGTATCCCACTGTCCTGGTACACTAATTATTTGACTACTTTGGGGGTGCTGTTTCCCATTGCCAAAAAAGTAGACTTGGAGGCACCTTGAGAGGATACTCCATTTCCATCGTCCAGTTTTAGATTAGAGGCTGCCATTCCTTACAGTTCACCCCCTTTCAATTAACCAGTTCATAACTATTCTGATATAGAAGGAACATGCAGTCATGACTCCAGTGGGAAAGCATTATTTTTAATAACATTTTGGAAGAGAAGCAGCAGAACAGAGTGCCAAGCATTTCAGCTCAGTCTGATTTCCCCAGTTACAACTCTAGAAGGTATAAATGGGTTGGACTATTGCTCCCATAGCCATTAATTATACCATGTAGTCTGGGAACTCCGAAGCAGGTGAACATCAAGGTTGAAGTAGTTGGCTCTATTGCCGATGGCAAGGATGGGGGGCATTCAGAATATAGCAGATGACCAGAATGCCAGAGGCCAATACAACATCCATATCATTGACTATAGTTTATTATAGTATTTTAAATTTATTATACATAGTACACAGTTGTACAGTTAAGACACTTGTGTTGTAATTTTTACTTTAAAATGTAATTTATTACTTTCTGAAACCAAATGGTGCTTATTCTGAAGTAAGAAATACGATTGCCTAAAGCAATCTATTATTAACATTATAATTACATTTGTGTCTAAAATTATTTAGCTGCCTGTCTTGCAGCCATGAACTTCTTGCCCAGTAACAGCTGAACCATACAGCTGGATAAGGAAAGTTGGTGGGAGGGGGGCAAACACTACTTGGGGAAGCTATATGCAAATTGTAAATCAGAACATTCAGCAATATAACTTTCTATGAAGATTCTAAAATTAAGAGTCCTCTGATAAATTTCAGATGTTAACATTTACTCAGAATAGGTCAGGCACCAGGGGGTGGATGGGAGGGAGAAAACATAACCTGTTTCAATTTTTCCAGCAATTTGCATGCATGAAAGGATTGGGTGGTTTTTTTTTAAATTAAAAATAAATAAAAACTATATCAAACAAGCAGAAATGAAGCAATGATGTTTCAATCTATACAAATTCACCATAACAGAAAAGAAAAAGTGGTCTAACACAAGTTTGGCAGCAATTGGAAATTTAAGCTGCAAGATATAGATTACCACAAATGCATGGTCTTTCTAGAGCAGTGTTTCTCAATCTTGATAACTCTTAAGATACGTGGGCTTCCAACTCCCAGAATTCTGGGAGCTGAAGTCCATACATTTTAAATTGGCAAGGTTGAGAAACATTGTCCTAGACTTTTCTGCTTTTCACACAATTAGAAGGACTGTCTTGTTCCTCAGTTTCATTGGGAAATAGTAACAGCATTTTGGAAAATAAATCTTCCCACAGACTTCACCCACAAAGGTGTGACAGTTCCTCCCAAGGCTGCCTACTTCAAAGATAGGCAGGCAAAGCAGAAAAGATGTACTTCAGAGGTCCTCTAGGGGGCACCCTCTTTCCAAACATGTCATTAGAAAGACCAAGAATAAAAACCAGGAATGTAACCTTTCAGGGGAAACATTCTCCTAACTTAAGAAAAAAAGAAAAATTAGATAGATGCACAAGCAGGACACCATCATCATGTTTTGCTTGGTTTTGGATTCATATCTTTCCTGGAGGTCAGATGCCATCCAAATGACTGGCTTCCCAGGAGTCACTCAGTGTGTTCAGCAGACGCTGGCGAGCTAAGGACCTTCGAAGGTGCATGCGATAGTCCTCCATTACCAGGTTATCCCAGCGTCGCAGCACAAAATGGTTTTCATCCAAGGTTAATCCAGAACACAACAGCTGATTCCGAGTTCGGAAATCTGATACTGTGATCAGCCACCTGCATAGGAAGACAAGAAAAGGGAGATGGCTGACGGACATGGTTTCATCAAGCTTCATTATGGAGGAAGTTTCCCCTGCTTCTTCTCCAGCACCCCATGGCTCAACAAGTTCAGAATAATTCATGGGGCCCAGTGCAATAGGCAAAAATGGCATCTGTGCCACTGGCGTAGACGGCACAGAAACAAACATAATGGAATGTGTCTGAAGCAGATCTGGCTGTTCTCAGAAGCAGACCCAAACAAAATTCCCAAATTGTTGAAGGCTAACTTCCCCACTTAAGCAAAAGCATTCAGATCTCTGGCTTTTCAGAAAAATTCAGTATGCTTCTAGGCTGAACATTCAGCTTTTATAGTATTCAATTTTACACTCCCTCCCAAGGACTACCTGCTGGAGACAGAGACTATGTCCTGGAGGCCGCCTGTGCCTTTGCCTTGATTAGAAATTTTATTCATTTATGGCGGGGCTGCATAATTTATGTCGACCTTCCAAAAGTTGCCATTCAACTGGCATGTTTAATACAACAGAAAAGGAAAACTCTTAAATACACAGAAAAATGGTAACTGGTCTGGCCTGGCCCAGATTATGCATTATTCATCTGCTAGATCAGTATTTTTTAAATTTGGCAACCTTAAGAAGTGTGGATTTTAACTGTCATAAGTCCCCAGTGCTGGCCAGGGAATTCTGGGAGTTGAAGTCCATGCCTCTTAAAGTTGTTAAGTCTGCAGAATACTAAGCTGGATTGTGTTCTGAATTCTCATGCCTTCAATTGAATGTATAATTGTAAGGAGCATAAATGAACACAACTTATTCAACTAAAATAACTGCTCAGGAACCCAAGGTTCGGTTAGTATAACACATTTAGTTTTGTCACTGAATTAACTTGTTTTTCAAATTTGCATAATATATTGAGTTATAGATTAACTAACATGGGTTCATACAATGCAGTATTTTTTTTAAAAAAGGACTAAAACTAAGCAAGCTTACTATGTTTTCTGAATGCATTCACCCAAGTTTTTGCTGGTCTGCTCAGACATGAGCAAACCCAGCTAAAATGGGGCCCTAAATGTTAGTGTCTCTCACAAGAGTAAGGACTAAAGAAGAAGGGAGATCAAATGATAGCTCCCAGATTTTATACTGTTAGCTGTTCAGAGTCACTAGACTGAGATGAGTGACCACTTGATTGATAGACAGACAGACAGAATGATAAGATGATAGGATAGGTGATTAGATTAGATTGAAGAGAGAAAGGAAGGGAGAGTGGGGGAGGAGAATTCTGGGAGTTGAAGTCCATCTTAAATTTATCAAAGATAAATTTGATGAGACTGCTGGTCAGTGAAGGAAACTACGTATTGCCTCAGCTAAGCATTTGTTTTATGATGCCATGGGCCTAGCTAGCCAAGTAAAGCTGAGTGATTAAACAGATTTGCCTTAGGCCAGAGAATTGGGAGATAGAGTAGTTGAATATCTACACCAACCTGTTCTTCCGCCCAGCAGTTCCACAAATTACATTGATGTTTTCAAATTGGATGCTGCGTAGCAGACCTGCTTCAAAGGCATTGGGAATGACGGCTTCTATGGCTGCTAGGATTTCAGCATGCTTCATCTCCTTTTCAGGCTGAAAGTTAGAAGGGATGCTCAACCATTGATGCTCCCTGCCTTCAGACACACCTTTTAAGTTGTTATGGCTTGTGTATAATAGTTCTACCCTATCTTTGTTCTTGGAGTTTTGATTTTCTGCTATTCCCTCATTTTTCCTTCACAATATCTTGTAAGGTAAGTTAAACTGAGACATTGGGATCACTCAAGATCGCTGAGTGACTGTTTTTCAATCATGTGAAATGATAATACAACACTCAGGATTCCCAGAAAAAATGGCAAACCGCTTTACCGTCCTCCGTATTTCATGCTACAGGTAGTCCTTGACTTACAGCCACTCATTTAACAATGGTTAGAAGTTACAATGGCCTCAAAAAAAACAACCTTACAACCCATCCTCTGTCACATGACTTCCACTGTTGAATGATCACAATTGGATGCTTGGCAACTGGCTCGCATGTATGACTGGGCAGCATCTTGCCATCATATGATCATGATTTATGGATCTTCCTAGCTGGCTTCTGACAAGCAAAACCAGTTGGGGAAATCAGATTTACTTAACAACCATGGTAAAACTGGTTATAAAATTGGGTCCAGTCACATGATGACATGTTTTTACAAATGCCGTAATTTATGATTCAGTAGTGGGACAGAAACAGGATTGGTCACACATGATGATCTCAGGCGTGAGCAGGATAGAAGGATAGTACAACCATCCTTGCTCTTCTTGATCTCTCAGCAGCCTTCAATACATGGTATCTTTTGTGCCAGCTGCTGGGTTTGAGGCTGGGTGGAACAGTTTTGTGTTGGTTTGTCCCCTTTCTCCAAAGTTGGTCCCAATCAGTGTTGATAGGGAGTGAAAGGTTCACCCCACAACCACACTTCTATGGCATGCCATAGGGCTCTGCACTCTTGTCTACTCCTTTTTAACATCTATGTAAAGTGCTGGTTGAGATCATCCACCAACAGGTTGAGGTA
This sequence comes from Naja naja, assembly GCA_009733165.1. NCBI lineage: Eukaryota > Metazoa > Chordata > Lepidosauria > Squamata > Elapidae > Naja > Naja naja. Next base: position 113,135,919 of record CM019155.1, on the reverse strand, counting down.
TCATCAATATGCTAATGATACTCAACTTTATATATCTGCCCCTGGTGATCCAAGTGATGCCACTTTCTTGCAGTGCCTGGAGGCTGTGGGGGACAACAGACTACAACTGAACCCTGGCAAAACCAAATGGCTGTGGGCGCATGCAGCTTCAAGAGTCGGGACTTTACCCAACTTAGTTCTGGGTGAGGTTGCATTACACCAGACAGACCCAGTTCACAACATGAGGGTTCTCCTAGTCTTGCGACTCCTGCTCGAAGAGCATTTGGCAGTCATGGCTAGGACAGCCTTTCCATAATTTTGGTTGGAGTACCAGTTGTGGCCTTTCCTGGATCAGGAATCTCTGCTCAGTCAATCAAGCCCTGGTCATCTCATGTCTGGATTACTGCAATGCGCTCCATATGAAACTACTCTTGAAGAATATTTGGAAGCTTCAACTAGTGCAGAATGCGGCAGTGTAAGTAGTTCCTGGGGTCCCTAGAATGATCTATGTTATACCACTTGCTCTGCAAATTGCACTGGCTGCCAGTCTTCTTCCGGGTGCAATTCAACTGTTGGTTATTATCTTTAAAGCCCTGCATGGCATGGTCCAGGCTACTTGAGGAATTGTCTCACCCCACTGGCACCGGCCTGCCTCACCCACATCGGCAGAGGAGGCATATTGCAGGGTCCATTGTTCAAGGAGTTCCAGATGGCGGGTATAGGGGAAGGGCTTTCTTTGACAGGGCTTTTGCCCTATGGAACATCTTATCTCCTGAGGTGAGATTGGCTCCCACCTTTCTGTACATTTGCAAGAGCCTGAGGACCTGGTTATGACAGATGGCCTGGGGCCCTAATGGGGGAACATCACATTGGAGGCGGTTGTTGAATTAAGAGCCAATCCCACTGCTCTGCCATGCATCCTATTCTCTCCTCTCTTACCTAACCCTAACTTAACCTTAACCCTAACTATACCTTGATTGGGATTTCTATTTTTATTCTTTATATTTATTTGTTAGATTTTTAATATTTGAATGCTGGAAGCCACTCAGATTTGTTTGTTATGAGATGGGCAACGAATAAATACAATAAATAAAAATGATGGAAACTCTGGTCTTAAGTGGAGGAGTACCTGTATGTTTGAATATGGAAGTTTCACTAATTTCTCCATTGGGTTCTTCCCATAAATAAGTCTATTTCCTCTCCTACCCTATCTTCTTTTTCTTTTCTAAGCAAGCTAAGCTCTCAACTAACATCATAGTGAATATCTGAATATGAGCTATGGTGATGCAGTGTTAGAATGCAGTATTACAGACAAACTGCCCATAGGAGTTCGATCCTGACTGGCTCATGGTTAAGTCAGCATTCAATCCTTCCAAGGTCAGTAAAATAAGGACCTTGATTTTTAGAAGCAATATGCTGACATTTTTAAACTGCTAAGAGAGTGCTGCATATACCACTATGGAGCAGTTTATAAGTGCTACTGCTATTTTTATTATTTTTATTACTACTACTACTACTACTACTACTACTACTACTACTACTACTACTATTGAAAAATGTCCGAAGTTAAGCCTAAATTGTTCATGAGTAAATTATAGAAAGCGAATAAACTTCTCCATAAACTTCACTCTGAGGAATTAAATTTTCTTGGTGTACAACTCAGATATCAAAAAATGTTCTCCTTTGTAAAATCTCTTAGTTGGTATAGCTGAGCCATAACCGAGTCTTGCCCAGATAGGTTGACACTGAAACTGCCGAAGTTTCTAATGTACCCCCAGACAGTATTGGCTATGACATGGTTGTTGTGATCACAATTAATTATACTTTCTCAAACACATGTTATGGGTGTGAATAGTTGCCATGAATTAAGTCTGAGTATACAACTCTGAATGGGGGGAAAATTGATCGTTTTTTAAATTACAGCATTTCTGGGTGGGTCTTTATGTCCCTCTCAGGCCTCATGCACAGCTGTGTCTGGGATTTCTCTTATTTTTTAAAAGAATAAATTAATCTACCCCAGCCAGCTCACAAAAAATGAATTTCCCACAATGCCATTATATCTAACTTCTCTCTGGGACATGGGGGAAAAAATTAAATAGCAACTGGTTTTGTCTCTCAGAGCTCTGCTCTTCTCAGACAACTTGAAAGGGCCCTGAGTCTGTCTTCCCCACTAACACTAACCGGGTTCTCCAAGCAAAGGCAAAGAGGTCGGGCAGCAGGTGGCCGAGGAAACTTGCGGATGCAAGGCATTTCCATGTCCAAGGCTTCATATTCGGCAATAATCTTCTTCAGATACTGACGCCTAATGGAGAGAAAGAAAGCTGAAGGCCATGCCCAGGCCCCATTAATAGTACCAAGTGTTATGCCTCAGAGTCATCCATTTTGATGCAGCCTCTCTCATCAGGAGAAGCTGAGAAAGTACTTCCTGACAAAGCAGAAGGCAGTTTGGCATAGAAATGCCAGCCATTGTTCTCATTGTCCGCTTGTGCTCTTTTTAGAAGCCTTTGGTTGGCCATTGCAGATACAAGATGGTGATTTGGGTAGGACTTTGCCTAACCCGCCAGACCTGAATCTAGGAGAATGGACAGTATTATGGTGAACAAGTATGGATATTTTTTCATGCTCTCCTATAGCCTCTGTTTCGATTAAAAAGCATATTGGAAACCTCAATCCAAGAACTGTGGTCACTGCCAAAATGGTCCCCACTTCCAGAACAGCACCATAAGGCTGCCACATAAGAAAGCCATATGGTGGATCAGCTACTTCTCCTTCCGAAAGGTGATATCGAGAAAAGATAAAGGGACTGAGATGTTACCAGGAGGTGGGGAAGGAGGCCCAAGACTTTGGGATCCAATGGGATGGAAAGTGGGGTAAGGGGTGCCTCAGGGTGGGGGAGACCTTTGGAGAACAACAGCAGGCCACTTGTGAACAGGAGAGATGATGCCATGCGGGCTTGGACCTGGGCCTGCACCAAGCCTCCCAGGGGCCCCCACCCACCTCAAGGCACTCACTCCATGTTACACTTAACTGCAACTAGGAGAGCAGGAATTGTGATTAAGTGAGGCAATCACATGAGTGCTTAAATTAATAACTACCACTACTTATGACTGTAATGGGCACACTTTATTACAGTCATAGATTACCTGTATTTAATAATTTTCTCTTCTGTCCCATTAAAGATTAGAATTCAGTGGCAACTTTCAGAGAGGCTCCCTCTCAAGACTTGGGAGGAAATATGAGATCCTACTCTAGTATCTTAGTATCATACTAATATCCTGTCTTACTGAGACATTGCTCTCTTGATAATGCCACTGCTCAGGAAATTACATTATAATTTACAGACCAGTGATAAATCTTCAGGGGCTCTGAAGGACTGCAGCAGGATAAAGAATATACTCTTCCTGGGAAAAGGAGCAAGGGATACTGTGCTGTAATTCAGCCCCTTCCTCTGAAATAATGTCCTTTTTCTCCCTAATGTTGATTTTTTTATCATTTCAAAGTCATACTCACGAAGTTTTTCGAGGGGGTGGGCAAGGTTGCTCCAATTCAAGAAAAAGGGAAGATACCCCTTCACTTTCAGTTTCTGGAACTGAAAGCAAAATGGTTAGTTAACGTATACAATGTAATCTATAGTTCTTCCACAAAAAAATCAAAACATGAGAAGAATCTCTTGAACCTAATCAAAAGCTCTCCATGTCCAACATGCTTTTTTTCATACTGGCGAACCAGCTGCCCTGGGAAATAGAGAAAATAAACACCATTCAGGAGTTCTTTTGGATTCACACCTTCATTTTACACACACACAAAAAAATGGTGCGCCACTTTCAGGGTTGTAAGTGGAAATAGAAATCACTAAATATATTACCTAAGTTCCTGGACAAAAAGTGGAATATAAATCTAATAAATAAATAAAACATAACACGCTACAGTATTTCTGGATAGAGCTATCTAAATAGTTGCACAAATATTTCTGTAAAGGGTTTGAATTTGAACCAAAGTTGTGTCTCTTGTGAGACTTCTCGTTTAGTTGACCTGATCAAAACATTGCACTAAAGTCCTAAACCTCAGATCTTGAACCACAATGGTAGGATTCAGGTTTGGCAACATGTACAAACCTCATGTAGACTCTATTTTCCCATATTCAACTGGTTATAGGATGGGGTAGAAAAATCCAGTTAGTTGTAGGATTAGCGAGTTTTTAATTTAGTTTTTCACAACCCTGAGTTGACTAGGCCAGATGATTATTTTATTAATTTATTTTTATCCCACCATTATTATTTTTTATAAATAACTGAAGGCAGCAAACAAATCTAATACTCTTTCTTCCTCATATTTTCCTCCACAACATCAACCTTTTGAGAGAATTTAGACAGAGAGAGTGACTGACCCAAGTCACCCAGACAATTATCATGTGTAAGGCAGGACTAGAACTGACAGTCTCTTGGTTTCTAGCCTGGTATTTTAACCACTGGCTCTGGGGAAGAATTTGGGATTACTCCTTTTATCTGAATCCCACCACAGAAATGAAGTCCTTAGCAAACCTATAAAAATAGGCTTGCATTAGTAATCCCATTGTTTAATATTTCACTCCTTTTCTTCTCAAGAGGTAGTAAGCCTATCCCAGCTCCAGCTGCATCAATCAAAATCAGGTAGATTTTAAATAAAAAACTGATTTGAAAAATAAAAATATAGGAAGTGACAGCTACACAGCTGCCCTGCAGGGACTGGCAACCTAGAGTCTAGAAAGTGGATTCCTTGTCTCCCTGGTGGGAATCTGTCATGTTATGCTCCTGGTATACAGGGATAAATATTTTCTGTGGGCGCTATGTTACAACATTCAGTTGGAAGGGTACTCAGAAATGTCAAGCTCAATCCTGAATTCTGTATCTTATCTTCAACACTTAATACTCTACAACTACAGCAATCCTGACAGACAGACCCTGTATAAGTAACTCCAATAAGAAATAGCCTATCGCTTCTGTGACCAATTTGATTTGTTATGAATCTTACTTCGAAGAGCTATTTCATAATAAGTAACTTTCCCTGTAATTTCTACCCCTTTGGATTTGCTCCAGTCCCTTTGAATAACAGAATTCATCTTTTCCATTGCCGAAGATAGTTCAATTCCATTTTCTACATGGGAACCCTTCTAATCGTATCTGTTTTCTCCCTTTAATGCAAAGCTAAATAACCTGCCGCTTTTTAACAATCCCAGAACCCTTTCTAACAAACTGCTGAGCATTATTGAAAAGTGTAGTTAAATGGAAATGTAAATCTTAGGAGGGAAAGCAACCTCTTTTTTTAAAAAAAATTCAGGCCTTTGAAAAAAGGAGGGAAGAAATCTAAGTGCAACTAGGTGGGTAATATGATTTCCCCCCCATGGGCATCAGAACTTGATCTATTGTGGATTTTGCTGTGTGCCAACATATTCAGCATGGTTGTGACCACCAAGTGTTATTCATCTAACCATCAGCACATTCTTTCCAGGGCTACTGGAAGTGTTACTGTTCGACTTGGTCTATCCAATACTACAGTAAGTGTGTGCAAAAGGCTCCAGTTTTAACCATTTGGAATGCAAAACGGCTACATGTATACTATATACTTAGCTTGTTTATTGAATGTACCCATTTAAAAAGTTACATAATACATAGTAAGCACTAACCACATGATCTGGCAGCTAATTAAAAAATTAAGCAAGTTTAAAGTTCAATTGGAGCTGCTGGTCAGCTGAATCCGGCCAACCAGAGTTTGGCAGATAATGGGGTAAATAAGTCAGCCTTTCCAAGCATATTTAACATACTTCATTCTAAATAAATGGCTGCAATATTCTTAATTACTAAATGAAATCATTTGGGGGATACAGTTTATGAATCATTCACAAGAAAAGTAAACCATAAAAACCTTGTAAAAATCATATTTACAATTCACATCTTGCATGAATATGTCTATTGGGTCACTATCAGTCCTGGTTTAAATGTATGATGTTAACATAACCAATAAGTTGGTGTCTATCATGATGGAAGTATGATTAAACTGAGTCTAAATAAAGTAACAGCATGTGCATTGGTTTATTTATTTGGTGCAATCCCTTGCCAGTTCCTCATTGGTTGATTCCATGCAGTTATCAAAACTATAAAGTCCAATGGCAGAGTTGTCCTCAGGACACATAAAAAGTAGAGTGCTTCCACTGCACCATTACAGACACCTCTGGACTGTTTGCACACCTTGTGGATATCCCTGACCTATAAAAACATGATTAGAGAACAAGAACACCTTTAGCCTGTCTTCATTTGGGGTCCAGCATACCAAGGCATAAATCTAGAACCACATTTGGCCATCATTAGAGAATCAGGTAACTTGGCATTTTCAAGGGGAGCTCTAGAAGGCTCTTTATCCATAGCGACCTAGGAACACCACCCATAAGCATCAGTTTGATCTGCCTCCTGCCTTCTTGGTTAGGCCTTAGTTCCCTGCTTCCAAGCCATGGCTTTCCTCCTCCTAATTCTTTGATTTCCTTTCCCCCATTCTAGGTTCAAGAGGGAATAGATCATTATGTTCTTAGCTGGCCTAGCAAAATAAAAGATGGAGCTGGATCATGGAAATGAGGAAGGGCTGGACAGCTGCAGCTCCTTCCAGGTCCTCAAGAGTCAAAGGGGTACTTTGAGTTCTCACCACATTCTCCTTGGCTGCTGGAACAGGATTGACACCTGGGTCCTTCGTTCTCTTCCTCCTGCATTCTTGAGGTAGAAAAAAAGACCAATAAAAATGAAGCTTGACTTCTGCCTACTCCCTTCCTCTTGCAACATGATGCATTGTTGCCTGCCCCACTCCTGATCCAAACTTCAAATATCTCCCCCAATGTGGGAAGACTCGGAGACATAACACTTTTCAGATTCTATCAGAAGTAAAACTGCTCATTTCCTCTAACAAACTATATTCATTTCATGACAAGTAATAGTTGATTCATGAACTTCCCTGCCAACCGATGTGAGCTGTTGTGCAACTTAGATTACTTTCAAGGGTCATTAGAGAAATTCAGGAAGAAGATGATGATTGCTGGCTACTAGATCTGATAAAAATATTGCATTTTCATGATGAAAGGACCCTAAATAATAGCAGGAGGATGCTAGTGCCCTCAATATCTTGTGAGTTTCCCATGGAATTTGGTTATCCTCTTGAAGCAGGCAACCAGACTAGGTAGGATCTTTTCATGTTCTTTATATTTCTTGAAACAGGAATTAATTTCCCTCAACTATCACTGAGAAAGGGAGATAAAAGGCAGTTCTTGAAAGCCATCTTAGTTGCAGATCAGCCTCATATCAGTTGGCAGGGAGGCCCATGAATCAACTGTCATATGAAATGAGTATATGCCTCCATATACTATATTTGCCGTGAAAATGTTTCCCTCCTCCCAATGTAACTTTCCTATCCTTTTTTTTTAAATCACGATCTTGATCCAAAATCATCACACTGTGCATGCAGCGTACAGACTTGCAAGGGGACAGCCCTGGTTCACATAACCAATACTTCCAATATTACAACTACAACTACAAGAACTGATTGTCCAGAAAAGCATTTAGGGCATAGAAAGAAAACAGATGCACAAAATATTCTTTATTCTAGACACATTTCCATTGGAGTGGAAAGAAAAAAAAACATCTTTTTCAGCAGGAATAATGTTGGACATACTATTTCTATTCATTCCTAAAACAAATGAAGGAAGCAGCTAACCAACACAATCATTTTCATCCCCTTGCCTCTTTCTTGAAAATGTATTTCTAAGCTGAACCTTCTATTGAGAAGCACAATCACGCCACAGTGTTGGACACATGATTTGCACACAGAGATGGTGCCAGATTCAATCCCTGACAGCCCCAGTTAAAGTAACTTTGGACAGCAGATTGTAGAGAAGAAAATCAGTTGCTGCCTGATAAGCCCGAAATCCATTTTGAGCCAGTCTGAGTGTCTGGGCAAGCCAACACTTGCTCTCTTGCTCCTATTCTTTATTCTTGGCATTGACTCTGTTTCATTCTCTATCTCTCTTCCTCCCACAGCATTTTTTCACTCCTTTCTCTCCCCTCTCAGTAGACAGAAATTATGGCACTCCTCTTTTTTTCTGTAACTTTTGTTTGCATGTGTTACAAATATGTTATATATCTTCATGTTTCCAGAGAGACTCAGATAGGGTAAGAGGCATGCATGCTGGTTTCTAGAAAAATACATGTAAAGCAAAGAATTTGGTACTCTCTAGATTAAGGAGAGCCAGTTTGGCATAATTATCAAAGCACCAGCCTAGAAATAGTGAAACTGTAAGTTCTAGTCCATCTTAAGCATAAAGTCAACTGGATGACCTTGGAACAGTCATTCTCTCAGCTTTAGGAAGGAAGAAGTGGCAAAGTCACCTCCAAAAACCTTGCCAAGAAAACTGCAGGGATGACTCCCAGCAGTCACCAGCAGTCAACAGTGATTTGAAGTTATGGGGGCGGGGGGAGGGAATAAGATTAAGGACTTATTCAATAGTCCCATTTCGACTAGTCAGAATAAGCAATTCATATTTGATGGGCGCACATTTTAATCTGGTAAAAGACAGATTCTTATGGAATGATGTATACATTTCTGGGAAATAAAGAGGAAAATGTATACAATAATACCTCATTGTCACCCATTTCATCTCCAAGATCTCCCAAATCTATGAGTGTGGTCATCACAGCATATCAATCATTCAGTACAGTAACTATAAATACTGATCTCCATTCCTGATCTCTTTCCTCTGATTCTAATCTAAGGTTTAGCCAAAACTATAATCTTGTTTTGCCAGCTGATCTTACCTCATGCTGGTTTCAAGAGATTCAGCTTCCCAGGTAGGCAACTGTGGATATTCAAATCCTAGAATTCCAGAATTCTGAACTACCTTCTTGGGAGGGGATGTTCCATTTTGCTGGACCTTGGTGGCCATGACTCCTACTATAAAAGATAGTCCTCCAGGGTGTAATTTACAATGGTATCACATATGCCATGTTGTCAAGTAGCAATGACACACATTATATAATTTACATCATTTACATAATGATGTCATGATACCTATGACATTTGTTGTGCATACTTGACAAATGGGTGATAAGAAGGAAGAATGCCTCAACATATGGCATCACATAGCCTGTCTTGAAAACAGACAAAGTCAAAGCTGGTTAGTATTTGAATGGGAAATCTTCAAGAAATCCTACAGTTCTAGGAAAGTTGAAAATGCATTCTACAAAAAGAGTGGTCAACATCTGTCTGATCACCAAGGTAAATGACATGTAAGTATCCACAAATTCAACAAGAACTGATTGGAAAAAGACAATTCAAGGAGGAAGATAACCCTTGTGGCCCACCAATAGATAAGCACAAATCAACAGGCTGAATAGACTGCCTACCCATAATTTTCAACATCAGAGTGAGACATGTTTTGACCAGACTAGGGTGAAAACACTTGCTACACAATAAAGTGTGATGTCTGAGAGTGGCTTAGCATAGTTTATAAATAATTAGCATATGTATGAACATAGCTTAATAATCTTCAAATGACTTGCAACAAATTTTAAATCAGCTAGAGTAGAGATTAAGATTTTGTTCAGAATTAAATAGAACCAAATTCAAATCCATTTTCCTCCATAAAACATGAATGGAATAATTTGGAAGAAATAATGTTATAGGGACATTTTGAGCTTCTGGAGGAAAGAAGGAATATAAAGGTAGCACATAAAAATATTACTTGATTTGCTGTCACTGTTTATGGTTACATAAATCACCATCCCATCCATTTTGAAAACATTCATGAAGAGCAAATAAATTCCAGGCAGCACCACAGCCAAGACAATAACTGCTCCCTTGCCCTGCTATGAACTAAGACTGCAGATGTTTTAATTAAGTTGGCTTTCAAAAAAACTGGCTTAGCAACACCTTTCATTGCTAAGTTATTAAATACATAGAGATTAATTTAGAGATCCCTTTAACATTTGTGGCTGGGTTTGCCAGTCATTCTCACTTATCTGAGCCCAAAAAATTAGAAGAGCCAAGACCTGCTAAAAATGACCACATCAAAAAGGCATTAAAACATTACAGATCTCAAAATGGCACTTGGAACAACTCATTAATTAAACTGAGATGAAAAACTTTATGGTAGCTGGAAGTGACAATTCTCTGTTATTGTTGTTACTACTGTGAAAGTTGCTGAGGACCACCATTTGAAAATGTTACTAGGAAATATTTTCTCTGTTCTTCCTGCAATTAGTGATAAATGAATAAATTATTTGAGTTGAATGGAGATATCTATTCAGGCCTAAAACAGATTGTTTTTCTTTAAACGCTTACTAAAACCTGCCAGTTTGCATCTGAAATTCAAGTTACAATACAGGCTTGAATTGAGAATAACAGATTTTGAAGCCTACAGAATCGGAGGAAGCCTACACAGTGCAGATTGGCTATCCCTGATTTAAAATAAAAGTGATTGATAATTTATACCACATCAAAATATAGGGATCAAAATGCCAACCAACCAACCAAAGAAAATGAGTCCTTCAAAATGGCTTCTGAATTGCACTGAGAGGGCTGGGGAAACAGAAGGATTACCTTGATGAAATACCAGCAGCCTATCAATCAAACCCAGGCAGCCATAATTAGTGAGCCCATCCTAAATATGTTTGCTCTGACATAAACTTTGTTGATTTTGGAATAAATGTTTGGTCAAGGATATCTCAGACTGCAGGCTCATTTTCATTTCCTGTCTGTAATTCAGTTATTAGATCCTCAAGGGAACAAGAATAGGCTCTTGTCTAGCCTACCTTTAACTAAGCATGCATTCTGTTTTGAACTGTAAGAATGGAAATTCAATATAAATTGTCCTCGACTTAAAACCATTTGTTTACTGAAGTGACGCACTGGCACTGAAAAATGGCATGTGACTGGTCCTCACATTTAAGACTATTGCAGACCTGTTCCTCAAGGTCATATGATCAAAATTTGGGCACTTGACAACCTGCATATATTTACAACAATTGCAGCATCTCAGGGTCATATAATTCCATGTGCAGTCTTCCCACCCAACTTTTGACAAACGAAGTCAACTAAAGTTAAATTAACTTAACAACTGTATGATTCACTTAACAATTGTAATTATTCGTTTAACAACTATGGAAAAAATGTCATTAAATCATGCACAATTCATTTAACAACTATCTTTTGTATAATGGAAATTCCATTTCCATTTATGGTTGTAAGTTGAGGACTACCTATAATAGATCATATATTTAATCTGAGTAAAAGCTTGATTTCAACATCTGGCACCAGAAGGAGGCTACCACAACTTAATGGCAAATATGTGGAGGCCACTTAGTAGCAACAGAGTGAAAGGATTCTGGATCTATTCAGCACTGGGCTTTTATAGCCTGATGTAGTAGCCCTGCTCAAGATATACCAAAGACATGGAGGCAGGAGAGACAGCTCCTGGGCCATAACAGCACCCCCACTTTTTTGCACCCCCCAAATGGGATGGATCAACATGCTCAATCCAGTTTACAGTAGACATTTTAAGAGTCAAACTGTTTTAAGCTTTGCAGAGCATATTTTGAAGAATTTTCAACCCTGAAAACCCCGAAACCTTAGTAAGAAAAATGCAATAAATGGGTGAAAAGTTTGTCCCTGCCTATTTTAGCAATATCATGGCATCAATAGTCATCACATGTGTGGCACTTGGGAAAAAATTAATTTTAATGTTATAGTTGTTGAATTTTTTAAATTTAATTCAAAAGAGTGCAGCTGCTAGCCAAATAGTTTTTTTTCCTTATGGCATAAAGCAACCAGTTATAGCTCATTAGGTATTTTTATTAATTCACATGTAAGGTTTCAAAATCATGCCTTCTCTCTGTTGTTATTCCTCTCTAGCACCTGATATTTACAAGTGAGTTGCTGCACACACCAAGCATTTTCTCTCAGCCAATCATGTCCTCTTTTAGGATTCTCAATACCATTCATTCTCTCGACAAACAGCATTTAATAACCACAGAACATGCTTACTTCCCTTTGGGCTATTTTCAGGCTTTTCCTACTTGAAGTTCTTCACACATCAGTCCAATATTTTTTTCCTGAAAAATTTAGGATGGACGTATAATGATTGACACCAGAGAGTTTAGTTTGCTTTCACTTTTGCAGAAGTGGAATGGTCTATTAGCAAGCTTATCTAATGGATTGATCCCATTCCTTCACAAATCCTTTTGAAAAACCATCAAAGCAAATGACTTCTTTCACATCTCATCTCAGTTTATTCCCTGTGGAAAATCTCTAACTAAGTAAGTCTTCTTGGATGTTTATGATAATTGCCTTCTTTAGCAAGTATTATGAGACAGGAAAATGAGAAGATCTTCTCTCTCTGATGTTGGTGGGAAGTAACTAAAGTTCTTGCTGTTTTCTCATGTTGAGGATAAAGTATTTGGGAATTCAGCCTTGAGCAGACCTAATGATACACTGGAACACAAGAAGATGGATAGTGATAGGGAATGAGGTAGCAAAAAGAGCTCATTTCAGTCAGGGAGGCCTGGGTTGAAAAAATATTGTCCTGGATGAATGAGACATACCACCACTACCCTACCTTCCATAAAACTGTTTCTTTCATCCTCCAGAAAGCAATAGTTTGTCTGCTGGAGAAGTATTATTTCCTGTAACTGAATGCTTTTCCTGCTGCCAAATTTTGTCTCTCATCACTCTGTTTCTGAGCCAACTCACATATCCAGCCTGAGCTACTGTGGATTTCTAGAGCTGTACAGTAGATCACATGAGATTGAAATCAATGGTGCACTGTGTCTTCTTCTTCCTGTCTGGTTACAGCTCAGCTTGCCTGGTATAATAATGGTAGCTTTGCCACAATGCAAGAGAAATAGGAAGCATTCTCAGAATGACAATTATGTGTGAATAAACCGTTCTCCTGTTTTTTATTATTATCAGGTTAGATCAAGGGTCAGCCTCAAATAAGCAACTGTGGTTTCAGGGGATCACATCATAGGGATAATTGTCTCAATCTTTTGCAGCAAAAACACTAAGAGCCTTTCTTGGGGCATCTAAGAAAACGAATGGATAAGCTTTGCATTCCATTTCTGAGTACACTAGCTCATGATTACCCAGCTGCTGTGTTTACAGAATATCCTACTCCTGAACAAATAAATCATATTACAGATTAACAAGATAGCCCGGTTCATATCATATGCAAGACAAGGAAGAGGCAATATAAAACATCTCAACTGTTAAGTTTGCATGAATAGTCAGACGCGAAGAGCTTCAGCGAAGAGTTTATTAAGTGACTACAGCTCAAATGGACCCCACTTGGCTGGGCTATGGCTGCTTCGTATAGCCAGGAGCCGCAGTTGCCAGCCAATCAGAGTGCAGGGTTTTTCCTGCACTATTTAAACCAATACCATTTGACATTTTACAAGAACAGTTCAAAATAAACCAATAACATTTAAACCTACATACATAACACCCCTCCCCACTAGTTTCAGTCCATACCAAACCCCAACCTATCTAATGTATTCTTTTAAATAGGTGGGGCTCTTGCGTGTACGTTGAGACCTTCGTGGTTCAGAAGTTTTTACATTCTCACCCAGTGAGAGAGGAAATGTGTCTGCTGACATTTCCCCATTGGGACTTCCTGTGAAAAGACCCTGTTTGACTGTTAGAATCTGGTCTCTCCTCCCAACCCATCTCCATCCCAATGTCAGCACCCAAGTCAGGTAGTGATGTGCAATCTTCCACTTCTAAGGATGGATTTTGGCATTGTGACAGGTTTTGGGATGGTTCCTGTCGTAATGGCTCGTTACACATGGGGTTGATTCTTGCTTGCTGATTTTCCTCCTGTTCCTCCCCTTCCCCCCTAGAATTGACATCAGGTGAGGGAACTAGAGAGAGACAAGGGTGATGTTCCTGAGAGAACCTGGATCTAAGTTGATCAATGTGCCTGCTCCAGAGGAGTCCATCCTCTGTTTGCACCCTGTAGAACGAGGGCCTGTGATCTGAGTTATCTCAGCAGGAATCCACAAAGGTTCACCTATGAGGTTCTTAGCATAAACAGAATCACCCACACTGAATGTGCGAACTTTGGAAGTGGAATCTAGTGGTGCGTTGGGTGCATAAGTGGGATGAAGGCGGTCAAGGGAAGACCTAAGTTTCCTACCCATCAACAACTCTGCTGGGGATAAGTTATTAGATGGGTTAGGAGTGATGTGCTGAACACTAAGAAGTTTTCAACTTTCTCAGTGATGTCCCCAGGACCCAGTTGCTGAAGCTTCTTTTGGTAAACCATGCATTCAGCCCGGCGTTAGCGAAGGGTGCCCAGGGGCAGTAAGGGCATGTCTGATACCCTGTTGTGCTAAATAGGATTCAAAAGGTTGGATGTAAGTTGAGGGCCATTGTCAGAGACAAGAACATCAGGTAACCTGTGGGTTACAAAAAATTTTCTGAGCTGCTTGATGACAGCATCAGTTGTGGTGGATGCCATGGGAAGTACCTCTAGCCATTTGGAATATGCATCTACTATAATAAGAAAAGTGTGCCCTCTGGTAGGGCCTGCGAAATCAATGTGAATCCTAGACCATGGGCCCCTAGGACATTCCCATTCCTGTGTGGGGGGTGAGGTGGGGCAGGCCTGACTACCTGACAGTTGGGACAAGATGCAACCCAGTTTTCAACCATTTTGTCAATACCTGGCCACCATACATAACTCCTGGCCAATCCTTCATCCTTACAATACCAGGATGACCCTCATGTAACATTTCCAAAACCTCTCTTTGCAGTTTTGCAGGAATAACCACCCTGTTACCCCACAAAATACATCCTCTTAATACAGATAATTCAGTTTGCCTGGACTTAAAAGGTTGGGCAAGGTGAGGTAGATCTTGAAGAGGCCAACCTTTCTTAATCCAGCCTATAACAGGAGCCAACACAGTGTCTTTGGCAGTCTCTCTGGCAATTTCAGCAGCATGAACTGGAAGCTTGGCAACAGTTTCTAGGAAAAAGGTGTGTGTTTCAGGTTCAAAGTCCTCCTTGTGGCAAGGAAGTGGGCAATGACTCAGTGCATCAGCATGTCCAATGTCCTTGCCAGGCTGGTGGATAAGTTTGTATGAATAAGCTGCAAGAAATTCAGTCCACCTCAGCATTCTTGGTGACAGGATAGTAGGTGTAGGTTTGTCTCCTGCCACAATGCCTAACAGAGGTTTGTGATCTGTGACAATGGTAAATGTTCTCCCATATAAATACTCATGGAATTTCTTGACAGCTGCAACAATTGCCAATGCTTCCTTGTCCAGTTGGCTGTAGTTCCTCTCTGCTTTGGTCAAGGTGCGTGAGTAAAATGCAATAGGAGCTTCCCTCCCGCTGGAAGCCTGTGGCTCAACCCCCCCCACTCCAAAAGGGGATGCATCACAAGTCAGTACAACAGGCAAATTCTCAGAGAACTGTATCAGTACAGCATCAGACGTGATTAGTCTTTTAATACTGTTAAATGCTGATTGTTCCTTCCTCCCCCAGACCCAAACAAACTTCTTATCAAGTAATCTGTGTAAAGGTTCAGCAGTAGTTGCCTTTTGAGGTAGGAACATGTGATAAAAGTTAATAAGTCCAAGGAAGACTTGCAAATCTGATTTGCATTTAGGTCTAGGGGGTTCTTTGATTGCTTTAACTTGGCATCTGTAGGGTGGATGCCATGCTTATCAATCATGTAGCCCAGGAACTCAACCCTGTCAGTCTTAAGAGTGCATTTTTCTTCCTTGACTTTTAACCCCGCTTTCCTGAATCTGGTAAGGACTTCTCTGAGTCTTTCTTGTAGCTGAGTGTCATTTTCAGCAGAGATTAACACATCATCAAAGTAAACTACTGCCCTGGCAGTCCTTGGAGCATTCTTTCCATAAGGCTTTGAAAGATGCCTGGTGCCACGCTTACTCCAAATTGTAACCTTTTACATTTGAAGGCACCTCTATGAGTCACAATGGTTTGGGCCTCTGCAGTGGCATCATCAACTGTTAGTTGTTGATATGCCTGGGCCAAATCCAATTTGGCAAAGACTGTACCCCTGCCAAGTGAATGTAGTACATGATGCACCACTGGAACTGGATATGCGCTCTGTTGAAGCTCATGGTTCAATGTCCCCTTATAGTCTCCACAGATTCTTACTGACCCATCAGCCTTGACTGGTGTGACTATGGGTGTCTCCCACCTGGAGTGGTCAGTGGGCTCTAAAACTCCTTGAGCTATTAGTTTGTCTAATTGTGCATCAATTTTTTCCTTTAAAGCAAATGGAACCCTTCTGGGCTTTAAACAAATTGGTGGCACCTTGGGATCTAGGTTGAAAGTGATAGAGGTCCCCATATACTTGCCCAATCCTTCCCTGAAGACCTCTGGAAACTCAGACTTCAAGGCCTCCTCCCATTCAGAGTTGCTCGTGATTGATGCCAGTCACCTCGATGCCTAGTGGCTTGAACCACTCAAGTCCCAGCAAGCTTGGGCGATCCTTGTCCACGATGGTCAGGGGCAAACGTTTAGTGTGGCCTTTAAACTTCACGTTGAATTCTCTTGTTCCAACTACTGGAATCTTGTTCCCTTGGTAGTCTTTAAGAGTCAGTGCTTGCTTCTGGAAATGTTTTTCTGAATGTTGGGAAGTAGCCTGTGAATAGTGTCCCATGACACCATAGATAAATAACAGCCCGAGTCCACTTTCATTTGGCAAGGCCTTCCTTCAATGAATACCTTCACATGTACTTTTCTGCTTCTCAAGGGTGAAGAATGACCAATGGTGATTGTTTGATGAGTTTCATTCTTTCCATTTGCTTCTGAGTTGCGCCCCATCTTCTCAATGAAATTCTTGGGCTTGAATTCCTTCTCAGGGAATTTCTTCCTACTAGGTGGAGTTCTGGATGATTTGCAGACTCTTGCTAGGTGACCTCCTTTCTCACAGCATAGGCAGATGGTGTCTAAAAACTTGCATTCAGTGCGGGGTGGCCCCCACAGCCTCTGCAATAAAATTCTTGCCTCTTTTTCCAAGGTCCTTCCTTTTCTTCTCCATTCTGAGTCTATAAATTCCTTCCTCCACCTCACTACAGTCTGAATCAGAGTCTATTTGCTCGCAATGGGTTGTTGTGGATTTTTCCACATCAGAGTGGCTTGAGGCCTTGTTAATTTTTTTCATGGCTGCTGCTGAGGACTTGGTGGCTTCCGCTGAAACAGCTTCCTCTATGGCCTCCTTAAATGTGATCTTAGGTTTCATTAGTAATTTGCTCTGTAAGACCTTATCTTTAAGGCCTAGAACAAACCGATCACGCATGGCCTCTTCTAAATTGGTAAACTCACAAGCACCCCCAATGTCCCTTAAACTTGCCACGAACGTCCCTTAAACTTGCCACGCTTTCCCCTTGATCCCGACGGTAAAACTCGTGTCTCTTAATGAGGCACGATACTTGTGGGTGTAATGGGCTCTTAAAAGCTTTTCCAAATCAGGCCATTCCATTACCTTCAAGTCTGCAGCTCCCGCCAACGCCTTCGCCATCTTGAAGACTGCCGGACCGTAGTGCATGAGAAATACCGCCCTCTTCCGCTTCTCGGGGATATCAGCGAGGTCGTTTCCTTCCAAGTACATCTGGAAGCGATCCGCTACGATTCCCAGTCTTCGCCGCCGGATCGAACGGAGCTGGGGGGATGTTCAGCGCAGCCATCTCGCTCTTCTGCTTGTCTTCCGCGTCGTCTCTTCTTCAGGGCAATCCCATCCTCGTCGCCAGTGTTAAGTTTGCATGAAGAGTCAGACGCGAAGAGCTTCAGTGAAGAGTTTATTAAGTGACTACAGCTCGAATGGACCCCACTTGGCTGGGCTACGGCTGCTTCTTATAGCCAGCAGCCGTAGTTGCCAGCCAATCAGAGTGCAGGGTTTTTCCCGCACTATTTAAACCAATCCCATGTGACATTTTACAAGAACAGTTCATAATAAACCAATAACATTCAAACCTACATACATAACATCAACCTCCTGGTCAATCTGCTTAGTAGATTGCTTCTGCCTCAATATTCAATAATCCCAATTGAGTTAGTGATACAAAACACATATTACTTCTATACCTTGCAACTTTAAACTGTATGGACTCCAACTCCCAAGATTCCCCAGCCAGCATGAGAGAATTAAGCTTGCAGCTTTAAGAAATATGGGCTTCTGGGGGTTGAAGTTCACACATCTTGAAGTTGCTAAATTTAGAAATGCTGCTCTACAGCCTCAATTCTTCCAGCTGCCACTGAGGCAGCTTTTATGGCATAAAAGAATTCTCTAGGTCTATGACAGGAACAATTAAAAGTTACCATTGCCCTCTTCCACTACCCATCTCTCATCTAGAGGGAGAGCAAACATTTCTATCTTAGTCACTTCTAGTCCAAAATCATTCACCAAAATCTACTTAGTCATTTCTCTTCCACAACCAATATCTTTGGTGCAGTAGATGGAAATCATTGCCAATATCTAGCACACATGGCATGTTCTCCTTTTCTTCTGAGTTCTACTTCCACATGCAGGAGACAAGATGGTTACTGCCCAGAGCAATGGGCTCTGTGATAACTGCACAAAAACTGTGTGGAGCTTTGATTGCATTTTTGCAACCACCACCTTGCCTTTTTTTTTAAGGATATCCTGTTGGGAAAAAAACTGCTTTATACAATCAAAGCATGCTTTGTTTCTGAAGATCTGGATTTTCTGAGCAATTCAGAAATTATCTAATAGTAAAATCTACATTCCTAACAATGCTTGGTGAAACAGCTCTTGGCAGAGTCTAGTTTTCATCACCTGAGATTTTCGTTAAATGGGATTGAAGAAAAGATCATTTTCAGAAACCAAAGTTCAATTCAATTCGTTATTTGGGGGAGTACCAAAAGAATCTGCAGGGGCTAACACTTTCATCAAAAGATAGATTTAACACTGCCATCAACTCAGGCTTCTCATATGTATAGGCAATGACATCACGTGTGGACAAAAGAATAGAACTAATGTTCTGATTCATTCGTTGCCTCTAACCTCTCTCCCCATGATGCTCAGTTAAGGCTGCTTCTGAACATTGTTGTGCGAAAACTAAGGTGTTGTCACACACCCAAACATGTGTGGGAAGAAATATCCATCTGCTTCAGTTCCAGGCTGGGAGGAAGACACTGGAAACATGGAGGCTGATTGGAAAGATGGTTAATTGATGAAGCAGAACCACGTGGGTTTGTGGTTCTGGGCAGCTGACCAAATGGAGTTAAGAGTGGGTGGTTTTTATACCTTCTTTGGGCTTTGTATTTGAGTTTCCTGTTCCTGTGCAAGAACATGTCCTTTAATATTCCATTGGTTGTTGTCAGATTCCTATGGGGTCATGTAGGGGTTATATAGGGGTCATAGCTTGCTCTATAGGCAAAAGAGGAAATGCAAACCCTAGGTGTTTGAGCTAATTTTGTCAACCTTTTGTTTGTTGCTTATCTGAGTTTCTGTCTTGACCCAACCTTTCTGGATGGACTACCAAATCTGCATTTCTAAAAGTTGGCCTCCTTAGCTTCTGCTTAGGACAGGGAATTGGGACTGGTTTCTGAATAGGACTGGCCCAAAGTTTCTTAACAGAGGCACAAAATATCTGCTGAGGGCCATTCAGAAAGACTGAGACTTCTTTCTGCCTTAAAAACATGTTTCTCCATTAGGGAAATATAATATTTTGCCTTTTTAATATTTCCCAAAATAGTTCATTCTTCTGGGGGGGGGGGTGTTGACTTTCTACACATGTATGCCTGCACTCACACATGCATCCTTTTGTGGCCCTTTTCCTCCACCAGACAGATGAACATGCTTCTGAAATTTCTGAGAAGTATCAGGTAACTGTGATGATAGATCACATTTCCAGAGATCATAGTATTGTAGGATAAGTACCGGCCAAAGATTACCTTAATAACCTTAGCTAGGTCAGGCAAGTGTCTCCTTGGTTTATTAGGTAAGGTAGAATCTATTTGTTACCATGGAAACTAAGTAGACTGGTTGGTTGCTGTTAAGAGTCGGCTGTAATGATGATTTGCAAATCATTATAACAAAAAGCCTGAAGTCCAAATGCCGAATCAGGAAGAACTAGAAACTGGGTCTTTGGATTCATATGAGCCCATTACATTTTTGGGATGTTCTCTGTCCCCATGGAGAAGTGGGAACTGGGGATTTTGATTTATTGTTGAAGCAGTCATCTCAAAGCTTTACCCCTCTTAACCTATGTCATTATTTATAAAATGTATATGTAAACAAAATGTTAAGTTTGCATGAAGAGACAGACGCAGAGTGCTTCAAGCTCTTTGTTTATTAGTGACTACAGCTCAGAACGAACCCACTTTGGCTGGGCTGCGGCTGCTACTTATAGCCAGCAGCCGCAGTTGCCAGCCAATCAGAGTGCAGGTGTTAAGTTTGCATGAAGAGTCAGACGTGAAGAGCTTCAGCGAAGAGTTTATTAAGTGATTACAGCTCGAATGGACCCAACTTGGCTGGGCTACGGCTGCTTCTTATAGCCAGCAGCCGTAGTTGCCAGCCAATGGGAGTGCAGGGTTTTTCCCGCACTATTTAAACCAATCCCATTTGACATTTTACAAGAACAGTTCAAAATAAACCAATAACATTTAAACCTACATACATAACACCCCTCCCACTAGGTTCAGTCCATACCAAACCTAACCTATCTAATGTATTCTTTCAAATAGGTGGGGCTCTTGCGTGTACGTTGAGACCTTCGTGGTTCAGAAGTTTTACATTCTCACCCAGTGAGAGGAAATGTGTCTGCTGACATTTCCCCATTGGGACTCCCTGTGAAGAAGACCCTGTTTGACTGTTAGAATCTGGTCTCTCCTCCCAACCCATCTCCAGCCCAATGTCAGCACCCAAGTCAGGTAGTGATGTACAATCTTCCACTTCTAAGGATGGATTTTGGCATTGTGACAGGTTTAGGGATGGTTCCTGTTGTAATGGCTCGTTACACATGGGGTTGATTCTTGCTTGCTGATTTTCCTCCTGTTCCTCCCTTCCCCTAGAATTGACATCAGGTGAGGGAACTAGAGAGAGACAAGGGTGATGTTCCTGAAAGAACCTGGATCTAAGTTGATCAATGTGCCTGCTCCAGAGGAGTCCATCCTCTGTTTGTACCCTGTAAGAACGAGGGCCTGTGATCTGAGTTATCTCAGCAGGAATCCACAAAGGTTCACCTATGAGGTTCTTAGCATAAACAGAATCACCCACACTGAATGTGCGAACTTTGGAAGTGGAATCTAGTGGTGCGTTGGGTGCATAAGTGGGATGAAGGCGGTCAAGGGAACCTAAGTTTCCTACCCATCAACAACTCTGCTGGGGATAAGTTATTAGATGGGCTAAGAGTGATGTGCTGAACACTAAGAAGTTTTTCAACCTTCTCAGTGATGTCCCCAGGACCCAGTTGCTGAAGCTTCTCTTTGGTAAAACATATCATGCGTTCAGCCCGGCCGTTAGCTGAAGGGTGCCCAGGGGCAGTAAGGGCATGTCTGATACCCTGCTGTGCTAGATAGGATTCAAAAAGGTTGAATGTAAATTGAGGGCCATTGTCAGAAACAAGCACATCAGGTAACCTGTGAGTTACAAAAAGCTTTTTAAGCTGTTTGATGACAGCATCAGTTGTGGTGGATGCCATAGGGATAACCTCTAGCCATTTGGAATATGCATCAACTATAATAAGGAAAGTGTGCCCTCTAGTAGGACCTGCGAAATCAATGTGAATCCTGGACCATGGGCCCCTAGGACATTCCCATTCCTGTGTGGGGGCGAGAGGTGGGGCAGGCCTGACTACCTGACAGTTGGGACAAGATGCAACCCAGTTTTCAACCATTTTGTCAATACCTGGCCACCATACATAACTCCTGGCCAATCCCTTCATTCTGACAATACCTGGATGACCCTCATGTAACATTTCCAAAACCTCTTTTTGCAGTTTTGTTACCCCACAAAATACATCCTCTTAATACAGATAATTCAGTTTGCCTGGATTTAAAAGGTTGGGCAAGTTGAGGTAGATCTTGAAGAGGCCAACCTTTCTTAATCCAGCCTATAACAGGAGCCAATACAGTGTCTTTGGCAGTCTCTCTGGCAATTTCAGCAGCGTGTACTGGAAGCTTGGCAATAGTTTCTAGGAAAAAGGTGTAAGTCTCAGGAGCAAAGTCCTCAGTGTGAGAAGGAAGTGGGCAGTGACTCAAAGCATCTGCATGCCCAATGTCTTTGCCAGGCCTGTGGATGAGTTTGTATGAATAAGCAGCAAGAAATTCAGTCCACCTCAGCATTCTTGGTGACAGGATAGTGGGTGTAGGTTTGTCTCCTGCCACAATGCCTAACAAAGGTTTGTGATCTGTGACAATGGTAAATGTTCTCCCATATAAATACTCATGGAATTTCTTGACAGCTGCAACAACTGCCAATGCCTCTTTATCCAATTGGCTGTAATTCCTCTCTGCTTTGGTCAAGATGCGTGAGTAAAATGCAATAGGGGCTTCTCTCCCGCTGGGAAGCCTGTGGCTCAAACCTCCCCCCCACTCCAAAAGGGGATGCATCACAAGTCAGTACAACAGGCAAATTCTCAGAGAACTGTATCAGTACAGCATCAGACGTGATTAGTCTCTTAATACTGTTAAATGCTGATCGTTCCTTCCTCCCCCAGACCCAAACAGACTTCTTATCCAGTAATCTGTGCAATGGTTCAGCAATGGTTGCCTTCTGAGGTAGGAACATGTGATAAAAGTTAATAAGTCCAAGGAAAGCTTGCAAATCTGTTTTGCATTTAGGTCTAGGGGCTTCTTTGATTGCTTTAACCTTGGCATCTGTAGGGTGGATGCCATGCTTGTCAATCATGTAGCCCAGGAACTCAACCCTGTCAGTATTAAGTGTGCATTTTTCTTCCTTGACTCTTAACCCCGCTTTCCTGAATCTGGTAAGGACTTCTCTGAGTCTTTCTTGTAGCTGAGTGTCATTTTCAGCAGAGATTAACACATCATCAAAGTAAGGTACTACCCCTGGCAGTCCTTGGAGCATCCTTTCCATAAGGCTTTGAAAGATGCCTGGTGCCACGCTTACTCCAAATTGTAACCTTTTACATTTGAAGGCACCTCTATGAGTCACAATGGTTTGGGCCTCTGCAGTGGCATCATCAATTGTTAATTGTTGATATGCCTGGGCCAGATCCAATTTGGCAAAGACTGTACCCCTGCCAAGTGAATGTAGTACATGATGCACCACTGGAACTGGATATGCGCTCTGTTGAAGCTCATGGTTCAATGTCCCCTTATAGTCTCCACAGATTCTTACTGACCCATCAGCCTTGACTGGCGTGACTATGGGTGTCTCCCACCTGGAGTGGTCAGTGGGCTCTAAAACTCCTTGAGCTATTAGTTTGTGCATCAATTTTTTCCTTTAAGGCAAATGGGACCCTTTTGGGCTTTAAGCGAATTGGTGGCACCTTGGGATCTAGATTGAAAGTGATAGGGGTCCCCATATACTTGCCCAGTCCTTCGCTGAAGACCTCTGGAAACTCAGACTTCAAGGCCTCTTCCCATTCAGTGTTGCTCACGTGATTGATGCCAGTCACCTCAATGCCTAGTGGATTGAACCACTCAAGTCCCAGCAAGCTTGGGCGATCCTTGTCCACGATGGTCAGGGGCAAGCATTTGGTGTGGCCTTTGAACTTCACGTTGAATTCTCTTGTTCCAACTACTGGAATCTTATTCCCTTGGTAGTCTTTAAGAGTCAGTGCTTGCTTCTTGAAATGCTTCTTCTGAATGTTTGGGAGTAGTCTGTGAATAGTGTCCCATGACACCATAAATAGGAGCCTGAGTCCACTTCCATTTGGCAAGGCCTTCCTTCAATTAGTACCTTGACATGCACTTTTCTGTTATTGATAGAAGAAGAATGACCAATAGTTACTGTCTGATGAGTTTCATTCTTCCCCTTTGCTTCTGTGCTGCGCCCCATTTTCTCACTGAGGTTGTTGGGCTTGAATTCTTTGTCAGGAAACTTCCTTCTGTTGGGTGGAGTTCTGGATGATTTGCAGACTCTTGCTAGGTGTCCTCTTTTTTCACAACGGAGGCAGATGGTATCTAGGAACTTGCATTCAGTGGGGTGGCTTCCCCACAACCTCTGCAGTAGAAATCTTGCCTCTTTCTTCCCAGGTCTTTCTTTTTCCACTCCATTCTGAGTCTATAAATTCCTTCCTCCACCTCACTACAGTCTGACTCAGAATCTATTTGCTCACAATGAGTTGTTGTGGACTTTTCCACATCAGGATGGCTTGTGGCCTTGTTAATTTTCTTCATGGCTGCTGCTGAGGACTTGGTAGCTTCTGCTGAAGAGGCCTCTTCTATTGCTTCCTTCAGCGTGATCTTAGGTCTTAGTAATAACTTGCTCTGAAGCACCTTGTCTTTAAGGCCCAGAACAAATCGATCGCGCATGGCCTCTTCTAAATTGTTAAATTCACATGCACCCCCAATGTCTCTTAAACTTGCCACAAAGTCGTTTACATTTTCACTTTCCTCTTGATCCCGACGGTAAAACTCGTGTCTCTTAATGAGGCACGATACTTGTGGTGCGTAATGGGCTCTTAACAACTTTTCTAAGTCAGGCCATTCCATTACCCTCACGTCTGCAGCTCCCGCCAATGCCTTCACCATTTTGAAAACTGCCGGACCGCAGTGCGTGAGAAAGACCGCCCTCTTCCGCTTCTCGGAAATGTCGGCAAGATCGTTTCCTTCCAGATACATTTGGAACGATCTGCATCGTCTCCCAGTCTTCTGCCGTCGGATCGAACGGGGCTGGGGGCATGTTCAGCGCAGCCATCTCGCTCTCCTTCTGTTCCACATTGCCTTCTTTTTCAGGGAGATCCCACCTTCGTCGCCAGTGTTAAGTTTGCATGAAGAGACAGACGCGGAGTGCTTCAAGCTCTTTGTTTATTAGTGACTACAGCTCAGAATGAACCCACTTTGGCTGGGCTGTGGCTGCTACTTATAGCCAGCAGCCGCAGTTGCCAGCCAATCAGAGTGCAGGGTTTTCCTGCACTTTTTAAACCAATCATTTCTTACATTTTACAAGAACAGTTCAAACTAAACCAATGACTTTAAACCTGCATACATAACACAAAACACATATTGTGAAATGCAGGAAGCCTCTTTGCAAGGGAAATGAAACCTGCCTAAGGGCTGCAAGTTTAGGATGTTTTCAAGCTCAGAGAACTGAGAAAAGGATATGCAGGTGAAACTGCCTTCTAGCTTGATAGACTTTTACTTCTAATCCAGGAGGGAAAGGCCATAATCAACTTCATCCATACCCAACTTTCTTTGGCTGCAAAGCAAATCCTCTGATCCCATTTATGCCTTAAGCAGTGTTTGCTGTCTGGCCTGACAGTCTAAGGAAAAGCTTCCTTCTCCATTGCAAGAGGGAGACCTATATATTGGTAGCCAGTTTTCCTTCTTTTTTCTGTTTCCATCCAAAGAGCTGCCCAAAGTGGAGGAGAAGTGACTGATTGACTGGCCTGTTGCCATGGTTATGGTTGCTGTAGAAATAAGGGCTGTACTCCTGCCCTTCTGTCTTAATTTTGAATTCTTCCAAGCAAAGACTTGGTCTCCCAAGGGTGGGAAAGGTTGTGTGTTGAGAGAGAGGGCTGAGAAAGCTGTTCCTAATGGAGATGTTGGAAGAATTATCCTTCTGGGTTGAGTTCCAAGTGGGGGAAAAGACACTGGAAACATGGAGGCTGTTTGGAAAGATGATTTAATGGTGGACAGGACCACATGGTTTGGAGCTCCAAAGTGAAAAGGATGATCACATGCTTCAAGATGTTGGGTGAATGAAGAGAAGGGCGGGCCAAATGCTGAGAGACTCTTATATACTAATAAATTCTGAGATAACGGCAGGGAACAACGAGGCAAGGCAAAGCTAATCGGTTGCCAATGGTTTATTAATGCTAACAGTGAACAACTCAACTGACCATACGGCAACAATGAACAGGGAGTTTGACAGCTCTTATATACTAGCTGCTTTGGCCAGGCAGCCAATCAGCTCTCAGGATAGAGTCCTCTGTCTGCTCTGGACTGGAGTGAAGACTTTGGACACAACATATACCCTCTGTTGGGCCCCACCTTAGTGTTTCCTGTTCCTGTGCAAGAAATGTATCCCATTGGCTGTCCCATTGACTCCCGGGGGGGTGGGTGGGGTCTTAACTTTGTAGGCTTTGTCTGGACCACATGGCTTCACCTGAGTGTTGGCTGATACAATCTTCCCAGGCCAGGTGGTGAGATGGATAGAGCCTTTATTATATAGAATACTCTGGGCTAGGCCTTAATGGCCCATTAGCAAAGGGTGGGGGGGGGCTGAGTTTCTGCCTCTCTGAGATGAGTTTCTGCTTCTGAATTTCTACTCTTTTTAGGGGAAATATTCTGCCTTTTTAATATTTCCTAGGGTATTTCATTTTTCTAGGAGAGGGATGGCTGCTAACTTCCTACAGAGCCTTGGATCATAAGAAGAGTTTAAAAAGCCACAATTCCTAAGTTTTCTCCTGAGAAAGGAAAGCAAACTTGGGACACAAAACTAGAGGAGTGGATTGGAGGATGGGGGAAGGCAGACAGATGATGAAAATTATAAGAAAGACAGCCACTTTGGTCTAGTGGTTAAAGCACCAAGCTAGAAACCAGGAAATGATGAGTTCTAGTCTGCCTTAGGCATGAAAGCTGACTGAGAGACTTTGGACCAGTCACTCGCAGCCCAACTCATCTCACAAGGTTCTTGTTGTGGGGAAAATAGAAGAAGGCCCTTTGTTTGCCACATTGAATTATTTATAAAAAATAAGTGGGATATAAATAAATAAATATAAAAGGGGTCAGAGGTCAGAATTCCTACAGCGGGATGGATAATCCGGTGCTGCAGCCCAGATATGACCCCCAAAATCCATTTAGGTAGATCTCAACAGGATTTAAAATTGCCAGCCCTCAACAGCATTACTTCTCACTGAATGGGATGTAAATTTATTTTTTCTGCCCAATTCCAACCTTTCCTCAAAAGTTAAAGCAGGGATGAGGAGAACCCTGTGCCTCCCTTTCTGAAAACAACCTCAACTGTCCTCCTCATGCCTCTCCTGGATTTCCCTTCAATGCCCTGAATAATTGCCCTTTCTGATGGCAGCCTCACCCTTCGGGCCTGATTGTCAGTCTGGATTAGCCTATTATGTACTGATGCCATGACAGACAGCAGCATATTGGCAACAGGAATGACAAAAGTGCCCCTGGGGGGGGGGAAAACTCCTCTTGTGCTTCTATTGAAAAAAGTACAGCTAAACATTTGGAATGAAGCATCCATATGCACTTTATGGACTGAATCATCTGTACCCAGTTTGCATGTACACAGGGAAGTGAGCCCCATGTCCTTCAAGAGTTATAACCCTTACCATTTGATTGCATTTTGGAAGGCTCAAAGAATTTTACTGAGTTCTGCAGAAATTCTCAAACTTTTCTGATACCATTATCCCCTAAATGATAAGTGACCCTCCATTCGTATATAAAACTAAATAAATAACAAGAGTCATAAATAATGGAATGGCTCTTCTTGGCAAATGGTTTTGACAGATAACTATACTCAGATTCTTAGGCATCGTTCAATACTTGCTGAGGTTCTTTGCCTGATGAAGTTCACTGAAAGTTTGGCCACATAAACCTATGACAAGTTTTGACAATGCTCCTGTTTTGTTGTGCATGTAAATGTGTAAAGCAGGGTTATACTATAGTCAAAACTCCTTTGGTGTTTGCTTGTCAATCTGCACTATCAAAACTTACTTCACTACTCACTTTATTATGGATAGGTTTAACCTTCCCTTAATGGGGCTTTGCTTACCGTTTTGCTTGGGTGAACCAGTTATCAATTTATCCAGGTAAAACAGGGAACAATGTGGCAGTGACTTCTGACAGCTTTTCAGTTTTGCATAGACAGCCTTGTACCAGTTTCTCTAAATCCCTTTCAAGCATGATGTCTAAGATTAAAAGTGAGTTCATCTTACTTTTTTTAACCAGTGACTGTAACTAAACAATTTGGCATTGAAATCATTGCCAAATGTATGGTCTGAGGGTGGGGATAGTGAAATTTAACAATAATGCCAAAACCTTTGAGATCCAGGAAAAAGTATCTGACTTCCTTATCTCCTTGGCTCCATTTCCTCTTTCTCTGAGTTTCCTGATCCTATATATTGGTAGCAATTGCAGTATCTGGTCCACACAAGAAATTTGCTGCTCTTTATGTTGCAGAAGTTCCTCTAGATCAGTGTGTAGAGCAGCATGCTCACTGGGAATTTTGGGAATTGAAGTCTATACCCCTTAGAGTGCTAAGGTTAAGAAACACTACTTTAGGTCTTGACTTGTAGCTACACAGAGGTCTTCCCAACAGACTGATGGGGCATACATGAAAAAAAAAGTTGCCTGACTTTACAATTGTCTATTCCAGCAGGCAAAGATGCATTACGAGGAAAAAAAAACAGATACTGGCCTATCAGCTCTCTTCACCAGTGGATCCGGTGGGGGCAATTCATCTTCCCTAACAAAAGCCTGCCTTAAGAAGTGAGGGTGATGCCAGTGAACCAGAGACTGACTTAGAAATCACAGGAGCAGGGTGGCTGCTGGATAATATTCCTCTGACATCAGCGGCATCTCCAGGGCTGCTTCTGATCAAATA
This sequence comes from Naja naja, assembly GCA_009733165.1. Taxonomy (NCBI): domain Eukaryota; kingdom Metazoa; phylum Chordata; class Lepidosauria; order Squamata; family Elapidae; genus Naja; species Naja naja. Next base: position 113,107,178 of record CM019155.1, on the reverse strand, counting down.
AAAGACCAGGCTGCACACATTTTTACTATATCTGCCAAGGGCTTGATGGTGGACATAGTGCTCATCCTGTCCTGGGCTCTGGAAGAAATGGCACTGACAGAATTTACTTTGGGCATTATTTCCCATTTTGTCTGAACATGCTGAATTTCCCAGGCAAAGCTGGAATAAGTTTTGCCAATGCTCCAGCTCTGAAAACACAAGCTCCAAAACTCACAAAGATGTTTACAACTCCTCAGGGGCATGACCCAGTTTGAGAGCCTTTGCTATAAAGTAGCTCAGACCATTATCAGTTCTTCCATACTACAGATGGTATAATGAGGCCAAAAGAGAATGGCTTGCCTATTATTGGCCAGTGAAAGCCTAGCAGGAGTTAAGGAATTATTGGTTGTAGCCTAGGTTCTTTGTTACTATTGTAGGAGTATAAATATTTTCATGCATCCCTATAAGCCACCAGTTTCCAAACTTGTGTCCTTGTTAGTATTATGACTGTGCAAGTTAGATGTTTTACGAGTTGTACTTCTAACAGAATCCCACCCCAATATGAGAAGTTCATCTTCTAGGCCAAGGGTCTTTAAACTTGGCAGATTTAAGACTTGTGGATTTCGCCTCTCAGAATTCCTGAGCTAACCAAGACTGGAGGAGGAATTCTGGGAATTGAAGTCCACAAGACTTTAAAGCTGTCAAGTTTGAAGATCCCTGTTCTAGGCAATGAACTTCAAGACAAAGCTGAAGTCACATCTTTACTCAGCTAAGAAACTTACAAGGGGCCTTTTGAGCAGTCACTTATTGGGTTGTTTGTCCAACACATTTAACCATGTTTTGCTTTAACCAGGTTTGTTGAATTCTGCAAATTTACTAAGTTTACTAAATTTACACATTACGTTCAACCAGACATCATGCTTTACAAATCATGATAGCTGGTTATATTGAATAAATGTAAAGTAAAAGGTATCAAGCCACGCTTAATAACAATAAATTATAAAGCCAGGAACGTTGCATAATGCAATGTGCAACAATCAGCCAATAGCCAATTAACTAATGCTTTGATAAAACAGCCATAACAAGCCTCTTAAGGTGTGTGATGTTAGGTGTGTGATTTTTTGGATTAAAAATGATGGCTTCTAAGCAGGCGTATGCTATTGTTCCTTGCATTTTGGAAATGACACACACACATTGGCTTAGGGGGATGTAACTGATCACAGTGCCCCCTTTCCCAGTCACCCTGCTTCCTATTAATTGCTGTCCTCTGGGTGTCATAAAGCACAGGGCTTTGGGAAATGGTGAAATAAAAGTAGGACCTTATGCTGTAAATCAGCAGAAAGCTCAAGGGCAGTTGCTGTACTCAGCAAATCACACAAAAAGGGACAGCAAAATGGGCATCAGGAGAAATATCTCTGATGAGGCCCAACATGCTGACAAATGATGGAATGCATATATATGTCTTTAAAGTTGGATTCTCCCAAAAAGTATATTGTGTTGTGTATACTGAAAAGACCCCAAAAGGTGAAAACCCATTCTGGTCAAGCAGGATGGGATTGCTGAGGGTTCCATCAGCCAAGGAACATTAGCCGGCAGGAAGCTGAAGACGTTGCCTTCATGGCCATAGCCCCTGCCCTCCCTTCCCTGAATATCCTCCCTTCAGATATTATGATCCCAAGCCTGTCAGCCATTAGTAAGGCTGTGAAGACTTGGTTGTATGCCCAGACTTGAGGCCCTGTGTGCATTAAGTGCCCCTTTTCCTGGCTGTATGAACACCCACAGTAACAGTTTTACTTGATGCCATATATATTTATTTTTTACTCTTTGAATTGTTTTAATAATTTTGTTTTTCATGTTTTGTTCAAGGGACCAACCAACAACTGAAATCAACTATTTTTTTTCTAAAATACCACCCAGCCATGTGGGATTCTACAAAAGAACCCCAACCCAACCCCAGTGTGGTGGGGGATGAATAAGGGGAAGGATTTCTTTTTTTGATGATATTTTTAAAAGGCTAATTCTCACTCCACATGAACACAGAGCATACATCAGATGCTACTGGGATCCAAGGACAAGAAAGGCTGGAGCTGCAGTTCAATACACTGAATGTCTGTCTATTCCCAGTTTTATGGAATAAGAAAGCAAGGAAGAAGAAAGAACTAATAAGGGCAGGAAAGGTATGGTGCTAATGAATGTAAAATAATGTGTAAAACAATGTGTAAAACAAGCCTGAGCTTCTGGAATTCATCAAAGATAGGATGCTTCTTTCAAAAGTGGCTTTGGGTGTGATCAAGTATATATTTAATATTCATTTTCTCTGTGGTAACTGCATGCATGAAAACTACAGAGAAGGCTGATTGCAAAGATGGTGTACAAAGCCATGAAGGAATTTGTTTGGTTTTTAACCTATTGTGTAATTCCATTCACTATGATTGTAATCCAAGGTCTATAGCTTATTATGATATGTGAACTCATCCTTTGTCATGGATGGATGGATGGATGGATGGATGGATGGATGGATGGATGGTTAGATAGATCGGTGGGTGGGTGGATGGATGGGTGGTAGATAGGTAGATAGATTGATTATAGGTATATGCACATTCACATGACTGTCTATGCACTTATGTATGATGCTGAGGCATTCTGCACCAGGTATAGGCATGTGAATTAATAACATGTTCTTCTGGGATTTTTTTACCACATCATTTTTGGGGGAACCTTAATATTATGAATACTAAAGAAGTATATATTTTCTGGAAGTTTGCAAATAATACAATTTATTAAATAACATTGTAGTCCAATGGTATATAGAATAATCAAATAATAAACAATTAAATGTTTAGGATTGCAGCACAAAGAGAAGTTGAGGTTAGCCTGCAAGGCAATCAAATAAGCAGCACTTAATCAATAGTGAATTTAATTATCTAATTTAAGGAGAAAAAGTCAAGGAGTATAGAGAATAACGCATTCAGCTCAACAAGATAAAGATGAAGCAAGACCTTTCCAAAAGTGATTCATTTTACACTTGGTTCAGCTACTGAAGATGAGAGACTTTTACCGAAAGGCAGAAAGTCACAATTTTGGAGGCTGCCTGCCATAGCAAAGGGGCAGAGAAATTTACATGAGGTAGCATTCAGACAGGTTTACACATGTACGAAAAGATAATACATGGCATAGACACCGCTTTACTTGGGAATGGTGATTAAAATAGAGAAAATAAGGGATCCCTCTCAATCACTGCTTTGCTGGTACAGGTAGCTTTCAACTTACGACCACAATTGGAACTGAAATTTCCATCACTAAGCGATGCAGTCATTAAGTGGGTAGATACTGATTTTATGATATTTTTACCAAGTTCTTTAAGTAAATCATGTGGTCATTAAGTAAATCTGGCTTCCCCTATTAACTTTTCCTGTCAGAGGCCTTCTAGGAAGGTCACAGAGGACGATTCTGTGACTGCAAGATGCTGCAATCATTGTAAATGTGTGCCAGTTGCCATTTGCCCAAGTTTTGATCACATGATCACAAAGACATTGCAACAGTGGTAAATATGACTTATGAGTCATAAGTCACTTTTTTCAGCACCATCATAACTTTGAATGGTCATTAAATGAGTGGTTATTAGTCAAGGATGATCTGTACTCTTTGGCTGGGTCTGTCCACCATAGTTCTCCTAGCCTGGCAAGTCAGATAATCTAGAAGATGAGTATTGGTAAGTATACTGCTCTTTTGTCTGATACTGAATCCAGCTGGTCAGATCAAGCTGGCTGGCCCTTCCAATTTGTGGTACTCTACTTAGCAGGGTTGAACTGGGGACTCATAAATATTATGTTTTCAAAGTCTAAGTAGCCAACTAGAACCCATATTGGAAGGTTTAAGTTAAACTCCTGTAAGAACTCAAACTTTAATTCCATGCCCATCACTCATGAATGAGTTGTGTCCAAGGCATGTCAATCACCTCTATAGGATTTGATTCCTTGGCCCTGATTTTTTCCCATCCAACTCCACAGTGGCTTCTTCCACCTTTTCAGTTTCATATCATTCGTAAATCTACCTCTCAAAGCTTTCAGTAATGATAGCATTGAACCTGCCATTGAAGGAACGCAACAGGGCCTACATTTAAGCAGCCCATATACTCTAAAAATCATAATCAGATTCAAATAGTTCAAGAGATTCAGCTGCTATTGGAGACAGTCCTCACCTACAGGCAAAAGTTGCAGGCTACACACCTCATGGTTACCATTCAGACAGTCTCATGAAGAGACTTCGATTTGCCCAAAGAATATTTTTGGAAAGACTCACAGAGTTTTTGTGTGCTTACAGTCTTCCAGCTCTTGATGGGACATGCACATCATCTTTTCATCACAAAAAAATGCACATAGGGCTTCATAAATGTCACAAGGATTAGATGAGCCAACAATGCCTCTCACAGGAGGAGAAATCTCTTTACCTGGAGGCTTTGCAGGGATCAGGAAGATTACACAGGAATCAGGCCTTCCACAAAACAATTACAGGTTCCCAGATTCTTTTCCTACTTCTTAAATACAGCCTAAGTAATCAAATGTGCTCAAATGATTCTGACCTCCAAGCATATTTTATATGCTTTCCTCTCTTTCTGAAAGTTTCCAGGATTGTTTTGTTACTTAGAACTTACCTATTAGGAAATAAATATCTTTCTTCAGATGTAGCTGTCTGCAAATGGAAATGTAATAAACTTCTGAGGGGATACAATCTCCTCTCATTTCTATTTCTCCAAATCCAACTGGAAAGTTGGATTTAGGATAAGTGTCCTTCATTAGAGGATGGGCCCAACAACCCTTTCCCTTTGCTGTGCAGGTGGTTGAGAAAACAGAGGTCAAACTTATGCAGTAACCTGAAACCAAACATGCCATATCCAGCTTAATCTATACAGTATTTCTCAACCATTTGTGTAGAGATCAATTCCCAGAATTTCCCAAGAATTTATGCATCTTAAAATTGCCAAAGTTGAGAAACACTGGTTTAGTATATTAACCAGCCCACACTATATACCATAGGATGCACAAAACAAAGGTAAGGTACCTCACTTAATCTATGCAATCTGTGTGCAAAGGCACAATACATTTCTCCCATGGTCAGTGCTATGAATTCTCAGAGTCTGTGTATAGAGATGCTGCATTTCCAGTTGTTTTTTCTCCTCCCGTGTTTTCATCAAATAAATGAGAATACCTTCCATAGTGTGATGTTAGCAATAGCTTGTTCCATAGAGCAAAGATACCCAAGTGGTTTTCCAAAGCACCATCAAACTGCAGCATGTGGTGCCAGCACAGATGGTTCTCTTTAGTGTAACAGACACCCGCACACACATATTACACATACACATACACCAATCAGAACTGTTATAGTAATTCTGGTGCATCTATTAGCAGGGAGTGTTTATTTTTCAGCAGGGGGAGGAGGGTGGAAGACCAAATGCCATGCTGAGCATTGAATTCAGATCTCTGAGGGTCCCAATGTCCTTTCTTTTAGGAATTGTCTAGCGTTACTTGACAGACAAGTGCATAAGTACAATTTCTTGAAACTGCAAGTTTTAAACACTGGAATGAACAAGATATTACCATTAGGCAAAACCTCAATATTCTGCAGTGATCCACAATTTAATTATTTATGCAATACAATATGAGGGTGTTTAAATACAAAATTTAAACAGTAAGATATTTTAATTTGGTCAAAGGATTTACCAGCTTCTAGTAACCAGCTTCTCTTGATATTTATTTGGATTTCCTAGTAAGGTTAGCTTTGGTTTTAGAAGAAGTGATTAGATTGACATAATGGTAAGTTATAAACTACAGTTTACAAATTACAATAGTCAGGGTCAAAGCCAAAACCAATGAAACAATATTATAGTGTAGTAGTGTGTATAAGCTCAGTCATATACATGTTGGCATGGGATGTATTTCTTCTTGATATAATGGGGCAGCCATGGAAACATGGTGAAATACTGTGCTGATTTCTCTGGGTTGCAATAGTTTAGCCACCACTAGATGGCAGCAAAGAGACACAGAAACTCAATTGCTGTCCAAGTTTTTCAGATATGGTAATTCTACCTCTGACCCAAGATGTTCTGTCTTTAGACTGCTGGCTGAATATAAAGGCAGACAGACAACTCTACAAAGGCTTCCATACAAAGTTTCTTTATTGGGTCACCAGGCATCCTCAAATATAACTCATGGTTATGTCGAGTTCCATCTAATGTCCAATTCTTTGCATAGAAACCTTTGTAGAGTTGTTTGTCTGTCTTTATATTCAGCCAGCAGTCTAAAGACAGAACAGTAAAAGAATAGTGATCTTTCATCCCATAACGAAGGAGCAAGGGGGTGAGGCACCAGCACACTGCTGGGGTCCAGGCAAGAGTGAAGGAACCTCCCCCAACCCAAGCAAGGGTCAATTCAGTGACCAAATCAGGGTTACAGATGTGATCACATGACATGAACTACATTTCCCAGGATGCATTAATTACATTTACCATGAGGCATTCCCTTAAGGGGACAGCTCCCAATTCTAACTTAACTAACTCAATTCCCATTACCTATATACTGTCTGGACAGCACACAAGATATGTAAAAAAAATCCAGACAACCAGGAGATGGCAGCAAAAAGATACAGTCGTGTATCTACAGTTGTGTATCTTTTCCTGCCACCTGAGTTTTTGTAGCCTAGATCTAGTATCCTAGAAAACCAGAATTTTATGTGGAAAAGGTACCTTCAATGGATAGAATAACTGCACAACCTGAATCCTGATCACATAACAAAGTACACTTCGAATGATTTAATTCTAATAAAAATGAATAGCACTTAATAGCATTTTTTTAAAAGCAGCAACTGAGTTTAACACTTTTAATTGGTCAGAATGTTAAATGATGTTTTATTACCTAGTTTGAATTGTTAGCCATTGATAAGCCATAATATAATTTATTTAGTTTGACTTAGCTGTTAAATCATCCACTATCATTTGTAAGTCATGGGAAATAGATGAGTATAACATGTGATCATCCCATTTTTTATTTTGTTTTTAGCAGGCAGAAAGAAAAAAAGGCAAAATGAATTTCAGAAGGATAAGCTATGCCTCATATAATGAGATATAACAATATATTTTCTCTGGAAAAGTAGAACATACTATACTGTATTTCATTTGTAACCATGCTGGCATACTAGACATACTCTCCCAAAATCTAGTCTTACTGGTTTTTATGGCAGTAAGTTTTAAGAAAACAGGTTTAGAATTTTGATGCCCGTTTTAAACTCCCAGTTTATGATTCCGTATAATTATAATTTGGGTTCAGGTGGCACAGCTTCTTTAAGGAATCATAGAGATTCACCAATAGGGATCAAGCCCAAGAGGGACATTTTGCACAGCCAGTTCTTTTCAGACAGTGCTAACCATTTCCATTTTGGCATCTCCATTATTAAACCTCCACTCCCACTGCCCAGTCAGGGAGAGCATTGGCAGGGGATTATGGGAGTTACCCCTCTAGATGACGCCAAGTTGAGGAAGGCTAAGCTGGTTTGACAAGCGAGACTGAAGCTATGTAGTTTTCCTCCCATCACCTGATAGCAGAAAAAAGCAAGCTGCTTCGGCTGCTGCTAAAAGGCTGCCATCGGGGCTTCGGGTAAGGAAAGAGATCGGGGCAAGGAAAGAGATCCTTTCTTCCCTTGGGCACTTCCGAGGACGAGAAAGCGGAAGATGCACCCTGTTCCTTTTCATTTACTGGCCGTGAGTGTATGCTTTAAAGAACAACGTCCAGCAAAAGGAAGGTTGGGATGAAATACTGTCATCTTGCTAAATCCTGCCGATGAAAGGACACCGCCTTCTAGACAAGTTCGAAAGTTCGCCACCGCGTTGCCTATCTGAATACATCACGACAATCAATACTGCACCCTTCTGGCTCTCGCCCTTCCGCTTGCGAGCCTCCCAGAATAGCCTTGGGCGAACGAGAGGTGCCCTTCTCCCCGCCCCCCAACCTGAAAGCCACGAAACTGCACGGGAGCCGCTGGGTGTGCCGGTGCATGCATCCTTTATCCCTCTGCACACAGATTGTGCAAGGACCAACACACACTCTGCTGCCGCCGCCGTCACCGCCTTACTGCTTTGCCTGGCTAGCCCTGGCTCACCTTCCCCCTCCCTCCTTCCCTCTCTTGCGGTGCCGCCCCCCGACCCACCGCATGTAGTCCGGCGAAGGGGCTGCCGCAGCTCCCTCGCTCGCGTCTCCACCGCCCCCTTCGCCCCTCCTCCATCGTTTCTTTCTGCGGGCGCCCTCTAGTGGTTTGACTTCGGCTCCCAGCACCAGCTTCCGCGGCCAGCCGGCAAGGGAGGCAACAGTCGCGGAGCGCAACCCGCCGCTTGTCCTTCGTCCAGAGTCGGCTTCTTCGGCGTCTCCCTTCTGCAGGTAAGGAACAGACAATATGGGCAGACAGAAGAGCGACTGCTGCTGCTGCCGCTGCTACTGCTACTGCTACGCCTTCCGGCTGAGCAGGGAGGCTGCTGCTAGATGTGATCGGGGCTGGAGGGGGAAAGGGAGGGAAAGTGGGGGCTTGGTTGCATATGGGTGAAGGCGGGGTGACGGAGGGGCTTCTCCGCCATGGAGAGAAAGGAAAAAAGGTGCAAGAGGGGAGAAGCGATACGGGTTGGGTGGGTGGAGAAAGGAGATCCTTGGGGTGCGGAAAGCGGATGGAGTTGGTGAAGGGGACTGTCATGGCATGCAGGTGGACCTGGGAAGGAGGAACTGAGGCATGCGATGGGGGCAGCTGAAAGATCGGGGTGGAGGTCGGGATCCAGGCCCGCACTGGTGGGGCCCTAGTATGAGTCCAGAGCGAGCTGGAAAAAATGAGAAGGGAGGGTCCCGGGGATAGAGAAGCAAAAGAAATCAAGGTGGAACAGAGAGATCGAGGACATGCATAGGATGCAGTAGAACGAAGGGAACAAGTTTGGGGGGCAGCAGGTGTTTTAATTTGCATTTTTGAGGGAGAGGGTCATGCACAGCAGCTGCATCCATTCAGAGTCTGAGGCCCAGCTGCTGGCAAGAAAGAAGAGGCCAGGTATGGGGGCAGCACATTTTTGACTCTATGGGGGTTTCATCCACACACCCTTGCCTGGCGGAGGGTGTAATTAGGAGGCGGCTGGCAGGGCTCAGCACGTCAGGGCGCAGACAATGGGCCAGCCTCCCGGGGCGGCTGTTGTGCCAACACGCTGCTAATGTGATTAGGGGCACATATCGCAGCCAGCACCGGCCTCCTGTGTGCCAGAGAGCGTGGAAGAAGAGGGGAGGCAACAGCTTGGAAAGAGAAATGGGGGGGGGGGCAACGCCAAAGAAGGCCAATCCTCCTCTGGTAAATGAAAGCCTTGAGAACTTTGGAAAAAATGAGGTATCTTCCAAGGGAATGAGTGAACCCCGAAGGGAAAGAACATGCTGTGTGTGCACAGACTTGCTGATATGCCTCAGCATGGCATAGGCAGATGGACTGATTCTGTAACAGGCATAGAACAGTACAATACATATTAATATACTATACTTATCAGGAGATCACATTTCCTTCTGACATTGGGCATGCAACTTGTCTATCAACAGCCTTTCCAGTGGAAGGTTTGTAACACCATTGTGTTTCACATTTGGTTTGTGTACACATTAAAAGTGCAAGTGTGATAGAACAGCTGTTTGTCTGCGTGAAATAAATGGAATTCTAGTAACACCCTTTGTGCTTGTATGTGTGTGAGGGTTATGGTGCTTCAGCTCAGCTCTGTCCCACCTCAGCTAAAAGATATGCAAAAATTAAATGTATGCAGGTAAGTGAGTGCATTCCAGGTATTGTGCACTTGGATACAGGTAGCAAAAAATAAAGTTTATTTCATAATAATTTTTTATTCATCTTTAGTGAAAGAAATGGGCTGCGTATATGACAGTGATGTACCTACAGAACATAATTTATCATGCAGTCCTCATGCTGAGGAAATATGTTTCTTTACCAAAAAATATATTGCTGGATATTTGTCACATATTAATATAATATTACCATTATGTGTGGACTGCTATCCTTTTTAGGTTGGTATACAAATATTTTTTTTCTCTTTTTCAATTATGATTCTTGGAGATTGCTTGGGTAAGTCTCTACAGTTTTCTTAGCAAAATGTTCAGAAATGGTTTGCCATTATCTCCTTCCTATAGAACTGGGAGAAAGTGACTGGTCCAAGGTGATGCAGCTGACTTCCTGTGCAAGGTGGGTCTAGAACTCGTGGTCTTCTGATTTTTAGCATGCCTTAGCCACTAAACCAAGTTAACTCTCTCAACCTATGCAAATATATCTTTGTACATGTGTGTGGATAAGTTGCGTGATGTACCAGCCTGAGGAAAATAAGACATGAAGACATGACTTCCACTAACATTTCCTGATAGCGTATCTCATCTACACAAATGCGTGGAGGAGGATCAGGCCTAACTTGGTATAAATATTTTCATTTGCTTCCCTCTTAAGAAACAAGGCTTTCTAAAGCAGTCAATAAATGTTTTTTCAGTCAAAGAAACCTGTGATTACTCTTCCCCATAATTTAATTTTTAATCTTAGCCACTTTAAGGGAGCCTTTTGCCAAGTCCAAGCCCAGTGTTGATACTCTGAAGTCCAGTCCTTTATTTGCCTACCTCTAATAGAAAGTAACCTTGACAAACTAAAGCTATAGCCCTCTAACCTACTAGATATGTCCCAATAGATTCTAAAACAGTGGGCCCCAGACCTTCCAGCTCCACGGACCTGCAGCGGCAGTGTGTGCGTATTTCACACGCGCAATCTAATCCTATGCCTGCACAAATGAAGCTTCGCATGCTTGCCCACTGCTTGCATGGCCCGGTTAACAAAGGGCCGTGGCCCAGGTGTTTGGGACCCCTCTTCTGGAGCCCTCATCCACTTTGGGACTGCACGGTCTCTTAATTTGGGCCTCTCTCTGGAAAAGCATTGTGTTGCAAAACCTTCCCCTGCTGGACCTGCAGGTGCAGATTCCATCACACTTTCTGCAGTTTGGCCTCTGCAGCTGTTGAACTACTATTATCCTCATTCCATGTGCCTTGCTGATTATGAGATGATAGGATTTACCAGTTTCCCCCATCTTTAAACACTGAGCGGTTGTTTTATCCATCAAGCCTTTCCCTCCACGTTCTCTTCTTTCCAAAAATCCTGAGATTCTTGGCCCCAAATCTCAACTCTGAAAGTATTCAGTGTCTTAAAAACCTGCTCACCCCCCTGCAATTTTTGTTAATGATTTGAATGGGCAGGTAGCAGAAATTAGAAGGAAGGTTGCAGTGGTCCCATCATTTATCTCAAACTCTGCCCTAACTTTCAATTTGGTCAAGTGATTAAGGGCCGAGGCTAGAAAGCAGGAGGCTGTGAGTTCAAGTCTTGCCTTAGTCATGAAGGCCACCTGGGTGATTTTGGGTCAATAACTCTATCTCAGCCCACCGCCTCACAGAATTGTTGTTGTGGGGAAAATAGGAAGAAGTGTTGGATATATTCACTACTTTATTTGTAAAAATAAATAATAAAGGTGAGATATAAAGAAATAAAATAATCAAAAATCTTCAATCACAGTTATAGGAAAACTTTGCAGGATGGAGGCAGTATTCCTCATATTGGCAGCAACAAGACAGTTTATCGACCCGACATGGCTGTGGATGCAACAGGACTGGGTCATGTTACTTGCAGATGCCAGCGCAGAAAGACAGGCAGGCAACTGCAAGTCGGGAGGGAAGAAGGCAGGAATTCCTAGTTACCTGGGTAGGATTGGGGCTCTGTGAGTTATTTATGGATTTACCAAACAGATTTATATGACTGCCTATCTATCTGAAGGAACTCTGGGTAATGAACAAGAATAAGAACACAATACAATTAATTAAAGAAAAAAAGGAAAACAAATTGCACTGAGGCCTGATAACAACTCATATTAAATAAATCAACTACACCATGCCAGCTAATTTCTGCCTCAGTAGTTTTTGGCCTTGAGGGATGCAATATCCACTTCAATCTCTGTGTATATAGACTTTCAGCCACTCTGTTAAGACAGAATGTTGCCCAGGTATACTATTATGGAGGTAATTTACACTTTGTACCTCAATGAGGGCCCGCAATATGATTGTGATGCACCGGAACAAACTATAACATGTATAGTTCAAGAATGTCTCCTCAGGAAATTTCAAGGTACCTGGGACGATCTCCTTGCAGCCACACCAAAAGCACTTGGATGGTTAGCTTCTTTAGATAACAAATGATAACATTGATCCCATTGCAATTCTATGGCTCCATATTATGGTGATTTTATGGTTTTATCTTAATTTAATATTTTATCTCCTGTATTATATTGTCCACTTATTATTCATGTGTGTGTGTGTTTGCTGATGGTTTATTTAAACAGTAATATATAAAATAATCAAACAAATAAACAAACAATGCCAGCTCTGTCACCATCTTGGTCCTAAGGCCTGGAGGGGAAGGAGTTATAGTGAGAGCTGTTCAGGGATGGAATTGCTGGTACTGCAGGAACAGCCACCAGGCCAGATGATAGCAGTGAACTAGATGTTGGTCAATTTATGTCCGGCAGAACTTTGTAAAAAGTGGATAGTGTATATTACATGCTACAAAATGTGGCAATGGGGCGGGGAGTTATTCAGCCATCTTGCTGAATGAGGCCTTGCATTTCTGCTGAATTCCACCTTTAATAACAAGAATGATGGGGCCCCTGAGGCTTCAGCATATGATTTTAGGTTTGTGTCAAACTGCAGGGTGCATGCCCAAACCCTTTTTGTGGCTGGCAGAAATTCTGACCTCAGGTGTGGAAAGTTTATGGTGTTTTTTGCTACCATTTTGAAATTAAAAACAAAGTGTATCATACATTTTAAAATATACTTTAACTACCAAAAACCCCTTCCAAAGCAAGACCCTTCCAAAAAAAAAAAGAAAACTGGTTAAACACACTTTGTGCTGCTTTCCCACTCAATTCTACCTCCACCCATTCCCTAATGTGTAAGTCTTAGCCATCCAAAGGTTTCTTCGTCTTGACCTAAGGAGTGAAGGCTGGGTGTCTGGGTCCATAGTGGATAGTAGAGCTCATTAAAGATTAGAAATAGTGGTTGATTAATAACTGGGCATAGGATTCAGCCATAGTATTTGGATGGCACATAGTTATAAAAGGTACCCATCCCATTCCCCAATCAGTGAAAGAAGGAGTGAAAGTGAAGGTCGAAGCTCTTCTTTCCACCCTTCCTTCCTGCAATGCATATTTTACATGATGGGTCAGCAGGAAGAGGATAGAAGCATTTTTTTTAGATCAGCTTTCCCCAACCAAGTGCTTTCTGGATGTGTTGATTTGTAAGTCCCATCGTTGCAGCCACATATCATGCTTGCTGAAGAAGATGAGATGAGACAATTTATCTGAAGGTTTCCCTGGGTGTGGGGTTGCCTTCAGTCAGCAATTTAGTCTAGATTTCCTGTGTGCGCTTTCAGATGTAGAACCTGCTTTATCAAATGTACTAATGGATTAATGGGATTCTCACGACAGACAGGTAGAGAACAAGGCCAAAGCAATGTAATTTTTGTATGAATTCCTCTTGTCTGATTCCATTTGTGTTTCCTAAACTATGGTTAGGTGCCAGCTTTGCATTCTAGAAAGATAAAAATGGCCTCTACTAGGGTTCTTTTTTCTTTCTTTCCTTTTGATCTTTATACCCAGCAGATGGTTAGGAGTTGAATTAGAGAGAAGTGGTGACAAAATCTAGGGCTTCACTCAGTAAAAAGCGCAAGAGGACCCCTCCCCCGAATGCATCAAGGACTGGTTTATATGTTTCCAGTGATCTTATTGAAAGCCTACAATAAAAAAGAATGACAGTTTGTCCAAAATGCACTTATTAGTGTTAAGTATCCTAGGTACAATACAATATAGTACCTATCAACCAGTAGCGCAGAAAAAAATGATCTAAGTGGGTCACAACTCTGTTGGATAAATTGAACAATAACACATGAAACAGAGAAAAGGAGGAAGACAGAACAATCAGTCTCCAATGGATGTCCTAGGGCAAAAGATTGGGTAGTGTTTCTGTAGGTCCATATTGTAATTGGAAGAGCTTCTGAAAGTTTTGGGCTTAGGAGTCAAAATATAATGAAATAATGTTTTTGCAGATACTTCAACTCAATCATTATCTTCAAGGTATTTCTTGGAGGGGAAGACTGCTCCAAGTGTCAAATACTGCTTCTGCATCATATAGCTTTTGGTCATTAATTTATAGTTCCAACAGAAAAAAAATGTAAATTACTTTATTGGAATTTTTACATCCTGAAAGCTTACCATAACTGTTAAGTATAATGTTTGGGAAAGTCTCTAAGTCCTTCAGTGAAAAAAGTGAGCTTTTTGTTTCTGTCTTGATAGGAGTCAGGTTCTTGATATTGGGAGACTTAAGATTAAAAAGAAAAAAAAACAATTTGTTTGTTAATTACATAACTTGACTTATTTGAGGATTGCAGTTAGCTTTGGGAACTTTAACAAGGATTAGTACTTGCTGAAAACTGAGTGAAGATATTTCATCACAGGACACACTGTTGGCCACCACACTTGATGGCTATAAAAAGGAAGAGGGGAAGTCCATTGGGGATCCATCTCTAACTTTAAACCTGCAGCTGGGTAAAGTTGTCATTTTTAGAGGACATATATCTTAGTGCACCAATTGCTGAAAATTCTCTTGAGACATCTGGTTGCTTACTTGCAGGAAAATTTGAGAAGTTGGACTAATTTTGGTCTGCTCCAGCAAAACATCTCTTATGTGAGAAGACTGAAATGTTCTGGATTATAATGTACAGCATTAATAGCTTAGTGAGAAAAATAAGAGATGAGAAAGAATCAAGGTGATATTATTATAAGCAGAATTCCTGACTCCTTTATGGTAGAGCCCCAATGAGTCATGCTCTCCCCCGTCCCCCCAGTATGCATGGCCAAATGTCATCATGGCCAATGCAGCAGCAGTATATGGAGACGCAGCTTCATTTTCAGTTGTTGCCTTGTGTAAACTACAAGACTTACAGACTTGTTTTTCCCCTTATGTGTAGTACAACTAGGCTATTATTCAGTACACAATAAGTCATAGTGTGAGTTATAACTTTTTCTTCATTTTGTATTTGCAGTGTTGCTTGGAGAATGTGCTCTTTTCATTTAGAAATTGGAAATCATCTTGAGATTGTTTCAGGGTTTTCACATCACCCTTAGCTTTTCCTTCTTCCTCCAGGCATGGAGTTCCAGTGGGGTGGAGGTCTTTTCCCCCCTATGTGTTTCTCATCTATATAGGGGTAGCACTAATAGCTCAGATCCACCTTCCTGGAGGTTCCCTTCAAAACCCCTTTTTTCTTGTTCCTCCTCCTCATCTCCTTTACACAGCAGTGACTCATTCCATGCGGGGGTGACAAATGGCAAGTGATTGAAGAGGCGGTATTGACATGATGCATGAGCCAGAGAACTGAAATCTCCCTTTCACTGACACAGATAAATGCACCCTGCACATGCACACTTGGCTTAACGGCAGGGCTTCCTTTTTCATGTATAATATTCAACTGAAGTCCTGCGCAGCCTCATCCAAAAGCATAGAGAACATTCCACAGGTGTATCCAAAGCCAATGATAGCTAATGCATTTGCAGCATATCCCAGCTGCTCATCAGCAGGGGGAAAGAGAGGTTTACCTAAGAACAATGTGTGTTTCACACTGAATGCAAAAGTGTGTTGCTCCAACTCTAACTGTTATCATGAGAGTTTGCTGAGCCAAGGTCAAAAAGACTACAAAATGAAAACGTTGTTTAGAAACTGAGCATTAAGTATTTGTGGCAGCTGCTCGGGCTTGTCAAGAAAGCTTTTTACTAAGGTAATCCAAAGATTCACTCAAGAGTAGCAGCACATAGCTGTACCCTGCCTATTTGTATTTTATGGTGCGCTCAGGATACTTTGCAGCACAATGGGCATGTCAAGAAACAGAGGTAAGGAAATAAGCAACAGGCTGACAAAACTGAGCTAACAATCACAAGAGTTGAATAAGAGAAGGTAAGCATGAACAACACAACTGTGTGTGAATTCATACTCAACTCCCACTGAAAACATATCAGTCTGCTAGATACCCTAATCTGGAAAATAATTCTCTGATAGGTTGACTGAATTCTTGTAACATGTATGCATACCAGATACTGCTCTGTGACTGTGTTTTGTCAAGTACTGCACTCTTAGGATAGTGCCATTCTTTCTAATATGGATGCCATTATTTGAATTATTTATAACAGGCAGACATATATTAGGTGTCATTTTCCAAGATAGTATGGGTAGTCCTCAGCTTATTGACTGTTCAAAGTTACATCAGCACTGAAAAAAGTGACTTATAACCATTTTTCACACGACCTTTGCAGCCGGCCCATGATTGTGTGTCCTAAGGTCTTGTAATCACCTTTTATAATCACCTTTTGCAATCTTTTGATGAACAAAGTCAATGGGAATGCTAGGTTCACCGAATAACCATGTTACCAACTTTTCAACTGTGGTGATTCACTTAACCAGAGTGGCAAGAAAGATCATAAAATGGGGCAAATGTCTCACTTAACAGAAATATTGGGCTCAGTTGTGGTCTAAGTACACCTGTATATGACTCAATGAAAATAGTTCATATTTTCATGGATACAGAAAGTGTTGTGGATGGGTGTTCACCGGACACTGTCACTGATGTAATGGATATGGGAGAGACCTATTTTAAAATTTTCACTCAGCAATAAGGCTGACATAGAAGAGTTTTTGGCCTCACTTCTTGTACCCTTGAAATGGCAATATGGATGATTTTATTGAGTGTTACTGATAACAAACAAGGCAAATGTTATAGGGAGAAAACTAATACATCAGGTGTTAAAAGCAGTTTCAAAAGGATGATTATAATAAAAGAGAACATCAGGATCCGAGTGCCAAAATTGTGCAATAAAAAACAGAAGTAATATGGATGTTTGCCAACAAGAATATCTCTTATTATTCTGTCTATCTACCTTTGAAATTATCTTGCATCATTGAAAGAGGCAAATTCCAGGAAAATAAGTACATGTCTGTTTGATGTAAAGGAGATAAAGTAAATTCTGTTCTCAGCAGAATCCTATTGCTTCTTCCTTTAAAAGGTTATGTTTATGTCATAGCCTTTTATTGTTCGTTCTTTTGGTGAAGGTACATCTCTAGAAAGAAGGATATCAGCCTATTGAATAAAAGGAACCCTGGTATTGGGTAGGATTGCATTGTAACCATAACCGCATTGTTGTGTGTTAACAAGAGACTTATTTGATGCTGCTATTTGTCACCCATCTAAGCCTGTACTACAATGAAGCTACAATCTTTCACATAAGCCTCCCCAATGTGTTGCTTCTTTGGTATGGTGCTGAGCTTATCCTTATATATAAACCTGTACATAGTGCTACTTCAAAATTTAGAATTATATTTGTTTTAAGAAGTTTACGAGTTTCCTTTTAATTAGGCATTTATCTTTTGGTCAGAAGGTAGAATATAAAAAAGATTAGACTATTTTTTATTATCTTGCCCACTTTAATGGACAAGAACAAATAAAAGTATATGATATTATCTGAAGAAGTGTTATCATTACCATATTTAACCAATATTACTGTGTGCTAAGCAAACTGCTCTAATATATTCTTGTTAAATTGGCACAAAAAGAAAAGAGGCACATAAACAGGATAAAGTTGAGCCCTGTATGTGTAACTTTGGTGCAAGAGAATAGGCCAAAGGGCCTAAGACTGGCACACCAACAATTACACTCTCAAAAATTCATGGAACCAGACCAAACTAAATGTAATTTAAATTAATTTGAATTTAATATTATTTTAATACAAGTGTACTTATATGTCTTTATTTTTCCATTCTATTACACTAAATACTGCAAGTCATCAACAACTTTGGGAAAGATTCTGGTTATCTCAAAGCCTTGGTAGACCATATGCAACCTTCAGCTGTCAGCTGGATGCATCTGCTTTCGCTCATGCATGTAATGCTATTGGCCAACTAACAGGCTATTTGGAGAGCACACAGGCTGAACTCATCTTCTGTTGCATTCAGGAAACATTGCTAAGAAAGAGGAAATTAGGATAAGTGTAAGACTGAAGAAAAGGAACAAAGGAAAATAGCCAACTATATGCAACTAGCTAATCTTTTCTGTTTTATGTGGCTGATTTGGAACTGGGAAGAATTTACTGCTGATTTTAAGATCCACAAGCAAGCCCTGCAACAAAATGTTGTCTATGTCTATTCTAAGAGGCCTGCTCAAATTTTTTGAGAAGGCTAGTTGTATTCTTCTTCCATATAACCTTTTATGTTTCATTGATTTTATTGTAATTTCTTTGTTTTTATTATTGTGAGCTACCCAGAGTAATTGTGAGTTGGTCAGCATGCAAGTTTAATAAATTATTATTATGTTTGGTTGCATAGTCAGTCAGCTGTTTCAGCTGGATTTAGCTTTCCTTTTTCAGCAGATTGAGACTGAGATTTAATTGTTTGTTTTTACATTGCACCATGTCATAATTTCTTCAATCATGGGTGATTAAATAAGTCACAATAAGAAAGGTCCACACAATCTCAGGATGCTGTATTGTATGAAGTATACTATTGGGACTGCTGCCGACCCATTTAGGAGAGAAATGGAAGCTGAGAAATGGAAGCTTTGAGTTGAGTTGAGAAATGGAAGCTTTGAAAATGTGCCCTACTTTAAAAAAAAAAGATGAAGTGATGATTAAGAGCTTTTAGGATTTAGTTCCATCAGTTTGCTTGTCTTCTGAATGCAGACAATTTTTTAGCTTTGAATCTGAGTGAAACTTTTTTGTCTAAGTCTGAGAAAAAGGGATTGTCTTCTGAGTGGAAACTTGTAGCAACTTTTATGTAACTAGTATGTAAACGTGTGTGTGTGTGTGTGTGTGTGTATACAAACACACACAGGGAGGGAGGGAGGGAGGGAAAGGGAGAGAAGAAAAGCTTTTGTAGGGTCTAGTTCAGGCATGGGCAGCTATAACCCCTTTACTATCTGCTGTATCAGGAATTCTGGGAGTCGAAGTCCACAAGTCATACAGGGGCCATAGTTGTTCACCCTTGGTCTAGTTCATCTTTTCTTTTTACTATACACCGGTAACTTGTTGGTATTCCACTATTAGAGCTGCCTAGTTTTTATTGTTTCTACTTTGTATTTTTCTATATTATAATTTCATTGATGATTGCTTATTTCCTGTCTACCTTTCTTATGCTACATGAATCTTCAGAGGCAGAATATTTTCTTATCTAAGAGAGAGGCTTTGGGAGGAAAATATTGAGATATAGGATCTTAATTGAAGCCGAACCTTTGCAACCTCAAATGGGAGATCAGTTCCCATGATCCTCCAGTCATCAGGGCTGATCAGGAGGATGGAAATCAGCTCAGACATACCTGGAGAATATTTGCTCCAAGTAATACGTTCTCTCCAGGAGTAGAAAGAGCATTTACTGAACAGTAATTGCTGTACAACTTCTCATGGCCTGCTTAGTTCCCTTGAGATCACTGATTAGGCCCTTTGGGAATTGAGATGTTGGCCTCCAAGGCCTTTAGTCTAATCAGCAGGGCTTTTATCAAATAGTCTATTAATCCGACCCCACCAGAGAATTCAATTCCTTTTATGTGAAATTTTACCGGCCCATTTAGTTTCTTCTTCAAATGACCGTAGTGTCATCCAGATCTGGGGCGGATCTTTCTTTTCAAAGAGCCATGGAAGAGCTCCAGCTGAACGCTGCATCCTCTCTTTCTTTAGTTCAAGAATCAGTGAGCTGTCCTTCTGCATCAGCTCTTGGGGTAGCCTAAAGTGTGAATGCACAAAATTGACATCACATATCAGGTGCATGGAATGTGTTCCAAGCAACATATGTGAGGGATGAGAGGAAAGCGGATGAGTTAAAAATCACATTTTTCTTAAACCCCTTCCTTTTATACAAATTCCATTCCTTTCTGTTTTAGCCAAGGTAAAAGAATTATATTTAATTTTTTAACTTATTGAAAATCTGCAGGAGCTGAGGAGAGGGTAGAGTGCCAAACCCAAATCTTGAGAGACCTGCCAATCGTGCACCTGTGGCTTAAAAACATGAGGCAAAGTGCTATTACTTGTTGGTATTGTACTGCAGGATGAAAAGAGCATTCATTGAAATTGGAGGGGACTGCAGATTACCATCGCCCCGATACTGCAAGGGTGCCAACCTCGTTCTTTGGAACAGCCTCCCCAGAGAGCCTCTTGGCCCTGACCCTGCTTGCCTTTTGAAAGGCGTTGAGACCATGTTTCTTAACCTTGGCGACTTTAACATGTCTGGATTTAACTTCCAGAATTCCCTACGCAGCATGAAAAAAGTGACTTACAACAACCAGTCCTGAACTTATGACTCTTGTAACAGCTGCATAATCACAATGTCACAATTTGGGTGCTTGGCAACCAGCATTTATTTACAGTGGTTGTAGCATCCTGGGGTTACATGATCTCCATTTCTGACATGCAAGATCAATGAAGAAGCTAGATTCATTTAATGATCTCATGATTCATTTAACAAACTGCAATGATTCACTTAAAAACCATGCAGGTTATAAAACAGGTGCAACTCACTTAATAACTGACTTGCGTGGCAATGGAAATCCTGGTCTCAATTGTGGTTGTAAGTTGAGTAATATGCAAATAATTAAAATCCTATTGGCTTCAACTTGTTAGACAGTTTTAGCATTCAGTGGTTTTTTTTCCCTTAAAAATAAGTTTTGAAACTATAAAGTCTCTATTTTAAAAAAAGATGTTAATTTTATATGCCTTGTTACACTTTGTAGGTTTCTAAATATTTTCTCCTGCAAAGTAAATTTTAATCAGACTTACCTTACATATTGGTTTAACTTTTATCATGTGAATTTCCCATTTTAAAAAATTCTCATTAAAATTTATCAAATAAAATTTATCCCATGTAAATTCTCTTTTTAAATATAACTGGTGTTGCCTGTATACAACTTGTTTTAGACACATTTTTGTGTATTTTTGATGAGGGTGAGAATAAAATTTAGCAGATTTTATTTGATTCTAACCTTCAAGCTAATGTAAAATAAGATGAGGACTGAATGCTAAAATCCGCCTCCAACAATATTTATGATTTTTTAAAAAAATGCATAATGCAAAGTAACAAATTACTACTCCAATTTGTCTATAATTTTAAATCTTGTTTAAAATGTACAGCAGCTCAATTAAACATTGAGCGGCAATGTGTCAGGGGTAATTATTTCTGAATCCTTTTTCCTAAACCCCTTTTAGTCATCATTTCCTAAGCATTAGTTTGCTAAGTTTAATAGTAACATTTCTGGCTGTGTTTTTTCCAGAGAGGATTCTGTAGGTGCTTCTCTGCCCACTGCTTCACAACAGCCATATGGGGCAATGGCTATTTTATGACTGCCACAAACAGCCAAGAAAGATTTTGCACCCAGATCTCCCTAGTTTGTCTATAATGGAGAATATCTCACAGCCCTTCCCTAGACAAATGTCTTGTATCCCACCCATGGGTGTCGCTAATGAGGCAGGAGACACGTTCAACAGACGTCAACATGCTCTCTTTATTAAAATGTACACTTCAGTCCACACTAGCCTGTCAGAATTCATTTTCTCCTGTCAGATGCTTTATGAAGTAGGTTTGGTGCTCTTCCGCATGACCTGTTAACTTTGGGAAGGCAGGATTTTTGCAATCTCAAAAAGAGGGCTAGAAAGATAAGGGCACCAATATGCTTTGCCATTTACCAGAATAGAATAGAATAAAATATTTATTTATTTATTTTATTAGATTTGTATGCTGCCCTCTCTCCCTAGGGACTCAGGGCGGCTCACAGTATAAAATCACAGTACAAAAAATAAGTTAATTAAAAAATAATTAGATTACAAGCCCAATAAATCTAAACTAATAAAATTAAATTAAAATTCCTTAAAAAGCCCACCTCACCTCATTTCAGTCCAGGCCGGCCTGCTAAAACAGCCAAGTCTTCAGGTTGCGGTGGAAGGAACAGAGGTCAGGGGCCAAATGGAGCCCCAAGGGGAGCTGGTTCCACAGGGTGGGTGCTCCCACAGAGAAGGCACCGCCAGCCGACATTGTCTGGCCGACGGCACCCCAAGGAGACCCTGCCTGTGGGAGCGTACAGGGCGTACAGGGTGATTGGAATGTGATGCCAGCAGGAGACGCTCCCACAAGTACTCCGGACCCAAGCCGTGTAGAATAGAATAAGAATAGAATAGAATAAGAATAGAATAGAATAAGAATAAGAATAGAATAGAATAGAATAGAATAGAATAGAATAGAATACTTTTATTGGCCAAACGTGATTGGGCACACAAGGAATTTGTCTTGGTGTAAATACTCTCAGTATACATAAAAGAAAAGATACATTCATCAGGAGTCGAGAATCATAAGGTACGACCAGTGTGATATATTTGTGACAATCTAGCTTGGTTCAGCAGGATTATATTTATTTATTTATTTATGTATTGGACTTGTATGCCCCCCCTCTCCGAAAGGACTCGGGGCGGCTCACAGCTAAAAATACAACAATAAGTAAATTATTATAGGATACAAGATTATGATACTTGGCTGGGTTCACACATTTGCAAAGCCATAATGAAGTTATCATATACCAGCTTAGCACTCATCTACCTAACTCAATACTGTTTACTCTGCTTGGCAGTTGCTCTTGATAGGCTCATGCAGAGGACTTTCTCATCACAAGTATTATTGCAGTATTGCCATTTGGTACCTTCCAGTAGTGTCAGACAAATTACATCTCATCATTGCCCTTTGATCTTGCTGACTGATGGAATTAAGGGAGCAGATTGTCCAAAATTGAACCTCAGATACTCAAGGAAGGTTGATGTACAGTAGCAAGTAAAAGAAATTCAGTTCCAGTGAATGATGACCAGTCCTCGGTGATATTTTTGTTGTCACAAGGGGTCCGTGAAGGTTTGAAAAAATGTTATGGTTTAAATCTTGAGTTAAGTCTTGGGGGTCCATGGCCATAGTCCGTGGCCACGAATGGTGTTTAAAGGGCATCTGTGATGAAGAAAAGTTGAGAACCACTGGTTTAACGCTTTGAAAACAGCAGGTGCTCAATTTGCTAATATGCACCTACACTTGCTAGAGCACCAGGAGTGTGTAAATTAGGCCACATAGTTTCTGTATTCCCCGAAGCAGGCAAGCATACATATTTGATGAGATTTTATTTGAATTTATATCTGCACAAGTACAATGTGACATCCTGGAATCACACATGAGTTTTCTTGGCTATATCAATTGGTAGAGACAGCTGCCTGTTCCACATACATATTTCTAGATTTTCTACCCTTCTGTTAAGCATTGATTCTGAGCAGGTGAGCTCTTGCATGATTTGTATGATTAAGCCCTTAGACTGATAGCCATCCGATATGATTACAGTGATGCCTTTTCAACCTAGCTGAGCACACGTGCAATACAGTATAATAGTTAAGGAACTGGAGCAATACTAGAGACACCCAGGTTCTAGTCCACCTTCAGCTGCAAAAGCTCCCTGAATAAGTTTGGGCCAGTCAAATCCCTCTAACTCACAGGGTTTTTATTGTGGTCAAAAAAAGAAGGGAGTGCTGTTTATGTTGCTTTAAGCTCTTGAGTTAAAGCCAGGATATGCATCAAACAAATAACTAAACCTTTTCCACTTTTCTGGCAGCTTCTTCAGACATATAGTGAATGACGACTGATGTCAATGTGTGTCTGAATGGAGATTTAGTTCAGCAACTAAACAAAAGTTGTAAACCTAAACTTATTTCCAGTACGCTGAGTCTGCAAGTAAAGAACAATAAGTACAGTACTTGGGGTATCCTAAAGAGCTGATGAAGCATGGGTAAGTTCAGATAATGGCAATGTTATGTTACTATCCAGAATTTGGAGGGGGGGAGGCAGCTGTTGTAATAAAAATAATTGTGTAAAGGTTAGTTGCTTTGCAAATTAATTAGCTACTATATGAGGTCAGGTCCTATGATAACTGTGACATGATTTTGCTGGCCAGAGAAAGTCCCAAGGGAACTATGGTTCTTCTGCCAGATATCTCTCACATCTATTAAATTCTACTCTTGAAGTAGTATTTAACTAATCATTGTTGGCTATAACTCAGACAAACCATCAGAGAAGTCATCAGCATGGTCACATCAAGAAACCAATCACGGCCTACATCAAGACTATTTTTAAAATAAGGATGAAATAGTACTTCACTAGATCAGGGGTTGCCAACCTTTTGGACCTCAGGGACCACCAAACTCATAATTTTAAATCCCACTGACCACTAATATGAATTTTGACTGACAGTGGCTTGCTGACATTTTCCCAGGGTCTCTGCAAAAAGCAGCAGAGACCCTGGGAAAATCCCCCAAAAAAAGTCCCCACCCCATTTTCCTACAGATCGATCATTCTTTATTTGGGATTGCAGGATACTGTCTCCAGCTCTGTTCTCAGGGGGAGAAAGAGAGAGAGAGAGACTTTTGGCCTCATGCAAGGGAAGCAGCAGAAGCAGCAGAGTCTTTCTTTCTCTCCCCCAAACTCCGTCAGAAATGAATCTTTGTGAGACTTGTCCCGCCGATGCAGCCTCTTGGAACAGGATGCCTTGCAGGGTCCCAAAGACTCATTTCTAGTGGAGTTTGGGGGAGAGAAAGAAAGACTTTTGCTGCTTTCCTTGCATGCAGCCAAAAGCAGAAGAAGAGAGAAGTGGAAAGAAGCAGCCTGGTGGCCAGGTGAGGTGCATGGGGCAAGTTCCCCCCTCTGCCCTTTCTCCCCTCACCTCACTACTTTGTGTTATTCGCCATGCAAGCGAAACAAGCCTTGTATTCCTGAGGGCCATGTGGGTGGCGCAGCTTTGTGTTTCCACACAGCCTGCATTAATTGCTTTTGGGGGGTGCTTTGGGAGTGACAATTCTCTGCGGACCATCAAAATTTTCTCGTGGACCACCAGTGCTTCCCGGCCCACTAGTTGGCAACCACTGCACTACATCACAGTTTGTTTCTTTTAATCTATGGAGAAAAAACGAAATGACATTTAGGCACTGTGGATTATCTCCATATCAGAATGTGATAATATAATACTTGAATGTTTATTTCTTTAGGTGACAATGATATAAAAATGGACAGAGTTTGGGGCATGATCACTTTAGATGGACGGTATAGAACAATGGCAGTCAGGCATGAAAGATATGATTGGTGTGTGTGAGAGGGATGGAGGGGGGAAGGAGAGGGGAAGGGGGAGAGAGGGGGGAGAGGGAGGGAGAGAGAGAGAGAGCGCAGTTGCACTACTCAGCCCTTAATACTTGTTATTCTGAGCAGGAACACTGGTAATTCTAGCAAAGATGCAGCAATAACAGATGGAAGAAGCTGCAGCAGAATTCAGAGGAGGGGAGAATTGAGGAACTAAAGGTCCTCTTCTTTCTTCTCCTTTGGATGACTTGCTATTCCGTTGGGGAACAGGAGAATCCTATTATTAGCCAGACTTGGCCTGACTCCTGCCTTTCTAAAAATTGAAAGAGAAAAAGAAAGAAGAAGCAAGGAAAGAGAAAAAGGAAGAAAAAGCATGATATCTGTCATATTCTCCGTTCATTCAGTCTCTAATTTGATCCCATGCAAAATTAATTTAATTTAATTAGAATTAAATTGCAAGTGTTTTCCTTCTCCAGTCTGAAATACCTGTACAAGTAGTGTTCCGATATCTTTTCTATTTGGGGAGAAGTTCAAGTGATTGCCCCAGATGCTGGGGGGAAAAGTAGGTGCAGAGTTTCATCTCTCCTCAAATGATCCTGCTTCTACCCAGAATAATCAATGTTTTTCTTTCTATAGCCTTTTAGATTTACTAAAATATGTATTGGTTGTAGAGAATCCAAGAATACTAGCCATAAGTTCCTGTAGGAAGCCTTTGGGTTTCCAGAAGAATCTGAACTACAACCCCAGTTGTAATTCAGTTGTTTTCCAGGCCTTTATATTTTCACCAAGGTTTTTTGGATTTTACTGTTTGTCTGTTCATCTTGCCCCTTTGTAAGACAAGCAGTAGAAACTATAAGCTTTGACCTCAAGATGGCATGTGGCTCCTGAATAATTTTTGGGTGGTTGCCCCAAGTATTTCTCTGACACTACTTAATAAAGTTGTAGGAAATTCACAGGAAATAACACATAAACCTAGAACAGGCATGATGTAAAAAATAATTAGCTATGCGCTTCCTGACGCCATGTGGAGATCATGGCAGATATTTTTTTCTTTATCCCTGCCAACCCTACCACTTTGAAAATCCTTGGAGGCGGCTGCCATTTTATAGAACCTTTCACCTCTGGTACCATCGATGCTTTTAAGAAACAAGTTCAATTCATACTATTTTAGCAAGCTTCTAGCTCTTAGGCTTTTTTTTTTGATCACCAATATAATTAGTTGAGTGTTAATCATTTCAATTGGGGAACAGGCAAAGGATTGTATTTTGACTAATATCCACTGCCCAGAGTCTGTATGGGTGGGAGTGGATTATAATGATTGCTAAATAAATAATTACCATGCTTATTTTGCTTAGTCTAATATAAAAACTTTAATGATGTTATTGACCCCCCGTAAAAACCATATTTGCATTCTTTTGGCAAGGATGAATAATCCAGAGTCCCCAGTAATGCTTCTGAGAACTGTAGAGCAAACCCAAAATGAGTAAGGAGAAAATATTCTTCCCTTTGATAGCATTTTGTGACACTCTGAGGGCATAATATTTTTTTAAGTGCAAAATGGTCCAGAAGTTAGATTTATATACTTTGTCCCGTCTGTTGGAATTACAGACAGGCTGAACCAGGGTGATGAGAAATAGTAGAAGCAGAACAGGAATCCATATCTGACACCTTTTTTTTTTTAAATTCATGCAGCTGGCCACCTAACTGAAGAGACTGGCAATAGCAGGGATCTAATTCTCAGGCAACCAATTTCATGGAGGATTTAGAAAATAATGAAGAACACTCCAGAACTCAGTTGGAGATCTGGCATTTCATTTAGACATTGTAAAGCCAGCCAGACACACTGAAACCTTCTCACAATCACATTTGATCTCGGCTACTGGTTCCATCCAGCATCTTGCGGTGGGCACAGTTGTCTTCCACCACAACATCAAATTGCAACCTGTGGACTCAGCAGTGCCCTGGATGGCAGATCCAGTGTCTTACTTCCCGCTTGCACCCTCTCACATATGGACTCAGTTCACCAGAAACTTTGGATTGCTTTCCTGCTCCTCTGCTGCCTGGCATTGACTGGGTCAGTTAGCATTCTGGATCCAGCAATACAGAAGCAACTTGACAGCTATCAACTGAACCAGTTTGCTGACCAGGTGAGATTTTGAACAGAGGGCAGAGAATGTCAAAAGGTTCACAAAATAGCTGACACTGATCCTCATTACTAATTGTAAAAAAGTCCAGACAAAGTTCTTTATTATAGTTCTGGAAATCAAGGGAGGATTTGGGATAGGGGAGGTTTAGCTTATCAATATCTATACAATAATTAGTAATGCTAATTCTGGAACTAAGGTACATTTTGAAATTTTCTCCTTATTTGTTTAAGGTTTCCCTCCACTCTTTCTAATTATTTATTTTCTCTCAAAAGAAATTTACTTAGTGTTCAGGGATAAGGTGGAGGTTGAATATTATTAACAATATTAATGGAATTATTATTAGTGTTATACCAACATCCCTTCGTTAACTTTTATACTTTTTTATCCATGGGTCATTTGTGGTTGCTGTTTTATTGTTTCCAGTCTGCGCCATTGTTCTTTTCATTAAAAAAAGAAACAAAAGAATAAAAATAGATGCATTGTGGTATAAAATGCTGAAAAAGGCTTTATTCCTAAAATTAGAACTGTCAGAATTGAACAATAAGAACTGGAATGTATGGAGCAGCTTCCAAACCTATAACCGTTATCTTTTATAGCAATTTTGAACAATCCCCTCTCTGCATTTGAGTTATTGTATGTAGGGCAGCTGCCAGCACTGTTATCCTCTGGGCCCAATCAAGGAGAGACAGTATGAGTAATGGGGGGAGGAAGAGAGGTCAGCGTGTCTGTGTTTCCCTATCAATCACCACACCTTCTCTTTCAAAAGGATCAGGGTCCTGCATTTTAAAAACGTTGCCAGGTAGGTTTTAGCCTAGCTCCTTATTTGGCCGAGATATACCTTGAAGCCTAAATGACCAGTTGCTGCAAGCTCCTTCAGAAAATACTCAACCTCTCTCCAGACATATATAAATCTTGCAGAATTTTATCTATGCTTGTGATATTCAGGTACATTGGAATTCAGCTCTCATAATCTAGCTAGGAATGAGAGTTATCTATTTGTTTGTTTTCATGTTTCCTTCAACCCCTCAAACTGGCTTGCTGTTTTGTAAACAAGGCTGAGAGTGGCCTTGCCTGAAGTCCCCCCTTAATTTTTCTTGTCTGAGGCTGCATTTATACTTGACTCACCCTATCCTTGATCCAACCCCTTAACTACTGAAATCTAGAACAGGTGGAAGGCCTCTGGTAAACACAGACTGCCTTAGACAGCTTGATTAATGATTTTTTATGGCATAAATGTTCGTGGACTCTGGAGCCTTTTTTATCATAGTAATCCTGGTAGTATTTTAAAATGCTACTGCAGCGTATTAGCTGCCATGGGTTAATAAATCCCCCTTCCCAAACGTAGTTCCTGTATTACAGTAAGCCATGCGTAGAGAAGGCTAATTAGATAGCTTCTCATAATGTATTATATAAACCATGTTTGATAGATCACAATAGATCGATATGCCTAATAAACAAAATCAAACAAATCGCATTGTGGTATATATGAATCCTGCCCCTCTTTTACATTGGGTTGTACAAATAGGAAGAGTGAGAAGATCCCCATTTATCATCTTCCCTGTACACTTGATGATCACATGTTCATGAGCTGGCACACAGACTGGCCCTGAATTTCTAATGCACCAAACATATGACAGCCATGGCCATCAGGTACATTGACATTGGAGGTTGGGGCACAGTCTGCATGCTCAATCTCTTGCTCACTCCCATTTGGGAGGGCATTTATTTAAATAATTCAAGTTCCATGGCTAATAAGCGGCTGAGGTAACCTATAATATGGGCTGGGGGTCCTGAAGTGAACTCAGCCTGAGAATCAGTGGTGCATTTAAATAATTTATCTTTCCAGTATTCATGACTGCTATTTCTTGGTGAAATGTCTTCCTTCTTTGTGTGAGACAATGAATTTGAGCTGATGCGTTGCTAGCCATGCTGCTGGCTCCTTTAGAGCATATCTGAAACTGAGCTTAGCAACAGATGTTACATCTTTATATATGGGTAATGTTCAAGGAGAGAGTATCCACAGCAAATTGGTATCTACCTCTGATAACTTTCCTTCCTACTGGAATTATTTGCATTTTATAAATGTCTATTGCTTTACTAGTAAGGTTGAAGAAATGTCTTGATACTGACATTCTCCAGGCTTATTTTATGATGTGGTCCTTCTGACTGGCTGTCAGCCAAGGCTGATGTCTTATGGTTTTAAGTCTATTCAAAGTCCTTCCTTCCTTGGAATACATCAACACATATTTATTGCCTTCGATGATATTAGTTGGGCATCATTTCACCAGTGACTTACTACATTTTATTTCCAGTTGTAATAAGCCAGCACCGATGCACCTAATGGCCCTCTTCCTCATGCTTCTGTCTCATGTTTTATCCCCCACCACTTACGTGCTTCCTCTCCATCCCTGCCTGCCTGTTCCACCACCCAAGAACAACATCTGGGATGCTGGGTTAAAAGACCATCACAGACCTAACTATACTGAGAGTCCTTTTTTAGCCAATTAAATCCAGACCTACACTTAAACTTTGGTCTGCCTCTGATCAGCCAAGCTAAGATAACTCCCAGGTAATTATTTTTGGGGGAGACAAAATGCAATAGTGTTGGGCTTTGACCCAGTGCCACTGTATTTCTTCCTTGCATTTGGTGGTGTTCAGTTGAGATGCCGCCTTTGTCTGAATTGATAGATAAGACATAGGTTGGTATTCCATTCCTGTTCACCCAAAGCTACATAAAGACATACCATGCCTGCTTTGTCATTTCCATGCATTTTGCACATGCTATCCACTTTACCCTCTGGCAATATGAATCAGTTTCAACTGATATAAAGTAAATATGAAAATGGCTTCTCTGTTAAGGTAGTCAGGTCCTCGTCTATAGACAATGCCCACCCTTTGTTTCTCCAGAGTTCTTATACAGAATATATTTTGTTTCCCCTTTTGTTCCTCCTATCTCCCTGATATTACTTTTGTGCCTACTTCTACCATCAAAATTCCAGTTTTTCCCAGAGTAGACAGGGTTAGAGGATATGGAGGGTGGGTTTTGTTTTGCTTTGTTTTTGTAGTGTGAGTCTGTTTCAGCTTCAGCATCAGTGGCTAAAATAAATGCAGAAGATAGCATAATCTAAGCGGCACCCAGACAGTTTTGAGCCCCTCAAATAAAGGATGCACTTATGAGAATATTTTTTTAAAACAAGGTTGGCATGTTTGTAATTCAACATAGCCTCCTTTGACAATGACTCAGCTGGTCATTGAAGAGAGCAGGGATTGAATCTAAATTCTTTGGCATGTAATGTAAGGACACCCCAAAGTTCAGCTAGCAATAAGTATCAGCAGGGACCTTACTGCTAGGACAACCTGCACTGCCGATTTCACCATGGCCCAAGGTCATATATAATGGCATTTTTAACATGCAGTACAATGTCTACAATGTCTACTTGCTGTTTAGGCATCATGTCAGGAGATTATGATGAGGATAGGCATCGGAAGGCAATGGAGCTCCTTCATGTGCTGTGTTCCAACACATGTGCTGCCCAGGAACGTGAAAAGTGTCAGGAACTGACAGGGCATGTGGGTCCCATCAACACAGGTGAGAATCTTGATCTATCATATCCATAGAGGAAATAGGAATAGAATGATGAAAAATTATGGTCTAGTTCTAGTTAGTATGTTGCTGGACTGAAGTGGCATAAAAGTTTCCATTATAAATTGTTATTTTATATGAATAAATAACTAAAATATGTCTGTATGTTGTTTTATAATTCCACGTGACAGAAAGACATTCTAATGAGTATTGTGGGATCATTTGAAATCTTGAACTACTTTTGTATTATAGAAAAATAAGGCTTCTGGTCCTTATCACATTTGCCAGTTATTACATCCTCAAACCCCCACTCCTTTAACCTTAAACTATCCACTATTGACCTCACCCCATTCCTAAGAGGTCTGTAAGGGGCGTGCATAAGTGCACAATTGTGCCTACCGTCCTTGTCCTATTGTCCCCATTTATTCGTACCTATTTCCTGTATTCTTACTCATGTTTATACTTATTCCTATTATCTTGTAAGCGATTGATAAATCAAATAAATAAAAATAAATAAATAAATAAAATCCTGAAAGCTCCCTGGAGTTTTCTTGGGAAATGCTTCGAATCAAGCAGTTTAAATGTTGTGCAATGGAAAATACATTCAAATGGATGAACTATTACATAATTCGATTACATATATATTTATTGCAATTGTTATGGTATTTATTGAGAATTCTATGTATGTGTCTGTGCCATTGGGCTTTAAATAGTCTTTAAATAGGATTTAATAGGAAATTATTTTTCTATTCTTCTTGGCTGCATCTATGAAAATTTATCAAAGACCATCAGAGATTTTTCTTAGGTATCAACAACACTAGGAAACTTGAGTATAAATAATGAAAATATATATAATAGCAAGATAGAAGGAAGGAATGTTGTGTATTTATTGAATGTAGATGGCAATTATATTTTGTAATGAAACTACAGTATGGCTTAACTTATATTTAGCACTGATCCCAAAGGACTGTAGAATTTATCCTGGGGGTGGAAACTTATTTCTCTCCAGTATGGTATTTTTTTTACAGTTCCACACCTAATCAAGACTGGATTTATAATTAATGTCCAATTAAATATTTCTGGAATGGGAACCAAAAAATGAAGGGTGCATAGCTTTTTATATGGACATCTCTTCCAGTGCTTGACAGCCCATAATATAGTCAGGTTGGGGCTACTTCTTCTAATGGAGGGACAGGACTGAATTGGGAGACAGAGTCAGTTTAATGGTGCCACTCAAGAAAGAGCTGAGCTGTCATGTGTACTGCCCACTGGCAGTTGGTGCTATTTGCCCAGGGTTCTAGGTTCTCTCCAACAGCCAGTAAATGAGGACAGCTCAACTAATCAAGATGACAGGTGGCCATAGAAAACAACTTATCCCTGATCTTTCATTATGGTATTTGCCTCTCCACTTTTTTCCTCTAGAGATCCTGGTTAGTCTTCTGTCAGTGATTGTGACTTTCTGTGGGATTGTGCTGCTGGGCGTCTCCCTTTTCGTCTCATGGAAACTATGTTGGATCCCCTGGCGAGACAAAGGATCCTCATCACAAACCCAACGCAAGGAGCATCCCCTCCATGCTCATCTCCACCACTCACCTTTTGGGGATCTCCTGGCTGAGCGGGTAGAACTGGGTCCCGAAATGCCTGAGAGATCATACCTCGATATGGATTCCTATCCCGAGGCCAACCTCAAGGTTAGCCAAACCTCCCCTGACCTCCCCGTGGAAAGTCAGACCGGTACCAAGGAAGGCAGCATTCCCAATGCTCACTCCCATCAGCAAGTAGCAAGCTTGGCACCCACTCCCAGGTGAGTTGTGAGGATGGAAGGATATAGAGGGGGAGCCCAAGTATTAAAGCTGAGTCTGTACAATTGATGTTTATATGGAGGACATACATTTAATACCATCTGTCTAGAGGTGGTATTCAGCAGGTTCTAACTAGTTCTGGAGAACCAGTAGCGGAAATTTTGAGTTTTTCAGAGAACCGGCAAATCCCACCTCTGACTGGAGATTTTACAGTATCCTTCCCCTGCCATGCCCACCAAGCCACACCAACAGAACCGGTAGAAAAAAAATTGAATCCCACCACTGTATCTGTCTAACATTAATAATTGGTGCCTGAATATTCTTGTTTTTTTTCTTGCACCATTTTTTTCTTTTATGTCACATTGTTTAAAATTATAAGCATGATGGCACAAACTGCGTGATCAGTAAGGTAAGAGCCTTTCAATCAATATCTCTTAGATATCAATATCTCTTAGATATCTCTTAGATTAGATAGCCCAGATTCCCATTCTATAAATGAAAATACCAAGAATAACTCTCAAAGATGCAGAAGGCAACGAAAATAATGCAAGTTGCCAGATGGTAGTCTAGGACTCCTGACTGCAACACTGACATAAATAATTGATTCATTATACCAGTGTTTCTCAATCTGTGCAATTTTAAGATGCCCGGACTTCAACTCCCAGAATTCCCCAACCAACTGGCTGGGGATTTCTGGAAATTGAACTCCAGGCATCTTAAAGTTGCCAAGGTGGTGAAACACTGTATTATGTAGTATTCTGAAACACAGTGCTGCTTGAAATTTTTGGGTTGATTATAACAGATGCAATCCTTTAAAAAGTAAGTTTTGGCTTCAGAATATAATCATATATATATACTATATGGATAAGTAGGCTGATCACTTGTTCATTGTATTCAGCTTCCAAGATGCTTAGAGTTAGAGGCTTTTAATGGGACTTTGGAAAATAAGAAAGCAGAGTAGCATAGGAGGCACACAGCTGTAACATAACAATGTTGCTGGTTCATAAACAAAGCAAGAAGACCTGATTACCTGCCAACTAGATAATCAGTTCTCCTCAACTGAACCTCCAGCATATCACAGTTCACGGAGCTTTCTCCACGTGTCTGTGGTTTCTTGTCCATATTCTAAGAAGCGAAAAGTTAGTACTAATTAAAGATCTCACGCTGAAACAGTTGCAGGCTCATTGAATCAAATTATTAAATCAAGTGTATATCCAGTTTTGGTTCTAAAGAATAAAAATGCACCTGCTATCTTTTTGGAAGGCAGATAATGCCATGTTATAGCAGGTGCCATCATGCTTTTGTATGCTTTTTTCAAGATTTCATCCATAAAATCTGTAAATCTGCTGCATCTTTTTATACATTAAATACACAATAGATCCAGATTTAGCTACATTAAGAACGTATTGTCTGAATGGTATTTAATGTCAGTTGTGGATAATGTAAATCTCAGTGATTTTAATGAATTAACTTACTCTGATTCAAATTTTAAATCAATTTAAGTTAATCTGTAGACCAGAAGGTATTTGTTACCCTTCTGTAAATTTAAATCCAGGGTGCTAACAGGTGTAATTCTATCCTGGACAGAGGATTATTTATTTGTGGGGTGAATTTAATGGACATATGGTTATGTGTATCTCTGGCTGTATTTTTTTTAACTGTTCTCTCCAGGTATAACACTCTGCCACGTCCTGTGACCCAGCAACTGAGCAGCCCAGACACTGGAGTTCATGGTGGTGGAGGAGAAGACAAGGTGGAACAAGTGACCAGCATTGGGCAGATAAAACCTGAACTGTATAAACAGCGCTCAGGTGAGGCAGATTCCAAGAAAGGGGAGGCTCCAAGCTGTGGACAATTGAGCTTTGCCCTCCGTTATGCCTATGGCACAGAGCAGCTGGTGGTCAGGATACTCCGGGCCTTGGACCTACCTGCCAAAGATGCAAATGGATTCTCTGACCCCTATGTGAAAATGTACCTTCTGCCTGACCGTAAAAAGAAATTCCAGACGAAGGTGCATCGCAAAACGCTCAACCCTATTTTCAATGAGACCTTTAACTTCAACGTCCCCTTTGCTGAACTGCCCTCACGTAAGCTTCATTTCAGCGTCTATGATTTTGACCGTTTCTCCCGTCATGATCTCATTGGCCAAGTTGTCCTGGACAACCTGCTGGAGATTGCTGAGCGGGACAATGATGCTCCCCTCTGGAGGGACATCATGGAAGCCAGTTCGGTAAGTGGAGCTGTTACAGGTAGCCTTTGGCTTACAATCATTCCTTGCACTTATAATTGTCACAACATCCGCATGATTATGTGGTCCAAATTCAGGTCTCCATGTATTTATGTAGTGTCCTGGGGTCATGTGATTGTTACCTTCTCCGTTGTCTTCTAACAAGCAAAGTCAATGGGGGAAAGCCAGATTTAGTTCACTTAACAACTGTGGTGATTGGCTTAACACCCATGGCAACAATGGTATAAAAATCAGATGCAACTTTCCTACTTAGCAACAGAAAGCCTAGTCACAGTTAAGATTGTAAGCTGAGGACTTCCTCTGCTTGATTATGTGACGTCCCCTTGAATGATGCATTCCAAGTTTTTGAGTTAAAAGGTAAACTCTAACCAATAATGCAAATTGCTCAAGGGATTAAGTTCATTGTAATTGAATTAGTCACAATATTCAGCAGTCTCATTTGGTTAATCAAGCTCTTCAATACTTGAATGCGGCATTTTTAGCTTGGTGCACTTCATCAATTCAGTCAATCAATGCAGCTGCATTGCTCAGCTATTGTATATTCATGAATCAATAACAATAGTTGCCTCAAAAGGAGGGGGGAAGGTTTTTTTTAATAAATATTTCCATGCTATGAAAGTCAATTTTGTTCTTTGACTGAGGAGAACCCTGATAGGTGCACAAAAGAACACAGTAGCACAGCTGTGCTCCATTTGTTGATATCTCTCCTGAGCACCATTCAGATGGTGGTGATCCCATTGGAGGGAAGACAAAATGAGGAAGGGAGTATTGCGCTCATTTGCTTCATTTGCTTCCACTGAAAACATTTTTGGTTACAGGTCAGTGTTACAACACTTATGAAGAAGATACAGATATTTTTTAATTATAATAAAAGAAATAAAATACCACTGAAGCAGCAGCTGGTTGGGGCATGAAGACGATTTTAACCCTTGCTAGCTTTTAGGATGATAAGCAGGCAGGAGTGAAGGCTTCTCTGCTTATTTAAAAAGGCAATTGATGGTTAAGTTTATAGCAAATGGCAATCCCCACCTGCCTCAAGGGGATAGTACCTTTTTAACACAACTACTGCTAAATTAAAATTATATTTTTCACCATTCTCAGATTCATTATTAGGTTAAAGTAACTACTAAGCCAAGCCTCCAATTTAAAAAATGTAATTTTTCCTAGCATCCAGTTTACAACTTTTTTTCTATTTAGCTTCTAAATAAAAAATAGAATAGAATTGTCTAGTGAAGAGAAGGACCAAGCCAATGTAATCCTAAATTGCATTAACAGAGGGATACAATCAAGGTCAAGTGAGGTACTAATATTACTCTATAAAGCAAGATTCTTCAAACTTGGCAAGTTTAAGACTTGTGTACTTCAACTGCTAGAATCCCTGAGCTAACATGACTGGAGGAGGAATTCTGGGAATTGAAGTCCACAAGTCTTAAAGCTGACAAGTTTGAAGACCCCTGCTATAAAGCCTTAGTAAGACCACACCTGCATCCAGTTTTGGTCACCACACTTATAAAAAGGATGTTGAGATTCTAGAAAGAGTCCAAAGAAGAGCAACAAAGGTAATTAGGGGATTATAGGCTAAAACATATTAAAAACGGTTGCAAGAACTGGGCTTGGCTAGTCTAGTGAAGAAAAGGACTAGGGGTAACATGATAGCAGTATTCCAATATTTGAGGGGCTGCCACAGAGAGGAGGAGGCTCAAGCTATTTTCCAAAGCCCCCGAAGGCCAGACAAGGAATAATGGATGGAAACTGATCAAGGAGAGATTCAACCTAGAAATAAGGGGGAAAAAATCTGACAGTGAGAGCAATCAACCAATGGAACAGCTTGCCTTCAGAAGTTGTGGGAGCTTCATCACTGGAAGCTTTCAAGAAGACGCTGGACTACCATCTGTCAGAAATGGTGTAGGGTCCCCTGCTTGGGTGGGGGGTTGAACTAGATGACCTACAAGGTCCCTTCCAGCTGTGTTAGTCCAAATATGCACAATACTTACATAACTCAAAAATATGAAGCAAATGCTCAAGCATTATTCTGATCAGCTAAAGTGTTTAATCAACAAGAGCACAATTCTAATCCGCACATTATAAGTGGTATGCAAACTACCTAATCTTTGTGTTGATCTGGCCACACCCAGCCAGCCACAGCTATCTAGTGGTGCCCGGATGGCCATGCCCACCCAGTCACACCCACCTGGCTTTAGTGAGTTGTCCCATTCCCTGCATATTTACAGAAGAGATTTCCCATTAGTTAAACATAAATTTTGGGTTGTATTCCTGAAGTTTTCTGTGATTAGTGCCCATGGAAACATTACTATTTCCCGAGAATGCACAGGGGATATCTTGATGCTAAGAAATGTAGTAGAAAGGATTCTGAATCACTGTTCCATATATAAGCACTTAGCTGCATGTATATTCATAAATATTGAGTTATGAACAAGATCAGGAGAGCAATATAACTGGCTGGACAAGACTTACAATGTGCTTTCACTGTGAAACACAAACTCTGTAGAAATTTGGTATAACTGGAGCTTTATCATTGTTACTAGGCACATAGAAGTAGCAATAATGATCATTCGTAGGGTGTGAAAGAATAGTTTATTCTTTAATACATTCCTAATGAAGGTGAGCTTTCATTCTTGGCCTGTTCACTACAGCTCTATAGATAATACAAGATTCAGAAAGGTTCTCCACCCGATTCCCTTGCTTTTTGCTCGCAAAAAATATGGTGGAAATGCACTCACATATCTCTTCTGTGCTCTGGCCTCAAAATGTCCTGCTTCCAAAATGTAAGTGCACTGCAGGGAGATTGTAAAATGTTTTTGATACTTAAAAATGTGCACATTGTCTGAAGAATGGATGATATAAAAGGATTTGTGTGGGCAGAGGTGAAAAATGGGAAATGTCATGAACAAGGGAGGGGTTCCCTGGAGAGAATTGGTAAAACCAAAAGAGAATATGGGAGTGGGTGGTTTCAGTAGGTTTCTTACAGACATTCACCTATTGGATTCTCCCTCCTCCCATTCTTCCCCCTCCTCATTTCTTCCCCTTCAGCTCCCTCAAAGAGCAACTTGTCTTGTTTTTCGTCTTCTCCCTCTCTGTGCATATTTTTAGCTAGGGTCTTATTCATCAAGCTGGTGGCTAATTAGGGCAGTCAGGTGTGCAGCAGCTATTCCTCCCGATCCTATCAGCAAACGCCCTTCCCTCAAAACTTTAGATTTCTCCTTCCTTCCTATCATGTCCAACTATTGTCATGATAGCCAGTCCAGGTTTTTTAGCTGCTATCTTTCTGCCTTTCTCCAAAAGCCTGAAATATCTTTCTGGTTTGAATGTTGTTCTTACTGATTGTGTGGTTCTTTTTTCCTGACGTTTAGCAAATCAGCTGGTTATAGGATGGGGGAGAAAGCAATGGAATAGAGGAAGGGAGGAAGACCAAATAAATATTCCTGGTAGGATTAGGATACAGAGAATTATCCTGGACCATAGACAACTGAAGGAGGACAGCAATCTTCACCAGATTCTGGCTGAAGACCAGAAGATGGTTACTAGACTTGTTGAATAGGTTGAGAATGCAAATTGTAGCCCAATGTATCTGGATGGATGCCAGACTGAGGAAGGCTGTCTTAACATCCAGTCTTGTTGAAGGTTCCTAGGATTCTCATTTGGTAAATTGAATTATGTTGCACCAGGGGGTATCTGTTCAAAATACACCGTTCTATTTGCTCTCTCTCTCTTTTAAAAATATTTTTATTGTGCATTTTCCTTCATTTTACATCTCAATTTCAATTTTGCAACAACGATATGCTGATTGTATCAGCACCTTTTAAAAATATACATAATGTTATACATCTTAGTCATGACCATTTTTCTCTTTTTCATACAGTGTAGTCCATAGAAAAAAGAATAAAAACTTGATATTATACAACATATTTATATCTATTGTATCTTTTAAGTTTGCATGAAGAGACAGATGCGGAGTGCTTCAAGCTCTTTGTTTATAAGTGACTACAGCTCAGAACGAACCCACTTTGGCTGGGCTGCGGCTGCTACTTATAGCCAGCAGCCGCAGTTGCCAGCCAATCAGAGTGCAGGGTTTTCCCGCACTTTTTAAACCAATCATTTCTTACATTTTACAAGAACAGTTCAAACTAAACCAATGACTTTAAACCTGCATACATAACAGTATCCATGGTTATAACATACCTCTATACATTTATCACTCTATATATTTTGATTTGCAATTATGTACAATCTTAGACAACTGAAACTAGTACCAATATTGCTTACAATACATATCCTTCTATATAGCTTTATACATGTATTTGTTTCTAACTTGTTGATCCTCTTTCATCATCCATTTTCTAACCTTTGCATCTATTGTCTAGCCAATTGTACCATAGGTCCCATATTAGGTAATACTCTGTTTTTCCTTTGCCTTTAATTTCCATCGTTAACTTGTCCATTTCGGTACATTCTAATATTTTCTTTATTACCATTTCCTCTGTGGGTAGACTGTTCTCTCATATGGTTCCCAGTGTTGCTTGTTTTTCCTCCTGCAAATTAAGAACACCCAATGCCTTTCATGACATGTGTGGCATAATCTATTTCTTAGGGATTCTTTCCCACCTACCCAACCTTTGAAGTGTTTCCTCCCTGTGCCTACCAGATGCTCATTCTTGTGTGCAAGTGATGGTGTTTTAGCTACATATGCAACTACTTCCGAATATTGCAGTTATGGAATATGGCATTGCATTTGAGTATTTGAGCTTTCCAGAACTGATATATAATAGACCCCCTCACCCCACCCCCAATGTTTGCATTTCTAATGCTATAGGTGAGGAGCTTGAGGCTGTAGGGCCATATTCTACCCAGAGTTTCTTGTTTGATTAGATTTTATTGGCGCCACATCCAAATTTTGAAATCACTGAGAAATTATTTCAGTTTATTCAATATATCACTAAATCTGCTTTTGGCTATTGTGAAGGCAAGACATTCAAAGTTAGGCATGGGTAATAGCAGGAAGAAGCAGTGAAAGCATTTATGAAGTATGCTTTAGGGTTCATCTTTTCCTGTCCCTAAGAAATTGTTACCAATGAACATCCAGTGCAGACAATGTTGGACATATCACATTTTATTCAGCTTCTCAACATCTTTGTCTTTTATAATAAATAAGAAACATCTTCTCCCCCCCCCCACCAAGGATTTTTAAGAAGTGAGTGCTATGGCACAATAGCATTATGGTATCTATAACTCCCCTAAGTGGGTTTTGATGAAAGAGTCCTTGTTCACTGACAGAGCACTTGCTTTGCATACAAAAAAAAATGTATTGATCTTTGTCAATTCCTAGTTAGGCTGGGAAAGATGAAGCCTGAAACCTCTCAGGAGAGCTGTTGCTTGTCAGTATAAAGGAAAAACGTAAAATCAGTGCCTTCCCTTTTTATTACCGTTCACCCCGATCAGCAAGCTAATATAGTCAGAAGTCTGTAGTATTTATAGAGCTGCCATCCTTGTGTTGGTAGTATAGCATTATGGAGATAATTTTCCAATGATGGAAGATTGACTTGTTTCAAGCACCTTTCTATAGTCCCGTTTTTAAAAAGTATATTGCAACTTGCCAATTTTGTCAAATTAATGAGCAGAACCTGAGTTACTTTGAACAGCTTTTGGTGGATCTTCTTTGCTTTTCTAGGCTTTCCATTTTATATGTTTCCTATAATGAATTATGGCTGATCTGATGCAGTGCATCTGTGCTTCTTAGGAGCACCTAAACTGCCTGTCAGGAATGGAATGGTGAAAGAAACTATATTTATCAATTTCCTGACTCTCCACCCACCTGATGCCTCCACCCACCTGATTCATGTGTTAGCCTGCAATTCCTTTACTTGATAATCAAATCACATAACCACCCCCTCTTTGCAATCCACTGCTGGTAAGTATTTCCATGAACATATATAAATATATATTTTATGGAAGTTATACATCTCTTTCTAGACTTGCTCAGGTTTGTTATCTTTGGTTTCGAGAAGGTACAAAATGTGGTTCCCGAATCCCTATTTTATCTTCATAACTATTCAGTGGCCAAGCACTGAAACACTATGTCGTATTAGTTCATCACTTGGGCAGTGAATTCACGGGCTCAATCATCAAAAGGCAGCTTGCAATATTCTCTCCTGAATGCTTGTTCTACAGCAAAAAGAAAAATGGAACAACCAATGAAAAAACAGGAAGGTTAAAAGTAGAAGGTGTTCACTTGGATTCCCCCATATAAATTTATAAATGAAACAAGGCAATTGCATAATCAGTTTTTTCTGGAAACACCTTAAGTAATGACTTGCATAAATGGAATAAATCATGGATGAATCATCAAAAGCTTTTTATATTACTCATGTCAGCTCACTTTCATACATCTAAATTTATCAGATCCAGAGGGCTGTTGTAGGTATTTGGACAATGGTATACTACTGTCACAAGAGTGGAAGAGAGTAACATTTTCAGCTTAGGAGGAGGGCAGAGGTTGTATAAAATTGATGTGTTCACCCAGTAGCTTAAATACCTGATTATTATCAAACTCAGCCAGCTATCTAATTAACAGGGAATCACATTGTAAAGCTATCTACAGCTTCTGCAGCCATAATTTTAGCACATTGTCTGAATCAAGCCATCACTTTAAAAGTTTATGCAAGCCAGGCAAATTTAGGAATTTTATGCTGTTAATCTGGGTTTTGGTTTAGTTTGCTCAGAATGATATAGGGGGAGTGACCTATTGGAATGACAGTCTCACCCATGACTTAGGTGTCTGAATAGAAAATCAAAACCCCACCAGTCTAATTTGACCCTCAGGTACACATGATTTTATCTGTCTTCAATCTGTGTCTCTTTACCAGCGTTTAGAGAATGGCAGCTGGTTTTTTTTCCATCTTTTTTTAAAATTCATATTTATATGCCGCCCATCTCCAAAGACTCAGAACTGCTTACAATTTTTGGAGCGCAACCCAATGCGCTCAGCAATAGCCTTCCTTCCATTGTATATGCCTGCTTATTACTAAGCGGCATTTTTACAAAGTCAGCTTATTGCCCCCAACAATCTTGGGTCCTCAATTTACCTTCCCCGAGAGGATGGAAGGCTGCGTCGACCTTGAGCCTGGTGGGATTCGAGCCTGGACTAATTGCAGGCAGCTGGAGCTAAGTGGTAGGCATTTAACAGCCTGCACCACCAAGGCTCGTCCTCTCCTCCTAGACATATCTCCCTGCCTTTAAGCCAGCAATGGTCCATCACTTTGTGCCCTTCCGCTCTTAGCCTCACATTCCTCTGTAGTTTGGCCTGGATGAGGGCCAATTGATACCCTTTGGACTCTGATGGTTTAAGTGTGCTGCCGAGGAAAAGGGAAGGGAAGAAAGAAAAGGAGAGAGATTAATTCATATTGATGAGGCTGCAAACGGGACTGAGCTGGTAAAAGATCATAAAATATTGAGAAGGAAGCAATGCCCTACTAGGTCATTGGGGGTGAGGGCAAAAATCCCTTTGCCTCCTCCTTTCATCCTGAGCTTTCATTATGGGTATCCTTTCTGGGCTAAGCTCTCATTATAGGTTCTGGACTGAAATTCCAGGGATTTGTCCATAGTATGACACTAGAAATCCCAACTGGTAGGTTCCTTGTTCCACATTTTTGTTTTGGAATTGGCTGGTTCCAAATTGGCTGAATTGATAATGAATGGCATGCAGCATCAAGCACTGTGGTACAATATTTTCTTTCTATACAGATTATAGTTTTGATTAAGATGTCCCTTTTTTAAAAAAAAAAATCCTTGCTGTCACTGGAATAGTAAACGCATACTATTGTGGTTTTTTTCTTTATCGAGGTGGGCTGTACCACCTCTAATTGCAAATATTTTTCTCCTCTCTCCATGCACCCAACATCTTTTTTCCTCCCTACCTTCTTCCTCCAGGGGCCAAGAAAGATGCGTAGACAGTATGTATAGTTTTCTTTCAAAGCTTGATCATTTTTTGTTTTGGATTGTGGCTGGATTATATCAATTTGGATTGTATCAATTTTTTTCTTCCTGATGTTCTATGTGTTTATTGTTCTAAAGCAACCCACCTTCGGAAGGATTTGGTCTGAAAGGCAATGTATCAATATTTAAAAAAGATAACAATTTCCTCTGTATTATTTATAAAGTTATCTGTAGATCGGCTACCTAAGTGGACCCAGGTTGCCATGCTTAATGGTAGAGCACAAGAAATAATGTGGATCTTCTTCAATCAAGAGTCTGACATATGCTTTGAATTCTTTGGTCCCCAGAACTCTTACCTAAAATGGAAGTTGAAATCAAAACATCTGGAGAACACTTAGGGGTAGGCTGTATCCAATTTGGGAGGAAGATCAAAGCTTTGAATGGAGACATTGAAATCTATAGTTCATTGTCTCCATCTTCGACCCTTTGCGGATCAGTCTTTCTATTCTCCTAAATGTCAGGTTCTTTCTGATGTAATCTATTGCCAAT
Organism: Naja naja; assembly: GCA_009733165.1. Lineage (NCBI taxonomy): Eukaryota > Metazoa > Chordata > Lepidosauria > Squamata > Elapidae > Naja > Naja naja. Next base: position 113,063,610 of record CM019155.1, on the reverse strand, counting down.
TATTGCATGGAGAATATACCAGAAGGGCCTGAATCCAATCCCCCTCCCTCCCTCTCTTACATACATATTCACACACTACCCTTTCTTTCAAGAAGTAGGTTTTGGAGGCCAGCAGGATAGAAACAGTAGCTCTTATTAGAGGCCTGGATTGTTTCTTGGCCAAGGATGTTTCAGATTAAGCAAAGGGCTACAGATGAGCTACTTCTTATGGTGTCTGGTGTCAACAGACCTGAGTTCAGTGAGCCAATGGGCTGATTTATCATAACACACCTTCCTATATTCCTGTAGGAGAAGACCTGTCTAACTACAATCATTGAGAGCTTTCTCAACTAAGCCCGTCCTTCACATTAGACTTAGTTGTTATGGAGGAAAGTTGTGTACCTGTTAATATTTCAGAATGAGGAATGTGGATCTAGTTAAGTCAATGGGCTTTGCACATTCTTCTCTGACACCCTAGAAAGATAATCTTCATGTATCTGCAGCTAAACAAGACAGACAGATCAGATCATTTTAAATTTATTTTATTAAAATTACAGCAAGGAAGACACAGTACATTCAGCAGACAGTCATTTGGTTAAGTGCCCACAATGTGCTCCCTAAAGTCCAGACATGTCTATAGATCAGAAATAGCAGGGGTAGTTAACCCATTTCAGCCTAGGTTACAAGTCTTCTTTCTGTCCTGCTTGGAGGTCCCAGAGATGTGCCTGATGGCACTGAGACATCATTAAAAAGGACAGGGCCAAAGGTTTAGAACTTCTTTTATTAATCTGGGTAGGTTTGCAGATTATAAAGTATCATTCTAGTATCCATCATGCATGAACCTTACTAAGGTAATAGCTCCAGCACCCCAAATATATAGACAAACCTATGCACTGGAAATCTAACTTTTATTTTATCAATTTTTATATGTAATGGTTATTTCCCCAGTGTTGATGATCATTAAAATGCTTTTAAACAAACATCTTCTTCCTATTAATACAAATAGTAATTTTGGCTATGAAACCCCAACTTTGAAAAAAATCAAAATTATTTTGAGATGTGACAGATGGCCTTGATATTTTCCATTGGAAAGGTATGTTTGCGTATATGTGTTCATGTGATCCAAACATGAGAAAATAGCTGTGTGGAGAAACTGATAAAGTGATAACCATTTTTCAGTTAATGGTATTTCTTACTATTTAGTGAGGGAATTGCTTTGTTTCTGGTCATGTTTATTTTCTATGGCATGTTTGTCTAGAACAGGGATGTCAAACTCAATTTCATTGAGGGCTGCATCAGGGTTGTGTTTGACATTGGGGGGGGGGGCTTGGCCAAGGTAGATGTGGCCGTCTCAACATCACTTGTGTTGGGGGCATCTGTGGTGGCCCAAGCACTCTTCCAGCGAAAATGGGCTCCTGAGCTCCATTTTCGGCTGTCACAGCCTTCTGCAACCCCTGTCAGTGAAAACAGAACTCAGGAGGGCTGTGCGCAGCCCTCACATGCTGTAACTGCAGCTGTAACTGCAACCCTCTGCCAGTGAAAATGGAGATCCGTTTTTGCTAGCAGAGGTACCACGGGCCAGTCTTTCACTCTTTCCTGATCAGCCCCACAGGCCAGATCTAAGCACCCCACGGGCCTTGAGTTTGACACCCCTGGTCTAGAAATTGTTTGGTTGTTGGTTTTTTTAAAAAAATTATATAAAGCTGCACAGATTTTGAAAGCAAAACAAAACTATTTTAAGCATTGAGATCTCTAAAAGGTTTGAGACTGCCTTTTTTCTCAGAGTTTTAAAATATGGAGAGTCAGAGCATTACAGTAGAGTTAGAGAGAGAACTTGTGATTCCCAGATTTTTTGGATTCTTGTAATATCCATGCTGCAGGAGAGCCTAATGCTGGGAATGATTGAGGGCAAAAGAACAAGGGGACAGCAGAGAATAAGGTGGCTGGATGCAGTCACTAAAGCAGTTGGTGTGAGCTTAAATGAACTTTGGGGGATGCTAAAGGACAGGAAGGCCTGGAGGAATGGTGTTCATGGGATCATGATGGATTGGGCAGAACTTTGCGACTAACAACAACAAATATCCATGCAGGAGGGAATATTTATCAAGGGGAGGAATTATAGTCCAACAATGTAGAAGACTATTTCTATGGCAATCACCTATTTTGCCAATCATATAAATATTACTGATTATCTTTTAAAACAGGGTTCTTGAACCTTGGCAACTTTACAACTTGTGAGCCATGCTGATTGGGGAATTCTGGGAGTTGAAGTCCACAAGTCTTAAATTTGTCAAGATTGGAGAACCCTGCTTTAAAAGAAAAAGGTTCTAACTGATGGCCCAAATGAAGTGAGTGCGGAGAAAAGTTCCTGAGAATATTTTGGCAGGAAAAAAATGTTCTTAATTCAGGCCACCAGCCAAAAATGCTCTTTTCCAGGAGCTTTGCAGAAGTGTCTAATAGAACTCTTGTCACAGATCTCAAAATAGAGATGTGTAACTTGGTGCTGCCAGATGTTTTGGACTGAAATTTCCAAAATTTGAGCAAGGATGCCTGATATAAAGGGTTACAGAAGATATATCCAAAATACTGAGAATATGTAGAGAGAAAGGAAGATGACTTTGACAGAGAGAGGCCAGATCTATTACCAAAAAAAATGAAGGGAAATCATGGCTTAAACAGGGAGAAGGAATACATAAGCTGCTCAGGCAGAGACCTTTTTAATTCACATGAATATTTATTTATTCATTCATTCATTCATTCATTCATTCATTCATTCATTCATTCATCCATTCAATTTATATGCCGCCCTATCTCCTGAGGGACTCAGGGCAGCTTACAATTAAAATAGATTTAATACAATTAAACAAATGATTGATGAAGTCGAGATCTTAAAGCTGGTTAGGATAATTTGAAATATGTTCAAAAACCCTCTTCCATTCTCCCTCAGTCCGGGTAGGCCAGTTGGAACAGCCAGGTTTTGAACTCACGGCGGAAGGAGCGGAGGTCGGGGGCTGTCCGGAGCCCCGGGAGGAGTTGATTCCAAAGGGTGGGTGCTCCCAACGAGAAGGCCCTACTCCTGGAGACAGCCAGTTGACATTGTTGTGTTGATGGTACCTGGAGGAGGCCCTCTCTATGAGAGTGCACGGGACATTGGGAGGTTGTTATTGGCAGTAGGGTCTCCCGCAGGTATCCTGCTCCAATGACATAAAGGGTTTTATAGGTCAGTGCCAGCACTGGAGGAAGATGGAGGATGCAGGAGGAGGATGGAGGATGGAGGGTAAAGCACAATCAAATGTGCAAGATTCTGTTATTATAGTCAATGTTGATAAAAGGGGCCTACCTGTTTCTTGACTTGGTCTACATTGTGGGGTTTACAAGAATAATGGCAAGAAGGAGGGAGGCACATTCAAAGTTGTAAGGTTCTGTCATTGTAACCCTATAATAAAAGTAGTTTTAGTGTTCATGACTTTGTGCTCAGGTTTGATCTACCTTGAAGGACTGACATCAATCTTGCAACTCTGAAAATCTCTCCCCCCCTCCCCGACTTCCCTGCCTTTATTCTAAAGAGAACTAGGTAGGGTCTTTGGGGGTCATTGCTTTCTCAAATTCAATTCCTGATTTGGGCTGAGATTTCACTTACTTGACCATTGCCTTGGCTGTGGCTTTTTCTCATCTTCTTCAAGGTTATTTTCACAGTCCATTACACCTACCCTAATCTCATACCTGATTTAGCTGCTATCAGAATGGAAAATAATACAATACGTTGAATGCTTGCCAGAATAGAGCAAATCAGTGGTATCTTTCCTAAGACTTTTCTGTGCGTGTGTGTATGTGTGTGTGCGAAGTGGAGATCTGTTTTAGCCCCCTTCCCAGTGTGTGCTCTGCAATAGAAGAACTGGTCCAGGCACAGCTAGCAGAAGGCTGTCCAGCCTCTAATTCAATACTTTCAGTGAAGGTTTTCTTTTAACTAAAGACCTGAAACCATTCCATTTCTTTTCCCATGTTCTCATAGGAAAAAGCAGACCTCGGGGAGTTGAATTTTTCCCTCTGTTACCTGCCCACCGCTGGTCGTCTCACAGTTACCATCATCAAGGCTACCAACCTTAAAGCCATGGACCTGACTGGATTTTCTGGTGAGCAGATCTGACAAAGTTTGGGTCATAGCCAGTAGTTCCTGAAGCAAAATAGCTAGGCCATTGGCAGTGGAGCAGTAATGTTGTCCTAGAGGGAGACTACTCGGGGGAAATGGGTAGTAAAATGAGGGAAGAAAGGTAAATATCAGAATTCAAGTATTGGAGGACAGTCAGTTAGGCAGGATGGGCAGGAAAAAAACAGAAGAAAATTTAGAATGTACTAATATAGGTCTGTAGTTTGCTGTAGATCAATAAAACATTCTAACTCCAGATTATTTTAAAAGTAGTAAAAAAACCTGCAGAAATTTACTTCTCCCTGCACTTTCCCCTTATTTCCATTCTAAGTTGGACTGTGCAAAAAAGGGAACTTTTTGGGTGGGTGGGAATGGAAGATTCCACTATGGGATTTTATGTGAAAGAATTTGCACAATGAAACAGATTTTTTTTTAACATTTAATATTCTTGGTTTTGAAAAATGCAGACAACACGTATGTGGGGGAGCCTTAAGAGATTAATCTCATAGCCAGGGAGAGGGAGTTTAAGTTTTTCTTGCCTCTACTATATCCACTGCTTTGAACCATGCTAAAAGCAAAATCACATTTTATATGACATGTCTGTTCTCTTGCTAAAACAAATTCATGCGTGGAGTGTGCTTCTAAAGTGTGCTGCCCACCTGAAGCCACTTGCTTTTTTTTTTTTGCACTTAGACCTGGTTGGTTTATTTTAAGGTTTTAGTAAATCGGAATTCTATTCTTTATGAATTTGGAGATGGGATGGCAGCGGAGAATGAAAGGTGGAGCTTCTGGATGTATGTTGACTTCACAGAAGCCTGTGTAGTATTTGACAAGGAGGGGATTCAAATGTAGGTAAGAATTTGAGGTCATCAGAAGTAAAAACATTGCTGGCGGGGAGGAGGGCTGGCAATCCAATTCCCTGCAGATCTTTGAGGTGTATCTCCTAAACCTTAACTCATTCTTTGCATCGGTCTTCACGCAAAAAGAAACTATAGCACAGCCCACCCAAAACATAACTGTAAAAGACAGACCAGAAATAAAAGTTAAAATAAGCAAAATAATAATAAAAGAACACCTGTCTGATCTTGATGAACACAAATCACCAGGGCCTGATGGATTACATCCCAGAGTTTTTTCTTAAAAAAATAAATTTTATTGTTCTTTTACATTTTAAAAAACAAAATTGATCATGACATTAACAGCACTGTAGCATCATTATTATACATATCCATCTCTTGTAAATATTTACATTAATATACAATATCATACGATTATATACCTTTAGCTATAGGTTTCTTATCTTAACTTTCTTTATTTCCTATTTTCTAGCCTATTTTTTACCACATATCCCAAATTTCATGATATTCAGACTCTTCTTTATCTTTTAGTTTTAGAGTCAATCTATCCATTTCAGCACAGTCTAAGATTTTTTGAATTATCAATTCCTCAGAGGGATATTGTTATGCTTCCAACATTGTGCATATGTTATTCTTGCCGCAGTTAATTAGTGTAATAAAACATATTTAATCTTTTTCTTGTACTTCTTTTTAAATATTCCTAGCATTAATAGCTCAGGTTCAAATTTTATTTGTTCTTTTACTATTTCTTGTAACCAGTACCTAATTTTTGTCCAGTATCTTTGGGCTTCGGGGCAGGCCCACCACATGTGGTAGAAAGTACCTTGTGCTTTTTTACACTTCCAGCATGCCGGGTTCATGTTGGGATACATTTTCGCTAATCTCTTTGGGGGTAGGTGCCATTGGTAGAACATCTTATAGATGTTTTCTTTTTTAAAATTTTTTTATTTTAACAACCAGGACAATAAATAAAACCATCTTTCAATTTTACAGTGTGTCGATTGGGTACATATATCTTGTGCACATAATAATGTTATACGTTTCTTGTTATACATTTATAAACTATTCTAATCAACATTTTATATCATATTGTTCAAATATTATATTATTATTGACATTATAATTGTTATCTTTTAAAAACATACCTCATTCTTACTAAGTTATATTCATTCTCTTACTCATTCAAAATTAATCAATTATAATATATTATAACTATTACCACATATTTCAATTTCTTATTTTTCTATCTAACCATTCATAAAATAAATCCCAAATCGTATAATATTCTTTTTCTTCCTGTTCTCTAATTGCCATTGTTAATCTACTCATTTCCGCACATTCCATTATAGATGTTTTCTTTATAGGCTGATGATCTTGTTAATTTATAATTTCGGTTCCAAATTTTTCCCCAATCTGCTAGATCTGTATTATGTCTTATATTTTTGGCCCATGCTATCATACAGCCTTTCACTATTTTTTCTTCCGAATCAATTTCTAATAAATATTTATATAGTTTGGTTATACATTTCTCCTCAGAGCCTGTTAGAATTTTGTCTAATTGTTGCAATTCTGTATAAATTCCATAGTCTTCTACATCTTTTTTATATCTATTTTGCAGTTGGAGGTATGGCCACCAGTCTATGAATATTCCTTGTTCTTTGAGTACTTGGTTTGATTTTAACTTCCCTTAATTGTCTAATACTTCTTTATATTTTGCCATTTTACCTATGTCTAAATTACTGGGATGTATCATGGCTTCCATTGTGGATAGCCATATCGGAATTTTCATGTAATGTCTCTTCCTAATTTTGTTCCAAATTTGTATCAGATAATCTCTTACGCAGTGTCTATGAAAATAGGTTTGTTTCTTAATTTCCTTTTCCCATAAGAAGGCATGCCATCCTCTTTGTAAATCATGACCCTCCAGGCTTAAAATCCTTATATTATTTAAGTTGACCCATTCTTTAATCGAAGTCAAAGTTGCTGCCTTATAGTAAAGCTCCCAATCCGGGAGTCCAAAGCCACCTCTGCTTCTACTATCCTGTAACGCTTTCAACTTTATTCTGGGTTTTTTCCCTAACCATATAAATTTTGCCATAATATTATTCATATCTGTAAAAAAGTTTTTCTCTAATTTTATGGGGATTGTAGGAAATAGGTATAAAAATTTAGGTAAAATATTCATTTTGATCTCCCTAATAATGATAATTGTAACTTCCCCCATAATTCCAAATCTATCTTTGTTTGTTGTAGAAGTTTCATGCAATAATTTTCTTTTATTGTTATACATTTCGCAGCTAGCCATATTCCTAGGTATTTAATTTTCTTTGTCATTTGAAGTCCCATTACTCTTTCTAATTCTTTTTTCTGTTCTTCCGTCAAATTCTTAGTTAACATTTTAGTCTTTTATTTATTAATTTTAAGGCCTGATACTTCTCCGTATTTTTCTAGTTCTTGAATTAAAGTATTTCCAGTCTCTATAGGGTCTTCAATAAAAAAATACCAGGTCGTCTGCAAAAGCCTGACGTTTATATTCCTTCTTTTTAACTCTAGCTCCTTTTATATCCATATTCTGTCTAATTTGAATTAATAAAGTTTCTAATGTCAGGATGAAAAGCAGAGGCGACAGTGGACAACCTTGTCTTGCCCCTTTCATTACTTTAAAAGTCTCTGTATCCTTACCATTTAATCAACTGCTCGCCTTTTGGGTAGAATATATCACCTTTATCATATTCTCAAATTTATGTCTTAAATTCATATTTTTAATTTGTTGCATCATAAATTGACAATTCAGATTGTCAAACGCCTTCTGTACATCCAGAAAAACAAGTGCCACTTGCTTTCCTGGATGGGCCTCATAGTATTCCAAATTATCCAGTACTATTCTTGTGTTATTTCTAATTTGCCTTGATGGGAGAAATCCATTTTGATCTGAATGTATGTATTCATTTAATAATCTTTTCAATCTATCTGCTATTATAATTGTGAATATTTTATAATCTGCATTCAGCAATGATATTAGCCTATAATTTTGAATTTGTCTACTGTCCGTACCCTCTTTTGGTATTAGTGAAATATATGCTTTCCTCCATGAACCCAGCAATTTGGCTTCCGTCAGTACCTCGTTATACAATTCTAGCATTAGTGGTTCAATCTGTTCACCCATCATCTTATATATTTTCCCTGGGAGTCCATCTGGACCTGGGGTTTTATTATTTTTCTGCTTTTTGATTGCTTGTTTCAATTCTATCATCAATATTTCTTTGGATAAAATCTCCCTCATTTCTTCTGTTATTAGTGGAATCCTTTCATCTTTTAAATAGTCTATTATTTTCTCTTCCTCTATTTCCTCATTTTTATATAGGCTCTTGAAGTATTGATGCGCAATTCTTTTTTTCCCCTTCCATCTTATGTTGAAATTCTCCATTTTCATCCTGAAATTGGTGTATTATCCTCTTCTCTCTCTCTTTTTTAATCTATAAGATAACCATCTCCCTGGCTTATTCGTTTGTTCAAAGAAGTTTTGTTTTACTGCTTTTAGGTTCTTTACCATTTCTTCTTGTTCTAGAATATTGAGTTTGTATTTGGTTAAAGTCAATTCCTCTTTAATTTTAGTATTCTGTGGTGTTTTCTGTAGTTGGGTTTCTAGGTTTTTAATTTCTTCTTGTAAAGTATTCTGTTGTTTCCACTTTTCTTTATTTATGTTTGATGTATATAATGTTATAATTCCACATGAATAAGCCTTCATAGTATCCCAAAGATTTTGTATTGATGTGTGTTGTTTAGTGTTCTTTTTGAAAAATAGTCCCAGTTCCTTCCTAAATTTTTGGGTGAATTCTTTTTCTTTTATTATTTGTGGATTTAAAGTCCATCTTCTTACATCCCAGAGTTTTAAAGGAGCTGGCAGAGGTCATCTCAGAACCACTGCACCATATCTTTCAAAAATCCTGGAGCACCGGGGAACTACCAGAGGACTGGAAAAGAGCTGATGTGGTTCCCATCTTCAAAAAAGGAAAAAAGCAGACCCGGGAAACCATAGACCAATCAGCCTAATATCAATACCAGGGAAGATACTGTAAAAGATAATAAAAAACAGATCTGCCAACATCTAGAAACAAGTAAAGTAATAACTAGCAGTCAGCATGGGTTTGTTAAAAACAGACCATGCCAAACAATCTTATTTCATTCTCAACATAGTGACTAAATTAGTAGATCAGCGAAAAACTGTGAACATAATATATTTAGATTTCAGCAAGGCATTCGACAAAGTAGACCACAAACTACTTCTTGGTAAGCTAGAAAAAAGTGGAATAGATAGCACCACCACTAGATGGACTCGCAACTGGCTGACAAACCATACTCAACGAGTAGTCCTTAATGGGTCTAAGTCTACATGGAGGAAAGTTAGCAGTGGGGTGCCATAGTAGTCTTCAATATCTTCATTAACAACTTAGATGAGGGAATAGAAGGGGAACTTATTAAATTTGCAGATGATACTAAGCTGTCAGGAATAGCTAACACCCAAGAAGATAGGGTCAAGATCCAGATGGATCTTGGCAGACTAGAACACTGGGCCGTATCTAACAAAATGAAATTCAATGTAGAGAAAAGTAAAGTCCTACACTTAGGCAAGAAAAACCAAAAGTACACATATAGACTGGGTGAAGCCAGGCTCAATAGCAGTAACTGTGAGAGGGATCTTGGAGTCTTAATGGACAACCAGCTAAATATGAGCCAGCAGTGTGCAGCAGCAGCAGCAGCCAAAAAAGCTAATGCAATCCTAAATTGCATTAACAGAGGGATACAATCAAGATCAAGTGAGGTACTAATACCACTCTATAAAGCCTTAGTAAGACCACACCTTGAGTACTGCATCCAGTTTTGGTCACCACATTATAAAAAAATGTTGAGACTCTAGAAAAATACAGAGAAGAGCAACCAGGATGATTAGGGGACTGGAGACTAAAACGTATGAAGAATGGTTATAGGAACTGGGCATGGCTAGTCCAGTGAAGAAAAGGACCAGGGGTAACATGACAGCAGTTTTCCAATATTTGAGGGGCTGCCACAGAGAGGAAGGGGCCAAACTATTTTCTAAAGCACCCAAAGGCCAGACAAGGAATAATGGATGGAAACTGAACAAGGAGAGATTTAACCTGGAAATAAGGAGAAACTTTCTGACCGTGAGAACAATCAACCAATGGAACAGCTTGCCCTTGGAAGTTGTGGAAGCGCCATCACTTAAGAATTTCAAGAAGAGATTGGACTGCCCTCTGTCAGAAATGGTGTAGGGTCTCCTGCTTGGGTGGGGGGTTGGACTAATGACCTACAAGGTCCCTTCCAACTCTGATTATCTGTTATCTGTTAAACCCTGATCCTTGCCACGCTGTTTATGGTGGTTGAAAGCAAAAATGCAATATCTCTAGACTCTTTATCCCTGCTATCAGCAAAGGAAATAGCATTTAGAATTAGGACAAAGAAAGCAGCAAAAGGGGTTACTGAGAAGGAAACAAGACAAGTGTAAGTTGGGTCCTGTTGTGCTTCATTGCTATTACAAGGACATAGTTCAGCTTCTGATGAGCAAATCTGTCAATTTTTGTTCTATTCAGCATCTCTTTTTTACCATATTAATTATGTTTGGCCTGTTTTCTCAGCAGTTTGTAAATGCTGTTGTTTATTTCTCCTAATAAATACTTTCTTATATGTGATTTTTCTAGAATGTTTTTTACACATAATTTTTTTTTGTAATAGGCTTTTCCTAACATGCTTTTTTCAATGCAATTGTTCCTTGAGCTGTGCTTTTTGCACATTTTTTTTAAAGTTGCAATTTGCATTCTGTGTGAGCTGGGGTTTATTTTTGGTTTGCTTGTACATTTGGGAGAGATGAACTCAATCAGTTTGCATAAACATTCAGACGGAATGAATTTTTTTTACTGCCTCTAGTTAGGGATATACATCTCAATGACAGTTGTCATGCTTCTAATAGGGAGGATGCATCTTAACAGAAAATGGCAAGTCAGTTTTGAGAAATTGATCCTTGGTGCTTATGATGACAATCAGAGCTCAATCCTCTATGGAGGGAAAACAGGAAAGGCTTGCAGTTATTATTATTTTATTAGACTTGTATGCCGCCCTTCTCCCAAAGGACTCAGGGTGGCGAACAGATAAAAAGACCCATATATACAATAAAAAAGATATTAAACAAGACAAGTCTAAATTACAAAACTGCGTTTAAAAACAATTAAAATTACAATTATACCAATTATACCAGTTATAACTGACCAGGAAAGAGTGGGAATTTCTCAAAGCAAACCTGGCTTTTAGTGGAAAACTGAAGAGCAGATTCTGCTCTATAGTGGTAAACTTCCTATATAATCTGGAATTGCAGGTTAGGTTTGGTGGGCACAGCCCCACTTATATCTATGGTATACCTGCTTCTGCCAAAAAAAACAGCTTGGTTTATATGACAGGTCTATTGTGGGGGCAGGGCCAGCCTCAAACATTTTGCTACCTGGTATTTTGCTGATTACATGGAAAATTTGTGAAATAGTAGGTTATTGGGGGGGAGAATGGTTATATATAGCCCAGCCTATTCCCTATAATGCTACTTTTCTGCTTATGGAAATTGCATCATAAAGAAAGGGATTCTGAATTGTGATTTGCCTCCTTGCAAGTTCTGCCATGCCATTCTCCTGCACATGGTTTTGGATCTTATGATACTTCGTAGTGGACAGCATCCGTCCACACTGAGCACTTGCAGAAAGTTCCCACAATCACGAAAACCTGATACAGATGGCATTGGAAAAGATTCCTGTCAGTGCTCTATCAGGAAGTCTAAACTCCTTGAACACAAAGGAGTAAAAACTACAGTGATCAGAAATGGGATGGGGCAGAAAGTTAAAGACAGGGAGGCTACAAGTGATGATACTTGGTATAAATTTGGCTTGGCTGCTTCCCCCTGTAAACTTGGACCGCTTTTCTCTTATCTTTTGCCTGCATCTTTTCAGATCCCTATGTCAAAGCATCCCTCATGTGTGAAGGGAGGCGCTTGAAGAAACGTAAGACTTCCATCAAGAAAAATACTTTGAACCCCAGTTACAATGAGGCTCTTGTCTTTGACATTCCCCAGGACAGCATGGAGCATGTCAGCATTACTTTGGCAGTCATGGATTATGATTGGTAAGATATATCATGTCCACACAAATTCCGGTGAGTTAAACAGAAGAGGCATGATTTAAAGGGCTTTCCCAGGGACTTCAATGCTGGCTGAGCCTTTAGACTTCTTCCCCTTTAGAGAGAAATCATTTCAGCCAGTGATGGCTCAGCACTTTCCTTGATTTTACTTTCAGTGAAAGAATCCTGTTTTTTTTTAAGACACTGCAGAATTTGGGGCATAACATGCAAGATGGAGACACAGAGTAGGATGTTTTGGGGAGGGATATTGGCAACTCTTACTAGCTACGGATGCTGTTGCACAATTTCATAGAACGGCTTGAATTTATACTCCCACACACACATACAAATCATTAACACCTTGTGACAACATATAGAATAACATTGAAATGTCAGGGCATTCAGGTTATTTGATTTGGTACATCTTGTAAGTCAGATGCTGTGTTGCTAGTTACAGGTTAGTGAAGAATAGTGCAAAAAAATCTTCTGGAATTATATTGCAAGCTACTAGAGAAACATAACAGCCCAGCAGGAGTTCATTTTACTTTTCCTAACAAAGATGATGAGTTGAGGACCAAGAGCTGAGTTATAGGGAGAAAGATAAAACAGTGGGTGGAACTTAGAGCCAAGATTGCTGCACATTCTCTGACAAATGAGAGTTATTTACTGAGGGCAATCCTGGATTACCATCCTTGCCCAATCTGGGCATCTTTCAGTTCTATGGCTTTGAACCCTTGACATGCCCTATTATTTCCATAGTAACACTGGCCTGGAAAATCTGGGAATGTATATTCTCACCTCTGGAAGGTGGCAAGGAAGTAAGCTATTATCTGGCTGTTTTTATAACTAAATGTGGCATAGTCAGCCTTCCCTATACTTGCAGGTAGGAGCTTATGATGCAATACATATGAAGAGAAGCAGATTAGCAGGATAGGGATACTTAAGTATTAGTATTTAAATATTCCACATGTACTTTAGCTGCAGAAATGGGGGGAAAACCCTGATGCACACTTCGTTAAAACAAAACCAGCTTTGTTTAAATGTCCATTTCAAATGCCCCAGTTTCTTAAATTGGTTTTATATGCTAAAGTGGAATGTAATATAAATAAGCTTAAAACATAGCATTTTTTGAGGCGGAGGGACGGGACTTAATATTTCAGAGATCTGGATGTCTCTGGGTTTCTAATACAGCAGTTTGAAGTACAGTACACAAATGATACAGTAGCTCGCAGTCTATCATGCCTTTGGCTGATCCCAAAAAAACTAATCAGACCTGATTAATATTCAAATGGGAGATCTGCACAAAACCTAGGGTTATATGTTAGGCTAGAAGTTGTTTTTAAATCTACAATATGGCAATGAAATTTTTTGGGATCATGGCATCATAGGCAATGAATTTAAGGGAGTCTTTAGGTTTTTTTATGCAAAACATATAACAGGTTGACATTTTCCTCCACTTCTGTGAGAGGCTGGCTCTGAAATAATCTCTTCTTCCACAGCATTGGGCATAATGAAGTCATTGGCATGTGTCGAGTGGGCAATGATGCTGATACGCCCGGGAGAGATCATTGGGCTGAGATGCTGGCAAATCCACGTAAGCCCATTGAACATTGGCACCAGCTAGTAGAGGTGAGCATGATATTATGAGAACACCAAGTCTCATCTGTGCCCAACCCATTGCTTCACTGGAAACTAAAAACTAAGCTTAAATGCCAGATCAGTAAGAAACAGGGGCATTCTGCAACTTCTCTGCTAAGCACAAAGCTAGTCTAACCTGCTGCCTTGGGCACAGGATAGAGCAGTGTTTCTTGACAACTTGAAGATTTGTGGACTTCAACTCCCAGAATTCCCCAGCCAGTCATTTTAAAGTTGCCAAAGTTGAGAAACTCTGAGATAGAAAGACAAAGATAAAAATGGAGGAAGCCTATGAAGTAGCAGGGCAGAATGAAAAACATGCTTCTGTCTCTTAATTATGACACTACTCCACCCACATCTTGCTTAATTCCCACCCTCTATTGTCATTTAGTACCTTTCTCGATTCCTTCTAAACAAATGTGGCCCTTGAAACAATAAAAGCTGCCCATTCCAATAAATAAGAATGCAATAAATTACTCAGTGTATTCCTTTTATGACCTGTCTTTCACTCAGCTTTTATGATAATGATGTAGTCCTGTTGGCTAAAATAGTTGTGCCTCTTATGTATTCTGGTATTGCAGCAGCACAGTACCGTTCCAAGAACTTAATAGTGCACCCTGAATACAAAGCATGGCCCCTGAAGAATGCTGGAAGACTCACTGACACAATGGAATAACATTCCAGAATAACTGAGAAACAACAGGCTAAAGGCTTGGGAAGACTGTCGGGATTGTATAATGTCATAAGTTGGGACACAATATGGAGTTGGGGTTTCTGGATCTTCTTTTGGGAAAACACAGTTGGGAGGGATGGGGGCCAAGGTTAGACCAAAATTGGGCCATCTCTTCAAACCTGACCAAGTCCGTAAGTCACGGTGCTCTGGCTGAAGACTCTGAGAGCATCACATTTGTCCCTCTGATCTTTTTCTCTTTGCTGCCTCTGATTTTTCAGGAGAAGACTTTGAACAGCTATATCAACAAGAATCCTCCAGCACGAGATAAACCTAGCATCATAGTAGAAAGTGTTCATTCAGACTAAAGCAACCACCAGCAGCCCTTTGCCACCAGGGACTGTAAGTGTCTTAGGAGATAGAAATGGGATGAGAAATGACATATACCTTCTTAATTTTGGTAGAGGCTGTAGCAAATCAGAGAAACCTATGCTTCTACATGGGTGCTCCAACTACTGTACTATATCGCTCTTTTGTAATATTAATGCCAGTTAGTTCACAAAGTAGATGCTATATGGGGCTTTCTGGATATGATCTGATTTAGGGGGCACTTTGATCCCTTATTATAGGCCGATAAGGCAGTGCAGACCAAATAATAAATTTCACACAAAAAAAACCCTTCTAGATTGGCTATAATAACATCTTGCACATTCAATTGTGCTTTCCCTCTTCCCTCTTTTATATTCATGAGAATTAGGGGCATGTTTGTCAGAGACATTTTCATAATCACTCTTCCCGTCCCCCGTCATCTGGATTCAAGTAATGTTTCCCTCTTTATTGCTTTGGTAATGGATCTTCTCTTTCTCTATCAGGCTCATCCTGTGTACTCTCTACTTACAGCCATCAACTTAAAACACAAAGAAGGGCCTCCAAAATTAATCATTGTGCTTGAGTCCTACTAATGGGAAAAGATGTTCCTAAGATATTATGGGTCCAACCCATTTATAGATAAGCACCGTAATTTGAACTGGATCTGGAAATGAACTGTCAGTTAGTGGTACTGCTGTTAAAGCATTGATGTCACTCAACCAATCAGTTCAGCAAGCCTCATTTAGTAGCTACCCATAAATGGAGTTATTCTAATCTAGACAAATATTCAAACATTTTTAAAAATAGAAATGTAGTGGAGTAACACACATGGTGGCTACTATTCAGATGAGATTGCCATCATTAGCCAAAAAATGCAGCATTTTTCTTTTGTCTAAACTAGGTTGCATTGCTGGACCAAAAAACAAACCCCCGAACTCTATACTTTATGTGCTCTAGAGTTATGTGGCTGCATGATGTCTGGCTGAGTTATTTTGAACCTTATCTCCAGATTATAGAAGTAGTGTGAGCAACAAAGCAATTCCCAGAGCCTAAACTCTGGGTTAGAGACATGCTAAATTCTTGGGACAATTTCAGGATTAATCCTCCAACTCAGTTTGGATCAAGTCAGGAATTTCTAGTAATATAAAAGTTGGTTTTGAAAGAAGTGATAGATGGCCTTCATTCTTTTTTCTTTCAGGGTTCCAGCAATGTGCTCTCAGAACTTTCTGGAGTGTTAACGTTTCCTCAGATCCATCTGAGAGGAAGTGCCAATAGGAGATCATCTGAGGGAAGGACTGCAAGTTCCTGCTTCCCTCAATCCCCATCTTCCCCAGAAAGTTTGCTGCCTGATGCATTTTTCTTTTCAAAAGCCATAAGGGCAGCCACCAAGGAGCATTTTTCTTGTGGGAGGGATATATTGTATCTGGAATTTAAAAAAAGACCCTCCCCCCTAGTTTATCTAAATGGGGGTGGGATCTTTTTTGACATGCATGCTATTGGAGTCTTTGTTATGGAAAGAGTCAAGATGGTAAACTAGAAACATTACCTATTCTTTGTTTTTCAAAATTGTTCATTGGACAGAAATTCAAGAGGTTCCCCTTCCCCATGGAGCTATTTAATAAGAGTTCTTCAGACTGTTAAACTTACAGTCTTATTTAGGAGGCATAATAGGGGACAGGCATGGCAGACAACCATTCTTCTTTCTATATCCTATCCTGTGTACGGGCTTCTCACGGCTGTGACTTTGGAGCCAGGTGACTGTTAACCCTTCCTCTCTTTCTTGTTTTCTTTTCACAACAGATCTTTTGAAGGCATGAAGGAATGTCTTTGTGGGTGCTTGGTCTGATAGGGGTGGGGGCAGAATTTCTGCATAGTACCAGAAAGCATGCAGCACCCATTACCTCAGTCTTCATGAACCTCCAGCCCAGAATAGGAGGGAGGGAGAAGAAAATTGGCATTCTTTCCTCATCACCCAACCTTGATAGACAACTCTGTAAGTGACCCAGGAGGACTCCCTGTGGACATCCCTGCCAATTTGCCCTGCTATGCCTCCTGCATCAAGGACCACCATGGAATTATCTTCCTACAGATTAACATCAGGCTTGTGACATCAAAGTGGCTCCATAATGGACTAAATTAAGGCCTACTTTCTAACCTGGAATTAGAGCTGGGCTCAGCTTAATTCCAAACATCAACAGCCAGTTCTGGACTCTTTCATATGTATGTGTAAATGTTTGGGGGTGAGATAATAGTGTGACTCCTTTCCTAAGTCTCATTAAGTTTGCTGCTTCTGGCTTTTGCATGATCACCCTCCATTCAGTTTGAGTGTGTGAGTGCTTTCCAGATTTAAGCTAGGACAGCCTCTTGGTCAGAGAATCAAGATGTCCTAGTTCTGATCACTCAAGTCTCCACTGTGTTACTTCCTTATGTAACCCCCACCCTATTCGTTTTTAAATTTGGAATGTCTTTTTTTCTTGTTCTCCCCCTAAGGTGCATCCATTTGTCATTTTGTCTTGGTCTCTGAAGCTCAGTCCTGTTTATGGTTGTTTTTCTTTTTTGTTTTGTTTTTGTTTTGTTCTAACTGTGTGAAATAAAGGGAGGGGGGAGGGATAAAACAGCTTCCTAAACTTCTGTTGCCCTTTTTTTGGAAAAGCCATATACTCTCCCAATTGCTTGGCTATAGATTTCTGGCATTAATGGGAGAGGGAGGGGGCCGGAAGGTGATCTCTTTTCACAATAGTTTGGAACTTGAAGTTGCTGCTAAAACCGTGACATCAATAAAACTGGAAGAAAAAAAAAGAAACAAGTATCTCTGGACTTCAATACTTTGTTGAACAAAAGTGGAATATAGCAGTGAAGATAAGTGAAGGAATTGAGTAACTTTGCTTGATTTAAAAAAAGTGGCCTCAAGTGAACAAAAAAGTAGTGTGTGGTTGTTATATAAGGGTTATCTGGGCAAAGTCTCACTTGGGTCTTAGAACTGTTAGGTACAAGTCCTAATAGCCAAACCAACCACATTACTAGGTATGGCTGTGCTGAAACTCTTTGCTTTTTTACTGCCATAACATTAATACATTCAACTTTCAGCTGGTTCTACTTATGCTTCATTGAACTTCTCCCCATTTTCATTATTTTACCCATTATTCAAAACTTCTTCAATAGGACAGCTCAGCATCCTAAAGCAAGTATTTGAATTTTAACCATATAGCTACAAGGACATTTTGCAATTTCTTTTTTCACGTAAAGTAGGAACTCTGTTGAGTTGAGAATCCATGTGTTTGCTTTCTTGGCTGTTCGTAGTATTCTCAGGAGTCTTTCCAACACCCAACTTCAAAAAGGCCAATATTCTTTCTGTCCTTATTCTTTCTTATTCCAAAGTTCATCACCTATCTTTGTTACAGTGGAGGCACCATAAACCACACTGCCACTGTCAATATAATTCTGCACCTAAATTTGACAACTTGGATGCAAATTCAGTTGGGGAGAGCATCTCCCTCTGAATTGCCATTTAAGCATGTTGTTTATTTGTGGAAGAAAATATACCATTTCTAATTCCTCTGCCAGGGAATAAGAGGTAAATAGAAAAATAGTTTTTCACGCGGAAACATGACACTTTGCCAAATAGGAATTATATATGGCTCATCATGCAAGTTGATCCACAGCCAGAGTTACAGAATCTTCTATCATCCCACATTGCCATGCTTGGCTGTGCTCCATTAGATTGACAATGGAAGCTAAGGCTAAAATTGAAGACTTTCTCTTCAATGTGGATGGATTGCTTAGCTGTAATACTGATGACATCCTGGACATAGTACAAAAGCTTTGAAAAAGTTTCAACAGGAAGCAAATTCTTTGTCCTCATTTTTCCTCCTATTCACATCTCAACCAAATGACACCAGTGTTTCAAATCAAAAGAGCACACTATACTATATGCAGAAGTCCCCACCAGATGTTGACACTGCTTACGTACTCACTGAGTCATGGGCTATGACTCTGCTTGGACTATACACAGCTGCTTTGATTTGATGCTCCCCATACATTTCAAAGTTCATGGACTTTGAAATTCTATTATTTCACAAATTCTAGGAGAATCCCAAAATAAACCATTCTGTCTATTCGAGAATTCCAGAGGATGATGGCGATGAATTGAATCTTTTTACAGTATTATGATCACAGAGCAGAATAAAAATTAAAACATTAAAACAGAACAAGATGTAATCATGTATTAGAATCAATGGTGATATTATTGATGGATGACCAGTGTCCCTAATTGTACAAAAAGAACAGCAGAATTCAGATATGTTCAAAGACATTGTATCATACTGATCTCATAGTTAACAGCTGTACCTAAGGGAGATCATAACTTCCTAAACATTTTCTCAGGTAAGGAGCAGGGTGGGATGCTACCCATTCAGCCCAGTTCTATAGAACTGGTAGTCCCGAAGAGCAACTGGCACCGAACCGGTTCGCTGCGACGATCTTCTGGTCTGTTTAGCCCACCCGCCTACCTGGGCTCTAGGCTGTCCTTTATTCTCTTTTTCTCCTCAGCTGCAGCTGAGTGCTGCTCGTCAGCTGGAGCAGGTGAATGCTTGCCAGACCCAGTAATTTGTAAGGCGCATGTGCGCAAAGCGAACCAGTTGTTATGCTGGTAGGATCCCACCCCTGGTAAGGAGTTACAAGTTTGTGAATCCTTATAGAGGATATGAGATGTGGTTTCGATGGACCCTTGTCCTGATCACCTGATGCTGATGATAGACTAGGCCTTTTATTAGCTGTGTCATTATTAGAGGGAAGAGAAGCTGAAGAAAATAAAAGAGATAATTGCAAAGTACATCTTTATGAAAAAGAGAGCCAAGTTATGCTGTTTACCTCACTGAAGTAGAGAATGATGTCTTTACAAAGATCCTTTTTTCCAAAGCAGATCTTACCCTTCTATTTGAATCAAGACATTGTATTGCGCATTTAGTTTCTTATCCCATCAACATCAGAAACATCACTTCATTCTTTGGATATTCATCATACTGTCCTATTTTTTTACTTGAATTTTTAAATACCATTTCACTGAGACCAACGTTTATTCCAGGACTTCCAAAAGATTTCCTCTCAGCATTTCTGCAAATGAATATTGACAATTAACATGTAAATTTTTGTATGAACTGGTTGAACAGCCATCCTTTTCCAATCTATATTCACTGCACAAAAGGATCAGTGGCATCAGCAGTCTTTATCTGATATATTCCCCCTGTTCTGTCCCTACCAGAGTTGTGCAGCCATGTGGATTCACCTCTCCATTTTCATCTAGCACAAAAATTGGCCTTAACACCCAGAAAGATGCAAGCTTGAACTTCTTTTTAGTTAGGTTATTTATGCTAAGATGTGTCAACTGGTTAATTCTCTAATTGCAGCTGTTTTAAGTGACCATCTGTGGATTCAGTTTATCTTCTAATCCCACTTGGCTTCAGATCCAGTATGTCAGCCTTGGCAGTTGAAGAGATTTGGCAAGTTATGACCAACCATAGGCAGGAAAATCTGTAAACTCTGGAAGATTTCAAATGTGGTTATATAAGTTACGCATGAATTCAGATTACTCAGAAAACCACATTTACAGATAAACAATCTGTTTATCTAGTCTGTTGTAGTGATACTCAAATGTGTTATCTCTCCTAGGACTTGTGCTCAGGATCACCACACCCAGCAGGAAAATAATTGAGTAAATGTGTCAGATACTCTGAATTATTCTACTACTATTCTCCAGCTTAATATGCACATACTGGTTTGCTTCAACAAGCAATGACATTTCTCTGTGAAATACCTCATCACTCAGCTAGACATTTGGATTTTGTTTAGCAGAAATTACGGTCTTCTAAGTATCATCAGTCATGAATGTTGGAATTAAAGCACCAGAATCGGAAGGCTCAGTGTAACATCCTTCCTTTGGAAAAGGAAAAAAAGAAATTTAGTTTCTTAAACTGGAAGATGCAGTGAAAAGTTTGGAAATGTATCAGGAACACTGGCCAAAATCTCAGGCTGAGCAGTTTCAGTGCCTTGCATAACATTTTGGACTCCCCACCCACTCCTTTCTCTTCACCTATTTTCTCACTTTCCCAAGCAACAGGATAGGGCCTTATTTTATTCCAGTTATGCAATTAGGGAAGCTTTTGACATGGGAGTCCTTCTTACTGAAGATCAGCAAGCAGTGCACAGGTTGTTAATTATGTAAACTGTGTTGCACAACATACAAGGCTTATAACTGACAGCCATGCAAACACACCCCTAAATTCTATCATTTAAATCTCACATAAAATCCTCAGATGATTTACTGGGACGTCCCAGGCCACAATTCTAAATCCATGCAGTACCAATCTTCTCCTGGTCCCAATTGTGTTCTACTTTCATTTCCCCAAATTATCAAGCATATTTGAAGCTAGCATCACAACTAGCCTGATCTTCCTCCAGAAGCCAAAGAGCTAGCCTTACAACTCTGTGCCACGCATTCTAGAATTAACCTCCTCTATGTTCTGCTCCTTTGTGGTTTCTGTGGATACAACTATACGTAGCTACACCAAACCAAGATGGGTCGTAAGTAGGAAGTGTTTTATTCGTGTTCTGTGAATACTGATCAGGACTACCATTGTTGGAGATTCATAGTCACATTCTTGGCTGCATCAGGTAAGTAAAGCCTACCTACCTAAAGGTAATCTTAAATGCAAAAAACTGATGAGAACCAGGAACTACATGATGCTTTTACTATTCAAAAACCTGGTCCCCCCAGCAGCTCTTTAACAAAATGTGGAAATAATTTGCCCCACTACCTCAATATGTCCTTCTCTTGTTAGTGTTGGATAGCTATATGGATGGCCCAAGTTTTCTTCTACTGAAGCTAACTGCAGGAAGTCCCTGTCCACTCACAAATGGTTATGGTTATCTTGGCTGCCATAGCCACTACTTAAAAGCTTTTTCATGGATGTTTGTTACTCCTAAAAGGAACCAGAGCACAAAATGCTCAAATGAGTTCTTTGTTATTATCGCCCATCCTTCTACAGATTTAACAAGGCCTGAGAAGGGAAGAGGGAAACCAGAGCTCCTGACAAGGCAATCAACTACTGTGCTTGATCAAACATATTTCTCAGTCATACTATCCCACCGAGCTCTGCCTTAAACTGAATGTTTATTGGGCTTTTGTGAAGTTGTTTTGTAGCTGGCGGACAAGCAGGTAGGTGACTGCATAGCTAGACTGTGGGTGTGCATGAAATCAAATTTCATATCTGCTCTGACATCCAGAGGAGGGAATGTCTTGTTGAGATCAGAAGAGTTAGTCACAAGAGGCAAGGATTTCTGCAGGTCATCAGTATAATTTCTGGTTGACGTCACAGCGAGAATGGCTGGAAAATAGCAGAACTCTCCGCCAGACTCTGGAAATGCAGCCAGCAACTGCTTGCTGGGAGACCCTATGGGGTTAAGCTGCCCTGGAGGGGTGGTGAAGAAAGGAGAAGAGCTTTATTGATCAGAAGGAAACCGTAATTTCCTTGTTGATCCAAAAACAAGCTCTCCTGAACAGCACAGGAACAACAGCCATTTTGGTCAGTCATAAGATGAGACAACCAGGACACTAAGATCTTGTCCTGGAGCACTGCATGGACAGAGCAGTGAAACTGGGTGAGATAACTTCCAACTGTTACCTTAGAGATTTAACCCAAGTAAAAAGTTCCAAAAAATGGTCTCTTGATGTAAAGAAAGCGGCGATTGGATTTATGGAGAAAGATTAAAGACTAAAAACTAAAGAGGAAGATTAAAGACCTAGAAGTAAAAGAAATACCTCAAGGATGATTTAAAACATAGAAAGTCTGGAAAAGCCAAATAACATTGTAAAAAGTGATTATTGGGAGAAATTGCTTTCCTAAATTTTATTTTTAACCCCTGATTGAATGACAATAAGCTGCTTTTGAATTTTACACTATTAAACGCTAGAACTGTGAGGAGAGCCAGCTACTGGAGGAGGAGGATTACTGCAACATGTAAAACTTTAAAAAAAAGTGAGGAGAGAAAGTAAATAACACTACTTGACCTTGACTTTATCTTAGTAGGTGATTTGAATGCTGGGAAATATTCACTGAGCTTTTTTGAAGATCTATAAGACAAATTAAACTAAACACTAATAACTTTATTGGAACTGTGCATTGAAAAATGGATTTGAAAATTTTGAAGAAACCTGCTGGGCAAAACTGGATTTGGGTTATTAACATCATGTAACAGATCATCCTACATAGCAGAAGTGACAGAAGGGGGGGGGAGAAAGGATAAAATCTGGACAATTGGGAAGGTGTAAACTGGAAATTATAAAGACTGAAAAGCACAAATCTATAGCATTTAAAGGCTAGAAATTTAGGGGACTTGGAGGAATAATTTTGGGGTTGACCAAATTTTATTAACATTTTTTTTTCTTGGAATTTTTAGATATTGGGATACTGGAATATTAGTTATATTAACTTGGTACAAAATGGCCCAGCAGGAGACAATAAAGTTCTATATGGAAATGTTAGAAATAGCAACAAAGGATTATAAGGAGTTGATGGGAATATTTAAAGATAAATAGATAGAAGGCCCTCAACAAAAGGTGGGAAAAGATGAATGTAATACACAGAAGACAGATGAGAAATTAGAAGTGGTGGAGGAGACAAAGAAAAATAAGCTACAAGAAGATAAAAACACTGAAAAGACAGTAACAATAGATATTAAAAAGCAAATAGATAATTCCTTAAGAGCTTACAACAGAATAGAGGAAAACAAAGGAAGATTTTCCAAAAATAATGAAAGGCTTATAGATGGATATACACAAGATGTAGCAGAAGATAAAGGGTAAGGCAGAAGGATCAATTAGTCTGTGCAAAAATGCTCGAAAGATATATAGGATTCCAAGAGAAATATAAAAGAATCACCAAAAAATCAATAAATGAAATTCTAAAAAGGCTGAGAGATGACGACGGATAGACACCCAATACCTTGCAATATAGTAATTATATTAAAATCCAATAGAAATAAGGGTAAAGTTTAAACTGGGAAAATAGTAGCACATATATAGATATATAATAGAATTTATTATAACCATAAATATATTAAGATTAGGAAGTGGAAGACTAGGATTAGATATATCTAAATGCATAATGATTAACAAGAGTGCAAAAATATACTGAAATATGTAGTTTTCAAGGACTATAAATACAGGGTACTTAGAGATATAATCTGGGGACTGATTAAATCTTATTAACAATTGGTTTTATTGGTGTTTATAGGAAATTAAGATACTGAATGTGATGGAACACTGAGAGGTATTTATAATATTAAAACATCAGTGACTTAACAGGGGTTAATAAGTATATTGTATGAAGAAATATTATTGATGTTTACACATATTTTTGGAGAAAGTAATAAAAAATTCATAGAGAGAATAGTATTGTTTAAAGATAATGAGGTGAATATAGAAGAACCCCAACAAACAGGAAAAATAAAGAAATAACTACAAATGGGGAAATAGTATAATATATGTTGATACATAAAAGAATATATTATAATGAGCATATCAAGGTTAGAAATTGGAAGATAAAAACTCTGTATATGTAATTATATTATTGCTGTCAGCATTGTATATGAAAAATATATTAACCCAGTCATTACATTGTCCACAAAAATGATGGTTGTTAAAGGAAAACTACAAATAAAACATATACAAGAAAAATCTTCAACAGCCACTAGTCAAAAACAGGCTGACTGGAACAGATAGGACAGTGCAAACCCTATGACCAAAATGAGACAGTCAAAACCTAGCCAGGTGGATAGCGAGCCAAGTCCTCAAAGATCGTAAAATGAGTGCACTCTATTTTGGTCTTACCACATTAGGTTTTGAGAGAGCCAGTTCCCAAGAAGTTCATAATCCAAAATGCACTTATATAGGACACAGTATTAGGGATATATGTGTAAGGCTTAAGACAGCTATTTTGTTCAGATACCCTAATTCTCTCAAACCTACCCCGCCTGAACCCTCTGGGCCTCACCTAGTCAGGGGATTGCAAGTCAGTCACACATAGCCCATAGGCCACACATTTTCCACCGTTGTTTTCTGTACACTGAAAACCAGGAAGTCGGCAATGGCCGTTCTCCCTTGATTACCAGCCATCTAATCAATGCCCAGCTCTAACCAACCAATCATATAAGACAAGATGGGTGGAAAAGAAACTCAAGAATCATTATTTTCTTAGCTATAAGGAATGTCTACATTTGTCATTATATCAAGTTTCACAGAAAGTAGAAGTTAGATGTTATGGGATTCTGTTGCCTGAAGAGGGGGGGGAAGGGTTCCAGCTTCTGCATATGCTGTCATTAACTTCTGTGGCAGAGCAATAGCATTAGTAAGAAAAAGAATACGCCTCCTGAATTGTTCGGAAGCTGCTCTTGTCTTTGTCTGCAGTGTTCATGCGGGCTAGGTAGCTTAATTGATTCTCTCAGGGTAATGTATCGATCCTTACTCATTTCTCCAAGCCACATCATTTGCCTCATCTCTTTCTTAGTTTATAAAACCACAGTGCTTTCAACCTCTTCCGGGTCAGAAACAGTCAAAGAATATTTAAAGAAGAAAATTCTTAGTCTTCATGTTTGGAGAAGAAGACTTTAAATTGTTAGGAGTGTTTTTACAGAGGATTTGATTATGTGGCCAGTTATAATTTCCAGTCCTGAAAACAGAACTTGAAACTACCTTATGGTAAAAATGTACCCTTTGGAATCAATAGGGATATTTACAATTTACTATAATCATTTAAGGGAGGAAATCACCCTGGATTTAAAATGAGATTAATGCATTCCCTCCCATCTGTCACACAAACTTAAAAAATATTAGCAGCTCTTTCATTCTATAACCCCAAAGTAGCCTTGCTCCCACAAATCAAAGAGAGCCCCATTATTTCCTTCCAATAATCTTTATTTACCTTGTCATTTCCTTTATCGCCTCCCCCAGCACTGCCTCCATTGCCCCCTCCTTGCCCCCCTGCATCAGGAGCTCCAGACATCATAAGGAAAAGTACGATAGGAATAATGTACATCCACTGTAGGAGAAAAAGAAATATATACATGTTATATTAAATATATGTTATATTTAAAACCTATGGCTTTGTTATATGTAATAATCCATCTCACTCTTTTCCATCTTGGAAGTGATCATGGTTTCTCACAAAGCCCAATCTTCCCCCTCACCTGTACTTTCCAGGTTCTGTTGTCGCTCTCATCCCCTCCCTGCATCCTGTTGCAGCCCCTCCCTCAAATCCCAAACACAGGAAACCCTTCACCAGATTTACAGCTGACTTTGTGCAACCAATGAGGAAGAAATGTCTGTGTCTAGTATGAAGGAGAAAGGACCTGCCACCAAAAAGGGGTGTATCGTATCAGGAAATAAAGATCCAGAGAGTAGCAAACTGAAAATTAAGAAGCATGCCCTTAAAGGCACCCTGCTTACTTTGAATGTTCTCACCAATTAGCAGCAGAGGTCAAGTCCAAGCTATCACAGAGCAACACTAAAGTAACTTCATGAAAGCCAGCTATTGAGCAACATAATTTTGGGGGTTATTCTAATATTTCATTGATCAAAAGAGTAAAAAAAAAAGATAAATGCTACCCTCTGGACCAGTGAACTCTAAGGTAACACCTGGGTAAGGCTGTGGCCACCTTACACACACACACACACTCCCTCCCCAGTATCAAGACTGGCTCCAAAAGAAGCGTAGCCTTTTTATTCTCCAAGGTGACACAGGGTGGTAATGAAAGAGTTCAAGCTGAATGGAGTCAAGCAAAGAAAATAGAAGTGAGTTGAGCCAGTTGCAGGATTACTTTTGCTCAGTGTTGTCGTCCCAACTTCTTAGGGAATGTTGCATAGATGGTCACTGGGAGAAGCAATACTCCACCCAGAATTAAATGCCACTGCGGGGACTGGGGATAAGAAATATCAGAGCAGAAAGCAGTCACTTCTCAGCAACAGTTGCCTGGCTAGATCCAGAAATGAGACAGCAGGCAGGCTGAGGAACTGAGAACATTGCACTACAAGAGTGCAAAAAAGAACGGAGCCTCCTCTTTCTACCATCCCTTCCCCCATCCCCCCACCCCCAAAATGCAACACTTACATATTTCGCAAAGAAGGACTTCTGCTCCTGTGGATTTTTGGCTTTCTGAGCCTGCTCTTGTTCCAAGCGTTCAATAAATGCTGCTGTTTCAGGGCTGTCAGCAGAAAGAGAAAAAAAACCATAGTAACAAAACTAGAAAGCATCCCTCAGTACTCACGGAGGACTGCAGAAGCCCAGACAGGTATTAAAAAGTAAATGGCATGTTTGGGCCCCAATGTATTTCAACAGTGTTTCCCATGTAGAAAAGCATTAACACACCACAATCCACAAGTGTTCTGCTGTTTCTTTCATTAGAATAGTCAATGAAATAATGCTTTGCTTCCAAAGAAAGATATGTTGAAATTTACTGGATCCATCTTATAAAATTCCCCATTTTGGAATATGTTCAAAACTCTGCTCCCTTCCTTTCCCCTAACTGGAAACATGATTCTGCCCTTTCTTCCTGCTCTCAGAATTTCCACCCATTCTTCAAAAAAGGCAGACTGGTGAATACCTCTGATGTTCAGTGCAAACCTAAACCCATATAGAAATAAACAAACGTAACAGACTTCAACAAAACCTATCTTTCCAATTTGCATGTTTAAAATCAGAGACAAGCCTCTAGATTCATTCTCCTCTGCAAATAAATCACCTAGAAATCTTTCTGCCAATCTGTCCAGATGAGATCCTTGCCTTTTAGCCAAGCTTCTTCATCCCATTTTGGTGAAGAAGACTGGTCACTTTCCTTATATTCCATTGAGGAATCCTGCTCTTAACTCAATCTCTGGTTCCAACAAATCTTTTATAATCTAATTTTAGATTCCTTCTACAAGGTATCCAGGTTATCTGACCTTCTAGTTAGAAACCATTTGCTCCATCTTTCAAATTCTTAAAAAAAATCAAATGAAGGAAACCAAGTCAAACTTCCTATATCCCCAGGGAGCAATCATGATCCTTTTTAAAATCCAAATGGATCATACCTTGTCCTAAACAAAAGCTATTTAGTAGCACATCTCCCTTCCAAAATCCCTGATGGTTCCATTCATGATTAAAAGCCACACTTACGTTTTATACATTTGCCCAATCTCATTTTAAACTAGCTGTTGTTAATACATCTTGCAGCAGCGAGTTCCACAGATCAGCAGAAGCCCTGCATTCTCACCTGATTAGTCAAAAAAAAAAATACTCACACAGCTGCTGGTATGGGCTGCTGGAGGAGAATGGTAGTATTGAAGAGTTCCAGATCCACATCTTCCACTTCAGCTCCGTGGCAAGAGCTAGGAACAGCAACAGCAGAGAGGCCAATTATGTTGCCAGCGATTTCTGTGTGCACTATCAGCCTATCTGACAGGTGGGACTCAACCAATGAGCACTGCAAGGAAAGGAAGACACATCGATATTGTCTCTCTGCTTGTTTTAGCATTTCCAACTCAGTGCACATAAGCTGCTGCGCATGCTACTGCAAAAGCTCGGTCCTGTAAGGTTAACAAGGAAGTTACTGGGATAATGAATGAATGGGGCCACACAAGCACTTCAGGGGTGACTCTTTCTTGAATTTGGCATTCCTATCTTCCATGTCAGCCTGTGTTTCAATAGCAGCACATATGACATCTCTAGCAAAAAATATCCCAGGCCCCAACTTCTCAGGCAAAGAGTTTAATCTCAGAACCCTAAGATTCTGCAGGGCTGCTTTCCCTCTCAGGAGGCACCTGTGCTGGACCAGATAGAACGATATTTCAAAAGAAGAATACAATGCTTATTCTTATATTTATATCTTGATATTCCTTTAAGTAAAACTAGTAATTTCCTAAACCTTATTTCTGCAAACCTGCACTACCAAAATGTTTTTTTTTCATATTTGTGGGAAAACGGGCTTTCTAAAACACATAAACCCCCACAATTCTCACACTAAAAGGTCAAATATTTAACTTTGGCCATTCTTGTAATATCACTGAATTACTACTTATCTCTCCTTTGGCCTCAAAGCTGGCTTTTCTTTCTGAAAAGTGCACTCTCAGATTGCAAAAAAAAAAACTTTACTGTGATCCAAGTACACAAGATATGAGGAAGACACAGTGACTGGCTCAGAACCTGAATCTCCCCAGTCACAATCCACCATGATACTGTCTTCCTATCAATCAACATATAGTTGATCGTAGCTGGCAAAAAAATAAGGTCTAGTTTCTATTACTTAGAAATCTCTAGGGACAGGGAAGAAAATAAAATCTCAGAAGGCAGCGGAATACTATTTCTGCATTGTTGCCAAATAAAGATGCATGATTTTGCCAATGTATCCCCAGAAATTAAGCTAAAATCAATTGGAAGGGGCTTATTCTATTATCTCTTCCCTCAATAATCTCAGAACTGCCTCATCAGGATTAGGAAGATGATTTCCTGATTAATACAGGATGTCACACAAGAGACTACTTAAGTGGGGGGAAATCAACTCCTAAGACCATACTTCTTCACTTATCCCTCTCAACAAACCAAGAAAAAAAAATCAGTTTCCTCTTCCTACCTTTGGAGATTTTGCATCTGGATATTTTACTAAAGAGTCAAGCTCAACTCACAAGAGTGTGCAGGAAATCAAAAAATTTTAGGTGCTTTCAGTCTAGTGATGTGCAAGTGTCTCAGTAAGACATTGTTTGAACATGTTGCAAAGGTACTTTCTTGGTATTCTAGTTCCAGACTACTTAGAACAGCATATTTGGGGCTTGGCACATTCTATGATGGAGCACTGTCCATGCCTCTGTTTTAGGCAAGTGTCCTGTATGGTACAAGAATTCCACAGCAGTGAAGACACTTACCGCTCTAACAAAAGTGGTGACATACTCAACAGCTTTCTCTTCAATGCTCCCCAGAGGCTGTCGTGGGATTCTTAAACGGTACAGTCCACCCGCAGTAGCTACCTCCTGAGTTTGTCAAAAAAGAGGACACCATCATTGAAAGCAGAAACTCACTACCTCATCCTATTTGAAGGAGATAGAAATTACACTCTGGTGATCTCAAAATAGTATTAGTCTTCCATGCAGGAAAGCAATCAAATACAAGACCCCTATGTACTGCTCCAAGTATATCAAATAAATCTGTTTCATCCTTTCAGAAAGAAGCTACTTCTCTTCCAAAGTGCCCCCATTTGAATATGTTTTTCCTTTAAAAAAGTAAAACAAGGCTTCTCTCCCTTGGCTTCCCTGCTCACCCTAAGTTTGTTGCGCTCATCTTCAGTTAACTGCTTCTGGGTCAGGGAGAGACTAGGTTCAGGACCCACATTCCACAGGATTGTACCCCGTTTTTTGAAATGAATGCTATCATCTTCAGGAGAAAGAAACACAAGTTAGTCTTAAGAGTCCTACTCTTATTCCTCTTAGATAAATGACCTTTAGCCACTTATAGGAGTGGGTGTCTCTCCAAAGTCCTCCCCTATTTTTTAGACTGCTGCCAATGCAATTCTTTTCCTGTTTAGCATATGCAGAATGTGTTCATATAATAAGGACAGAAGTGAGTATCCCATGGGCGCCAACCTGCACAAAGGTGGGTGTGGGTTTTTTTTTCCGCCCATCAATTAACACACAAGATTAAATTTCCACATGAACTTCCACATGAATGTATAGATTTTAAAGATATTTAAAGCATCTATTTTGCTCTTTAAAGACATTCTAAGAAGGAAAACCCAGGATCTATTTTCCAAGTTTCACAGGGTTTTAGCATGTGCCTTAATCCTTCCCAATGTAAATTAACAATGACAACCCTCAGTTCAGGAGTAATTTGAAGGTTGTAAACCAGGCCTAGGAGGGGTGCTTACTACTCAAAGACTGTCTACCTCTGCATATTTGCAATGGAGAAGTCTATGGTTCCAAGGATCCCACAGTGTCTTAATAAATGTATTTGTATGCATAAATGCCCTACGAAAACTGGAAACTAACGTGACTATGAAATGGGCCTAATTACCGCTACTTACCAATAATATGGGCTAATTGTCCAGTTCAATCTTGTCCATGCTCACTATATACTCACCCAACTCAAATGAATGCTCCAGCTGCAGATTCAATCCACAAGTTTCAGAATCTCGGGCTTCACCAGACTGAAAGCAACAGAACTAGATCATGAATGTTACAAATCTCCTATCAATTGTTCCAAGCTTCAGTGACCCAAATTCTGCCCTATGTGTGCTAATGTTACATCCCACATAATAGCAAAACTTTTCTGCCCATAATTTAAAATAGTATTTTAAGTTTTCGTGATTGCACTGGCACCACCCGTAAAAAGAGACCACAGATTTATAGCATTAAATATGACCAACAAAACTACGATGCATTCCAGTCTATGATATTTATTATGGAACAAGCTTTTGTAACTATAACCCATATAATCAAATAAGTTAGACTAGGCACAGGCAACAATAGCAATGACTCAAATTCACATAATCTTTTGACTGAATTGTTGCATAAAATATCTCTCAATATTTTGAGAAGCTCCTTTTTGTTATCCAAACCTGTGAGATTGTTACAAGAATACAAGGAAATAATGCTTTTGTAAGAGGACATAGTTTTTCAAGCAGATAAGGAAGTTTCTAGTTCAGCTGGTGAATTAGCTGACAAATTCTCCAGACTGAAATCCTAGAGAGTTGTCTCAGGTTATTGGCTATAACTCTGAGCTAGATATTATGTGCCATCAAGATTTGTTATCAATAGAAACCAGATATGGCAGGTGTCCCAAACTCATGGTCTGTGGCCAGTTAGGAACAGGGCCACACAACTGAAGATGAGTGAGTAAAATCGAAAGCATTGCTCCTGCCCATGGAAAAACTGTCTTCCATGAAACCAGTCCCTGGTGCCAAAAAAGGTTGGGAACCACTGCTTTATAATCCTCAATCCTTAGCCTGGTCTTTCAGATCTCCCAATGCTGAGCTGGATATATCAGCAATGATTTAGAATAAGGCAGCTATCCATCAACTTCTAAATCCCAGGGAACCTTAATTAAAATGTTTTAAGATCATAGAGGCTCAGGATTCAGTCCATCCATAGTCATGAAAATTCAATGATGATTTTGGGCTAGTCACTCTCTCAGTTCAACCTGGCCTCACAGAGTGGTGGTTGTTGGGGTAAAATGAAGGAGATCCCCATCTTGAGCTCTCAAAGAAAGCCATTGTACATACAATTAATAAGCATGTCCATTATTTTATGCCCATATGGCATTTAAGTCCCAGCCTCTTTAGTTATCTCTTACATAATTGCTAAGCTACTTCCTTTCCCAAATCAGAATACTTTGATGCATCCTGATTTAGTTCTAAAGTTATTACTCAGTTTATGAATGTTCATGGCAGAGCTCAGGAAGCTGTGTCTATTAAATGAAGACACAGCCAGAACATGTATACATATTTCAACTCTCATAACTCCAGATCTCAATCCATTTAATGAAACTGCATGTTAGTGATGCCTGGCATCACTAAGTACATAGTTAAACTATGGGACTCACTGACACAAGATGCAAAGCGAGCCACAAGCTGAAATAGTACTGGCGCGGGGGGGGGGGGACTATTTGCAACCATTAATTATGGCTAAATGAAGCATCCAGACTCAGAAGCAGCATTCCTGTGAACATTTTTTTTACAATTCCTTAAGCATTTATGAAAACACCAGTTTGGCGTTTAGTCCGGTCTAACAAGGTTTATATCCTGGATATAAAAGAGCTTGTCTTCCGACAACCAAAGTCAGCTCCGCAGTCAACCATGTTATCGTGGGACTTACCTTGACAACTGCCTCTCCCCGGCAGGCGGCAGAGGCCCGGACAAGAACCTGCGGCGAGGAGGAAAGAAGGAGGGCGAGGACAAGGAAGAGGCAGACGCACAGCAGTCGTTCAGAAGCCGCCATAGCTCCCTCAGCGGATCACGTGATTTGAAGAAGAGAGAGAGAGAGAGAGAGAGAGAGAGAGAGAGAGAGAGAGCAACCGCAAAGCACTATGGGGCCGAAGTACCGCGTTCAAGAGCCGAGCGAAAGCCAATCACCGGCGTCTTTCGGCTTAGCGCCTCTCTTAAGTACTCGCTCTCCGCTCGCGCCGCACGTGGCGGTGGCTTGTCTCGCAGCTGCAAGCGCTGAGAAGAAATGATGACGTAGGGGGCCGACTCGAGTGATGGGAAAGAAATTGCACAAGAAAACATGGTGCCGAATGAATTTGCTTGCGCCTTATTCTTTAGCCTCTTGCAGAACGGTCGACCATTGTCTCCTCTATTTTTGAAGGCGATGAAAGGATGAAATAACGATCTGCAGTTTTTCTAGATCTAAGTCAGAAAAAGAGAAGCTTATCTTGGATGACCTGTCATCCTTAGCATAATGGATGCTACAACTGTTGCAAAAGGAAGTAAAATATAATGGATGCCCCCAAGTAGAGCATCAGTTGTATCAAGAGATGGGGATCGAGCGAATTACTGTATCTCCGCTTTTTTATCCTCAATTTTCTCTAGCTGTGCTAGAGTCTCCTGCTGTGTTCCCTTACTTAGTAAATAGAATAACCATCAAAATAAAGTTTGTACTGTTTGCAATCCTGTGTGCTTGCAAGAAAAAAAAACAAGTTATCTATCCCACTTCCTAAGCAATGGTGGCAGCTGCTCTGGTCACAAAACAGTCTGGTTATGCTGAAAGTCTGGTTATGCTGAGATATTGGAGATTGGTTGAAAGTCTCCAGTTTAGCAAGAATCTAAAGTTTTAACTTGATATAAGAAATATTCTGGTTGTGATGACTTATGATTCTACTTTTCCCAGGTTTGTAATTCATACAGAGATGCCCTCCCCCACCGGTCCCTTTTTGCAAGAGGAGAATTCAACAAAAAAAAAACCCAATGTTTTTAGGGAATTGCATCATTAAACATTTTTTTTGCTTTGTTTTACTGTCACTGCTGCTCAAATATGACTGGAAAAGAGTCAAATTCAATTTTTCTTCCCTTAGAATATGGAATTAATTACTTAATTGAGAGGTTGCCAAGTATTCAATCTTTTCCCCTAGGCTCTGCATTCAAGTTATTGTTTGCTGTATCTTGTATTGACAAAACTGCACTGTAACATGAACATGAAAAGTTGAGGTGAATTTGAGAAACAAGTCAAAGTTGTCCTGTTGTGACCTAGATCAAGTCAAGCTATGGCTGAATTCAAACAACATCCTAAGGTAAAACTAAGGGTCCTTCGTGCTTTCTGAGCTGGATTGTTTTTTTTTTCCTTTACCAAGAACAGGGATGTCAAACTCGATTTCATTAAGGGTCACATCAGGGTTGTGTTTCACCTTGGGAGCCAGGTGGGCGTGGTCAGGGTGGCCATGGCCAAATTGACATCACTTGTGTTGGGGGTGCCTATGGTGGCCTGAGTGCTCTGCCAGCAGAAATGGGCTCCTGATCTCTGTTTTCGGCTGCAATGGCCTGCAGCCCTCAGCCAGCGAAAATGGAGCTTGTGTGGGCCACACATGCCCCCTGGGCCCCATTTTCAGCCACGACGGCCTCCTGCAGCTCTCTGCCAATGAAAACGGAGCTCTGTTTTTGCTGGCAGAGGCCTGCAGGAAGCTGTTGCAGCAGAAAACAGGGCCTGGGAGAGCTCTGTACAACCCTCCTGAGCTCCCATTTTTGCTGGTAGAGGCACCATGGGCCGGTTCTTCGCTGTTTCTGGGGCAGCCCCGTGGGCCAGATCTAAGCACTCTGTGGGCCGAATCCAGCCCCGTGCATTGTGTTTGATAGCCCTGACCCAGAGCCATATTGGTGCAGTGGTTAGAATGCAGTATTGAGGCTAACCCTACTGATCATTGACTGCCACATTTTGGCAGTTTGAGTCTCATTGGCTCAAGATTGACTCAGCCTTCCATCCTTCCAAAGTTGTTAAAATGAGGACCCAGATTGTTCTGGGCAATATGCTGACTCTGTAACCATTTAGAGAGTGCTGCAAAGCACTGTGAAGCAGTATATAAGTGCTATTGCTAACCCTGCAGAATAAGTGAAAGGTGGAGTTTGTGCTCAATTAGTATTCCAGTGGCTTGCCATGTCAGTGTTAGCGGGAGTGATCTTGGAGGTTCTTTGGTTGGGCGATTTACTGTTAGCTTGTTTGGCAGTTCCTTGATTGGGGTGTTTACTTCTTGATTGTTTGATAATCTATGCTCATCAGGTTGTTGATTGCTGGTGTGGAGATGTTTTGATCTTTTTGTTCCCTTTTTGACTTGTTGAGTGTCTTTTGCACAATATGTAGATGTTGTTATAATGTCTATGTGTTAATGGTGGCCAAATTGTTAGAATTTGTCTAGCGTTTTGGACTTGGCTTGGTTGAAAATGATCAGTTTCCCAGTTGAAACCATGGTTAAATCTGTCTATATGTTGTGAAATTAGTTTTCATCATGCCTCCTGACTGCTAGTTGGTATTCCTGGATGTGTTCTGCAGTGATGGGATTCAAAAAGTTTTACAATGGGTTCTGTGGGTGTGGCTTGGTGAGCGTGGCAGGGGAAGGATACTGCAAAATCTCTATTCCCTCCCCACTCCTGAGGAAAAGCTACCATCGGTTCTCCAAACTACTCAAAATTTCCGCTACCAGTTCTCCAGAACTGGTCAGAACCTGCTGAATATCACCTCTGGTGTTTGCTAATCTTCCACCTGTTGGTCCTACATAGTGGCTGTTACAGCCTTCATACTATATGCTATAGATCAATGGTGGGATTCAAATTTTTTACTACCGGTTCTGTGGGCATGGCTTGGTGGGCATGGCAGGGGAAGGATACTGTAAAAATCTCATGTCAGAGATGATATTTGCCAGTTCTTTGAACTACTCAAAATTTTTGCTACCAGTTCTCCAGAACGGGTCAGAACCTGCTGAATACTACTTCTGCTATAGATGGTTCCTGTTTTTATTTTTGGGGCTGCTAGGCCTTTTAGTTTACTTAGGATATTTTGGGGCACTTTAGTTGATTTGTGTGCTACGCTGATTCCATGTGCTTGTAATAATAGACTGTTGGTGATTTCTGAGATGTTTTTGATGCATGGCAATGTTATTCTTTTTATGGCTTATGTTATTCGTGCTATATTGAGTTGAATGGTTGGGCACTTTCTAATAAAGCTGCATAGCAAGTAAACAGTAAACAGTCCAACCATAGAATCTCCAAGACCATTCCCACCAAGCCACTAGAAGGTAAACTGAGAGCAAATTCCAATTCTTACTAGCACTGACGAAGCTACCTAGTTTGGGTAATGAAATGTCGGCAAGAAAACAACCAATCTCAGAGAGCACCAAGAATTCCTTTGAGCTACAAATATTCTCTTTTTTGGTAAAATATAAACAAATAAAATGCAATTTAAATTACCACAATGTATGAATTTAGTCTTTTTGTCTCTAGGCTTTAGATGAGCAACTTGTTGCCCTCAGCCTAATTTAAAAATTGTTATGTAAGAGATGACTTCAAGTCTCTTGTAAGTTCTATCTCTCAGCTATTACTTAAAGAGGAAAAACATCGAGAATGAAGAAATGGGAAATGTCTGGAAGGTAACTTCTGTGCCCACTCATTGGTTGCTTTAGCCCCCTCACCATCAGCCCTCCAACAGATGATCACAAGAGAATGTGGCATTCATATAAAATAGTTGCCAGTTACAATTGAGTCCAATCTTTTCAAGACTGACTGACAATTGTTCTGTCCAGCAATTGGAAAGAACCCAAAAATTACTTGTTGTCAGATCTAATTGTTAAACAGAAGATGGTGGGGATTGCACTGAGGAATTTGTAAATGCAAACATGCTTTTTTCAGGACCAGACCTTTTCTTTTAAAAAAGGGAAATGAGATAGCTATTTTAGGTGGTGAATGTTGGGAGAGGCAGGGACCAGATATGAGGGTCTGTGCTATTGTCCTTGGGTGGAATGAAACATACAGTACTGAAGTACACGAGCCTTCAACTTATGACTTACCACAGGCCTACCCGGCAGGTACTTATGACCCAGATTCAAAATTCTGGTGATTCCCCCACCACCGCCGCCACAGTCCTCAATTTGGGCACTTAGCAGATGGGCCACACTTATGGCATTTACTTCCAGGTTTCGGCAAAGCCAGTCCATGGCGAATTGTAGGTTTGCTTAATGATCATGGCAAAAAAACAAAGTTAAAATTGGGCATGAATTACAACTGTCATGGGCAGGCTCTGTGGCAGTCATAACTTCTGGATTACCTGTAAATTTCATTTGCTAACCCAAACTGTTACTATGCATGAAAAAGGATAATCATCTTGTTTTTCACTTCAAGGAGCAAATAACTTACAGCACTCCTGGCTTTTCTAGCTGCTCTCCTTTCATTTATTTAAAATAGAAATTTGCAGTCCTTTCAGATCTTTCCCTTAAGTTTCCTCTTCATGTTCTCCCCACAGAGCCACCATAGCCTGGATTCTTCTGTGTCCTCTGGATATCTAGGTTTTGAAATGGGAGACCTGCGGAGGTGCCTGGACAGTGGGGAATATGGAGCACTGAAAGATTGTCATCTGTATGAAAGCAATTTTTTACAGGTGAAGCAGAGTGGGAAGGAAATTAGGAAAATATCCCCCGGTTTTTTCAGATTCTGAAAATCTGAACCCTGAGGCCTCCTCCGATGTTCTTGCGAAAGGAATAAGGGCAAGTGCAGTCTTTTCTGTGGATACTGGTATCCTTGAGATTGTATACTTAGTGCCCTCTACATACTATTTTCAGCACCCTGTACAGACTACCTTCATTCAACCCTTCAAGTTATGTACAGTACTGAAAAAAGTGACTCACACTTAACAACCATGGCAGCATTCCCAGGGATATATGATCAAAATTCTGGCGCCTAGTAACCAGCATGTAATTACAACTGTCGCAGCACTCTGGGATCATGTGATTGTCATTTGTGACCTTCCCAGCAAGCAAAACCAATAGGAGAAGCTATATTTGCTTAATAATGATGCTTGTTTAAAAATTGTGGCAAAAATCATAACATCAGCCATGATTTAACAACCATCTTGCTTAGCAATGGAAATTATGATTGTAAGACGATCTATGACTTTTCTTCTTCATAGGCATGTTAGACATGTGTGTCTCTGCAATGTTATTTTATTGCTATAACTATTTTATTTTACTTTCTATACTGGCTATACCATTCTTTGAGAAACTTAAGAATGGAATAAATAATTTCAAAACTCCACCGAAAAGGAGCAAGTTTTAACTTTTCTTGAGTCAGATAAGGCTCCACAAAAAAAATCAATTTGTTAGGCTTATATTGCCATATATAAAGCTAAAACGGTGTTTTTGAGTAGTAAGATGTGTTTAATTTGCTTGGGGGAGAAGTGTTATCGCATTTGCTGAACATAATTAGTAGCCTGTACTATTTTTGAAAAGGCACTCCAACTGTAAAAAAAATCAGCGGAAAGGTGCTTTTTTCTAGGATGTATCTGTTTTTCTTTTTTCACTTTAAAAAAAAACAAGGGCACCTCATTTAGTTGTTCTGCTTCATGTGTGTAAATGCCTTCACCATTCCACTATTTATTTATTTACTTACTTACTTACTTACTTACTTACTTATTTATTTATTTATTTATGTCCTGCTTTTATTATTTTTACAAATAACATTAGGCAGTAAACATACATGCTCCTTCTTCCTCCTATTTTCCCCACAACAGCAACCCTGTGAGGTGGGTTGAGCTGAGAAGGTGACTTGCTGAAGTCACCTAACCAGCTTTCTTGCCTAAGGTGAGACTAGAACTCACAGACCAGCACATTTACATTATGTACATTTACATTATGCACATTTACATTATGCTGCCAGTTGTCCATTCTGTCTAGTTGCATTTGGAAGTTAGAAGTCTTGACAGAGATTCCTAATCTAATTTTTCTTGGAGTTATCTGAACTCAATGCTAACACATCTGTGGGGAAACATGTTAGAGAAGGCTGTCTTTTTCTTATTCACCTAGAGAAAAGACAAGAATCCTTACAACCAGTTTCTACTGACTAATCTTTTTTCAAACTAAACAAACAAATCAAATGCCCTAAGTCAAATTGGAATCTGATATAGCATATAGAATTATAAGCAAAGTCGATTTTTGTATGCCATTAATATGCTTCCAGGAATCAAAAATACTTGAGATACCTAATTAAGGTATCTCAAGTATAAATATAAAGCATAAGAATAAAGTCATTTTAACATGTTGTACTTCACTTATGTCCCAAGCTTTATTTATAAATTTGATTTTACTGATATATATGTGAACAGCTCAGTAGCATCTTAAGTCAGTGACTATGTTGCTCAGGAATAATGGATGTTGCAATACAAGAGATCTGCAGGGCACCAGGTTTCAGGAGGTTTCACCATAGGAAGTTCAGCATTAGTGTTTTCTGCTGTCCCTAAAATGTCTCTCCTCTGTGCAGTGAGAATTGTGATTTTTCTCCTAAGTCAGCCTTATATAACCTGATTTGCTGCAGGCAGTCTTTGAACTTTCATCAACATAAGACAGTTAGGAAGGGAGTTGTGGCATATATCTGTCTTCTCTTCATCCTTCTATTTCTTTGAATATTTGGAATGGATTTTTCCCCTGACATTATTTATATCAGGAATCTCAAATCCGAATTATTTCAAGGGACTGTTCTTTAGCCCAAGGCTCATAGCACTGAAGCCCTATTGTATTTTGAAATAAAAGTATATAGTAAGATTGGAAAAAAAAATCTCATTATGTCATTAAATATAAATTTATTAAATTAAAAAACTATGCTGCAAAACAGAGATACTTTTACCTCTTTTTCCTTCTATCACTTATTTGGCAGTCTTTTTCATTAACTAGCATACCAGTGTTTGTTTTGGTGATGGTTGTTCAATAATAGCTTAAAACCTTTATGTTAATTACCTATAATTTAGTAGAATTTATCTCCTCAAAATAACAAGTATCCCTGAACATTATTTCTATTCTGCAAATAATATTATTTAGGTGTATTGCTTTAAGTTTCACCTATACTGTGAGACTATCATCCCAAATGGGATGAAAGGACTAACTTAGGTACCAGAAAGGGAAAAGACTGAGACTCCTCCATCTGAGGTGGAGGTGAATGAAGTTCTTTTTGTTTTTGTTTTACCTCAGTCCCTCAGGGAAGAGTGCCTGGTAAAGGCCTCGCCAAGAGTGCAGCCTTATTCTGTCTCATAAATACCTACCCTTCCCAACTAGGTTTCCAAGATTTGTACTGAGGCATGCCCACCACTATGTTTCCTTTCTCTGTTTTCCTTTCCTGAAATGCCCCAACTGATGACTGCTAATGATCCAAAGAGGTCCTCAGAGAAACCTGGCCTTTCCTTAACTTTATTTGCAGGGATGGGCACAGACTACTAGCAGGGAGTTCAGAGACAGTGGACAGTAAGCAAGTAGAGATCCCTGCAACTATCCTACCACAACTTTTTGACACCAATGACAAACTGGCAGCTTGGCCTGAGCTATAATAGGACTAGGAAAGCTGCTATCAGCTGGTTACAAAGCCAAGTCATGTTTTCTTTTTAAGCAGGAAGAATCTATAATACCTGGCAAAGAGCATCTGCTGCCTTAATATTCTCTCCTGCTGATGAAGAACTGCATGTGGACTGTAAGAGATAAGTTTGAGATACCTAGCCTTCTGCCATGGTCCACCAAATATATGTAAGAAGCACACAGAAATTGAGAAGAAGCCCATTTGTTCTATTGCTTAAATATAGGATCAGGATGTCCAGGGAGTTCATTGAAAGACTTGAAGCCAGGTTTTTTTTCAATGTTAGGAGTTGTTACTGTATGGATATAGTCCTTTCTACGCCATCTAGATCTCCTTGCAAAAAGGTGGGATATTTAATGTAATTGATTGATGTACTTAGCCTAA
The DNA here is from genome assembly GCA_009733165.1 of Naja naja. Lineage (NCBI taxonomy): Eukaryota > Metazoa > Chordata > Lepidosauria > Squamata > Elapidae > Naja > Naja naja. Next base: position 113,022,797 of record CM019155.1, on the reverse strand, counting down.
TCAGAACAAATGCTAAATCAAAGCTAAATCTGAGAAAATTTATACCAGTTTCAGTAAACATTGCTGACTAAATAAGATATCCTTTGCACTGGATAGGCAAGGCTGCCACTGATTTTCAGAACCAAAATGATCTTTCTGCACCTATCACCAATTTGCAAGTGGTCTGTGAAGAAAAATGTTTGAGAATTTCTATTCAATAAAGATGCTGAGCCAAGCTTGGCTTGTCCTGAATTCACTGACAAGGTTTGACAACAATACAAAAAACCATGGTTGCCATTGCCTTGGGTGACCTTGTCATAAATCCTCAGTAGATGAATTGAGTTTATTCCTAAAATTACCATTACTTGATTTCATTGCTTGAAAACCTTCAGCTGTCCAGATACTGCTCATCTATAACTTGAAACTTCTGTACTAAGCATAGCCAATGAAAAGGAACATTGGGAATTATAGTTCTATAATATCTGGAACAGCACAAAATCTCTATCCCTGACAATCTTTATTTAACAGTCTTCTAAAACTTGGCAAATTTCCAGTGACTTGGATTAAGAGATGCCCTTTTTCTAACTCTGTCTTGTTTTGTGCAGATTTCTGGCCTGTAGTTAATTGAACTTATTGTTTATTAATGTATCCCAATTGGGTTTGCACAGAATAACTTATCAATATTTTGGTTTTAGCTTAATAGTTGTTATGTGAGGACCATTTCAAAGCTTTCTCTTGTTATAGTGCAAAAGTGCAAAGAACCCTCAAAACGAATCTTTCCCTTCCAGGTTACCAAGGCAGGAGATATTGCCACCAGAGTCACCATGGGCATCGCTGCCAGCAGTGCACATCTAGAGATGCCTGATCTTATGCTGCTGGCACGACCAGTTCCCTGCCTAACAGAACGGTGTGAATGTCAGTGTCCTGAGGCACTGCCTTTCCCAGATGAGGAGCTGCAGCTGTTTGCGTGAGTGCCTTTCACTGCATCACCATCCAGGGATATATCCCCAAGGTCTTGTCTGTGGTTCACCTTGTAAAATGCATCCAGATGCAAAATTTTAATGTGATAGAAGGGGGGAAATAATGAAGTGTATGGGGAGCCCTTATATTACCTCACTTTAGTTTATAAACAATAGTTGACATTAAAATTACATTTTGCCCTAGTCATGCTCCACTTCCTTTATCTCTACACACCGTTTTGGAGATCAGCCTTGAGCACATCACTCAGAGGCTGAATAGAAACTTCGATCCAGAAACATGTGTGTGCCTCTGGTTTTAAGCAGGAGTGTTGGGGAGAGGGATGATTAAAAAAATCCAAAATGGCAACTTTGATTGTGCTGATGCAGTCAGCATTTTGATTTTTTTTTAACCCTCCCATGGACAGATCTGGCTTTCTCTCTCCAGTTTCTTCCCATCCACGTACATCTTCCATCTCCTCCTTCCCCAGGCTTCTGCCCTTGAAGTTCGTCCGTCTCTATATCCATGATGAGTCGCGGTTCCAGCTCAAAGTCCGCCTGGCTAATGGCCGCACTTTTTATCTGCAACTTCTAACACACCCTCTCAGGCAGAATGAGGTCTTTGGGCACTGGGTACGGCTGCTATACCGCTTGCGCTTTTACCGCAGTAATGCCCCCCTTACTTATGAAAAGGAGACTGCACTGCATCACCGTAGACATACCTTTATTTAGGTGAGCCTCAGCCCCTTTTTCCAGCCCCTGTCCCACTATACCCTGTTCAGTCCTCCAGTGGCCCAGATCTCCATGAAGGGGACTGATTCTTGAGTTTTGATAGGGATTCAGACCCTGATATTCAGAGCTGGAGAAACAGAGAAAGCCTTACTGGAGAAACAATGAGAGCCCAAGGCCTGCTGGTGAAGCAGGTTCTGAAAGTAGTAGGCAATTGAGTTACGCTAGAAAGATTCTAAGAACATTTGGGGTCATTTTGACATTGCGGATGACTGTTTTTTTGGGTCAACTTCCTCTGTGCCTTTGCCTGTCTGTCCCTATGTGTCTCTCTTTTTGCAGCAGGAGGAAAAGGAGTAATTTTTCCTGGTAAAGAAGACGACGACACTCAGGGGAACCAAGGATTTCTTTACCCCCAGACTTACACACACTAATACAAAGAAATGCTTCTCCTCCTGGCACAGGCTCATCAGTGTTGGATACGGTCCTCCCCATATGAAGTTACTGCAAATTCCCCACCCACTTACCCCATCAATAAATGAATGAACAAAACTGCTTTGTACATAGCTGATAATTGTAAGACATCTGCTCAGACCTGCCATCCTCTAAACTAGAGCATCTCTTCCTCCATTGTCTTCCACCCCACATTAGATGTTGCTGAGCTTTCCAACAGGGAGAGGGATCGGGATTAGTCAATCAATTCACTTTATTGACACAGGAACTGACTGAACAAACAGACAGATTAGGAGAAGGTTGGCTGGATTGTTGTAGTTCTGCTCCAAATATGATATGTGTGGCTTCTGTAATAGGGTTGGTGGTAAAAGAAGAGAGACTGGTCTTGATGCACTTCTGCCCAGCCTCTGCACAAGGCAGGAAAGGACACTGGAGCAAAAATGAGGTGACTACATGCTGAGGAAAAAGCAGAGCAAGAATCACTGTTTGTGGAAATCGGGAGTAAGTAGATCATTTGACTTCCCCCTCAAGGCCTCCTTCCATGCTTCCCATTCAGTCTTTCCAATATTTCAGGGCTCCCAGATAATTCAGTTATGGCAGAGTTCTTCTGCAGGAGTCCAAAGTGAGATCTACAGAATCATCCAGAGTCATCAAACTTTGTGGTACAATAACAATAATGGATTCAGGCTTCATTTAACCTCAGAAATGGTTGGATGATACAGAAGATGCTGTAAACTTGAGGGTGGGGAATGGACTGATGTTAGAGACTCATCCAGATTCTTTGGCTCATCAGATCTTAAACCAGTTTTTAGGATTTACATACTTGTAATGTTTACACACTTGAGTAAGACAGGCTGAATTTGCCTAAATTCGTGGTGTAAAACTTATTTAAGCACCACCCTTTTTAAAAAGATGTAGTCCTAATCGGGTTATTTTCTAGCATATCCAAGTCACTGTTCTTTCTAGAATAAAACACAAATGTATTGTTGTCCTCTAGATCCCAAGCATTGTCTTATTCCCACTTTAGATATATTGGAAAATGTATACGTTACTCACCATTTGCCTGAATTGACAATTGTGTCAGCAAGGTTACTGGGGTGCTGTTGGGGAGAGAAGAAGGGAATAAAAAGGGAAAATAAGGATGAATGAGCTTGGGGGCTTTGAGTTAGTTTCACGAAAAGGTGAGCAAAGCTTTTTTTCCCCTTTTCACACATTTGAACAACAAATTCCACATCCTGAGTTGGGACTTGAGGACTTTCCCTGCCTCTACTACTGGTTGTGTACCATCTTCCATTGATTCCATGATGTTAACTACAAATGAATGCTGATAAGTTGCAAGTGCCTAGAATCTCAAGTTCCTCCTTACTGTTCAAAAGTGAAGTCTGTCTGAAATTTAACTAGGCTCATGAATGACAGAAGAATATGTCCATAGAATCACAGAATTAGAAAGACACCAATTAGAATATCAAATTCAGCCTTTCAGAAATGTAAATTAAAGCATCTCAGACTATTTATCTTCCACTTGAACTCAGCTAGTCAAAGGGGGTCTAGTTCTGTGAGTGACCAGCTGTTTCCCCTCTTGGAAAGCTTTTTCTAACATTCAATCAGTATTTAGCTTGTTTTAATTTAAATCTGTGTAGTTTTCTTGCTAGTAATATAGAAATAGTTTGCTAGTTAACAACCACTGGATTTTCTTTCAACTTTCTAAGTCTATTGCTCTGAAAGGTCTCCCTTAAAAGAATTATGGAGGCTTAACCCTGACCAGTTTCTGAACACAGTCAGAATAAGCCAGCTGCTGCCATCTGCTGTTTTTCTTCTTCCCTTTCTCATTTCAGCAGCAGATGCAACTTGTGCTCTAGCACAGGGGTCTCCAACCTTGGCAACTTTAAGCCTGGCGGACTTCAACTCCCAGAATTCCCCAGCCAGCTTTGCCAGCTTCTGAGAGTTGAAGTCCGCCAGGCTTAAAGTTGCGAAGGTTGGAGAGCCCTGCTCTAGCAAACTCCTCTTGTGTTTGGAGGCATTTATTTCAATTTATTTCTGATTCTTTTTTTTTATTAAATTGCCAAGATAGTCTGAATGCCACACCTTTCAGAGGTGCCCATGTCAGCTCACTTGGTTCATTACTACATAACACTTAGGCACTATTGGGGTTAAAAACAAACACTTTATCTGGCACAAGGGAAACAGAAGGCTTTTTGGGCTTCTCAATGCATTTGCTAATACTGTAATTTCAAAAATCAATCTTTTTTGCAGCCCTTTTTTTGCACCCATTAGCAGCCTTTTAGAAGGAATATAAACTGCCAGACAAATGAACACAAATACATAGGGACAAATACACAAACAAGTGAGGACAGCAGGCCAATAATCTAGCTGCTCCTGTTTCTTATGAAAGGAGAGTAGAAGATTTGTTTAACTCATAAACATTGAAAGCGGAATGAGAGAACTACATGTAGTCCTCAACTTACAACAGTTAATTTAGTGACTGTTCAAAGTTACTACGGCACTTTGTGACTTATGACCTTTGAAACATCCCCATTATCGTGTGATCAAAATTCAGATGCTTGGCAACTGGTTCATACTTATGACCATTGCTGTGTCCCAAGGTCATGGGATCCCCTTTTGTAACCTGACAAAGTCAATGGGAAAGTGAGATTCACTGAACTAAGTTACTGCAGTGATTCACTTAACAACTATGGCAAGGAAGGTTGTAAAATGGGGCAAAAATCACTTAACGAATATCTCACTTCACAACAGAAATTTTGAGCTAAATTGTAGGTTGAGGGGTACCTGTATATTCAGTGACTGACCATTTTGAAACTGAGTTTTCTGTACTCAGCTATTAAGTTTTGATGGAGTGATGATTGGTTGAATAAATTGTCTTTACGTTTTAGGTTTGCAAGTGTGCAAATAGCATCATGGTTAATGTGCTTTCAGTCTATGGGAGAAAGCACAAAAGTTTTTAAAAGCATTGGCATAACCGGCAATGGAGAAAATTAGTAGAGTGGTAAACAGCTTAAATATGAATGCTCTTAGTTTCTGCAGCCTCAATCCTATACTGAGCTGAAGAAGGCACCATATTTGTGGCTGTAGCTTAAAATTCTGTGGTTTAGTTTTAAAATAATAGGATGTGGATTTACAAGGGCACAACGGGTGATGTAAATGATGATGTTTTTCTTCAGAAATCCAATTTGCCCAATTCCTTTTACAACAGATCTTTCTGCCTTTGCCACTTTTGCCAGCCAAATGGCTTCAGTGTTTGATTTTTAGGATACCTGCTGCTTATGCAGCACAAGCAGAATCTCAAGAATTTTAATCAGCATTGGGAACAAGGGAAGCATTGTGAAATGGACTAGATTCAATCTGAAGATATTCCCATTGTGAAATTGCCTAAAGAAGGAACCAAAAGAGAGGTAGAGATACCCCTGATTTCTGCTTCCCTCAGTAGATTGGTAAGCCAAAGATGATTTATCTCTCTTCTTTTTCTAAGTGCATCAAATGTGCAGAAGCAAAAAAAGCAAAAAACAAATTATCAATTCCTTACATGTTTACAATTTGAAAACAGGACTAAAACTAAGAGCTTGACAGCAAATTGAATCTATAATTGGTGTACTACTGATTGCTAAAAATATCTCTTCGTTCTCCCACAGTTATGCGGTATCCCCAATAACCAGGTGGCCAAACCAGAAAGTGTTGCATTATTCTATTAGTCACTTATCTACTTGGGCAAAACATGCCTTTAGAAGCAATGCAACCATCATGCCTCACAAAAGCAAGGGGTTGTGATGTAGATCCTGCCCAAGTTGACTCCTTGTCCCTATCTGTGGTGCATTGGGTTCCTAGAGGATCCTTTTAAACTACATAAAAAACTACACAAGAGAGAATAAGATGGAAAAGATTCTTCATTATCTAAAGATTCAAGTCTGAACTGGGGTAATTCTTCTCTCCATGAGCATGTCTGAAGTTTTAGTAATAAATTATTAATCAGCTTCTGTACTGCGCTTAGCAGGAAGAGCTGGCTATAATGTATTTCCTTGCATTATTTATTTCCTTTCCTTTTTGGTTAAAGAGCTACTTTGCTAGAAAAGAAAAGAGAAGAGAAAGTAAACCTGTAATTAACAGACACACATACAAGCAAAGAAATTGATTCAAAAATCTATCCATGACTAATGCCCATAAGCCTTGAATGGGAAGCAAAAGCCACAGAAGCAACAGTCAAGAAGGTCTTAATTAATGGCCCAATCATCTGTAAAAGATGTAATAATGCTCTGCTTGTTCGTGCTAAACAAAGCTGGGGTTGGTGCAGCAAAAGCTTTTTCTTATTTAAAAAAAAACTTTAAAAAGAAAAGGTACAAAGAAACACCAGGCAACCATTTCTCAAAATCCACAGAAGAGCGACATGTTTTACACAGAAGAGTGACATGCTCAATAAAAGTGAGTTAGCAAAGGATGGCAATTCTAGAGAATGGTTAATGTGTGAGCCAATATTGGGAGAAGTTAGAGGCTTAGCTGCAGCCGCTGCTTTGGGTCTTTGATGCATTTTCAGGCTGTGTCATTTTCACTCCAAATCACCTTTGACTTCCAGCCGGCACTCTATTATGGCCTCGCCCAGTTCATTGATGGCCTTGCAGGAGTAGGTGGCGCTGTCAAAAGGACTTGGCTTACGGATATTGAGAGTCAACACTCCTTGGTTGTTTTTCTGCAGAAATTTGGGGTCCCCACTGAGATCCACTTTGTTCTTCATCCAGATTATTTTGGGCTGGGAATGCACACAAGTGGAATAAAATAGAAAACAATAGAAATCAAATATCTTCACTGTCGCACTCTCTTTTAACCCAGGGCCATACATTGTTGTATCATAATTTTATAATTCCAGAACAAACTATTTTGATTTGAAGTCTGTATAAAAAATCAAATTAAAGGTTTTGATATGTTGTTTGTGAATTTCAGCAAAGTTCTTAAAGCTGCATTTTGGCTGTTCTTCCAGTTCTCCAAATCCGGAACCACTCATATTAAAATTTAACTAAGAGACAATATAACCCATTGAAAGAAGAGCCACGGCAGAAGAAAGAATGTATATTGAATTTTAAAAAATCTATTGCCAGAATTACTTGGTGCTGCTCACTGACATAGATGACCTTGAAATTAGATTGGAGAAATTCACAAAGAATAAGTCTACAGATACCCATTAATACATGACCATTGTATTCAGAGGCAGTATATTACATTTACAAAAGATAACAGATATTAGTATTTCCTAATGGCATTTTGAAGTGGCCTTCCTGGAAACATTTGGCTGGTCAGTTTGAGAAGAATACTTAGGCTATAAGCCTTTGATGTAATGCAGCTGGGCTCCCATTGCTAACTTTTCACAAAAAATCTTTCTATTTCCAGCTGTTCCCCTCTACCTACTCCTTATCCTTCTTCCTACCCTTTTCCTTATTAATTCTGAATGCAAACATACATTCATGGCAAGCAGGCTGGAGAGAAAGACACTGGATCCTTTCACAAAATGGCCTGAAATTCTTTTCCTCAGCCTGGTTCATTTAGCTGGGAGTCTAGCTGAGAAAAAAAAATTGATTGCAAGTACAAAAGGAAGAATTTTGCTGGGGAGAAATAGTAAGCAAGGGAAGGGCTCAATAATCCCCATCTGCCAATTCTCCCTAGATGCGCTTCTCATTTTCTTTCCCGTATTAATGAACCTTCTAAAATGGCCAGACATATCAACTGTGCAGGGGTCAAGCAATGGATTTTGAAATGTTGACAGCTTTTTCTCACAATTCCAAAAGGCTGGGCTGAGCCATTATATGAAAGCACACATCCCTAAGGCTGTTGTACATTATGTACCTCAATCAGACTTGATAGCCATACATAGCATTAAAATCCACTATGATCATAGAATGGTGATTGAAAGCTGATGTCTTGGTAGATTGGCCATAAAAACTTATTTCTCTTATAAATCTTTTGACTTTTAATTACTTGCCAAATGTAACAGTTATATCACATAAGTTGAAAGCTATTTAACGATTATTTGCAAAATACAAGAAAACAAATAACAATGAATATATATGGGTTATTTTGATTAATTAAACATACCTTGCATTAAAAAAGATATCCTAATATCTTGCCTAATTTTGGTTTCAATGTTCATTGTTTATTAAAACCAGCTCTTGCTTTCAATACCGATTATAAATTCTTGAATCAGATGTAATATTTTCTCATTATTTATAATTTAATTTTATCTTTAAAATTGTCTAACAAAGTAGAAACTATTATATTTCCACATCTCTTTCCTATTCTCTTGCATCATTCAGTTGACTCAGAGTTCCTTCCAACAACTGGATGTCTCCTATTTATCTGGTACATACTTTTGGATGTCCCCTCACTGCGCAGTTCAGGGCAGTAGTATAGCCAGCCACTACTGTTCGGTCTACCAATGGAGTCAAGAATATGGGAGCCATGCTGAAGTCATGTTCCTTATAGCTGTACTTTTTACTGATCAAGCCTAAAAGAATAAAAACCCAAGATGATCGTCAGTGGATTCAAGCTGCAATCTTACACTCAGATTTCCTCGGTATCTCGTTGAATGGGATTGGACTTGATCATATGCATATAAGGACTATTCCTGGATCACCTTTGCTGATTTTGTTCTTTCACACAAATCTGATGCAGCCTATTTTAGCAGTGACATATGATTTTAAGAAAAATGTACACAAATATTCCTGTACCTGGGATCTTAAAGTACATATTAGTATTTCATCCTCGGGATAAATTTCTTTGCCAAGTATGATTTCATGTTTTAAAATATATTTTTCCTGACCCAGGAATATTAACCTAGTCTGCAAACATGCAGGTTGGTAGAAAGAAAATTAATTTATTATATCTTCCATAGGTCAAGTTCTCAAGCAACCTCAAAAGGTTCTACAGAACCCAGGATTTGTAAACTATCTCTCCTTTGAGTTACTATTTAGCTTCTTCCTCTCTTACACAAGCTTTCCCTTCATTCAATGCTGGTATTCTACCCACACATCCCCATACTCATGCTCTTACCATCCTTTGACAGCTGAGCCCATTAGTAACTTATTCAAACACGTAGGAAGATTTTCTGTGAAGACAGTTTTCTACCAGTAGTGATGGAGTTTGCAGGCAGATGGTACCCCATTGACAGAAGCTTTCAGTTTGCCCTGCTCCTTGGCTTTCTCCCATCTCCTTGAGGGTTAGGGTTGTGACTGCCACTCCTTTTCAATAAGCTACTTATGCTAAGTGAAGGGCAACTTTGCAGCTTTTCTTTTCACAGTACTGATTCATGATCTCTTTTTAAATCACTACAAATCAAGCACAGGATGAGTAAAAGTGGCAGGTGGACTGCTGGCTCTATGCCATTTTTCCATGCCCTGTTTTTCAACTGGAAGAACACCTGGTCAGCATATCCAGAGACTGTACTGTGTTGTGATGGACATAATGGATTAATAAAAATTGGATTTTGGGGTATCTGGGGGTGCAAAAATAATGACTGTGTAAATGTTAAGAATTTAATGTTTGAAAGTATATCTACTCTTCCTGAGTATGGGATAAACATCAGTCCCCTCTGCTAATTTTTTTTGGCCCCGCTATTTTTTCAAGCCATCTAGCTACACATGAGCTTACCAGTTTTCTGGATGTTTGCAGTGTTTTTGGAGACCCCAGGTTGCTCACTGAGTCCACAGATATTCTCGCTGTAGACCCGGAAGTAGTATTCATTGCCCATGATGAGATCAGACACTGTGCAACGGGTTGGGCGGCTGTGTTCATATACAGTGAACCATTCCTGAGGTTAAGATCAGGAACAGACAGAAAAATGATGACAGGGAGGTAAGGAATAAGATAAGTTTGGAGCTAAACTTAGAAATGTCTTATTGATCACTACATTTAGAGACATTAATGTATTACCATATGAAGTAGTGAAGATTTTACACAGATTTCATATATTTGCTAGTGATGACCTAATCCCAACTGACTGGTTTTCATATGATGCTATACAGAGATGAGGAGAAGGAGGATACCCAGATCTTCCACAGCAGAAATTACAGGATAGCCCTCAAATCCAGCAGCATTGGTGTATCGTATTTTGAATGAGACATTAAATACTCATCCATTTAAATGGAAGGCGTCATTGCTGTCCAGATACTCAATTATGCACCAGACTACAAACTAACAGAGCATGCTGGCCTACACCATCAAAAGCTGTCATACACAACAACATACACATAAGGATAATGGACAGTGAAAGAGGTTGTTCTCAAAAGAGGCTTGTAATCCAGAGGACTCAAAGCTTCTTTTCAGCACCACAGACCTAATTTTTGTCCTCAAAGCAAAATTGATAGAATGACAAGAGTATCTGATGTTTCCTTATTCAAAAAAGGAAGGTTCCAAAAGTGAATCTCTTTTTCTGTCTATAGATTATCCCAGCAGAGAAATGTATTGCATCATATCCCCTTACTCAGAACCTTCCCTAGGATCCATAACACAGTGCCTAAAATAAATCAATGGCATGAGTTGACATACCATGTCTGAAAAGGACACTCTTTCTTAAGATATCATTCTGGGCAGAAAGCAGAAATTACTCTAATTCCCAAAGCACGTATTTTAGATCTTTTGATGCTGCTCTCACAGCGGTCTTCGAATTACTGCTGATCGTCTAGCTGTAACTGAATTGGATTTTGACAGTGAATTATTCTGGCAAGTGGAACTCCTGCAGTGGTAGTGGGTACGTAGTTTCTCTGATAATCTCAGCAGTAAACCTGCTGCAGCCCAAGTATGCTTAAATGAAAGTTAACCGAGGATGTGCTAAGAATCTATCTATCTATAGATGCCTCTCTTTTATAATGTGTTCAGGTGACATTATGTCATCATCAGTTGAGTGTGTGTTTGTGTGTGTGAGAGAGAGAGAAAGAGGGAAGGGGGGAGGGAGAGATGGTCAACATTGCTGGATTGATCTTGTCTTCTATTTATTCTATTCATTCACTTCATTTTTGATAGTAAAGAGTTAAAGGAGAATCTCCACTGAAGCTCTTAATTTATGAGTAGAAACATATGGACCCTGGTTTTAAGTCACAAAGGTCTTTAAAATTCAAAAGTTGCACTTTGATTTGGATCTGGAAAGTGACCAGTAGTCAATGTCCCTGACTAAGCAAACACAGGCAATGTGATTGTTAACACTCAAATCCATTATAATTACTTCTTGCAAGAAATTGTTTGCTTGATTATGTGCCATCATGTCAATCACATAGTTAACACTTTCTCAGTAAGGGCCAGAAAAAAAATCCAACGTGTTCATAGGTTAGCCATGGGAGCTATAAACAAAATCGACCTTACCATGGTCTTCTTGTCAGCTTTTTGGATGGAGTAGCCAGTGATCTCTGAGTTCCCATCATCCTTGGGAGGCTCCCATTCTACTAAGGCATTGAAGCCCCATACCTCCTTCACCAGAACATTGTGTGCTGGGCCTGGCTTCTCTGCAGAGGAAATGATGGACAAAGAGACACATCATTATAGAAACAGCAGAGCCCAGACATAAAGGCTGCTTAGTACACTCAAAATCACTAGGAATGAAAGAACTGAGTGGGTGGGGACAGTAAAGGGAATCTATTTTTCAAAAACATGTTTAAAATATATATACCGGTAATATAGATAATTTTTTAAAGTCTTGCAGTAGTTTACATTTCCAGTTATGCATTAGAGTGTATTAGTCATATGAATAGCTTGAAATTTATTTGCTATTCATTGCTTATGCAAGGGAATCTCTGTATATCTGTTGTAAATGAAGCCACCACCATCCCTGTCTGTCTATCTGTTTTCCTTCTTTTTCAGCCTTCTCCCTCACCCCTCATCCCATCCCCTTTCTCAACAAACAGACTGCTAGAAAGATCTGAAGGGATTATTTGCAGAGCTCCCTTAACATTAGGTTGCAGGACGGCATCTGTGCTCTGTAATGCTTGCACTGCCTGCTAGGCTGCGCCAGTCAATAGTTAAAAAGTCAAAGCAATATTCAAACTAGATGCAGGAAAAGCTGTTTCTTCATGCTCTACAAATGCATGCAAAAGTGGCAGAGTCTGTTCCAACTGGCAGGGATGGAAAGCCAGCATAAGGACCATACCATCTCACATCTATTCCTTGTCCAAAGAACACTCCAGAAAATCCGTTGTAAGACACTAAGTTTCACTTCAAATCTTCCGTGAGGCAAAAGGGGGGGGTGTAGATTGGGAAAGAGGGGTTTTTTTGGACTGTACTGGGAGGAGTGACATTTGGCTTAACCCATGAAGAATGCTTAAATATAGAGCTATGGAATATGATATCACCCTCTTGCAAGGGGGCAGGAAAAGAGTTTGTAAGGGAAGATGACAGACAGGGGGAAGCATCCAGCAAAGGAGAAAACATCCAGAGGATAGTAAGTAGGTACACTGAAGAGATGTGATATGCCTCCAAATGAGATGAAGAAAGCCCAGAAGGTCAGAGAGATCTGGACCACTCTGCACCTCTTACGTGTTCCCACATGCTTACTGAACCAAGTTGTGTAATGCTTTCTGTCTCTTGCAGGCCTCAGAGTGCCAAGCATCTGGATTTCCCATAGAGACAAGGAAACTAATGGAGTGGGCATGGATTAAGTCTTATTAATAGTTTAGCAGCTACAGCTAAAAGAAAGGAAGGGAATGGGGAAAGAGTCTTCTCTCCTTGATGGCCAAACCCTTTCTGGCTCTCCAATTCTTTGGAAGGTAGAAGCCTGCAACAGTTCTAAATGAACCTTCCCAACAGCAGTTTTCCTTGTACTGTGGCTATTCTCTATGAACTGTGCACTCAAGAGCAACCACAGTAATAGGAAGGGCCAAATAATCTATGGCAGAGTCCCTGCTTTGCGCATGGGTGGTCTCAGTTTCTACCTACTGGCATTTCCTATTAAAAGATTAAGTAGCAGGTAATGGGAAAGACATTTTTCTGCCTGAGGTCTTGCAGAATTTCTATTGGTCTGAGTGGACAACCCTCGGCCAAAATAGAAGGCAGGTTCATATATCCCATGTCTGCACAAACTCTCCTCATGCTTCAGAGAGTAAGATGCATGTTAGAAAGTAGAGATAATTTTACCTGCAAGGGGACAGGTGGTTTCTGTAAGACTGGTTCAAGGCTCAAATTACAAGATAGTAAGAAGTTGGAACTCTAAGTTTAGCTTTCTTTAGTGACTGTCTTTAAACAGCTATTAAAGGAGCTTGCACTGCTTGTGGATTTTAATAAGGCAGTCTACTTATCATCTTCCCCATAATTCATGCAGCTCACCAAAAGAGACCTACTTTACTCCTTGAATTTCCTGGCACCCTACCCAAAGTTATCCTGGCCAACTCACTTTCAGAAAGCTGTTCCCCAGCTTACTGAAGTCCTCAAGCCTCAAGTCAATGGAAGTTGGCTATACCTGTTGTTCTCATAGCACTCAGCGAAAGACAATGTAGGGGACACATGATAGCAGTGTTCCAATATTTGAGGGGCTGCCACAGAGAGGAAAGGGTCAAGCTATTTTCTACAGCACCCCAAGGCCAGACAAGGAATAATGGATGGAAACTGAACAAGGAGAGATTTAACCTGGAAATAAGGAGAAACTTTCTGACAGTGAGAACAATCAACCAATGGAACACCTTGCCTTCAGAAGTTGTGGGAGCGCCCTCACTTGAGACTTTCAAGAAGAGATTGGACTGCCATTTGTCAGAAATGGTGTAGGGTCTCCTGTTTGGGTGGGGGGGGTTGGACTAGATGACCTACAAGGTCCCTTCCAACTCTGATTATCTGTTATCTGTTATTGATTATATTGGTAGAGAACAGACAGGAGTGGTTTACATAAGGAAGGCTACAATAGATAGGCATTAAGTACATGAGGATATAATATTACATGATCAAGTGGGCTGGATGTGAGAAATAATTAGCATTAAAGAAATTAAAGACAAATGTTTGCATAAAATTGTTTAGGGAAACAGTGGCTTGTATACTTCAGCATCTACTGAAACTATGACTGATATTAACCTTTACATGAAAATATCTCAGTAATGAAAATTTGTGACTGTCCATCTTAGCGCACTCTTTCTCTTCTGACCCAAGCAGCAACTTACTTCCTCCCTCCCTCCTTTCTTTTCTTTCTTTCTTCCTTTCTTCCTTCTTTCCTTTCTTCTTTCTTCTGTTAATTTGCAGTATGAAAAGCAAAGTGGCCCTTACCTACAACACGGATCTTGATATCAGCTTTGTCTTCCATGTTCTCAATCTGCACTGAGAGGGTATAGATGCCTGAATGATGTCGTTCAGCCTTGCGGATGAAGAGGATGGTATCAAAATCAGAGTCATGGATGTGGATCTCCTTGGGATCAAGAGGATGCCCATCTTTTGACCAGCTGACCTTAGGACGAGGCTTACCCTGGAGTGGATAAAATGTTTAGCATTAGCACTGAGGCATTCCACTTAGCAACACTCCTTTCACTTTCCAAGGGAATGTCACTGACCCACAGAAAAAGTAAGTTAGAGTTTGTACAACACCGAGAGTGGTTAGCAGACTCAGAATCAATAATAAGTTGGAATTAGTGCCCAAAGTGGATGAGATTTGCATTGCAACTTGGCATAGTTCTTTCTGCTTTACTACATTATTCACAGGTGTACTGTACTGTGCTTTGCTTTTTTTACAAATATACTCCAAAATTCCAAAGAAGCAACTTGAAGAGTTAAAGGATGGTTACAACCATGTTAATTAGAACGAAGGTTATATATTTATTTCACTAACCGAATAATACATAGTTATAATCGGGATTGTGTATTAGTAAATCAAAGAGGCTGCCTGATATTTTCTAATGGAAGCTAATGGCTGAGAACCCTTAAAGATTTTTCAGATGTTAACAAACAGTTCTAAATATTATTAAAGGGAGGGGCTTATGAAAACCCTACATCTTTTGGAAGGAAGGAAAGAGAGGTGAGAAGAGAACTAACAATTTGAAAATACTTCTGGAAGTGTTACCCAGCTTTTTAATTTTTGCTATTATTCAGCATTTCACATCTATGTTCCTGCAAGAACATCATGGCTAGAGAAGGCCTTCCTGCAAATCCCTGGGAGTCACGGTCTTTCAAAGATTTGGTTTTGATTTGTTGATAAGTAGAAGGTGAAAATAGGAGGTAGCTTAGGAATATTTCTCAATAGAGGCAGTGCTGAGTTGACAGAGGTGAACTCTAAAAACAGAAACTCTGGAAAGGAGAATATTGATGGAAGAAAGAGTAGGCTGACAACTGAAAATGGAGTTAAATAATGTTGGCTATTGAACCTTGCTAGTTTTTAGAAAAGAACAAAGTTAGTGCGTTATCCCAAGATGAGTTTAAAAACTGTGATGTATTCAGGCTTGCTGGATGAAGAAAACCTTGAACAGTGTCATCTGCAAGAATGGTCAAAGTCTGCAGAGTTCCAATATAGTATCGGATCCTTTTTAGTACAATATCAGCATACATATGAAAGGAGTAGGGACTGACTAAGATGTCATGCCCATCAGATTTTTACACACACACACACACATGCACACGCATACACTGGACACTGCTGAACCTGAGGTGCGCTGAAGAAAGATTGAGAAGCAGGGAGGAAGACGGTGTTCTACCAGCCAATACTGCATATGCAGTAGCCAACCTGAGAAACAAAGAATGCTAGCCAAGACATGTAGCCCTTTTTAAAACTCTAAATAAACATAGTTAGAACCTTTAGATATAAAGCAATATATGTGGATAATACACCGACATTATGGACTGCACAACATGCCATTTGACATTGAATTAACAAAGCTGCACTTGAGACAAAAAAACTCCCTTTTTTTTTTAAATTACATTTATATGCCGCCCTTCTCCGAAGACTCAGGCGACTTACAATTTTGGGATACAACCCAGTGTGCTCAGCAATAGCCTTCATTCCATTGTATATGCCTGCTTATTACTAAGCGGCATTTTTACAAAGTCAGCTTATTGCCCCCAACAATCTTGGGTCCTCAATTTACCTACCCCGAGAGGATGGAAGGCTGAGTCAACCTTGAGCCTGGTGGGATTCGAGCCTACATTAATTGTAGGCAGCTGGAACTTAAGTGCAGGCATTCACAGGCCGAGCCACCAAGGCCCTTTAACAGTGCATTTGAAATCCCATCATGACTTCATTCCTTCCCCACGAACTATCAGCGGGAGAAAGCAAGAGAGGCCAGGTTTGGCTTCTAGGCATAATGATTAACCTTGATAACACTTGCTAAGGAATCTTACTGAATCACAAGTAGATATTATTTGACTTAAGAGGAGGAGGGGGAAACATTCTAAAGAACACTTTAATCCATGTTTCACATCAAATCCAGAGACCTCACAAAAAGTCTATGATACAGTGAATTTGAGTACTGTTTCTCTCCTTTCTTAACTAGTTGCCTACCTGGAATGGGATGACCAGGTTGATTTGTTCCCCAACTTTCTTGATGTATGTCTGTCGGAGATGGCGAGGGAGACGGATTCTGGGTTGTTCTATATGAAGGCAAAAGAAAGTACGTGGGGGAAAGAACTCAAAAAACATGCTGGAAGACACTGAATGGGAAGATGGGGGGAAACGGTACCTTGGGGAATGTGTGGTTTCATACCCACACTTTAGGAATTACTAATATACCTCAGAAGTATGAGCGGAATTCTGGCAACCCAGAATCATCAGGATAAGAAACTA
This sequence comes from Naja naja, assembly GCA_009733165.1. Classification (NCBI taxonomy): domain Eukaryota; kingdom Metazoa; phylum Chordata; class Lepidosauria; order Squamata; family Elapidae; genus Naja; species Naja naja. The sequence goes on along the minus strand of CM019155.1, from coordinate 113,005,955 downwards.
ACAATGTCCAAAATCATCATGTCCAAGTTTCTTCCCAACGTGGCTGTGCTAGTTAAAGGAGATGCTAGATGCATCTATCTAGAGTACCAGACAGAAATATTCTGCTAGGCAATGGCTTGATATCAAGCTTATGAAGGTTGGGCTAGAAAGGAGCTATAGAGTGGCTTGGAGTGCTTTTTTTGCTATATTTGGAAGAAAATTTGTGCCCCAATTATCCATTCCAAAATGGGAACAACTAAGATGACTTATGCAATTCCAAAACTATTAATATTTTTTTAAAAAAAACCACTCAGGGGCTAAACTAGTTGAAAATACCTGGATGCAATGAATAATTGCATGAAGGCTTTAAAAGAAATAGGAAAACTGAATTTTAATTAAGATAGGAATGTACCTTTTACTTGCAGATTTTAGCAGGAAATCATGTGCAACACTCCCAAACGGATTTAGGATCACAGTGGG
>CM019155.1:112892535-113004496 GCA_009733165.1 Naja naja | reverse complement strand
TTCTCAATCTTACACGGACAAGACCTGAATACACCAAGACCTACATATATATATATATATATATATATATATATATATATATATATATATATGGATGAAATTTATTATAGCCTAAATTTTTAATCACTGATTTGCACTGTGTTGACCGTATAGTCATTTTCTATATTAATTCTTAACTTAGAGTTTAGAGTGATTTTTGGAATGTTAAAAGGATACACAATGCATTCAGATACAGATAGCCTTTGACTTACGGCCAGTAATTTAAGAACCATTCAAAGCTACAATGGACTCAAAAAAAACCCTTACTTATGACCCATTCTTGAAGTTATGACTGCCGCACCACCCCTACGATCATATGATTGAATTTCAGGTTCTTTATAACAGGCTCACATTTATGACTGATTGCAGTGTCTTACAGTCACATGGATCACATTTTGTGAGTTTTTTGCTGTTTTCCGGCAAAAGAAACCCATTGGATAAGCTGGATTCAGACTTATGACCATGTGATTTGTTTAACAATCATTTGATTCGCTTAACAAATATGGTGACTCACTTAAAATTATTGGTCACAAAATTGAATCCAGTCATGTACAGTTATGACTCAAATGTGATCATAAATTGAGGGCAACCGGGATTTACAACAATGTTGTCCAGCAAAATTATAATCTCCAGGTTATTTCTGAAAAGTAAATCCAACTACAGATATCATAGTTCTTAAACTGAGCTTAAAATTTCCATTGCTAAATGAGACAGTTGTTAAGTGAGATTTTCCCCCATTTTATGACCTTTTTTTGCCACAGTTGTTAAGAGAATCAATGCAGTTGTTAAGTTAGTAACACAGTTATTAAATGAATCTGGCTTCCCCATTGAGTTTGCTTCTCAAGAAGGTCACAAAAACTAATCATATCATTCTGGGACACTGCAACTGTCATAAATATGAGTCAAGTGTTTGAATTTTGATCACGGGACCATGGGAATGCTGCAATGGTTTTAAGTTTAAAAAATGGTCATAAGTCACTCTTTTCAGTGACATTGCAACTTTGAACAGTCACTAATTGAACTGTTGTAAACTGAGGACTAGTAATCCATAAAGAAAAGGGTTCTTGGTTTTCTCCCACATCCCAATGTTGGATTGTCTCCCACAGGGAAACCAAGACATGAAGCAATGTTAAATTGACTAGGATTACACTAGGTGGCATTGCTATTTTAGTTTTAGTTTCAAGGAAGCTAAATAATCAAAATATTCTTGAATGGGCTAGAATGGCAAAGGCCGGGCAAAGCCTTTAAAAGAAAAATAGCTTTCAGAGAAGAGCAAAGATGTTCTTGCAGTTGTGATGCTTTTTAATTGTGAGGATAAATTTGCATGGATTTCTCCATGTCATATTTGCCTTTCGCATTCAAAGTCATTAGGCCAGAGGATCTTGAACAGTGAGTTGAGACTCCCTAGGGATGGGAGGTGATTCTTTTCCTAAACATATTCAAGCTTGTGCAAAAAAAATAAAAAATCAGGTGCTCTGCTAAGTTTCATTCTAGGCTTTGCTCTTCGTTTAGCTTAAATGAGCCCACAGCATGTGTCGTCTCTAAGTTTGAGAAGCATGTATTAACACTAAAGATAAACAGTAGTAAATTTAAATTTATTTAAATTATGTATGTATGTTTACTAAACTACTAGATGAATATATATCAAAACCGAGTGGAAAATTTAATTCTTGCCCAACATTGGAATAATTACCTTTATTTAGGAAAGGCATCTCATCAATACGTTTATCTTTTTAGGGTAATTCCCTAAACCATTCCAGAATCTTTGTATTAGGCAATGCTGTAACCTCCCTTAAAGACTGAGAGAGAGTCAAGCAATAGGATGAGATTGTCCTTATTCCATGGTCTAGGACAGTGGTCGCCAACTGGTGGGCCACGGACCACTGGTGGTCTGCGAGAAAATTTTGGTCATCTGCAGAGAAATATCATCCCCAAAGCACCCCCTAAAGCAATTAATCCAGGCTGCACAGGAACACAAGGCTGTGCCGCCCACATGGCCCGTGGGAGCACAAGGCTTGTGTCACTTGCATTGCGAACAACATGAGGTAGTGAGGGGAGGGGGGAAAGGGCAGAGGGGGGGGAACTTGCCCCACTTGTGCCACACACCTGGCCTGGCCACCAGGCTGCTTCTTTCAGCTTCTTTCTTCTGCTGCTTTTGGCTGCACGCAAGGAAAGCAGCAAAAGTCTTTCTTTCTCACCCCCAAACTCCACCAGAAATGAGTCTTTGGAACCCTGCAAGGCATCCTGGTCGGAGAGGCTGCGCCAGCAAAGACTAATTTCTGGCAGAGTTTGGGGGGGGGGAGAAAGAAAGACTTCTGCTGCTTCTGCTGCTTTACTTGCATGAAGCCAAAAGTCTGTTTCTCTTTCTCTCTCCCCCATGAGAACAGAGCTGGAGACGGTATCCTGCGATACCAAATAATGATCAATCGATTGGTAGGAAAACTAGGTGGGGAATTTTCCTGCAGACTTTTTTTTTATTTTCCCAGGGTCTCTGCAAACAGGAAAATGCAGAAAAGTCTGCAGGAAAACCCCCCACCCCATTTTCCTACTGATCAATTGTTCTTTATTTGGGATCGGAGGATACCTCTCTCTCTCTCTCTCTCTCTCTCTCCCTCTCCCCTGAGAATGGAGCTGAAAAGCAGGTTAGGAATGTGGCTGCCTTGGAGGGGGTGGGGGGGTGGGAGGGACGTGTGTGTGTGTGTGTGTGTGAGAGAGAGAGAGAGAGAGAGAGAGAGAGAGAACATCACCGCCAGCCCTCCGAGGTTAGATCAGATCTCTCTCTCTCTCTCTCTCCCACCAATGTCAGCAAGCCACTATCAGTCAAAATTCATATTAGTGGTCCACGGAGGTTGGCGACCCCTGGCCTAGGAATCTACCATTCCCTAACTTTGGGTCCCATGTGTCTGAATAGCCACCAACATTAACTTGAAGTACTCACCAGTAATAGGCATACCACCATCATACTTGGGTGGTTCCCATACCAAAATGGCCCAGTCCTCTCCCACGGAAGTGACACGCACAGTTTCAGGAGGATCGGGAACATCTGCAAAAGACAAGAAGAAAGAATGTTATAGGTCAGGGGTGTCAAACTCGATTTCATTGAGAGACGCATCAGGGTTGTGTTTGACCTTGGGGGGGAGAAACTGAGGTAGGCATGGCCAGGGTGAGCATGGCCAGCTTGACATCACTTGTGTCAGGGGCTCCTGTGGGCGCCCGAGCAGCCTGCCAGCAAAAATGGAGCTCCAGAGGGTCATGTACGACACTCCCAAGATCCATTTTCACTGGCAGAGGCACAGTGGGCCAGTCCTTTGCTGTTTCCAGGGCAGCTCCATGGGCCAAATCTAAGCACCCTATGGGCCAGATTTGGCCCATGGGCCATGAGTTTGACACCCCTGTTATAGGTGAAGAATTGCTGGGCAGAAAGAAGGACTCCTACATTCCCATTGACCTACTAACTCACCCACAACTTTGATGTTGAGAAAGGCAACATCCTCGCCCACCGGATTAGTCACCTTGATAGTATATATGTTTTCATCAGAGCGCTCAGCACTCTCTATCACAAAACTGCTCAGCTCTTGACGCTCTTCTATACGGACCCTGCCTTCTTTTTCTGAAAAAATCTGAGAGAAGATGGAGGAAAGCAGAAACAATCAAAGAGACCTAGAAATTTGCAAACTGGAAAGAAAATATATGAAGAAGCCAAGATTTCCAAGAGCAGTAGAATATTCAGCATTTCAGAAAGATGGAGTGTTGCTTTAACAACCAAAACAAATCTCAACAACTCTCACAATAGGGCAAGCAATTTTCAACAGTGTGGACCTGGAGCCTTACAAAATCATTGGCTTAACACATTATCCTCGCTCAGCCTGGAACAGGATTGGGTGGTTTGGCATGCTGTGTGAATCAGCTCATTAATTTAAAAATATCTACATTTAATTATTTTAAATAAAATGTACCTTTTTCTCTTGGCCTTAGCTATTAACAAGCTGCTATGTTAAAAAAGGTATTGAATGAAGTACTTTGTAACACATGGATACATGAAGAAAATCTCTCCCTGTGAATCACTACAGGAATAGCATCAGAGGTGGTATTCAGCAGGTTCTGACCAGTTCTGGAGAACCAGTAGCCAAAATATTGAGTAGTTCGGAGAACTGGTGGTAACCTTTCTCCAGGAGTGGGGAATGGAGATTTTACAGTATCCTTCCCCTGCCATGCCCACCAAGCCACACCACACCCACCAAGCCACACCACACCCACCAAGCCACGCCCACAGAACCGGTAGTAAAAAAATTTGAATCCCACCACTGAATAGCATCATTTGCCTAGGGTTGCATGGCTGGTTCCAAGGCCACTTCCAGCTATCTCCAAACTGCATGCATAGACAGCCCAAAGAACCTTCCAAAACAACCTCAGAAGCTTGGTTCCAGGATTGCAAAAGAGAGATATGGTTTCGGTTCTATAATTATGATCCCTCTCCATTTAAATACTGTGGATTTTCTATTGTGAAATTATGGCTGAAGACATGGAATGGGCAAAGCAGGTCCACCTTGAGCATTATAAAGATGCTAAGTGGACCTGCTATTTCCTGCTATCATGGACCTGCTATTTCCATCTGTATCCTCCCAGATTTTAAAATGGAAGAAGTTAATTTTGAGACAGGGGCAGTGTTACAAATTAGTTAGCATTCTTTGCTTTAGCCTCTCTGATTTTGAAACTGAAGCTTTTAATATATTTTATTTGGACCCAATAAATACTTACTTCATTACCCTTCATCCAAGTTGCTGTTGGTGCAGGTTCTCCAGTAATGTTCACGTCGAGCCGTAATTTGTTCCCAGCAACAACGATAATAGTGTTTTCATTTGTTTTCCCTGATCCACAATCTAAATGGATCTTGGGGGGTTCTGGGGAAACCAGAAGTGACAGTGAAACAATTTGTCCTCTACAATAGTAATGCACTACCTGGTATTTCCAGGAATGATATCAACAGCTACTAACAGCTCTTGAGAGAGCAAAAATGGGGTGGCCAATTTGAGTTCCTTCCTTTTTTTAGTTGGAGCCCATTTCTTGGGGGTTGTCATTATAACCATTCTCTTGACAATTAGCTGCCTCCTACACTGTCACACAGAGATGGATTTTTTATGGAGAGCTGTTTGTAACACTGCGTCCACCTCAGCTGGAGAAGTGCATTGCTTAGTTTGTGTCAACAATTCATAGCCAAAAAAGAAAAAGAACTATTCCTAAATGAAGATAATTATTTCCATTTCATGAATAGGAATTGTACATATTATCTATTAGGGGAGAGGAGCCTTGTGACCTGTACAGAAATGCATTTAGTCCAGCATCCTTGAGCCAATCAGATGTCTCCGGAAGGGACACAAGGAAGACTTGAAGCCAATAGTTCCCTCCTGTATAGGGGAGGCTCAGTTGTCATGGCAAATACAGCTGGTCCTCAACTTACAACAGTTCATTTAGTGACCGTTCAAAGTTACCCATTTTTCACAGTTATGACTTTTGCAGTGTCCCCATGGTCACATGATCAAAATTCAGATGTTTGGCAACTGGTTCATATTTATGACCAGGATCATGTAGTTACAGATAAGTCTTCTTCTCACCCAACCCGTGCAAGCTGGTTACTGTCCCTCCATCCTATAGCAATGAAAGTTAAAATATGCAAATAGTCCTCAACTTACAATCATTTGTTTAGTGGCTATTCAAAGTTATTATGGTATTGAAAAAGGTGACTTATGACCAGTCCTCACACTAATGACTGTTGGACATGTGAAAAATCAGGTGCTTGGCAACCAGCATGTATTTATGATGGTTGCAGGATCCTGGGATCATTGATCATTGATCACCATTTGCAATTTTCCCAGTTGCCTTCTGACAAGCAAATTCAATAGGTAACCATGTGATTTGCTTAACAACCAAGTCAAAAAGGTCATAAAATCAGTCACTATTATGATTAGAAATCAAGGACTACCTGTAAATGATTGCTACATGATGAAATACTTTATTCTGACTGCCCTGAAGCTTCCACCATTCAGGTTCCTGAGATCATGTTCTCCCTTGGTTTCTTTTATTTTCTAAAATTAAAACACCCCAGGTATTGTAACCTATCCAAATATGGGGGGTGCCTTAACTGCCTGAACATTGAGACTCGCTTCTAGCTGTTCAGGTGAGATTCTTGGGCTCAGCAAAAACTTTAGGCCAGGTTCGTTCGGTATGCAGCCAGTGAGTGTCCCTCTGACATCTCTGCTTCTGTTAACATTCTTTCATGTAGGGAGACGAAAGGGAGTGAGACTTCTTCACTTCACTCATTCCAACAGTTCTCAGCAAGCCTGAATTTTGCTGTCTTGAAAAGAATTCTGAGGTTCCTTTCCTAGCCAATATTCTGCCAAGACTGAAAGAATCCACCCACCTTGCTTGGGGACATATTCAATCTTGATCTCTAGAAAGGAAAAGAAAAAGAAACAACAGCAGTGAAACCTCTGGGAAGTACTTTGAGGTTATAAATCTATATTGTTACTTTCTGTGCCACTATACAATCATGGTGTGTGTCACCCCCAAAATAGTGTCCTCTGTGAAAAAAGAGCACCATAAACTTCCTCACAAACTGAAGTCAATCATATCCAAAAGATTACATTCATGACGAAGTCACAGAATAGGCAATGTGGCTTCTGCAGTTAGCACAAAAGTTTTGCAACTGAAGCATTCATTTAAACACATTCATTTAAACACATACACACTAAGTACCCAGGTTGATGAACCATGGGACCTTGAACCCTTCTTTTGAAGCTCCTGAAGTTCCCCCCTCCAAAAAACCCCCACAGCAATGGGCATAACTTCCCTTTTTTAAATTGAAGAATGAGGAAGTGCTATAATCTAAAAGTCAAAAGGGAAAAAAATCCTAGAAAAATCAACACCATACATTTGAATGACTTCACAATTTTACTATCACTAGTCCTTGCTACAATGGCAAAATAATAATAATAACTGTGCCCTTGTATGCAAAAATGTGATCACCTAATGAGTTTGGTGCATTTCCTCCAGACTTGGAATAAAATTTGGTTCAGGATTTTAGCTACAGTTCTTCAGTTCATTCCCCCTTGAAATATCCACACAGTTTGTCATTAATTGCTTTGCAGAAATCCCTGTTAACAAGATTAACAGGGAGCAGGTTCTGTTTTTTTAGCCCCTCACAAATTTGTGGCACAGGTTGGTTTTTTTTGGCTCACAGCAATTCCAATTTAGTTTGGCAAACTGAGCAGCAATCCTTGCAATCCAAAATGAGAAACAAACAAATCATATATTTGCATAGAGGAAACTTTCCAAGAGTTTCTTGTAATGCACTCATGCACCACATTGACTAGATATGTGGTGGAAGTAATTTAGAAACTGAAACTTGTGTTTTAGTATGTTTCTCAATGAATACCATCAGAGGTGATATTCAGCAGGTTCTGACCAGTTCTGGAGAACCGGTAGAGGAAATTTTGAGTAGTTCGGAGAACTGGCAAATACCACCTCTGACTGGAGATTTTACAGTATCCTTCCCCTGCCACGCCCACCAAGCCATGCCCACTGAACTGGTAGTAAACAAATTTGAATCCCATCACTGAATATCATAAATACATAATATTCAGCCACTTTTTTGCACATGGACTATAACTGTGATGATCATGAGTATCTCAAGGGCTTTGCACTTAGTGGAGAATCTTAAGTCTCCTACACAAGTCCATCCCTGCTCTTACCCAAGAAGTTGAGCTTAGCAGATAGTGAAAGAGCATATCCATCAGGGATGAAGGTGTAATCTCCCTCATCTTCAGGTCTCACATCATCGATTACCAGCTTGTGGACCCTGCAGAATAAAATTCAAATTATGAACAAAGGGTCAGAATGAATGGATCATCCATTCAAATCAGCTAATTTGCAGGGTTGGCGTTCTAATTAAGATCACCCCTCACAGATGGCCCAGCCATCTTTTCCTCACCATGAAACAAATAATTTGTGGTCTAGTTCTCATCCAAATGAACAAACTGGCAGTCCAGAGGTGAAACAGCATACATTGCATCAAACTGTCATTTTTCATGCAGTATTTAAACACTAGGCGCTATAGCAAAGCAAACAAAGCTGAAATAACCATCAGAAACGATGTTTTGTGAAACCTCAGTTCATTGCTTGTAATGTATTTAGCACTTAAAAGTATAAGAAAGTGGGGATCAGTGTGCATCAATGTGTATGCACATGTCTACATTAATAAATAAATAAATTAGTAGCCACATTCTTAAAATAAATACTGGGTTTTCTTTTATTACCTTGTTTATTCTTCCCTTACTTCAGAAATTAGATCACCCATAATTAATTAATAAATAAGGAAATAGTGAAATATATTGGATAGAGAGATATACAGTGAGATTTATACTCAAGCAAAAATACAAATGGAGTCATAACAAATGGCAAAAATCCACTTGCAGGAACATCTTCTCTCTGGTTATATGATCTGCCCATTCTACCCTGCCAGGCAGGGAGAGTATGTTGCATAGTACATCAGTTAAAGAATTTGGTGTGGTGGGATCCACAAAGATATTCTCAGCTGTCTCCCTCATTCTGTGGAATACCACCCCCCAGTGGTGAGGTGGACCCCCAGTCTCCTGCCAATTCAGAAATGTTTGAAGACCTAGGCTGTGCCAAACTTGCTTGGGGTATGCAGAAAGCATGCAAGCTTGAAGTTGGTTAGCAGCACCCTTGAAGGCCTTCTGCCAACTTTTTAACTTTAATAATTTTATACTTGTTTTAACTATCCCCAATTGTATTATATTGTTTATATGGTTCTTATGTTTTAAATATGCACTACCCAGGGCCCCTTTGTAAGGTGAGATGGGCAATCTCCAAATCTGATAAATAAATAAATACATACATACATACATACATACATACATACATACATATGACTAATATTGCATTATTGAAAAGATAAATGTATGGCTCCAGTTGTTCAAAGGATTAAAAATCTGATTACACTTGCCATTCATGCAATCCATGAGCAAATTACCTATAGATTTGTATGGACAAATACAATGGAAAATAGAACTAATTTCAACTTAACATGGTAGGGTATAAAAATGCTAGTAATATAAGTGTATTGAAATAAATATATTGAATAAAATTTACTTTAGATAAGGATATATAAACCTGTAACAGTTAATTTTATATAGCAATATATTGTACTTTAGGGGTTCCCCATTCTGTGTGTCAAATTTAATTTTCTTGAGAATACATGTATTTGCATCATAATTTTCTTTTTCTGTTACTAGTTTTTTTTTAACCCACTCTGCCTCTATTCTACAGTTTTATCCAAATGCTCACCTGCCCTTGTGAGTCATTGTGATGCGTTTACTGGGCCGGATCTCAACTCCATTCTTGTACCATTTGCCAGTCACCTTTTCATCAGACACTTCACACTTGAAGACAGCTTGTTCAGTGGCCTTGACCGTCAGATCAGCAATACCTTGAATGACCTCAAGCGGTTTGTCTGGATGGTAAGAATTGAATACATAAATTTCACTGGGAAAAAACTCCAAATTCCCTTTATAGCCTTTCCATTGATGGATCCATTGGCCACCACAGACCTTCAACTGCAAGATATGCCTCTGATTGGCCCCCATTGGTTACAATCTGATAGCGCCCAGCATCTTCTTTAGTAGCCTCATTGATGATCAGCATGTGCTTTTTGCCATCTTTTCTGATGCGGTACTTGAAGGTGTCTTCACGAGTTAACTCCACACCATCCTTCAACCTGGAGATGAAGAGAGAGAAAAGGGAAAAAGATGGAGAAAGGACATGACTGGAGAGACATGGCAAGGTCTACCGTGCAAGTAAAACAAGAAGGAAGGCAAGGAACCTGCTAGCATCATAATGTGCAGAAAATGTAGCTTTTCCAAATTATTAGCCATATTTTCAAGGAATCTGATTACATTTCCCAAGATTCTTTTTTTATGATTCTATATCTCTAGGCAACATTTCCTTTTTTAACTATGTATTACCTATAAATTTATCATTATTATTCTGCTAATCTAGAATTCTTGCTTCTTATTTTTAAATCATAGAGTTTTATAAAAATTTGAAAAGAACTGGCGTTTTAATTTTTTATCACAGTATTATTCTGTTTTTTTTCTGCTGAGTTAAAAAGAGAAAGATGAAAACAAATCAACGTGAAACATATGTTGGTGAATTGAAGAGATAGCTCTGTAGCCAATACCAGAGACTGGGATTATTTAGAAGGCAGCTGATTGGCTAGAAGAGAAAAAAGGAGAAAAATAGGAAAGTTGAACTGGAAACTTACCACATTACCTGGGCTCCTTCCTCAGATACTTCTACTTCCAACACTACCTTGTCTCCCACATATACTTGTTGGTCATCCAGACCACTCACGACTAGGACAGGTGGTTCTAGGTACATAAAGATAGAAGATATAATGGGGATATTGCTCACACAAGGCTACGTCTTTCAGCTTTATTCTGTAAGTCATCACCATCTTCATCATTTTCTCCAATTGTATTATATTTGCATGCATCCTCCATCCTCACCTTTTACAAAGACCTCTGTGAAGCATTTCTCATCTGCAGCCACACATTCGTAGGCTGCATCATCCGCCAGCGTTGTCTTGGTGATTGTCAAGATACGTTTCTTACCCACATTCTCAAAGATGTACCTATCCACAAAAAAGGAAAGAAAAACATGCACTTGCACAGAAAGAACCATAATAGTGTTTCCTTTGTCTCCCAATATATTTTCTCATTTCCTATCCACTAGAACAATAAACAGGCGTCCTGGCTTTACCACCTCATTGCTCAGACTTACTTGCCACTAGGCTTGATCAGTTGCCCATTTTTCATCCATTTGATCGGTAAGTCAGGATTACTTAGCTCCACCCACATCTTGATCTTTTGGCCTTTGTCAACTTGATAGGCGGGGTCCAATTTCTTAATGAAGGCTACAAAAGAGATTGAGAATAGACATCCCTTTTGTGCCCTTGGACTGGAGGAGGTGGAAGGCTAAGAGAAGGCTAATGAGCCAATATCATTTATATGTGATGCCAAAAATGCTAAAACTTGCACATAACTACTGGCATTAAACAGAAGTTATATTTCGGTCTCCACCAGCCTAGTCCCTTCTGATACCTGCACTTTTCTTGATCTCCACCTTGGCTTTCTTGAGCCTTTTCAACATGCCACGTAGATCAGTGATGCCATACTCAAAGGCAATTCGCTCATACTCGCTTTTCTTGGTCACACCCTTAAGCAGTTCCCAGATCTCTGGTGGAATCCCCATATCATCATCGTCGTCCTTCTTCTTTTTCTTTTTCTTCTCTTCTTCTTCCACTTGTACTTCTCTACAAACAGGGATATTTATTTATTTTATTTTATTAGACTTGTATGCCTCCCTCTCTCCCTAAGGACTCAGGGTGGCGAACAGTAAAAGAAACCCAGTACAAATTACAATAAAAACCATTAAACAAATACAAGCCTAATCAGTATTATACAAAATTTAAAATTAATTAAAACAAATACTAAAACCAACCCTGCGCCCCAAGGTCAGTCCAGACTGGCCTGTTGGAACAGCCAGGTCTTCAGGTCCCGGCGGAAGGAGCGGAGATCGGGGGCCAAGCAGAGGTCCACGGGAGTTGGTTCCACAGAGGTGCTCCCACAGAGAAGGCCCTACCCCTGGGCACCGCCAGTCGACAATGCCTAACCGACGGTACCCCAAGGAGGCCCTGCCTGTGGGAGCGTACTTGGTGATCAGAATGTGATGCTGGCAGGAGGCGTTCCTGCAAGTACCCTGGACCCAAGCTTTGTAGGACTTTGTAAGTTGTTACTAACTCCTTGAATCCCACCCAGAGGATAGAGGAAGAAGAAGCTTTCAAACCTATTCTCTAGAACAGAGTGGTCCCCAACCTTTGTGACTTGGCAGCCTGACTTGGGGGGTGGGGAGGAGAAGGGAACCGGGCTGTACCAGTTGAGCTGCATCTGCATGCACATGCGTGCCAGCCTGCCCTTCATGTGAGTTGAGCTGCGCACACATGTGTGCTGTCCCACAGCTCAGTTGTGAATAGGCCACAGTCAAGTAGTGGGCCGTAGTCTGGTGGTTGGGGACTAGAACAGCCAATTCTTGTCCTATATTGCACTATAGAAAACTCTCAAATTTCTCCAAAAGAAAGCTTGTCCTAAATTTGACCATCAAGGAGCTGAAAAGAAATTACATAAAAGCCCTCTCCCCTCATCAACCTTTGTTACATATCCTCAGGAAAGCTAAGGCCATCCCTTTTAGAGGAAAATTACTTGAGGAAAAAAGGTGCAGGTGAATGTAATATACTATATACATAAATGGGCATTTTTCTGCCTAATGCTGGCTGGGAAATTCTGAGCGTTTAAATCTACACTTTAAACTTGCCAAAGTTGAGAAAAATTGCCCTAGACTGATTGTCTCTGCTGGTTATCTATTTTCAGGCAAAGAGAAGATTACTATTACACCTCTTTTTGTTAAGTTTGCATGAAGAGTCAGACGCGGAGTGCTTCAGTGAAGAGTTTATTAGTGACTACAGCTCATAACAGACCCGATTTGGCTGGGCTGCGGCTGCTACTTATAGCCAGCAGCTGCAGTTGCCAGCCAATCAGAGTGCAGGGTTTTCCCGCACTTTTTAAACCAATCATTTCTGACATTTTACGAGAACAGTTCAAACTAAACCAATGACATTCAAACCTGCATACATAACACTTTTCATTCCTAATATCTTCCCTTACTGTACCTTTTCTTAAGCAAGCCAGTGAAATCCAGCTCTCCAGCAGCATCACTTCTGGATTCTCCACTGCAAGGAAAAAGACAAGGATCCCAAATACCATGCATTGTAATTTTTAATGTTTTGCTTCCTCTCATCATCTGATTTTTACAATATTTTGTGTGAAGAAGAATCCTGGAGATGGCTAAGCTTGCCCATTCTTTTGTCTCATTGTGGTTTGATTTTTGGATTGTTTTCATGATCCAATATACCGTGCCAGCATTTCCTTCCCTGCCACCATCACCCCCACATTTGTCAGGTTTAGCAGTAGAACTATGGAGACAGCACTACATAAGCTACAGTCCAACAGAACCAGAATGATTAAATGGAGGTGGGCTTTTCCAAGTAAGGGATTCATCTGTGCCGAAACTATGAGTACTTACGAACGTTTGAATGTTTCTAAAATATTGCTAGTTTCTTCTGTTCTTGGTGCTGCAGGAGAAGATAACAATACTTTAATTCTTTTATGTTTACGCTTTTATGCTATTATAAGCTGCAGAGTCTCTCTGGATAGTGAGATGGGCAGCATATAAATTTAATAAATAAATGAATAAAATATAAATAAAGATTTGAAGGAATAAGGGAGTTTACAGAGATAAGTATGGGAAAACAACATGGAAATTAGAAAGGAAAAAAATTGTCCTCTAAGGCAAAAGCACCTTTTTGCTCAGAATAACTATGCATACTAATGTTAGTTAAGGATTAAGTACCAAGCATATGTCATCCACAGATATAAGTAAAGGAATGATAAAATATCCTGAATACTAAAATTCCAGACAGGGATATCAGCCACACACAAAAATCACCATTATTAATATTAATCTGGCAAACTAACCTTGACCAGTATGAAAAATTATTTGATCGGAAATAGGTTCCAAAGGATGACATTAGATGTCAAGACATTTAGATTGAATTTGTACAACAGCATGGGTCTTGGCTAAACTTCAATTAGATAGTCTGTGGCTCAGTAAAACCTATGGAAGTTCTCAGTCTCCATGTCATGGTTGTCCCAAAGTGCTTTCTTTCAAATCTCCATAGACATTTGAACACCCTTCAAATGATGCAGGAATGACCCTCAAAATCTCCATAGATATTTTATCAAGCCAGAGACTACATAACTGAACTTTAGCCGAGACCCATGTTGTACAAATTCAACCTAAATCTCTTGACATCAGAAAGAGGGCTAATGAGCACTTGAATCCTACTATTCTCCACCATTCAGTCAGAACTGAATAAGCTTCTTGGATGAGAAGTGAAGTGTCTTCTAGCAAAACAAGAAAATTCAGTTGCCTTTTGAAAGACAACACTTGTGGCTCAGTGAGTTTTGGGAAACCCACTTACTGACTTAAAGGGTTGCATGAACAATGTCATTTATCTCTGTGAGCAAAGAATGTTATGCATGTTATGTTATTTTAGGTTTTTTTAAAATTTAGGTATGGAGATTAGCAAACAATGTGAACATGGTAGTACCTTCTGCATCTATATTGAAGACACAGCTGTCAAAAAAATCTTTGGCTGTCACCTCAATGCGATAGTCACCTCGGTCTCCAATTACTATTTTCTCAATTTTCAGCTCATAGGAATAAATCTTTGAGAATAAACAAAACATAAGAACAAAGTTAGCTATTTTTATTGCCACTATATCACTGGCATATAATAATTCTGAACTAGAAACAAGCATCTCTATATTCCAATGGTGTTAATGGGAGTTTTAAGGAGATTCAATAGGATGTGAAAAATGTAGTTCCAAGAGAGAGACAATAGTAGCAAAAAATGAATTACTGGAACTAAGATACCTAATTTTGCAATTCTCCAATCAAAGTCCAACAAGTAGCTTTATTTGTTTATTTTATAATTCAGGCTCTGGTCAGTAAAAGGGGGTTCAATAGGTAGTAAAATAGTTTTGCGGGGAGATTTGCAACAGACAGAAAAGCATTGAACACACTTATATTATCAATATCTTACCCCAATTTTTTCCCTTTTCACTGTGCTAGTTCCTGTTAGTTTGGTAAATATTTGAGACTAATGTTTATCAAAACTGATCTGTTTTTGCTCTCAGTGTCTTTAAGCAGTTAAATCCCAAAATAGTTAAATCAGCTTAAAATGTCTTGTTTAGATTGAAATTAAGGACACGTTCAGGTGTGTTTAGATTTCTACTTCACCCATTTTAAAAGTCTCAAGCTCAAGATATTCCCAAGTATTTAAGAAGCTGTTTCTGAAGAGCTGTCTGGTTACTCTTTAATTCAACTTGCTGTTGTGTGAATAGCTTTATAATGTCACAAGTGTCATCCAGCAAATTTCTCTAACAGTCACCCAGCAGTATTGTATATGGAAAATATCTCCAACCTGATGCTCCCTCCCTCCTCTGACCTTGTTCTTAAAAGCAGTAGAGTAGCCTTGAATTATAGTTATTGGAAAACAAGTAAGCAAATGCAGTGTGGCTAGAATAAAAAAAATAGGGATATTCCCAGGGAAAGCTGAATGTTGGAAAAGTTCTCCAAGTTCTCCAAAATGTACTATGGATGGTCTTCAACTTATGACTGCAATTGGAATCAGAATTTCCGTTGCTAAGCCAGATAATTGTTAGGTGAATCATAGCTGATTTTACCACCTTTTCCCCCAAAGTTGTTAAGTGAATCACTGCAATTGTTAAATGAATCATGTAGTCATATGAATCTGGCTTCCACCATTGACTTTGTTTGTCAGAAACTGGCTGGGGTGGTCACAAACGTTGACCACAGGACTCTGCAACCCTTGTAAATACCTGCCAGCTTCCAAGAATGCAAATTTTGATTACATGTCTCTGGGAATGCTGTGATGACAGAATGACTGTCAAGCGTTATGACCAGTTGTAACTCCCTTTTTTCAGCGGCTTTGTAAGACTGAATAGTCACTAAACAAATGGTTGTAAGACATGAACTTAATCTGTACAAAACATCAAACTGAAAATTTAGAGAGTGATGAGTTTGGGGAAAGCACACATATTTACAAGCCAAATCAGGCTTAGCCTGGGAATTGTGCTTTGGCAGAATTCTTAGCTCCTATTGAAAAACATATTTCACAGTATTCTTTTGAAATAAGTCATGGTAGTTAGAGTAAAGTACTTTTAACAGCACAATAGATTTTGAGAGAACAAACATCAGTATCTTTTATATCCTCCTTTTCTACAGGGGCTCACATTTTTATCCTTGTCAAAGTCCTCTTTGAACTGGAACCGTAGTCCACTCTTAATGCCCAACTCCAGCCACTTTCCCTTGAACCACTTGATGGTAGGTTTGCAAGGGAGCTGAGCTCCATCCAACTGTATACGGATAGACACATCACCACCTATAGAAAGGAGACATCAAAATCAGAACACCTGTTTTCCTATCTAAATAGGCACTTGGTTATCCTATCCATCGAACTCAAGGGAATTAAATTTCTAGGAAAAGAGGGGGTCTCTCTGAAATCCTGAGGAAATGAAATTACTGGCATTCTAAATGTGCTGGACTACAAATTCCAGCATTCTTAGACTATGCAGCTATTAGTTGTGGTGGCTTGTGATGGTGAGGTTTCAGGTCAACCTTGCTGAAGGCAGATGCTCTAGTAACTAAATGATACTAACCTAGAGGAACCAACAGTTGCTTTATAGTAATTGGGAGAGAACCACTTCCCCTCTAAGAGAATATTCTTCAAAGTGTCCTGACTATTGCTGATATGCAAAATGATCAATTATAACATTGATCAATAGCTTAAGGCATGTGACATATATATAGAGAAAGGATGAATGAAACATTTTTAAAAGACTACTCTACCAGGTCTAATAAGAGACAGATACCTTTTCCTCCTATCCTTTGAAATGCCCTTAGCAGTTTCTTTTGAAATTGTTTTGATTTCAGCTGAATGCTGGAACTGTAAATTTTCAAACTAATGTCTGATTTAACTGCTTTGGTTTTCCCTCGTCTTTGTCTTTACTATCCTTTGAAATGCCCTTAGCAGTTTCTTTTGAAATTGTTTTGATTTCAGCTGAATGCTGGAACTGTAAATTTTCAAACTAATGTCTGATTTAACTGCTTTGGTTTTCCCTCATCTTTGTCTTTACTATTTAAGTCATGTCTCTTAAATTGCAAGTGTATTTTTTATCGATTTGTATTGATTATTAGATAAGAAAGAAAGAAAGAAGAGAAAGGAGGGAGGGAGGGAGGAAGGAAGGATGATACACAACAAAATTATAAGATTTTTTTTTAAGTTCATCTAAATTTCACTAGAATTTAGAATGCGCATGGATCTTCTGCCTTTCTACTTTGCCATTTACCACAATGTACTAGCACATTTTCTGGCTTCTTGATGAAGATTCCTTCTGTCTTTGTAGAGGGATCCCCTTTGTCTTCCACTGGGGAGGAAAAGGATAGAATGATTAATGAAGGACAAAATGTTCCTGGGTGATTGGAAGTTCTAGGATAGAGCAATGCAGGAGAAACTATTATCATTGCACTTAAGTTCTAAGAAGAAAGGTTAAATTATAGGGCATAAGGCCAAAATAACAAGCTCTTGTTATTTTGGCCTTATGCCCTATAATTTAACCTTTCTTCAAGACAGCCCTCTATAAAAAGTATTCCACGTCCTGCTTACAGTGAATATGATTTTCTCACCAAAATGTTTTATCTCAAAATTAGGGGTGGATGAGGGAGCCAAGTTTATTATAGATAAGATTTGATAAAAAAAATAGAGCTAACTCCAGAATTCTAAGCATCAATGATTCTTTTACTTCCATATAGTTTTAATTATGGAATCTTTCTGGACCAACTTAAGATATAGAAAGTAGGAGGCTATTGTGGTGGTTCTTCTCCTTTCTCCAAGTCTTGGTGGTAGCAAAGAAGAATTTGAATTGTGGGCCCCTGTTTTACAAGGTTCATCATGACTTCAGTCTCTCCCCACTTATATTAGACATCTATATGGACCTGCTGGATGAAGTCATCCATCAACATGAATTATATATCTCTGTCGTGAATCAGCAAATGATCCATTGAGGTTCCCCAATGTCTCCAGGCTTGTGGAGGCCTGGGTGGAGAAGAACTGACTCAGGTCAATTCTGTGGGTTCTAAATCCTCTGAAATGATATATTTTCTATCTTTAGTTCTGAATGGAGTAACACTTGCAGTAATTCATCCCCTAGTGTAATGGCATGTAGGAAAGAATGGATGAAGAGACACTGCCAAGGAAATAAGAAACAGCATTGTCTATAGCTAGGTAGTAGGTAGGCCAAGAAACTTAGAAGAGACCTTCACTAAGTTGCTAAGGCACATCTCTCCAGAAACTAAGGAGCCTTCCAGGCCTCTTGTTCCACCTGTTTTTCAGCTATTGGTGATGCTGTCTCTTCTCTGACCATTCCTTTGGCAGTGTCTCTTAAAGATAACTTGAAGATTTCCAACAGTTATCTTCCAGTTGAATTACTATAATAAATACTGTATGGGGCTCCCCTTGAACAGCATGTGGAAACTACAACTTGTCCAAATGCATTTTTTAAAATTTGTGTGGGCATTTTTGGAACTTCATAATGTGCCCTTATAACACTACTTCTATGTGAGCTGCACTGTCTTCCAATGAGCTTCTGGGTGCAATTCTCAGTGTTTGTTGTTACCCATACTCAAAATCAGATTACAGTACTTGTAGGACTGCCTAATGTCCAATGGTTTCTACTTGGGCAGAGTGACCAAGAAATGACAGGTTTGGGCATGGTCCAGCTTTCTCTATTAAGCAGTGTCATCATAATTTTTCTCTTCCAGTATCTGCCCTGGGAAACAGCGTTCATCCAGAACTCTGGATAGTCTCCCTTTTTGGCTTTTTGCAAAGATTGGTTGCTCCATTGGATATTTGAGCCAGGATGCTAAGAGAGTCCTGCTACCTGGTTTCTTTTGCTATTTTTCTAGGAAGAAATATTCTTACCTCCTGGAACCTGCGTTGCTGGAGCCTCAGCTAGAGAAAATAAAAGAGGGGGAAAATATTAGATGTTTAATTACAACCAAGGAGTAATGTGCTTTTTTCCACACAGTCCTAAGTGCAGGTAGTTCTTGATTTACGATTGTTTATTTAACAATGGTTTGAAGTCATAACAGCCTTGGAAAAAGTGGCTTACAACTTGTCCTCAAAGCTTTGACCATCACACTACTCCTGCGGTTTTGTGACTGCAATTTGGGCTCTTGGGCTCACATTTGCAACTGTTGCAGTATCTTGTGGTCTTAGAGTCACAATTTGAGACCTTTCCAACCAGCTTTTGACAAACAAAATCAATTGGGGAATCCTGATTTGCTTAACAACCATGTGCTTCACTTAATGACCACAGTGATTTGTTTAATGACTGCAATAAAAATTGTTGTAAAGTTGAGTTAAGTCACACAATGATTTACTGCAAGAACTAGAACTGCACTGCTTAGTGATTGAATTGTGGTTGTAAGTTGAGGACTAGCCAGTGGTGGGATTCAAATAATTTAACAACTGGTTCTCTGCCCTAATGATTTCTTCCAACAACCAGTTCATCAAACTGCTCAGAAAGTTAACAACTGACTCTCCCAAAGTGGTGCGAACTGGCTGAATCCCAACACTGGGACTAGCTGGATAAAACACTTGTTGCAACACAGTTTTTCTCAGGCTTGTAAATATCTCAGATCTGGATATTTAAATTTTAGATACATTCTTAATGCATACAGGATAGTCTTACAAAAAAAAATTGAACGAAACCTTGTCATAAAAAGCAACAGCAGGGCCTTATGTGTGAATGAAAGAGAATGCCTATAACAAAGAAATGTTTGGCAAGGACTAGTCACTAGGAGTTTAAGTGCAACTTTTCTTTACTAAGTTTGAATGTAGCAACTAAGTGATTTTTCCTCAGTGAATGTTTGGATTTAGGAGCTTATATACTTATCCCCATTCTTTGTTCCTCAGCTATAGCTACAAAAAAAGGGATCAGTTAAAAAATACCGTCCAGTCAGTTGAAACAAATCAGTTTCTCAAACCATGCCCCACCTACATATAGTATCATCTGCAGAAGAAATCATGCATGGTTCAATACAATATTTCAGTGTTCGGCTGTGCTATAATTAGTCTAAAACTGAAGCAAAAGCTTTCAAGGGATGTGGTGTTGTTTTTTTTCTGCCAGAATCTAAATCCATAAAACCAACTTGACAAGGAATTGAAACTTGTGGCAGTTTAGCTCACCTTGAAAAACTGAGGTTCAAAACTGCTTTCTGTGACTGGATGTTTTAAACATACATACTGTATGTAGAACGTGATTTTTGGCTTTTATGTTTAATTAGGCAGAAATGTCCTTTTCAATTAGGTGCCAATGCCACACTGAATCTCACAAAGGAAAGATATCAAAGACAGCAAAGGAGCCATTTTTCCCCCTGGACCAATAAAGATATCATCTTACTTGTTTGTCATTCCTTTAATTAAAAGGGTCTGTCAGGGATCAGCAGACTATGAGCTGGGAGCCAGTTTTTCTAGGTCAACATGCCAGCATGAGGAACACTAATGCAGAGACCAGCAAGCAGCAGGTCTCTGCTTAAACTTTACATTACAAGGTATGCAAAATCTTTCCCATGTTCCTTCTGTTCTGAGAATGCAGAGCCAAATAAGATTCAAAGTTAATTCATTTTTACTTTATTTATTTATTTTTCACACTTCCTTATATTCTAGAGAATTAAATGCATGGTTCAATCAAAGTAGATACATTATGCCTGTATTTTTCTGTTATAACTGACATGCAAGAAGCCATAAAGAGAAGATTGTTAAAAGCAGCATAATTAGCCCTAAACATCTTCCGGTTACGGTCCAGTTGTCCACTGAATTTCATGACATCCAGATAAGATGTCCCCCTCATCTTCCTCCACCCACCCACACTCATACTTTGAAATGGTTTCTTATCAGAGGATGTTTTCTTCAATAGAAAAAAAAACAGAATAACTGTATAATGTATTTTGGTTGATAGTGGTAGGAGCGCCCTTTGGCTCTGGCATCCATCCTGACTCTGCCTTGGATGGATTATTTTTAATTCTTTCTTCTCCACAGGAACATAATCATACCATCAAGGTATTCTTGGGAAGAACAACTGCCCTAAGCACCACTTGTAGAGGGGCATCAAAGGCTAGTACAATATTTGCAATGACCAAATGGATTAAATTATTTTTATTTAGTTAGCAAATAATCTCAACGTCTTTGACTTTGGGGCTCCTCCATAAATAGAGGTTTATTGGGATATTGACTTCAAAGGATGACGAGAAAACATTCTCAGATGAATATTCTGCCCTTGGCCTTTCAAGAGTCTTGAAAAGGCTTTGCATACCATTTTATTTCCATTCTCCTGATGAGGTTATTCATAATCACCAGGGAACAGAAAGGCAAACAGTATGTTCTCTGCAGCTCTTCATTCTTCCAATCTAAAAAAAAAGAGTGCTTGACTTTCTGCTAACTCCTGTGTGCATGAGCAAGTCGAAACATGGCTCATAGTCTTACTTTTAGGCTCTTCTTTCTTCACATCCTTTGGCTCTGCTTTCTTCACTTCTTTCTTTTTCGCTGCTGTAGATGAATGTAAAGGCAGCAGATCAGGAAAAGTGTGCACAAGGCAACCTATGTCCTCCACATGCAACTATGCCAAGCTACTAGGTGGCCTTCAGAGGTTACTCTGTTCTTGTGATCATGCCCAAAATTTGAGGCCAAGTACCTATTTTGACTGGCATTATTTTTTCTACCTTCCCCTTGATGGTTTAACAATTTAATCAGTAAAATATCTGAAGTGCTGTAAGCAAAAGAAAGATGAGGCATGACTTGATGAGAAGAAACAGAACTTTCCCTAGCAGCTTTGAAAGCCACATGAACCATCTTTAAAAGCCAGATTCCTTACGTCTTACACAGACCTTGTAGCTGCAAGTTGTCAGCTGTATGTGGTCTGGTAACATTGCGGCATGATGGTCTTTGTTCTGGATTCCTACTGAACTCTACCATCATCATTTTTATTATTTATTATTATATTAATTGTCATTTTG
Source organism: Naja naja (assembly GCA_009733165.1). Classification (NCBI taxonomy): domain Eukaryota; kingdom Metazoa; phylum Chordata; class Lepidosauria; order Squamata; family Elapidae; genus Naja; species Naja naja. The sequence continues at coordinate 112,982,605 of CM019155.1, read as the reverse complement.
TGGCCACTGCATGCACTCAGTCTTGGGTAAGCTATATTTAGGAATTACCTTTTTTTCTTTTTTAATACTTCTGCAAATCCAATGCAAAGAGTTTCTCTAAACATAATAATGTATGATTCACCTCTGTAGGTAATGCTAATTTGGCTACATAAGTAACAATACCATCTGAAGACTGGAATTGACAAGAATTGTATTATCAGAGTAGGTTCATAAAAACATTATTTTGAGGAGAAAGCTGAAGGAATAATATTCTAGGAAGAAATCTTGCCCATTAATAGAAAGTGTGGAGACACTAAGGTAAGCTGTGGAAAATCTGCCATCCTATGTTTTCAATTGACCTGAAATCACACACTTGCATTATGAACTCAAGATGAGTTCTTCACGTCTAGCATTATTTATCTTGATGAATTTTTTTCTACAAACTGTCTTTTAAAAAAATTAAATGAAGGATAAAGTACAGCCTCCCAACTCTGTTGCCTTTAAATTAACATGTTTAACATATCAAAAAATATTCAATGCAGCAGCATTAATATTATTAACCATAATAATTAACTAAGAATGAAAACTACTGTAAACCTATTTCATTCACTTAGTTAAAATAATGAACTTTATTATTCTTTATTTTTATAGAACAATAAAGTTTTATATAGTTTATTTTTGTGGATTTATATCCCCAAAAGTTTGAAGCTTGGGGAGAGGGATTATTTAGAAATCTGCCTGCATTGTATGCCAATAGCAACCATGTGAAGTTGAAAGAGAGAAAAAGTTTGGCCCAAGATCACTTAGTTCAGTGGTATCAAACTCACATCGTCATGGCGACGTCACGTGACATATCGGGACTTTTTTCCCCTTTGCTAAACTGTGTGTGTGTGTGGCCAGTGTGTGATGCATCCAGCCCGTGGGCCAGAAGTATGACAGCCCTGACTTAGTGTGTTTTTCAAGGGCTGAGAGAAGATGTAATCTTGGCTCTTTGTGGTCCTATTCCAATACCATAATAATTAGGTTAGTGTTAACATTTAATCGAAGTCTGCTTTTTTTTTTCTTGGGGCCCAATAACTTTTCAGAATGCTACTCTGGATCATAAGGTCCTTTCAGGAAAATTGTATTTATCTAAATATTTTAAAAGGTGGACAAGCATAATGGAAGGCAATATTATTAATCACCTCCATTGGTAATAATGAAACTCTTAATGCAATACATCTGGTGTAACCAAGTGGAGAAAAATTAGATTAGAGCAGAAAAAAATCTATCACCCTGTGCATCGAAGCATACTCCATCTCTGTGATAATCAGCCTATATATTGCTAATCTAACCTTTAAGTGGACAATACAAGGGCCTATTCCCACTGCTGAAATTATTTTCCATCTATCCTTGAGCCAGTAGTAAAGTATATTTTATTTTATTTTCATTTATTAGATTTTTTTTATCCTGCCTTTATATTATTATGACATTAGCTGTTCCCATTGTTGATCCCTATCCTGCCTCTAATGCTTTAACTGCATTAACTGTAACTGCAGTGATCTGGGTTCTTTCCACTGCAAGGAAAGGGGTTTTTTGTGTTCTTTAAGGATGTCTTTGGACAGTGTTGGTGTAAGACTGAAATAATTACTTAAATACTACTGTAGCTAAAGAAAACTTAAGCATTTTTCACTCATGTCCTGGAGACAAGATGATGGCTATGTTATGGGAACGTGGTTAAAAAAGGTAATGGAGGCTTGTTTGTGCCATGGTTAGCTGTAAATGGAGAAAGGCTCAAAGTCAAATGTGAATTCAGAAAGTCAGGAACTTTAGAACAGTACAAACATTTTAGCTGCCAATAATAGTACAACACACTGAGTAAAGCATGTTTAGATGAATTCAACAATTAAATTTAATAGCATGCCTCAGTACAGTTGCCTTTTATTCTTTTATCTCAGCTGGCGTTTGATTAATCCTTCCTAAGGGAAATATGCTTTTTTTTCTTTCACACATAAGAATTGCTTTTGGCTAGATTATTTCTTTATTTCTGATTCTTTGATGTCTAAAATTAAAGCATATAACATTATAATTTCAAATCATGCTCCTCTGAAGCTTATTGCATTATTTGGAGAAAAATTACAAATACTCTTTAAGTGGTTCCTTTGCTGCAAAGATCTCTCAACAAATTAGACAGAAAATGGCAGATACTTTTTTAAAAAGAGGCTTTCACTCTTTGTTGTCTTTGGCATAGGACGCTACCATGGAAACCCATCGGAGAGGAGTCAAAAAACTCAAGATAGAGGTTGTGATTTTGCAAACAAGTCACAGCTTCTTTTTTTACACACATCAAGTAATGTATTTAAAAGCAGTTTAACTGCATTGTTAAACCTATCACCTTATCTTTTTGTTTGACCTTGGATATTGCTAAAATGTTTAATCAAATCATTTACTTGTTTGTTTATTGTTTGCTTATTTATTTATTTATAAAATTTATCGGATGCCTATCTTACCGTAAGGTAATTCTGGGCAGCTTACAGTTACATATAAGCTTAAACATTAAAAGTTTAAATCAAATATTAAAACCAAGGACACACAGGGAGAGGGTGGGCAGAGGGGGCGCAGGGAGGATCTGTTATTACCTGATCAACCACCTCTTTTGTGCAGCTCCCCCACTGGGGTCTCAAGCCAACTGGCAAAACCATGTCTTTAGGCCCTTATGAAAAGATAGGGAGGTTGGGATCAACCTCACATGGGGGGGGAAAAATGTTCCAGAGGGCAGGGGCAACAGCGGAGAAGTCCTTCCTCCTGGACCTCACCAGGCAGAATAATCAGGCTGACACTGACAGGACCCACAGCATGCCTCCTGTGTCAGTACAAGTGCTACAGGCCAATCCCAGTGGACTGAGGCGGTCCCTCAAGGGCCTTGGTGGCTCAGGCTGTTAATTGCCTGCACTTAAGATCCAGCTGCCTACAATCACTGTAGGCTCGAATCCCACCAGGCTCAAGGTTGACTCAGCCTTCCATCCTCTCGGGGTAGGTAAATTGAGGACCCATGATTGTTGGGGGCAATAAGCTGACTTTGTAAAAATGCCGCTTAGTAATAAGCAGGCATACACAATGGAATGAAGGCTATTGCTGAGCACACTGGGTTGTGTCCCAAAAATTGTAAGCAGCCCTGAGTCTCCGGAGAAGGGCGGCATATAAATGTAATTAAAAAAAAAAAGTATCATGCTATTTAATCACTTCTTTAAAAAAAGAAAAATTGTCTAAAGCAGTAGTTCTCAACCTGTGGTCTGTGGATCCCTGAGTTACTACAATGTCCTCACAGGGGATCTGCGAAGACTTGAAGAAATGTTATGATTTAAATCTTGAGTTAAGTCTTGGGGGTCCATGACCAGGGCCCATGGCAAACAAAAGTGTTATGTATGCAGGTTTAAAGTCATTGGTTTAGTTTGAACTGTTCTTGTAAAATGTAAGAAATGATTGGTTTAAAAGCGGAAAACCTTGCACTCTGATTGGCTGGCAACTGTGGCTGCTGGCTATAAGTAGCAGCCGCAGCCCAGCCAAAGTGGGTTCGTTCTGAGCTGTAGTCACTAATAAACAAAGAGCTTGAAGCACTCCGCGCCTGTCTCTTCATGCAAACTTAACAAAAAGGATATTTAAAGTGGGTTTTTGGTGAAGAAAAGACTGAGAACCACTCAGCTAAATTTATATTTTTAAAGGACAAAATAAACTATTTTTATTGGGTTTTTTTTCATCCCAACTATCCCTTGAAGGATGTAAATCTAACCACAAACTTAACAAGTTCTATATTTCCAAGAAAGAAATTTACTACCTTGAACAAAGCAATGATATTAGGAAGAGGGAGAGAAATCTTGCAAGTTGTTTTATAGACTTAAAAAGAGAATTCTTGTGCAATGAAATATTGTACCATCTGTTATAACATTGTTAATCAATTTTTGTTTAAAATGTATTCTGAATTGTAACATACTTGTTTTTGAAGATAACATAAATTCCTTTATACAGAAATGTGTTTTGCCACATTTATTAGATGTTCAAGCTACTAATTTTATTTCACCTCTTTTGCTTAAAATTGTAACTAAAAAAGTTCCTGCTTCTGACAGTTTTCCAATAGAGTGATATAAAAAGTATATTGGGTTTTGGCCTCTTTTTGTTTGAAGATCTATACTGAAAACTTTTCGAATAAACCCCTAAATTCATTTTAAAGAGGCAACAATTCCAAGTTTTTCTAAATCAGGAAATTATATTACTGAGAATGGTTGCCCTTTTTTTCTTTTAATTTAGTTTAGGACTTCTTGCTCAAATCCACCCAATCCAGCAGCTTTTACCCCACAAAAGATCCACTGGCTTTTGAAGGCAAATTCTTCCAGCTTCTGTTGGTCAATTTCATACCAGAAATTCATAGCAGAAATTCTGAATAGATCAATGGAATTACAGTAAGCTGAATAGAGTATACAATTTTGTTCCACATTGATGATATTTTAGATATTTTAGACTAGATTTTTTATTTCTAATCTTAATCATTATTCAAGAATTTGAGGTCCTTTCTAGTTACTCTTTGTCCTGAAGAAAATCAGACTAAATGCCATTGCCTCACAGTAATAAAATGTAATGATTTCATTACAATTGTTATCCATCTATGACACTGAAGAAAGAAAGCCATGTTTGTGTATGATGATAAAAAAATTGGAGTCTACTAGCACTTTTCCAACTAATCTTTTTTTAAGGCATAATCTTTTGCAAGTTGTATCTCACTTCATGAACACCCATGGCATTCCATAATAGATCTTACAGAAAATCCCTACAGACGCTTTGGGTTTTTAATATAGTACCATTATTAATTCATAAGTTATTGCTAATTTTCCATGCAACATACATTACCCATTCTTCTTGTCCTTCTTCTCTCCCCAACTTTTCTCCTTCACCTTACCCCAATTTATATACAGTCTAGCCAAACTACGCATGACAAAATGAGCTGGAACTCAAGAAAGCTTATTCTCTTTAATTAAAATCTTTAGTTGGAAAACATGCTAGCAGAGTTGTGGTTTGTTGTGTATTAATCTTGATATAAGAATGCTAAGGAACTCATCTCAATTGATAAATTTTTATTTATCTTCTGTTTTGATTCAAATGAAAAAACTAGATGAACTATCTAGAATTCTCTTGAGTATTTGGAATAACTAATAGATTCAGCACTGAATTTGAGATATTTGCTATATATTTATTTCATTGCATATTTACAAGATATTTTACATATATATTCCTTTGGCAAACTTTTAGTTTTACAAATTGCAGCTATCTATTAAGAGAGGGACCTTACATTTTCCATACTTACAAATTTATAACTCAGCATCTATCCTATCTTTGGTTACTGACTGGAGTAAGTAACTTTAGAATTTAGCTCCTCCTTGGACTCAGCTTGAGAGTAATTATCTGACCCCACTAAAACCCTGGCAGGTATTGTTCAGGTATCAATTTCAACACCTATACTTAATACTGCAAGATATATATAAAAATATTAGCGCTCAGCTTTGACCGACTTAGCTATAAGAAGGCTACATTATAAGCCTAGTTTTAAAATAGCTTCCAAATCTGTTTTTTTTAATCTGATAAACTGGGCCACTCATTATGTTATACTTTTGATCAACACAGTTCTGAATAAGATCTTTTAAAAACTTCATAGAGTTAAAATGTGTTTGAGTTAAATCTCAGAGTGCTTCTTGCCAGTATATTCAACTTGTTCTGAACCAGTCACTATCTGCTCGAGGTATATATGTTCTTGACTGAGTTACAAGTATTTGGAATTTATCAAGATTTCAAGAACTATGGGTAACTTTTGCAGGAGTTGGACAAAGGAATTATGCAACCTATGAAGGATGAATTATATATTGAATTGAGGAATATTGCTGATAGAATAGCTTGCAGTGAGTGGACTTTGTGGGGCTGGCCTTGGAAGCAACTCAGAAGCTGCAGCTGGTCAGCTGATATCAAATATGCCAGCTATATTGTTAGGGGGGCAAATCTACCAGTAAAGAATAAACTCAGTATTACAATTACTGTAGTTCTAACTGGTTTCTAGGCCCATTGTACAGCCCTATGTGGAGATATCAGAAATAGATATCACAGTTGCCAGTGTTGACTCTGTTCTCCCACTCTGAACAACTTTTCAGAAGTGGAGCAGCATAACAATCAAAGCACTAAATTAAGCTGATTAAAACCATCAAAAACCAATGAGACTTTGACCTTGATTGAGTGTGGATGACTTTGAATGACAGGGGGTGCTAGTTACTATATAATTTTATATTTGTCCTTTGTTTGTTACTTGTGATTTATTCTGCTTCATTGAACCCTACCCCAAATCTCAATTAGTCAGTGCAATTCAGAAATAAATGAAATTTTTGAAATAGTGCTTTTTCAACAAAGAGAGAAAAATACAAGTTCTTCAAGCAATATAGGCAACTTCTTTGGTGTTCTTCTGTTCAACATTATTTCCAGACCTTTTCCTCCAATTTTTATTGTCTTAGCTATTAATTTTCTGGTTGTATGCATCTTTTAATGCAGTTCCATGCATTGATACTTTTCAATATATGTGGATAATAGAATAAAACAGACAATATGCAAAGTTTAAATTCTTTAAGCATTCCTGCTTCAAAGGAGGGAACAAAAGCATTAGTATTCTTCACATAACTTATAGCAAAACTATCTTCCTTCCCGTCCCATTATGTATCTGAATATTAAGCAAGATTTTAAATGGAACAATACACAAATGCTAAAAGGGTGTTTTAGACAGGTCTGGATATTGTAGATTTTTTTTTTAAAGTGTGATGAGTGCTACAATACAGCACACAAGACCCTAAACTTGTCTTAATCTCACACAACTTTTGTATTCACATTGCTGTAATGAAAGTACCTTATACTGTAGGTGCTAAAATATAACCAAAGTAAAAATATTCCTTGTTGACTCAATTCCTGGTGACTTGGAGACAAGTCCATATAGTTTTCATGGCAACCCTACAAAAATAGTTTTCCATTGCCTTCTTCTGTGAATTACTCAAATGCACTTTTAGCCTGGACTCACATCATGTGCATATTGACATGAATTACACAGGCAACAGTATTTAGGATGATCAAAAGATCTTGTACCTAAATAGTTACCCATACTAAGAAGATCATCTATGTCCCAGATATGTGAATGCTCTCAAATGCCAAGTGTCTCTTCTCTATTTTATCTCTTGTTCATTCCCTTCATTCCCTTGCTGAATTTTTCCACAGCATTCCATGCTCTTCATGCATAAGGACCTCCCTTCCAGATGATTACATTTGGAAGGGCAAAATCTAAAAGGAATAATTAAGATATGAATTTTAGGGAGCAAAGAGGATTTTTGTAGAACAACAAAATGAATGATGATTATATAATCCTAGGGGAATTGATGCTAGAAATCAGTTGGTAGCAGGGTAGGACAGGTGAAACCATTCTTGTCTGGGATTGAATGTCACACATTTGAACAGCCACTGAATGATTGGCTGTAACCTAAGAACCGCCTGTAACACATTTTGTGCTTATTTGTTTATTCAATTTATATGGCTACCGATCTCACACAACTGCCTCTCTATGATGAGCAATCATAAAAATAGTTAAAACCAATGATTGAATAAAAGCTGATATTCCAAATCCAAGTGACTACAAATCAAAATGCTGAAGCTAGAAAGCAAAAGCAGACAAACAAATGCAAATTAGAGTAATTATAAAACTTAGTTTGCTTATTCCTTAGAAATTACAATGTGATTTCTAAGTTCAAGACAATTTAATGTATTTTAGCCATATTTGTGGCCAAACCATTTAAACCCAGAAAATTGGATTAAGGTTAACCAACAATCCATTAATTGCAAGTTTACATCTTGATACAGTCTTTGGGTCAAGAAGTATCTACTAAATTCAGTTACTGTAACATCTTAAAATAAATGCATCAGCTGAAGGGGCAGGATGGGATGCTTTTTCCATTAAGACCATAATGCCCCTATATTTTAAACAGGAACCCCAGTTTGAAGAGAGAGGTGATTCCTTTCTTTCCCATGAAGACAAACCCCTTATTATTGCTACTTGTTCTGTTATTATATTTTTGAGGATTATACTCAAAGGATAAATTGATGTTTTTAACTGCATATTGTGGTCTCAGATGAGGTAGCAGGCACTCGTACATTTTGTTTTAACTTTATTGCTGGAAACAAAGCATTGAAATAACACCTAATTGCATAAGACCTAATTTCCCAGGTAGGATCCTTTAAGACATTTTGAGCTAAAAATCTAAATCTTTCAATAGTAACCGTGTTGGACCTAATGGGAGATATAGTCTAAATGTGAATCAGACTATATTGTTTTAATGTTAATCAAAAACATTAAAAAGCATTGTTTTTCTAATTAATATAAAATAACTTTCTACATATCAAAAATTGCTATACAGTCTCCTGCTGATCTTAATGCAAAGATATTCATTTTTCATGTGGTATATTTATTTTAAAAACTGCTTGAAATCAATCTCTTACAAAAATAAAAAGTGATGAGCAATTTGCCAGTTCCAGTTAATTTATGGAATAAAAAAGATCAACAGCCATTATTTAACAGGTTTATTGAATATGAAGGCTAACTACTGATTGTATGGTTTGTTTATTTTAGATTTAAATATATATGAATTGGTAATGGAACCAAATTCTCCAGTTCCAGAAATTAGGAATCCTACCTAAAGATTTATTATTCCATCTATGGAGCACCCACATTTTTTTTAAAAAAAAAATTTCTTTCTTCATAATACTTCCCTCCTGAGGCAATTTTGTGCAATATCAACTTAAACTAGTTGGCTAAATTAGGAAAAATTGATTGTAATGTTTAATCACAAACCACCAAGATCCTGCTTTGACCTGAGAACCTGAGATATCAGCAAACTTCATAGTCAAGCAAGTATCTCTCTCCCCATCCCCAGATACAAATGAGTATATAACTATGACAGTTGCAACTACAAGGACCAGTCATACGTCTTCTTGTCCACCATGACTGTAACTCTGAACGAGTCGCTGAATGAATGGCTGTTAAATGAAGATTACTTGTAATGATGCCTCCAATTCACCAAGTAACAGTTTTTTTAAAAAAGTGAAAATTACTTTAAAATATGGTAATTGTTAGTTTTATTAATACTGATATTTTAATAGGATTTGGAAAAGAAGATAATGGCTGACACCACCTGGAAAGAGATACTTGTAATATTGTTGTGCGGGTTAATTCATTGATTGATTGATTCATCAAGCACACTATGATTTACCTAACAAGGCAGCAACCTTTCCATGGGACAGTATTTATCTGATCTACTCTACTGAATTTACTTATTACATGTATTACAATCCATGTAGAGAAGGTAGTACCTGGAGCTTACATAAACTTCTAGGAATTTATGAACGTATATTGCAGTCTGTTTTGGAGCATTTTGTTTTAAAATATTGGCTCCTTAATTGCTCATCCTCTTACAAAAAGCAAAAAATCAATCTCTTTCCCCAAGTCAACATCCATAAGATTCCTCTTGTGCTTTTCTGGTGCATGGACAGAGTGCAGATCATCAAGCAATTGCAAACTATTTCAGCAGATGGGGATAGGAGATGAAAACCATTCAGAGATGTTTGAGCCCAAGCACCTCTCATTTTAGAAAGCGCACTCTCTTGCATTACCTCGGACACAGTCTATTTCCTTTTAAGCGCTACGTCTGCACTCTATGCCTCCCAATAAAGCTACCACCAGGATGAAGTCCTTTCTCACAGCCTGTCTGACCCCTAATATAGCCTGGTGCGGAGTGCTGAGCCATCACCCAAAGTGATCACTAATAACACAGCAGGAGCAATGCCCCACCCCCTCCACCCCCATCCCACCGGAAGGTTGGTCCAGCTGTCGCATGGGCTTTGCCAGGACCTGCCTGATCAGTTCTGACCGAGATGCTTTGCATAGTTCAGGAGCCTGATGAGAAGACTTGGAACTCAGAAATCCCTGGGAGAAAGCTTCTCTTCTCTCTATAGCGATCCACATATTAAATCTGGTTCTTGATTTATTTTAATTCATTGCCCTGAATGCCTCTCAGACATTACACAGAGGGGAATGACTTGATAGGACTTAGATCCCCATTTGTTTTCGCCAGAGAAATTAAAATTAACACACTACAGCTTTTCCCTGTGAACTGGTTTGTTGGGGTGACATGGCCGGCTGATTTCCTGTAGCCAAATCACAGGGGTCCCATTTTATAAAGACAGTATTCCGTCTTTCTTAAAGGGCTGTCTATTTCAACTCTTGTTTAAAAATAAAAAAATGTAAGAAGGGAAGGCAGCTATCAGGCTCAGAGTTGCCCATCAACAGTTAGCATCTGGTCACTGCCTCATGCCATTCATGCCTTTATTTATTTAAATACATTTCAATTACAGTACTTATGTCCTACACGTACATCTCTCTACATAGAATAGCAGAGCATCTCTCTACATAGAATAGCAGAGCTGCATTTTATGCAATCTTTCTGTAACCTCTTTGGTGGCAGTGACTATGCTAATGGATAGCTCTCAAAGAATCACTGCTCTCAAAACTATACAAGAATAATGGAAAATATTTTCAATTATGCCATTAAGTGTGTCTGAATGGTACCTATGTGAGTCAGAATTTGAAAGAGGAAGAAGTACTGGAAGTTAATGGTGCATCTATTGTAGAATGTTTAGTTGGCATTTTCTAATGGGAAAAAGAGGCTTATTATCAGTCCAGCCAGAAAAGACATATACCCAGTACTTATACATACTCCAGCCCGACTATTTTCCTTTTAGCTATTCAAAATGATGATGATGTAATTTTAAAAATTGTTTTTTGATTGCCTAGAAAATAAAACCCTTCTGATTTTTTTTTAAAAAATGGACTTGAACACTCAACAGGCCCATTGAGCTGAGAAAGTAAGAAGGACTGGTTAGTACTTGGATGGGAAATTTTCAGAAATACTAGGCTTTAACCTAGAATAAGAAGTAAAAAATGGCCAAAAGAAGACAATGACATCAAGAAAACTTGCAAGGATGTGAGAGTTAAATCACTTGTGTCTCATTTTATTGAGACTGATCCCTTGTGATAGTGATGGGTGGGTAGGCAAAATTCAGAAATGTTACAGTAGAATAGAATCATTTGCATTTTGACAAAGGGCACATACAATTAGAGAACGTTGGTTGGCTGGCTGGCTTTTTTACAGTTTCTAAAGAGGAATAAGGAAATTCTTAAGGTCATGATGTCTAAGTTCTCCTAATTTCATCATTTACTTTCTAATATAAAAGGTCTGTCTTCCTCACTCCAATTCAGGAGGGTTTCCCCTAAACATACCCTAACCAGGAGTAATATCAATGGCAGTGCTTCTCAATCTTAGCAACTTTAAAATGTATGGACTTCAACGGGTTGGCTGGGGAATTCTGGGAGTTGTAGTTCACACGTCTTAAAGTTTCTCAACATCTGCCCATCAATTAGAAAGGAAAAAACCCATCAATTTGATAGTAATTTCATTCCTTTATTTGCAACTGGGAGCCTCAGTAGATATAAAATGAGGCTCTTGCACGTTGGAGGAATATCATGATTTCTTTTGAATTGTTAATCATTCCCTCTCTTTAGCTTTTAAGAATCTCAGCTTAGGATCTTTTAATTGAATTTGGGGCTGGCTTATCAATAAATACTTATGTTCTCATAGGCTTTATTTGGGAGACCTTAACTTAGGATGATTCACTAATAGCTACAGTGATCATATTTTCCTGGGGGTCGGGGGATGGGAGTAAAGGGCAAACCTGAAAAGGGGCATATCTCAAAAAGGTTCATAAAGATAAAAAATGCAATTGTTTATATTTATCTCTTTGCTTTACAAAGAATATATATATATATATGTATAAATGTATTGTAAAAAGATAATTCAATTTCCATACTTTTCACATGCATGTGAAAAACTGTGCATTGTAGTACCATTTGTACAGCAAACATTGAATGACCCATTTAAAGGACAAACAATAAATCTGAACAGTAAATCAATCTATGGTAAGCTTCCTGAAATAAAGGGCTGTTCTTTATAATACAGGACATATTGTCACTGTACCTGTATCTTTTTCACCTCTTCCCATTAGTACTTCTCTGACCTTTCATGAGCTCACTTTGCCTTTTGGGGGGCCTTCTGCCCTATTAGGGGCACAGAGGGAGTAGGGTTTTCTGCCTAAGAAAGCAGGCAGGGCCAAGTTTATAATTAGCCCGCCTGGCTTTAGGCTGCTTTCGCTGAGCCCCTAAAGTAATTCAACCCACAAGCTGAAGATGAATCCCTTGGCATCAGCACTCTCGTCAAGCTAGGCCTCTCAGTTTACTTTACTTGCTTCTTATCAAGGAGTTCACTTTCACCATTGCAAAATCCAGGCATGGTTGCTTCAAACCCAGAAATGCAAATTATCCACTATGCAAGGTTTAAAGGGGAAGGATGCCCCTCCAAATGTAAAGTTAAACCCCAGGAGCAAGTAATAAATTCAATAAAAAATATCTAAAAATATGCAGTGGTTCTCTGCACTCTCTAAGCATGCACATCTCAGTGCATACTCTGTCCTTACACAGACACTCAACTATGTGTGAATCCATTTAGCTGAGATGAAAGATGCAGATCATACATCTTTAGATTCATTTTCCTAGAATCTGAATCTAATGCATGTTTCAAAATAAATGTTGTACACATTCAGTGTGCAGTAGTTCTTATACACATCTTACAATACAGATATTTCCATAGATTTCATTAACAAGATTGATCCTAGGCAACATCATTATGTACATATATCCGGAATGCTTATCATTCTGGTATAATCTCAGAGTCAAAGAAATGAAAACAAAAAGTAGGCTTTTCTGTGTTTAAAACTTAAAGCTCAAAACTAGAAGATTTGTATGCCTCATGCTTAAAAATCTCATGGTGACATATAATTCAGCTAAGAAGTAGTGTGGGGTATTTCTTATTACACTTTAACTCAGAATTTGATTTTGATTTAAACACTTTGTACCATCTCTGTTCCAATAGCTGTATGAAATAAAATTGGGCATCTACTCTAGCAGATGTCTAAATCACATCAGTCATATAAACACCATTCTTCACACTGTTCCAGTTTGTGTTATACAATTAATATGCAGTTACCAACTTGACTTTCTCTCCATATTAAGAATGGGATTATCAAATGTTCTAGGCACACACACCAGCATCAGCAAAAAGAATTTTCTGTAACAGAAAATTTCAGTTGGAATTTAGCAATACTTTTTATTACTTTATTGTAATATCTAAGTCACTACCCTTGAAAATAGAATGGGAGTATGTATAAATATATAATTAAGTGTAAATCTCAAATATATTCCCAATTCAGTTTTCCCCAAATAGAATGAGAGTGCCACAATGAACAGGTGTTCTAGGAAATAAAATTTTAACTCACCAAGTGGGAGATAGTAAGGAAAGTGCCTTTGCAATTGCCAAAACTCACTCCCTGTCCATATTGAATACAATGAACAGTATAATCTAGTGTTAAGGTCCTATATAATACTGTTCCACAAATTTCATAAAATAGATACAGAATATACTGTAGACAGGATTCATACCTAATAACTGAATGTGTGCTTTATCAGCACTGCTTAACTATGATTCATTTATTACTCATGGATTAATTGAATAAACCACAATATATGGGGTTCCCATAACATTGTAATGTGGATAATTAATCTATCATAGGTGGCTTCACATAGCCACTGAAGCTGCCACCAAACAAGGTGGTAATAGATGTGTGAAACATGTTATTAAATGCATTCGAGTCTAATACAAAATTCTTTATTTATACATAGTGAATACATACATAGACTATACACATCATTTATATTTACATAAGATCTACCTCCATCCATGGAGGGGTCAGAAAAGGTCAAGGTGGCAGACATGGTCATATAATTGCAGCTCTCCTCTTTTTATGTATGTACTGGTACTATTCATTCAAAAATGCAGGTCAACAGGATATAAGGATATCCACATATAATGCTGAGTGTGATCCATTGTGAAGTAGCAGATATGGTGTCCAACTGCAACTAGAGGATGAAATTATCAGTTCCCTGATCAATTAGGATTTAGGAGACTCCCTGAAAGCTTCTTTGTTATCAGTAAATAGACCTACTAATTTGTCAATTTCACAAAATGGCAGGAAAAAAATATGAGGAAGACATCATCCTGATGTACTCCACTGGTAGTCAAAGGGAAATCGTTCACTTGTTGGAATTTTTGAACCCTCCTCCATTCTTCTTAACAGATATTGCTGAAAAGACTTGGTGAGGATCACACTTGGATAAATGAATACTTTGAGTTTTAGACAGATGCCGGCAAAGACTTAGATCATTCACAATGGCAGTTATAAACCTCTTGTGATGCACACAGCTTTGCAAACATGATGGTTTTATATCAGGCCATTTTTAAAAGGCACATATATCTCAGTACATGTAATATTACAATCAACATTCCTAAAATAAATAAATATGTGTGGCAAAATAAATATCTTCAGTCAATCCTATACTGCAGCACTAATACATTTCAGCACATGATCTGGAGACGATCCAAAATATTTGGAGAATCAAAGTCTAAATAAATTGAGTTAAACAATTAGGTCTGAAATTGGGATTGAAACTGATACAGTGGCAAGACAAAAAGTCTGTTGGAGTGTCTGGCATGACAATAGGAAACCAAGTCTGTGCTCCTTTCATGTAGTTCCTAAGTGGCCTCAGAAACAGTATCTATGAGCCTAATATTGCTTCCAAAACTCTACCAGATAACACTATGCAATAAACTGCACAAAAATACATTTATGGGGGCATAAATCAGTGAAAAATAAACATAACTTAGGAAAATACATTAACAAGGTAATCACATGGGTGCCTATTTAGAAATAAATCCACTGAGTTAATGGGATTCTCTTTTAGTAACTGCATTCAGGATTATAGCTAAAAAAAATCAGTGAATAATTTCCAGAAACAGCTTTCGAGCCACATACTGGAGAAATATATCTGGGGCAATTACTGGGAATGAGTAAGAGAGACAAGAGAAATGAGAAAGATCAAAGGCGTTCATGGATTTTCCTTAAATTTCCATTCAGTTTATCTATAAAAATGGAATTCTTCAAAATAACCTACAAATAGTTTTCTAGGCTACACTATGGAGACGATTTGTCTTCTTTCAAGCTGCTTCTTTAAAAAAAAAATAATCTCAGTCCATCTTATAGCCCTGGACTTTTCTAGTAATCTCCCATCTAATCAGGTCCAACCATACTTAGCTCTTTTTGAGATCAGCCAATTGGGCAGATGTATATTTAGAAATAGTTGCTACCACCTTAATAATAAAATGAGTGCCAACTCTTGAAGGACAACTTCAAGGCCCTGCTTTGAAGCAGGAATAGCCAGTCCAACTTCCTTGATTTGTTGAGTTTTTCTAGTGTTTGACTTTTTTCAGAGGATTGAGCAAAAATTATTTAGTTTGAGGGTGGGGAGAAAGATGGCCTACTTCTTGTAGGTGGTAGTCATCCTGTATCTTGTATCAAATCACAAGACATCTTGTGATGTCTTCTTTGGTTCAAATCAATCTTTCAAAGCCATTTACTATGTTCAGATTCTCTCTAAAATGGTTTCCTTTGCATTTCATATTCATCCCTTTACCAACATGTTTATCCAGCATTTCTTCTTACAAAAACAATCCCTTTGACAAGATACACAGAACTTCATCATCAGCCAAAAAGTTTTTTTCTCTGACAAGTTGTCCTGAAAACAGGAAGAAATGCTTGTTCTAAGTTTAGTATTCATGTTGTATCTTACAGCAATACATGTTCTTCCTCAGTTAGCTAACAGTTCAGGTTATATATTGAGCCTCAGTTCTTGTGGGTTCATAACTGAAGTATGATCTAAACATATGACTGAAATTCCTAGCTCAAAGTTCATAATTTTAGCCTGTTGTTCCAACTCCAAATTTTTCATCCCTCAACAAGCCACTTAGAACTCTTTTTCCTTTGCAGATACTTGAGGGTTTAGTCAAAGTTCCTACATCATAAGTGGATGTCTGATGATAGACATAAACCCTCACAAACATAAACACATGTGTACCCACTTGCACCAGTCCTCCTACCTCAAATCAGCTGACTGTATCCCATCTCTCCATAGCAACACTATGCATGCTCTCTGCATTCATATGCTTCTCACCTTCTTATTTCTTTATGCAGGGTTGGTGACACCTGTTAGGTGACAGTGATGTGCAATGCATCCAAGAACTTGGCAGTGAGATATGGAAAAAAATGTCTCATCCCCTTCCTTGGCATCACAAACCTGGTACCACATTTCCATAGTCTCATCTACATCAGGTTCTTTGCACTAATTTCTTCTACTCTCCAGCCTTTCTTTGGTATGCCACACCCCCTAGCAGAGGTTAAAAGGTTAAAAATGCTCTAAACATCTCCTGAAATCCAACTCCAAGGCAACCCATAAAATGAGGCAAAATGAGGCAATGGCTCTGGTTGAGAGATCTGGGGGCAGAGGCGGTACTAGAGGTATGTGCCACATGTTGGGTCCTAAGCTCTCTAACTTGGCCTGATGCCCAGTGGAGCTGATTATTATTAGGATGGAAATACTTAATGGTCAGTCCATTTGGTTTCTTTCAAAGGATCATTATGTACTTGGTCCCAGGGAACTTATTGCCCTTGGATAAGTCCTGCTGAGCCTCACTTCCTATAAGAAAAGGAACACAGGTTGCATTCTTTGATAGGTATATGGAAGCCCCATTTCCACTTCTTTTTTAGTGTTAATTGCCAAGTGTAGCATACATTCCTTGGGCCTGCAGATCAGAGAATTCAAGCAAGCAAACCAGGTCAATATTTGAATGTGTGCTTGGAGTGGAATCCAGCCATTTCATTGCTTCATACTTTTGAGAAGGTACATTTTTGGATCCCATTCAGGATTAGGAACATGTGTGATTTACTCTTTAAAAAAATAATTTCCAAAGCCATAATTCAAAATTATTTCCAAAGCAAATATATAAGTATAATTTCTGTTAAATCATCTAAGCCTAGAATTTTATTCTGTGTTAGTGTTAGATTAGGGGACTCACATTTCTATACCAAACCTCAAAGCTAATTAACCCAATTGTTCATGATTTCAGCAGAATTATTTGGAACAGAGGCAGTGCAGGTTTTACTAGAATCTTGCTGCCCGGGATTCCGGCAGTTATCATATCTGGAGAGTTCCAGACCTGAAAACTCTGTGTTCTTGAAGAAAAAAAAGGAAGATTCCCATGATAGAGCTACCAAATCCCATTCCATTGCCTTTTAATGTCAAGGCAAATTCTGTTGGGTGGGAGGATGGGATAAATTTTGATACATTAAGCAACCAGGGGACAAGAGGAGACTTGTGCATTACACAAAACCCTTGCTGCAGGATGTTTCCAGTATGAAACATAGCTGATAGCTCAGCATACATTTCCTCAATTTGGTATCACTGTGCTTAAGAACAGATATAAGTTCTCTACTTATGACTGGTTGCTTAATGACTGTTGAAAATTATGATGAATCTTCCCCAGAATTACTTACAACCTGTTTTTAAAATTATGATGGCCCCATACAACACATCATCATATTTTGGGCACTTGGCAAGCAGCTCACCTTTGTGGCCATTTGCAGTATCCTGTGGCCACATGACTGGGATTTGCGGCTTTCTTGCCAATTTCCATCATTTATTTTTTGTTTCTGGCAAAAATGCCAATTTTGTTTCTGGCAAAAATGCAAATCCTTTGTGGATTTGCACAATGACCTCTTAACAACTGCCATATTCACCTAATAACGCTAGTGTTTGCTTCATAATTGCAGGGAAAAACAGACATAATTTTAAATCCAGTCATGTGATGCCTCCACTTATGACCACAAGAACTTACGACCTTAATTCCAGACTTAATTACAGTTGTAAGTCAAGGACTATCTGTACTTACGTTCACAACCAAACTAGAACGTCAGGTGTGCAAGTGGCAGGCATAAAGGATGTATAGGTTGGGGCCTGGTCTTACTCCATTTCACTCCATTGCTTTAATTTACTCAAGTTTGCTTTACTATTCCTCGACTTACAACAGTTCATTTAGTGACCAAAGTTACAATGGAAAAAAGTGACTTATGAGCTTCTTTCAGAATTACAACCTTTGCAGTATCCTCATGATTATGTGATCAAATTTCAAGTGCTTGGCAAATGATTCATACTTAAGACCGTTGCTGGGTCCTAAGGTCATGTGATTCCTTTTTGTGACCTTCTGACAAGCAAAGTCAACGGGGAAGCCAGATTCAATTAACAACCGTGTTACTAGCTTAACAGTTGCAGTGATTCACTTAACAAATGTGGCAAGAAAAGTCGTAAAACGGGGCAAAACTCAACAAATGTCTCACTTAACAACAAAAAATTTGGGCTCAATTGTGATCATAACTTGAGGACTACCTGTAGTTTATTCGATTACCTACCTCCACACTTTATTCAACTGCTACACATGGTAGTCATTTAACTCTCCATAAATAGGAAAACTGGCATTGAATAATGTGCAAAGTCTTGAACACACGGCAGTTATAGTCAGTCCAATTTAGTTCTGTCCCCATGACAAATACTTTCCTTAATCTGAGAATAGTTAAAATGAACGAAGAAAATATTCCAGTGGGTTGGATTGCAGGAATTCCACTTTCTACCACCAAGGAACTGGGTTTCTTCTGCCTTAGCGTTTTATCTCAGCACAGGGACCTTTGGTTCACTTGGGAATTATACAATACAATTTCTATCCTTTTATTCTACAATTTCTTCAAATCCTATTTTTTTAGTTTTTTTCCCCCACGACTGTGTGTTACTATATAGGTCTTTCTAATTATTGTAATCACTGCAGTTATCGTAACCACTCTCAATATATAAAAATCATTCTTTTATATATTTTGGCTCAATATTCCTTTGATCTAAGCATGACCTCCATTGTTTACTCACAAAAAGAATAATAAGGGGTATTTAAACATGATGCCTATATATCACCTGTGTTTGTAAGAATGTCTTTTTATAATGTAAGTGCTTAGCTGCAGTCACTCAATTGTTTTTTTTAAGTATTTTTAAAAAGGTATGCATATGTACAGTGTACACAGTTACAGATTTAAAAACAAACCAACCTAAAACCATAGCAGGACTTCCCACTTGTAATGTCTCAGGGCTGGACAGTAGTTTGTGGCATGTGCTTATGCTATAAAAACCAAGTCAATTTCTCCCACTACTGTAATTTTATGCATTGGTATACAGCACTTGAATATGTTATACAGCAGATATTAGACTGCATTTATCAATATACACCCTCAAAGCCACAATTCTATTTGGAGAAACATCTTACCAAATATACTGCTGTCTTCAGAAATTTGAGGATCTCCACTGCAAATTCTGCTCAATTTTTTTATGAGAAGAGACTTTGCTTTGCATATTTAAACCCTTAAATTAAAATTTTCCTGCAGTTGACTTTTATAGTAAGCACAGTGTCAGCCAATTAATGACATCTAAGCAATTTTGCTTCTTCATTCACAAGTAATAAATCATCTCTGATATCTGTATACAGCTATTAGAAAGGATTAGCTAGCTGTGGAGGGGATAAGTATATACATCCAGGCAAATAAGTATAAGTTATCTTAAATGAAGTAGCCATCTGGTGACAAGACGAGGCAGCAAGTGGAAAGCAAACCCCTATCCTGTTTTATTCATTTTACAAATGATTTAAGGTGTGGCTTAAAGCATAACTATTTTTTAATTATTCAGGATTGTCGTATTGCTTTCAATATTTTTGCTTTCCAAAAAAGTCTAGGAGAAAAAGAGGAAAATGAAGGAAACAAAGAACTTTTAAAATAGGGTGGGAGGGAGAAACAGTGGGTCCTTCAGTTAGTTTTGGTTTTCAGTTCCTCTCATACCCAGCAAGGGATCAGTGTTGATGATGGAAACTGTAATCCTACACCACCTGGAGCATCATAAGCTCTCTATATTCCTACCCTAAATTGCACTAAATTCTAATTCAGCTTTTGCCAAACAGCTGCCCTCCAAAAACTGGCCAAAAATATTGGGAACTGTACTCAAGTCAAATTCTGAAGGTCAACCCATTGTGGGAAATGATTACTGTACAACTGTATTTGGCTGAAAATAGTATGTTTCAAATCTACATCAGTAAATGTCCTGTACATCAGGAGTTTTCATTAAATGGCTCTGAAGAGAGAGAGAGGGAGGGAGGGAGGGAGGGAGAGAGAGAGAGAGAGAGAGAGAGAGAGAGAGAGAGAGAGAGAGAATATACACATGAAGAAAAAAAGATAACCTTTAGATACAAGGAAGTACAGTTTAAGGTAAACTTCTCATATTGTGCTATTTGTTTTTTTAATGTCTTCTGTAAAACCAGCCAATGTAGTTTATGTCTCACTGTGCAATATATGAACCAAATAAACTAGGCTTTGTGCAGTGTGTTAATTTAGCCCAAATGTCAAAAGTACGCAACACAAAGCAAAGGCGAAAGGGTAGGTAACAAATGAATGCAATTACATACATATAGTAAATATTTTTACTAAATTTTGAGAATGAGAGTTCACAGTTGCTTATAAATAGAGACGGAAGTTCTTCCTGATCTGGAAACGAGATTGAAGACTACTGAAGTGAGAGGAGTGCTGTAGAAATTGTGACATGTATACTTGGTTAAATGTTTATGGAGATTCATCCAGGTCATAGTTGTTCCAAAGGTGCTTTTTCAAGAGGCAACTGGACTTTCTGATTTTTCTCTGAAGACGTTTCACTTCTCATCCAAGAAGTTTCTTTAGAAGGAGCTGAAGAAGCTTCTTGGATGAGAAGCAAAACATCTTCAAAGAAAAACAAGAAAGTCTAGTTGCCTCTTGAAAAAGCACCTTGTATACTTGGTTAGGTTTTTTTGCATTCCATTATTCTGCTAAGAAAGCTCAAATTGGCATAGGAATTTCAATCTGCCATTTTATTCTCATAAAAACCCCGAGAGATAGCTTAGATTGAGAGAAACTGAATCCACTTAATGAATCCCTAAATCAATTTAATCTCTGTGGTTGGGCCCATGGTCTCTCTTTATATTTCTTCTAGTGGATCAAGAAGAGTTTCTACTTGAAATCATTGATCTGTTATTTTTATTTTCTCCTTGCGTTCAGTGTTTTTAAAACATATAGGGAACTTTCTGTTTGCCTGTGAACATGACAAACTATAATAGAAAATCATATATTATAGAATATAATGAAATCTATATAATCATAGAATATAACACCCATACATCAGGAAGTTTTAAGCCTACTTTTTCACCTTCCTGATCAACACTCAATCAATGCTCTCAAGCCATTACTATTTTTATGCCCCCAGTTTCCCCTTCACTTCTTACAATATATCCACTTGGGTGGTGGGCCTAAACTATTGTCTCCTATCATTTCCTGTGGCAGACAGAAGCAAAATCTGCCTGAATGTCCTTGTCAGATTTCAAAGTCCTTGCAGTTCCATCTTAGCAACTATCACAACACAAGCAAAGCACCAATCAATGGCACATTCCTATCCACCAATTAGCAAAATTCAAAAACAAAGTGATGGGGAGATCAGGGGCCAAACACACCATTCACATCCAAAACAGAGCAACCTGGACAGGGTACTTGCTCCTATCAGTTATTATTAACCCTCCCTACTTCAATATTCCATTTTATCTTTATAAAAGAAAAGAAAAGGACAGGGGTTGTTATCTTCTGTGTCCAGATGGGTTTGATGATAATTAGCTCCCTTACCAGGTTTTGCAGGCTCAGGCATGGTTCAAACCACAGGACAGATAAATGCTGGGTCTGTTCGAGGTTAGGTTTTCCCTGGAGAATGCACTCGGGCTAGTGGCTTTAAAGACCCAGCAAAGGGGACACCGAAGTTGTCACCTGACCCCCAGGGCCTGTTGCCAAATTCCAGAGCTGTGGCATAAACATCTTCAAATCCCTAGCTTGGCTTTACCAAAAGAGAGAGAGAGAGAGAAAGAGGGTGGGGGAGTGGAGGGAGGGAAAGAAGGAGGGAGAAGAAAGAAGAGAGAGAAAGAGAGAGAGTCCATATATGGGAAACAGAGGAAAGAGAGATGTACAGCCAGGAATGGGTTCACATTTGAGAAAAGAGGGACCAATGAACACAGTAGCATACCCGTTAAATCATCCTTTATGAAAGATATTGGAATAATGAAGACAGTAATTCTTAGACCAAAATCATGTATTTGGCTCATTTCAAAAATAGATATCCTGTCTTTCTATCAGCTACAGGATGGGTGGGGGGAAGGCACTAGGAGGCACATTTTGAAATCAATGGACCATACTATTCATCAAAAAGAAAGATGTTCTACACCCTAAAATAAATAAGTGAACAAGGAAATTCTATCACTGGCAGAGACTGTCAAGGGGCTTTACTTCTATGAAATGGAAGTGAATCTCCTAAAACTGGAACATATTTCTGTTCCTTACCACCTGAAAGTGTGTGTGATGTGTGTGTGTGTGTGTTTATTTAGTTAAAGATTTCTTTTATACCTGAGCAGGCAGTTATCTATCATGACTTGGTAAAATTTGATAACCCTGTCAATCTGATAAAATTATTTCAGGGACTGGAACTAAGAGTTACTTAGTAGTTTAATTATATACTTTTAAAAAAAACCCTGATCTGGTCTTATATTATCCTCCTTTTCAGTCCAGTGATTCCTGGATTCCTATTAACCTGCTCAAGCTAGGAAGGGGAGGGATCTGTCACATAAATCAGTATAGACTATCGTTCCACCTTGCTTAAAATTTTCTAGTCCAGTCTTTGATTCCCTGACTTAGTACTTTCCAAAT
Organism: Naja naja; assembly: GCA_009733165.1. Taxonomy (NCBI): domain Eukaryota; kingdom Metazoa; phylum Chordata; class Lepidosauria; order Squamata; family Elapidae; genus Naja; species Naja naja. The sequence goes on along the minus strand of CM019155.1, from coordinate 112,959,673 downwards.
ATGTTGACATTAGATCTTCTAGGTTTCCTAGTTAGTAAGTTAGCCATGTCATCGTCTAGCTTGGATTTGTGGGAACTGAAACCAAGGGCTCAAATCAGCAGAATGAACAAGACTATTCTTGACACGGAAGGACGCTAGTAAATGATAGAATACATGTTAGCATCAGAGTGGGGAGTGTGCAATAGTTATATGGCTGCCATGTCTAGCCCCCAAATCCCTGAGAAATTAATAGTGGGATTCTAAAAAACATTGAAGACTATTTCTGATTGCCCAAGGTTCCTCTCTGTTGTGCTCACTTATGGAGACAAGCCCAGGGAACTGGTGCCTGTCTCTTTGCAAAGACCCTAAAAAGCATTACTGCCAATCACAGCACACAGTATACCATGATTATTATTATTTTAACAAGCCATGCTGGGGGGAGTGAAAAGAGGTCCATGCACTTGCAGGAAAAATGCAAAGAAGAAAAAAAATACAACCCACTTAATCAACACATTGATATGGTATTGATTAATGGTTCATGCCCACCCAGAAAATCAGGATAGGTAAACCATATTTAAGTAGATATATATGAATGTATCATATAAATACAATTTATACCATCCAAAGCAGGTGTACTAAGGGGGGGGGGAAATCCCAATTACAGTTAAGGCAACAGTCTAGCACTGTTTTGGTGAACATGTAAAATTTAAATAAAATAAATGGAGGTTATGTTTGGGTTCAAAGCGTCCTAGTTTTGTAGATGGGGTAGTGTGAGGCAAGAGACAAACACCACTCTGATTTATTGATCAAGGCAGAGCAGCAAAGGTAGAGGGCAGATGTGGCATATCCTGCCAGAATCTATCTTCTTGCCTTTGAAAGAAGGGATCCTGACTGACTGACAGGAAATTGCTGCCTCTTTCCAGCCTTCCTGAAAGGTATTTGGATTCTAGACTTCTCAAAAAGATCCCGTCTACTTAGGCATTAGTGCCCCTATGTGGCTATAGGAGGTAAACATCACTTTGGGACCATCAGTGAGTAGGATTCACCAGACATATGTGCTAAGCAAGCTCTATAGTTCCTGTAATAATTATTCATGTCATTTCTCCCTTCCTGTCTTGCAGGAGCTCAAGGTAGCATGGATGGGGTTCCATTATCCTATTTTTCCCCAACTAGAACTTTGTAAAGTAGGTTGCACTGTAAGAAAGCAACTTATTGGCCCAAAGTTATCAGGAAGCCTCTAGGACTGAGTGTGGAGTAGAACCTGGTGTTATCTCCCCAAATCCAGAAACTTGCCCACTACATCTTAGAGCAGTATTTCTTAAGAAATATATATTGAGAAACACTGCCTTACAAGTTGTCAATATGTTAATCCAAGTGAATATGCTTCAACTGACACTATTTATACAGAGATAATACACTGCTTCAATTTTGCATTTGGAAAAGAATGAAAAACAAAATGAGAAACTATTGCTATCATATCCAGATAAAGGCCAGAGGTCAGTAATGATAAAAGAAACACAAACTTTGCTGCCATCTAATGGTTGCCCAAGTTTTTTCAATCTGAACATTAAGCTTCTTTTCTAACATAAGCCGATCATACGTTTAGCATTTGGGAATTTTTGCTGATTAAATTTAAGAGCAGCAGAGTTGATTTTGTTAAGTTTGCATGAAGAGTCAGACACAGAGTGCTTCAGTGAAGAGTTTATTAGTGACTACAGCTCATAACAGACCCGATTTGGCTGGGCTGCGGCTGCTACTTATAGCCAGCAGCCGCAGTTGCCAATCAGAGTGCAGGATTTTCCCGCACTTTTTAAACCAATCATTTCTGACATTTTACAAGAACAGTTCAAACTAAACCAATGACATTCAAACCTGCATACATAACAGATTTAGTTCATAAATAATTTATGCCATAATTTATTTATTTTGATTAATGAATCATAGTTGCCAAAATCCCACCATGCAGGTGTTGGAAGAAAAATGTGGTTCGATTACAAGCCGGGAGAAAGGCGCTGGAAACAAAATGGAGGCTGATTGGAAAGAAGGACTGCGTTTATTGAAGAGCAGTACCAAAAACAGCTTGTAGTTCTGGGACAGCTGACAAATTGGTTTGATACATACATGGATTCTTATAGGGTTCTGAGGTGCTGCAGGGGCTTGTGCAATGTAGTGAACCTGCTATCTTTTGCTATTCTAATGGTGGTGGGTTAATCCTATTATTTCCTCCCTTTCCATTTTACCAAAGTTTATCTGTATATTTTAATTCATTTCCATTCCCCTGTTTTTAATCCTCCAAAGAAGGAGTTCGTAACAGCATAATTCATACACAATTTGTATTCATATATATATATAGTTATACAATCCTAAAATATTTCCCAGCAAGTTTTAGACTAAATACCAATATATATTCCCATGCGGTATCCCCCTATTATGTCCTAAAGGTCATGTCTTGTTCTTAGAATTTGCGGGGGGGTGTAAATTCTTAATCCCAGCATCTGTACCTGAAGGCGTTTTGTTTGTGAATAGACTGGGCTGGATTTCTTAATGGGCACAATATATCCATCTCTAAAGACTTCAGGCATGTGCTGGAGGCTGTTGGGACTGCTTTCTACCTTTGTTAAGATTTTTTTTCTCCTTTGGGGAAATATAATATTCTGCCTCTTTTAATATTCCCCAAAATATTTCATTCTCCAGAGAGGGGGCTTCCTACCCAGGCTTTATCAACACTAGTGGCTGGATACATTCCTTCTATGTTCTAAATAAAAAAGTAATGGTAGGAGGTGTGAACCAAGTGAAATCCAAACAGATCCACTGTAATATGAAACCTTCCACTAATTGTAAAGAAACTTAGTTTCAGAAGGATGTAGTAGTTAAGGCGCTAGACTAGAAAGAGGCTGGTCATGAGTTCTACTTCTCATTTTAGGCATGAAGCCAGCTGGATAAATGATCTTGGCCCAGATATAGGAAGAAGCGGCAAAAGAATGAACAGCAGCTGCAAAACACAAAAGTGATAAACAGTTTTTTTTCGTTTCTAAGAAGAAGGCAGTGGCAAATCACTTCTAAAATCTTACCAAGAAAACTTCAGGGACTTATCTGGGGATTCACTAGGAGTCAAGACCAACTCAAAAACAGTGAATAAAAGAGTCTCACTAGGAGCCCAATTAGCAGTAATTGTAGATTTGACTTAGCAAGGTAGCACCCAGTTTGCCTCATCCTCACAGACCTATGCTTATCTATTCAATGAAACAGAAGAAATATGTTTCATTGTATCTCATCCTCCCACCAAACGAGGACCCCAGAGTTTTGTTTCTGCATGAAATAAAGGTAAAGATTCCCCTTGCACATACATGCTAGTCATTTCCGGCTCTAGGGGGCAGAGCTCATCTCTGTTACAAAGCAGAAGAGACAGTGCTATCGAAGACATCTCTGTGGGCATGTGGCCGGCATGACTAAACACCAATAATGCATGAAATAGCCATATGAAAATCCATAAGCACATAAATGCCAGTTTCAGTGTGCCTGTGTTTGTGGTTATACACAGCACATGGGCTGATTATTTAAGGAACCTCCTATTTCCCATAGTATATGCTTGGCTGATCTGATTTGGCAGGATTGGCATTTTCCGGGTTCCTTTAGTTAAATAACGCCATCTATAGAGAAGCTTGGGAGAAGCTTTTAAGAGCCCATTACGCCCCACAAGTATCATGCCTCATTAAGAGACACGAATTTTACCATTGGGATCAAGGGGAAAGCGAGAATGTTAATGATTTCGTGGCAAGTTTGAGGGACATTGGGGGTGCTTGTGACTTTACCAACTTAGAAGAGGCCATGCATGATTGGTTTGTTTTAGGCCTCAAAGATAAGGTCTTACAAAGCAAACTGTTAATGAAACCTAAGATCACGTTTAAAGAGGCCATTGAAGAAGTTGTTTCAGCAGAAGCCACCAAGTCCTCAGCAGCAGCCATGAAAAAGATTAACAAGGCCTCAAGCCAGGCCTCAAGCCATTCTGATGTGGAAAAATCCACAACAGCCCATTACGAACAAATAGACTCTGATTCAGATTGCAGTGAGGTGGAGGAAGGGATTTTAGACTCAGAATGGAGAAGAAAAGGAAAGACCCTGGGAGAAAGAGGCAAGAATATTATTGCAGAGGCTGGGGGCATCCCCGCACTGAATGCAAGTTCTTAGACACCGTCTGCCTACGTTGTGAGAAAGGGGTCACCTAGCAGAGTCTGCAAATCATCCAGAACTCCACCTAGTAGGAAGAAATTTCCTGAAAAGGATTTTAAGCCCAACAACTTCTTTGAAAAGATGGGGCGCAATTCAGAAGCAAATGGGAAGAATGAAACTCACCAAACAATCACCATTGGTCATTCTTCACCCTTGAGAAGCAGAAAAGTACACGTGAAGGTGTTCATTGAAGGAAGGCCTTCCCAAATGGAAGTGGACTCAGGCTCTTATTTATCTATGGTGTCATGGGACACTATTCACAGGCTACTTCCCAACATTCAGAAGAAACATTTCCAGAAGCAAGCACTGACTCTTAAAGACTACCAAGGGAACAAGATTCCAGTAGTTGGAGCAAGAGATTTCAACGTGCAGTTTAAAGGCCACACCAAACGTTTGCCCCTGACCATCGTGGACAAGGATCGCCCAAGCTTGCTGGGACTTGAGTGGTTCAAGCCACTAGGCATCGAGGTGACTGGCATCAATCACGTGAGCAGTTCTGAATGGGAGAGTCCTTGAAGTCTGAGTTTCCAGAGGTCTTCAGCAAAGGACTGGGCAAGTATATGGGGACCCCTATCACTTTCAACCTAGATCCCAAGGTGCCCCCAATTCGTTTAAAGCCCAGGAGGGTTCCATTTGCTTTAAAGGAAAAATTGATGCACAATTAGACAAATTAATTGCTCAAGGGGTTTAGAGCCCACTGATCACTCCAGATGGGAAACACCATAGTCACACCAGTCAAGGCTGATGGGTCAGTAAGAATTTGTGGAGACTATAAGGGGACACTGAACCATGCGCTGCAGCAGAGCGCATACCCAGTGCCAGTTGTGCATCATCTGCTACATTCACTTGGCAGGGGCACAGTCTTTGCCAAATTGGACTTGGCCCAGGCATATCAACAACTAACAGTTGATGATGCCACTGCAGAGGCCCAAACCATTGTGACTCACAGAGGTGCCTTCAAATGTAAAAGGTTACAATTTGGAATAAGCGTGGCACCAGGCATTTTTCAAAGTCGTATGGAAAGAATGCTTCAAGGACTGCCAGGGTAGTGCCTACTTTGATGATGTGTTAATCTCTGCTGAAAATGACACTCAGCTTCAAGAAAGACTCAGAGAAGTCCTTACCAGATTCAGAAAAGCGGGTTAAAAGTCAAGGAAGAAAAATGCACACTTAAAACAGACAGGGTTGGGTTCCTGGGCTACATGATTGACAAGCATGGCATCCACCCTACTGATGCCAAGGTTAAAGCAATCAAAGAAGCCCCTAAACCTAAATGCAAAACAGATTTGCAAGCCTTCCTTGGACTCATTAACTTTTATCACATGTTTCTACCTCAAAAGGCATCCATTGCTGAACCTTTGCACAGATTGCTTGATAAAAAGCTGTTTGGATCTGGGGAGGAAGGAACAATCAGCATTTAACAGTATTAAGAGACTAATCACATCTGATGCTGTATTGATACAATTCTCTGAGAATTTGCCTGTTGTACTGACTTGTGATGCATCCCCTTTTGGAGTGGGGGTAGGTTTGAGCCACAGGCTTCCCAGTGGAAGGGAAGCCCCATTGCATTTTACTCGCACTTTGACCAAAGCAGAGAGGAATTATAGCCAACTGGACAAAGAGGCATTGGCAGTTGTTGCAGCTGTCAAGAAATTTCATGAATATCTGTATGGCAGGACATTTACCATTATTACAGATCACAAACCTTTATTAGGCATTGTGGCAGGAGACAAACCTATACCTACTATCCTGTCACCAAGAATGCTGAGGTGGACTGAATTTCTTGCAGCTTATTCATACAAACTGATTCACAGGCCTGGCAAGGACATTGGACATGCTGATGCACTGAGTCGTTGCCCGCTGCCTTGCCACAAGGAGGACTTTGAACCTGAAACACACACCTTTCTCCTAGAAACTGTTGCTAAACTTCCAGTTCATGCTGCTGAAATTGCCAGAGAGACTGCCAAAGACACTGTGTTGGCTCCTGTTATAGGCTGGATTAAGAAAGGTTGGCCTCTTCAAGATCTACCTCACCTTGCCCAACCTTTTAAGTCCAGGCAAACTGAATTATCTGTATTAAGAGGATGTATTTTGTGGGGTAACAGGGTGGTTATTCCTGCAAAACTGCAAAGAGAGGTTTTGGAAATGTTACATGAGGGTCATCCTGGGATTGTAAGGGTGAAGGGATTGGCCAGGAGTTATGTATGGTGGCCAGGTATTGACAAAATGGTTGAAAACTGGGTTGCATCTTGTCCCAATTGCCAGGTAGTCAGGCCTGCCCCACCTCACGCCCCCACACAGGAATGGGAATGTCCTAGGGGCCCGTGGTCTAGGATCCACATTGATTTCGCAGGTCCTACTAGAGGGCACACTTTTCTGGTTATAGTAGATGCATATTCCAAATGGCTCGAGGTATTTCCCATGACATCCACCACAACTGATGCTGTCACCAAGCAGCTCAGAAAACTGTTTGTAACCCATGGGTTACCTGATGTTCTTGTTTCTGACAATGGCCCTCAATTTACATCTAACATTTTTGAATCCTTTCTAGCACAACAGAGTATCAGACATGCCCTTACTGCCCCTGGGCACCCTTCGCTAATGGCGGGCTGAACGCATGGTATGCTTTACCAAAGAGAAACTTCAGCAACTGGGTCCTGGGGACATCACTGAGAAGCTTGAAAAACTTCTTAGTGTTCAGCACATCACTCCTAACCCATCTACTAACTTATCCCCAGCAGAGTTGTTGATGGGTAGGAAACTTAGGTCTTCCCTTGACCGCCTTCATCCCACTTACGCACCCAACGCACCACTGTTTTCCACTTCCAAAGTTCGTACTTTCAGTGTGGGTGATTCTGTGTATGCTAAGAACCTTATAGGTGAGCCTTTGTGGATTCCTGCTGAAATAACTCACATCACTGGCCCTCGTTCTTACAGGGTACAAACAGAGGATGGACTCCTCTGGAGCAGGCACATTGATCAACTTAGATCCAGGTTCCCTCAGGAACATCGCCCCTGTCTCTCTCTGGTTCCCTCATCTGATGTCACTTCTAGGGGAAGGGAGGAACAGGAGGAAAATCAGCAAGCAAGAATCAACCCCATGTGTAACGAGCCATTACGATAGGAACCATCCCGAACCCTGTCACAATGCCAAGATCCATCCTTAGAAGTGGAAGTTTGCACATCACTACCTGACTTGGGTGCTGACATTGGAATGGAGATGGGTTGGGAGTAGAGACCAGATTCTAGCAGTCTAGCAGGGTCTTCTTTCACAGGAAGTCCCAGCAGGGAAATGTCAGCAGACACATTTCCTCTCTCACTGGGTGAGAACGTTAAAACTTCTGAACCACGAAGGTCTCAACGTACACGTAAGAGCCCCACCTATTTAAAAGAATACATTAGATAGGTTGGGGTTTGGTATGGACTGAACCTAGTGGGGAGGGGTGTTATGTATGTAGGTTTGAATGTTATTGGTTTATTTGAACTGTTCTTGTAAAATGTTAAATGGTATTGGTTTAAATAGTGCAGGAAGAAACCCTGCACTCCCATTGGCTGGCAACTACGGCTGCAGGCTATAAGAGGCAGCCGTAGCCCAGCCAACTCAGGTCCATTCGAGCTGTAGTCACTGAATAAACTCTTCACTGAAGCTCTTCGCGTCTGACTCTTCATGCAAACTTAACAATATCAGTGTTCCAATATCTCAGGGGCTGGCACAAAGAAGTGGGAGTCAAGCTATTCTTCAAAGCACCTGAGGACAGGACAAGAAGCAATGGGTGGAAAGTAATCAAGGAGAGAAGCAACTTAGAACTAAGGAGAAATTTCCTGACAATTAGAACAATTAATCAGTGGAACAACTTGCCTCCAGTAATTGCGAATGCTCCAACACTGGAAGTTTTTAAGAAGAGATTGGATAACCATTTGTCTGAAGTGGTGTAGGGTTTGCTGCCTAAGCAGGTGGTTGGACTAGAAGACCTCCAAGGTCCCTTCCAACTATGCTATGCTATGCTATGCTATGCTATGCTATTCCATTCTATTGATTCTAATTCTATCCTGACCCCTTTTAATGCAATATGGTGTGCATAAACAAGAAATTACATGATTCCTGCCACACCCTGAGCAGTTTTTCCCCCCTCCTCACATGCACAGATGCCCTGTTCTGACTATTCTTTCATGCTCATCCTTCTGTCTGGCTGAGATGAGGTGATATGGAGAAAGGCTACTTCAAAGCGCAGAAAGCTTTATCCACCAGCATCCTTCCTCCCAGTGTTTGAACAACTATAAAACAATTCAGCTGTAACTAAATTCACTGTTGTTGTAAACATTTATTAGCAATTTCCAAAATATGTACAAAAGTTATCCATTTTAAAAATAATCAGATTTTAACCAAAAACTTCCCACTCTGTAGTATTAAATAAACATTCGAATATATTACACACTCAAGTCCTGGGCCAGAGATTTGAATCCCTCCCTCCTGTCCACTGCTGCCCTACCCCAATAATATCTTTTTTCTACTATTTGAAGATCTATTATATCCCTCCCTCCTGAAAGCTCCCTCATGTTTATCCTGCCTGTTCTTAGATCCAAGCCTTATGGGCCTCATCTTGTGTTTCCTCCAGTTACAAAAGGCCAGCCCACAAAACTGGGGTTGCACAATATGATTAGCTGTAACTCAACAAACCACAGTGATTTGGTTACACAACCAATTCTAGTTAAGCCAGAAAACTGTAGCTGAACAAAACATGACTTATCAAAAATGGTGAATCTGTCTTGGCTCCCAAGGGGAGAGTAGACTAGTACAAAATGTCACCAAAATGAATAATCTGCTTCCTTTCCACCATGATGCTCAAATGATGCTAACTCAGGCAACTTCCACATTCTCACTGTTTTCCTTTCCCAGTCTTTAGAAGCAATTTGTAAGTGATTGCTTCTACCAACAGATGAACCAGAAGTAAAGATCACTGCCCTGATCCAAAATGTGTTAATCCTAGAGCACTAATTTTCAACCTTGGCAATTTTAAGGTGCATGGACTTTCACACTCAACACATTTGTTGCTTGGAGGAAGAGAAGTAACTTCCTCCAAGCAACAAATATCCCCTTACTGTATTTCCAGTATAGAGAAGGAAACTGGCAACCCATAAATTATGATTTCTTGGTGAAAGAAGAAACTGAAAAAACTGAGAGGGGGGTACAAATTTATCAAAGTCAAAGTTCAGATCTTCCTGGGGTAATTCAGAGAACATTCAAGCTTGGGACAGCGCTGAACAACTTATAGTGGGTTCTCAGAGTTCCAGCCATCACAGTATCCCCGCAGTCATGTGATCATGATTTCCTAAGTTCTCTACCAACTACTTACAAGTAAATTCAGTAATGAAGCTGGCAGGAAGTCAGAAGTTGTGGTCACATTAGGTTCTTGCTCAACAACCCACATGGTCATTGCTGAACAATAGAAACTGCTTTACTTAGCAACAGCAAATCCAAACCTAGTTGTTGCCATAAGCCAAGGACTACTTACACCAGAGTTGAATTGAAAATTAATTAGCTCAGTCTTCCAACACTGTCAACACTGCAAAAATGTAAAACTTTGGATTTGCTTTCAAACTGCTACCAAATCCTTGTGTGAAACAACCATAGAGGATCATATCAACCCAGAGAATCCATATAAATCCCAAGTTGCATATCTGGTTTGCTTCCAATGTATTTGTTGGATCTAAGTACAAGAGATGAGTACTTTTTATGACCAGCACTTGTGGGATGATGCCTCTCCTTACCAATTGTTTGTTTCTTTATTCTTTCCAACAGACTGTTGTAAAGAAGTTGCTTAAAGAAGTTTCTAGTTTTTTTAAAGGACTCTAACCAACTGTCTTTCCAGATTATTCTCTGAAAACTGAACAAAACCAAATTTGGTGTGAGGAAGGAAGCTGGCAAAAGAAAGATAAAAATGGGTTGAATCTGAGCAGTAACTCAGACAGTGGCTGATTTGTCCACTTTTACTTCCTGATTATATGAGTGGAGTAGCTATTAAGAGATTGAAAAGAGTTCCAGAACTATACTCTGCACAATTTTCCTACTTCCTCCAAAAGTCATTCATGTTGATGAAGGCATGGAATGGCAAGAGAATAAGAGAAGCATTGGATTAAGTCCTGTGCAATTGTAGGGAGATGCCACAAATATTTTAAGGAGGGGGCATAAATCCATTAAGGCCATATTCGAAAATAATTTAGCAGCTCTGCTGCTGTCTCATCTCTTTTTCATTCCACCAAAAGAGTTGATATGAGCTCTGATTCTCAAACCATCCAGGAAAGATTAACCCAGGAATCCCAGCCTGATGCATTTCCACTGAACCTCAATTTCCCATCCCAAAAAGGAAACCTCCCAAGTCCTGGTTCATAAACCTTCCCTTAAAGTGCAGGACCCCCCACCCAATAAAAGCCCTCATTGCCTTCAGATCCACCCTCCTTGCTTAGTGCTAAGCATCTGGCAGGTTCTCAAATACAGCCATGCTGGCAAATGCCCAAACAGGGTTTTCAAGAAAGCCAACAAAGGAAGCATTTCATTGGAGGCTATTCTGGCCCAGGAGTCCTGAGGGCTTTAGGAAGAAGGTGATGGGCTCAGCAGTGAGGTCCCAAACTGATATGTGAGCTTCTTCTTCACTTTGCGGATCTCGCCTGTTTTGCCATAGTTGCGCAGAGCTCGGGCCATTTTTTGGTAGGTCATTTTCTTGCGGTTGCCTTTCTGCTGGCCCCAGCGGTGTGCCAGAACCTCCTTGTGCTTTGAAGAGAACTGGAAGATGCCTGCATCACGCTGCACCCACCACACACATTCTTTCATGTCACCACCTTCAAGGAGCTCCAACAAAAACTGGTAGAGGCGGAGTTTCCGGCGAGAGCCTGCAGAAGAGACCAAAGATCGGGATAGACAGATGTGGCAGATGCCCCCCACCATCTGCTGCTCAGAGCAAAGCACTCCCCACCAAGGAGGACAGGAACTATGTGGTCATGACTGCAGCCTGTCTTGTTCTCAAGGATGGCAGAGGCCTGAAAGAGAGGGCTTTCCAGCATGTCACGAGGGCTAAAAAAAAATCTCTGAGATAAATTTAATATTTGTCTGCCTAAATCTCTGATGATAAATTAAAGTAAAACCTCTTTCTGGATTACCTCCAAGTTAGGGTACCATGTGGATCGGGACTTCTCGTAGAGAGTGGGGGAGATCACAATCATGACATTTCACCATTCAGTTCTAAGAGAATTCTCCCAAGCAATGGAGATTCACACTGATGCTTGTTTTGTTATCCAGATGAACACTGATCTTAACTTTCCTCATTTGTTCAGAAAACAGAAACAGTCACTCAGGGCTGGGAATAGATAGGGTTCCTTCCAGCATTATATCACAGGAGTTCTTCCACTCAACTATTGCAAAGCAACCATAGCTTGTTTTACAGGCTATTCTACAGAAGGAACAAGAGAGTTTTGCATAATATTAATATGGACTTAATTTCCTCAATAGCACCTGTGACATCATGCTAGCTGCATGGCATAATAGTATAAATAAGAATGATGGCTGAAGAATCCTCACTATTAATTATACACTGAAGACCAAAAGTTAACTCTACCATGATAAAAAGGAGAGCCACCTACTTCAGAATGAACATAGAACTGATCCTAAGATTGGGGTGGGGTGATGGCATTAAGAAAGAATCCCCACATGTATGTACATCTAAGACATGAGCAGGCAAAATAAGAATTGAAAATTGAAGATATTTTGTGGAATCATAATCAGCTTCCTTGAGATGGCATAAACTTACAGGTTCTTAATTTCATATCCTGATAAAGAAAGTCCTTACTTAGCAACCATAATTGGAATTGGCAACTCAGTTAGTAAGCAAAGTGGTTGCTAAGTGAAACTGGGATTGTACTTACAATCTCAACTTTCCTTTGCTTTAGGGATTTGCAACAGTCATAAATGCAAGGATTGGTCATAAAATTACTTTTTTTTATCTTCATCTCAACTGCAAACAGTCATTAAATGAGACACTTGCTAAACATTAAAAGATACCTCAAGCTCAACTGTCCCAAAGGAGCACTGCTAAGAAAACGGCATGCCTACAACTAAGAGGAATTGAGCTTGGTGTCTATGGGGATTTTTAGACATCTAGGTCATGGTTGTCCCAAAGGTGCTTTTTCAGGAGGCAACTGGACTTCCTTGTTTTTTCCTTGAAGATGTTCTCATCAAGGAAAAATAAAGTCCAGTTGCCTTTTGAAAAAGCACCTCTGGGGCAGCCATGATCTGGATGATTGAAAATCTGCATAGACAGCAAGCTCAATTCCTCTTAGTTGTAGACGTGCTGTTTTCTCAGCAGTGTTCCAGCATGTGTCTGAAATGCTTTTCAATTTCTCAATCTAGCCCACACATTATGCTTTCTGAAATTTAGTGAGCAAGCTGCATTCTCTCATTCCAATGCTCTTTGCATATGCTGGGCCACATCTATCAGATGCCATGTGTTGGGAAAGAAGGGAAGTGGAAATTATACACCTGCCAAATGCCTGTCTGTGGATAACAGCTCTGTTTGGGGATCACAGGCCTAAATTATCTGTTGCGGATTGATTTCTTAGTGGTTGTTTGTGCTTGCAACGTATTTATTAGCTTGCAGATCAATACTTTGGGCCCTCTATGATCTTCGGAGCCTTTATCTACTTTCTGAGTTAGGGTTCTTACTCTCCACTCACCAGAATCAAACCTAGACAAGAGATTCTCATCCAAATCACTCTCAGAAGATACTTCCAGATTCCGGCCATCCTTGTGAAATTCCCCCTCTTCTGACAATGGGCTACATATTTCCCTTGCAGCAGAATACTGTTCATAGGGCAGATAGATCTGTAGAGATCAAATGACAATTTAATGGAATGAAACACTTAAATAACAGTTCCCAGTCTTGAAAGTAAGAACCAAACTGGATTACTTAGATTATTACAAAAGTTAAATAGCTCTCCAGTTGGTCTGTTTTTCTTATGTGAAAGGTAGCTTTATAACCTGAACTTTTTAATGTCACATAGCAGAAGGGCAGATAAATATTTTTGGAGGATAGGAAAGAGGTTATTTTTCTCACACTTCCTGCCCAAAAGATAATCTCTAAAACCATGTGTACTGCCAGAAGGTCTCCCTTTGAGGCTGGTTCAATCTTAAAATCTTATATCATTTAAACCCTACCCCAAATATGAATGATATCAAATCAATGCATCAGTGAAATGAAGTGAGATGGCGAAGTGAAATGAAATGTCAGGAGAGAAAATAGGGAAAGTCCAACAATTTGATCAGGGCAATGGTGTTGAGGAGAGATGTCATTCCCTGTATGCCATTATTAAAAGTGTGGATCCCCCATAGCCCATTTGACCAATGAATGACAAAGGAAAAATTGCAACATTTTTCACAATGCAAGTGATGCTCCTATCTCATTCCCCCATCTAGAACAGGTAAATTCCCACAGTATTTTCTTTTATCAACGGACCCCATTTTCTTGTATGAAAATTCAAGGGTTAAGGATTTCATCTTCCTTGCTTCACCAACCAGTACAGGTAGTCCTCAACTTGCAACTATCGAGGCCTTCAAAGTTACAATGGCACTGAAAAAAATTACTTATGACTAGCCCTCACACTTATAACCATTGTAGCTTCCCCATGATCAAGTGATCAAAATTCAGGCACTTGACAACTGGCATATACTTATGACAGTTGCAGCATCCTGGAGTTACATGATCTCAATTTGCAAGCTTCACAGCTAACTTCTGTCAAGCAAAGTCAATGGGGAAAGCTGGATTCACTAAATGACAGTATGATTAACTTTACCATTATAATGATTCACAACTGTAACAAAAAGGTTGTAAATAAAGGTGACTCATTTAACAACTGCCTTACTTAGCCATTGCAATTCTGGTCCTACTATGGTCATTAGTCATTAGCAAAAGCCATGCTGGTTAGGAAATCCATATGTCTGGAAATACCCTATAGGAAAAGAGTATGGTCTTTCCAATGAGATCCCATGTTCCTTCCCCCTTCCTAGACCCTAAGGTTCCGCCCATTACCTCAGTGTTGTATTCTTCCTTGAATACCATAGCTGAATTCTGGGCAGGCATCATTCCCTCATGGTTGTAGATTGGTTCCAGAGAGAGTTGTGGCTGGGGGAAAGTACCAGGCGGGTAGGAGACTTGGACATTCTGCAGCTGAGCCAGGTGTCCTATCTCGAAGGGTTCATATCCCGGTTCTTGCATCTCTAGCCAGTTCATACAAGACTCTGAAAAGCAAGATCCTAGGTCAATGAGAAGGATCCAAGATACTTAGAGAAGCTCACTGTTCAAGAGCATCGTATTAAAAAGTAATCCAAAATCATCAGTAAGTGCGCACAAACTTCAGGTTAGTAGGTGTTTCCTTTGACCGTGCATTGCAAGCAAGATCTACCACCCAGAAGGGATGGTTAAGTGTAATGAAAAGGAGTGGCTATTACCACTTTCTTTCCACCATACACTGGATCCAGACTTTAGAAGATAGTGAGAAGTGGTTCTTCCCATGGACCCTTAATTCAGGTTGAGCAGAGTTCCCATTTCATGGGATATAACAAATTTTAGCTTCTGTTCACCATCTAATTGTTTGTTTGTTTTTTGTTACATATGCTTGTTTTTCTCTTGTATTTTTTTCTGTTGGTTTTGGTATGCTGCCCTATGACACCTAGTTTGAAATGGCCACAGAAATGCTTAAAATAAAGCAATAAGCAAATAAACAATCCTGCACATCTACTACAAATCAATAGAGCCTCATCTGCTGTTGTTTTGTATTTACTGGTAATCTTCAACTTACAACCACAATTGGCATTGGAATTTCAGTCGCTAAGAGATGTAGTCACCAAATGAGTCATCATGTAACCAAACCTGATTTTATGACCATTTTTACTGTGGTCATTAGGAGAATCAAGCAATTAACATGGTCGTTAAGCAAATCCAATTTCCCAAATTTATTTTGCTTGTCATGGCTGAGAAGGTTGGCAACTTACAATCACATGAACGTAAGACATTGCACCCATCGCAACTGCGAACTGGTTGCCAACTATCAGAATTGCAATCATGTGGTTCTGGGGGTGGGATGATGGTTGTAGCAATGAAGATGAGTCATAAGTCACTTTTTCTAATCCTATTGTAACTTTGTGAACCATTGTTTAAACAAATAATCATGTAAATAGCCAGCCTGGTCATCATCAGCTACAGTTCCATGTAAATGATCTGAAAATAGGCAGAAGAGAAAAAGAAAGACAGCGTGTTCTAAGAATTAGGTGGTGGCTTAGGATATTGAAGGCCAAATCTACTCTCCACTTGAGAACCTATTAAATGGTATGAAGCCAGTCATTATCTCTGACCATTCTAGGGAGGAAATGGAAATCAATAGCTCTGTATATATTGCCCTGAATTCCTGGAGCAAAATGGGGATAAACCTTGAATTAATAAAGAAACACAAAGGGATATCACATCTTTGTCTTGACTTGACTAACTTTCCACAAAGAGGACTAAGAGAAGAGGAAGTCCATCCCACACAATCAGTATGCAAAGAGCAAATCTGAAAAAACAGCAGTAAGACTGCTGCATCCCTAGTCTACTATTCTTGATGGCTTTTCTATACTCCCTATCACAGGCAGCTTTCAATGGCAAGCTTCTACTTTCTTGGTAGTATCAGAAATCATATAAATAAAATAAAATCACAGATCAGTTACAGACAGTCCTTGACCTTCAGCCACAATTGAGCCCAAAATTTCTGTTGCTAAACAAGACAGGTGTTAAGTGAGTTTTGCTCCACTTTACAACCTTTCTTGCCATGGTTGTTAAATGAATTGGTGCAGTTGTTAAGTTAGTAACCCAGTTGTTAAATGAAACTGGCTTCCCCATTGAGGTTGCTCGTCAGAAAATCATAAAAGATGATCCCATGACTACAGGACACTAAAACTGTCATAAATATGAGTTAGTTGGCAAGCATCCTAATTTTGATTATGTGATCATGGGGTGCAGTAACAGTCATAAGTGGGAAAAATAGACATAAGTCACTTTCTCAGTGTAGTTGTAACTTCAAACTAAATGAATGCTTGTAAGTTGAGGATTACCTGTACTATCTGTGGGCTTCCCTTTGAGATTGTTTCACGTACCACTCTCTTTCCTTTTGCTTATTATGGTGAGATTCTTGTGGGGAGAGATAAGGGAGTCCCTGTGTATCATTTGCACCAGTGGTTGGATTCAAAAAAATTTAATACCAGTTCTGTGGGCGTGGCTTGGTGGGCGTGGCAGGGGAAGGATACCGTAAAATCTCCATTCTCATCCCACTCCTGGGGGAAGGATACTGCAAAATCCCCATTCCCTCCCCACCCCACTAACCTGCTTTCCAGCTCTGTTCTCCTGTGCAGGGCAACAAAAGAAAACCCAGCCGATCAGCTGGGACTCGGGAGGCAGAGAATAGATGGGGGCGGGGCCAGTCAGAGGTGGTATTTGCCGGTTCTCCGAACTACTGAAAATTTCTGCTGCCGGTTCTCCAGAACTGATCAGAACCCACTGAATACCACGTCTGATTTGCATTCGTGTTCACTCCTTGCTTTGAGATGTGAGTCTACCCTTGTCAGGTGAGGTCTCCTACAGGGAGGAGGCCTACACAATGCTTCCTTTTCCCCTTACCCTAGGAGAATGACTCCAACACCCACTTGGTTTGCTCAGGTACCAAGGGGTGGATGATGTTCAGAGCTGACTACAAAGAGCTTTCTGTGTGCTGGGCAGTTGTAAAGTAGGGTCTGTGCAAATATCTGCTACCATGAATTTGCCTAAGAATAGCAAAGCTCAACCCTAATGCATATTTGCAATCTTGCTTCTCCCCACAGGGAGCAAAATCTGATAAGGCAGCAATGGGCTCACTGAACAGCTCGGGAGGTAGGTTTTTAAAAATCTGTTTCATTCCCCCCTTCAACTGATAAGGACTGAACATCTTCAGTGGGCACAGTATATGTGAAATAGTAGCTGTAATAGGGGAAAATGCTTATAAAGCGTTTCAAAAGAGGCTTGCTGGCTGATTAGTCAAACAAGAATATTTTTCAATACAATATTTTTCAGTACAATATTTTGTTGCAAATTCTGCTTGGGACTTTGAATCTTTTCTATCAGGCAGATTGCAATATTTGGTTTCTCTTTGGCTTCCTGCTAATACAATTCTTGCATTTGTGTTGTTTGTTATTGATTATAACTTCCAATGAAGAATATGGTGCATGCTTAAAATAACCCCATGCACTTACATTTTTCAAGCTACATTAGAAGTGTGGTTTTGATGAACCTGCTAAAAGAAGACCAAAGTAGAAACAGTAAGGAAGTGTTGTTCATCAGGAATGTTATTTGCTAGCACATAGACCTATTACATACATGTTTACAGAATGAACATCCACATTTCCATTCACATTTGACAGCAAGGAAGTACATGCATTGCCTACTGAGGAAAGAAGAGTCATTTCCCCCTTCCAAAAAAAATGTGAAGAGCCCTTCCAACAGTTGCAAAAACTGCAGCAAATGAGGATAAAAAGAAGCCTTTCAGTAAAATGGGAAGCCCAAATACTTTGAACTTTTATGTTAAACTGAAGCCCTGGTCCTGGAAGATTGTCTATCGCAGCTTCCACAATGCTATGTCTGCTGGGTGAACTCAGAAAAACAGTCATTTGTTCAGCCACTCAGTGGGCCACAGGAGGCTCAATCAAGGTAAATAGGCTATTTTCAGTTATGAGCCTTGGTGGCTCAGGCTGTTAATTGCCTGCACTTAAGTTCCAGCTGCCTACAACTGCTGTAGGCTCGAATCCCACCAGGCTCAAGGTTGACTCAGCCTTCCATCCTCTCGGGGTAGGTAAATTGAGGACCCAAGATTGTTGGGGGCAATTAGCTGACCTTGTAAAAATGCCGCTTAGTAATAAGCAGGCATATACAATGGAATGAAGGCTATTGCTGAGCACACTGGGTTGCATCCCAAAAATTGTAAGCCGCCCTGAGTCTCCGGAGAAGGGCGGCATATAAATGTAATTAAAAAAAAAACATCCTGGGGTCAATGTGGAATGTGATTATGCTGTTTTTTTCAGCAGCAATACAGAAAAGGCCATTCACTTTCTCAGTCCACATCGCAAATATGGTCATCTAAGTGCTCCCTTGGCCTGAGATTAACAATAGTTATGTTGTTATTGGGGAGTAATAATAGTTGCATTATCATAAGATTGTTAGATTTGGTACACAGAAAATATACCAAGTACTCCTGCCTCCTGTGTTCCCACAATCACCTCTCTTTGAGTCTGTGAGAGAAAGCAACTGGCTCAGTGTCACCCATCCAGCTGGCCTTCATGCCTAAGGGAGACCTAGAATTCCCAGTTCCTAGGCCAGCTCCTTCACCACTACACAAAACTGGCAATGCCAAGCAATGGTTAAAGTGCTGAATTTGAACAGTGAGACCCAGGCTCACTTGACTGGAGAGTTCACTGCTGAAATGTGAATCAATCATTCTCTTTCAGTTCACTCTACCCCACAGGGGTGTTGTGATGGGGATAAAATGAGGAGGAGGGGCTCCTAAGTACAGCTCTCAGAGAACAAATGACAAAGGCATTGACAAAGTAGTTCGGGTCCTGAGTACTATTTATGACAAGATACTACCATAACACTGATCTCTCACAATGCCTAGGCACTTTCCACCTTCCTGAGACTAGACAACCCCCCAAAAATGAGATTGCATATATTCTGGCAGATTCCCATAAATGTTAACTATGCAGAAATGTCCCAGAAGTCAGGTGGCAGTTAGTTACATGACTAAATCTAAATTGCGTAAGAGAGCAGAGCGCAGGGAAGGAAGAGGGGAGAAGAGAGATCAGCAGCTGTGGAACAGAAAAATGAGTGATAAAGAGTTTCTTGGAGCTCTTCAAAGCTGGGCAAAAGTGTCCTATACAAGTCAGCAGAGAGTGATAAACCATATTTATGTGTGAGGATAACTGAGATGCTTATGGTTGATTTCTGTGGCACCTTATTTCAAACTTTTTCTTTTGGTTTTTTAAATGATAGGTTTTCTCCTCTATCAAGGCCTTTTAACTGATCGTTTTCTTTATAATTCTGCATTACATTGTAAAATACTAAACCACTTAAACAGATCTTACCTGGGGAGCTCTCCGGATCTCCAAGGCAGGGAGGAAATGTGGATTCTTGCTTGTAAGAGTCCAAATCACTGATAAATCCACTGGGGAACTGAGAAATATAGTGAGGTTGTCAGTATAACATAAACTCCAGAAATGTTTCCCAAGATGCATTAGGAAGGCAAAACATCCTGCCTTGTCAATCCTTTCAATCCTTGCTTCAAGATCGACGTTTTCCCACCATGAACTCTGCAGTCATGACTTCTGCCAACATCCCATTACACATTGGTGGAGGGATGAAAGATGTGCATGATGATGACATCACATAAACCCTATGACATACATTTGTATCAGTTGCCATAATGTCAGCAGACAGATGCCGTTGTGTGATCTCCTCTTACAAGCCAATTCCTTCAGGCTATTCTTTGGCCTTTGGCATGTGTGTGTGTATGTGTGCAAGAGAGACAGAGAGAGAGAGACAGAGAGAGACAAAGACAGAGGGGAGGGGGGGGGGGAGGGGAGGGAGGGACAGAATACAAGATATAGCTGCAAGGCAATTAGTTGTCATTCTGGCTTTTTTAAAAATCCTCTCCCTTATAAACACTCTTATTCATCCCATGGAAAGTTTCTCACCCACAACTGTGAGTTGAGAAAGCATGTTTAAGCAACCATGATTTTAGTATAATGTGTGGATCTAACCTGTCACTTTTTCTTCTTGTACTTGCCATTCCCACTCTACCTGACAAGTGAAAATACCATTTTATTTTCAGTCTCTGGCAGTCTCCTTTGTTTCTGGCTCCCTCTTCCTTCCCTCCCACCTCTTTTCCCCCTTCCAACAGGTTAGCAGAAAAAGTACAACGAATTCTGCCTGAGTAGAGGTTTGAACCTCTCAAAATTGGGTCAGGGGTCTCACATTTCCCAACCCTGTTCAGAATTCAAGAATTTGAAATCACATGCTTACCACATAGCCATATTGGGATCCATCAGGCCTGTCAAGAGAGAAAGAAAATTGGTAAGCAGGTATACAGGCTGATGTACTAAGCTCATTTCTCTCATGTGTGTTCCCATGATATTACCAAGAACATTGAACATTAAAACAGCCAGCACTGAAAAGTTAGGCACAGAATGACAGGAACTTCCTGCTGTATATTATTCTTAGTTATTGTTTGGGTAGAAAATATATGGTTTTCCTTCACAGATCACACCGATCTACATGTAGCCATGCTTATTCAGAAGCAAGTTTGTTCAATCAACTGAAAGTCTAAATTAATCAGTTAAGATTTCTTTGACTAGAAGAGTACTTTATAAATCTAACAACATTCATTATCACTATTTCAGATGCAGGAGATTAATTTTGAAACTGCAATCTTATACGCATTGATCTGGGATTACAACTGAATAGAAATATATATGTATATATAGAGATAGATAGATAGATAGATAGATAGATAGATAGATAGATAGATAGAGATAGATAGATAGACAGAGAGACATGTAGGACAGTCCTATAATTAGCCTAGGAGCCTTTCCTTAGTAATTTATAGTGTCTCCAGAATGGGGATCGTGATTTATGTAGATTCGTCCCACTGTTTTGTGTACCACCAAACACTCAAACCCTGGCTGCCTCTCATTGTTGCCACAACACCCTGGTGAGTAAAACTAACAGGGCTGTCTTTGGTTTTTACCTGTTGCCTACATGGATGAGCAAGAGAAACTTGGAGCACATGAAACACAAATTACATTGGACAGTGAGGAAAGTCATGGCAATATATTGTTATGCTAGCCGGACATTATTTCCATTATAGCAAGGTGCAATGCCTGGTAAGGCTCCCTGATGAACAAAAAATTATATTTTATATATTCCTGTAGTGACATTTGGTTTGAGTGAACGAAAATGCAAGATATACATGTCCCAATAACAGAGAATAGATGTAGCTAAGAACTGTGGAGTTCTGGGCACTCTCTGAGTTTGGTTATTTGATTGCAGGCGTTTCATTACCTAACTAGGTAATATCATCAGTGAAAGTGAGTATGGGGTCTGTTCCCTGACAATAACTTGTCTTGCCAGTGTTAGTGGGGTTGTGATTTCTCCTTGGTTGTTCTTTGATTAGGGTATTATTTTCTGCTTGATTATTGGTGTTAATCAAGGGGAACAAAATCTAAATGGTATAATTCTACAGAGAGACACATAGAGATAGACCATATTTACACACTTCAAAATAGACAATACTGTAAAAAAGCAAAGAAGAGCAAAAAAAGTTCAGAACATATCCTCTCCAATATCCAAATAAGCAAGGATTAACAAACCATTAAGCAAAAAATAATACCAACATCAAAGAACTACTAGCAGGACAAATTACTTTATATAACCAGGAAGCAAATGGCATATTCACTAGCACTGATGATATTACCTATAGTGTGTGTGTGTGTGTGTGTGTGTGTATACACACACATACATATACATATATATATGCATATATATACATATACATACATACATACATACATACACATACATACATACATATCCATGTAACCTATTCTTTGGATCAATTTTCCTAAAATCAAGGGTCTCCCAGATTTATTTAACTTTAGGTTTCATAATTCCCAATTAGTGTAGGGATGCTGGGATTATTACAAGCCACTTAAAATAATCCCATGATGAGATAGGCAGCAAATAAATTTAACAAATAAAATGAAATATAAAAGATACTAACGATTTCCAAAATGAGCTCTGCCATGCAACCTTTTCTGACAAACACATCTGGGAGGCCTCAGAAGGGAAGGCTGCTAATCCTTCCAGAGCTAAGGGTGCATTTGGATATGGTCCCAAAAGCCCCAAGGGAGGAATCAGGAGCTACTGTTCCTTATCCCAGGGATAAGATGCCTTCATTGAATCTTGGTGAGTAATAATTCATTAGGAGTTATAGAAAGTACACAAAAGGAGGAATGTGGCCATTTCTGCATTGTATTGATGATAGAAATACAATATGGTAAATACATTGGCATAGCAAACCATTGTCATATTCTATTACAACTCCCATGCTAGCTAGAAATTATGGAAGTTGAAGTTAAAATGCCTGAAAGTGAGGAGGAGCGGGGGTGGGGTGGGGGGAGGATGATGATTGCTCCCACCAAAATAGCATGACCCATTCATTCACTTGCTGTGACATTATTGTATTGTGGCTCTGCCCATAATACAGAAAAAGAAAAGGGAAAGTGTGTCTCCTAAGGCCGAACATAAATCATCTAGTACGGTACCTTCAAACAGGAAGCAGCTTTTTTCATAAAGGAGAGATGTAGGAGAAATAAAAAAACAAGTTTCCCCTAAGTTGCTCCTTCAGATGTTTTACTCCAGCAACCCAACCACGTTGTTACACTGGCTTTGCTTTTAACTTCAACACAGGGCATCTAGCTGGGGAAGGCTTCATTCTAGATAAGGAATGTGGGGGGTGGAAGAGGCTTCCTGGTGTTGGGCAATATAACAATCTTTGCTCTACATTGTACACTTACTGTAGGGAGGGTAGTGGCAGTAGCTATAATCTCACCATTAACTAGAGCTGGTCAGCTATCTCAGACATCCAATTTGGGATGTTGAGAAAGGACAGTTATTAATTCCTTCATTTATCCTGGCTGTGATTATACTGCCATGAAGATGGGATGGGGGGACGACTTGTTAACTTTCCTGCCACCTAGATCAACTTCACCAGCTGATGCAATTTTATTTTATTGTATTTTTTTACAAAAATGTGTTGTGCACTACAAAATCAAATTTCCTCAGAGTGTCTTCGAGTAGGCTAATATCATGGTTCTAGGCAACAAAACATTATAATTAATATTAATATTGAAAGAATCATGGCAGCAGCCCAAGCTTCAACAAAATGGGTAAAAATGGGCAAAACTCAGCATATTTTGAGTAGAACTATTAGGCAATAGAATTGTGCATTGTCTTATTGTCACACTCTTGTGCTGGGGAAATATTCAAATCTAATTTTCCCAACCTTTGCCAGCCTCAATATTTGCATAACAGACAACAGGAAAGAAAGAAAAGTTAGAGGGAGAAAGGGATGGGGTGGACAGAAACCTAGAATACAGAACATCTGATCAGGTACAGGAGATGACAGAGTAAGGATAGCATCAAGGCTGCTAATTTGGAAAATAGCTAGCAGAACATGAAGTTATCTCTATACTTAAAACTGTTACACATTTTTGCAAAACAATTGCGTAAGTAAATTTTCTAAAAAGCTGCAATGGGAGAATTAGCAGCCAAAATATTCCTATACAAATAAGAAAAGCAAATAAGAAAAATGCAAGAGTCCACTTGGTGTATTTGGTATACACTTAAGAGAGATGGGGTGAAACACTAAATTGCATTAAGGACAAAAATGTTTCAAAATGAAAGCTACTCCTGTGGATTATAGGAAGATGATTTGAGAGTGATTTCCCTGGGATTTCTTGTGGGAAGCTTTTTACATTCCAGTGCAGCCTATAACTCTTAAGTCTGCAGGCAGTCTCCCATCTAAGTACTAAACAGTTCCAATCATGTTCTTCCCCCCTAGAGCCGAGATCAAGAATTCAAATCCTATGTCAACCATAGGGCTGAACAAGTAATCTATGGACAAATCACTGATTCACAGTCCTCCTTCTTCACAGGGTTGTTGTGAGAAGAGAATGAAAACCATGCACAGTGCTTAGATAATGTCTTAAGTAAAAATGGGAGTGAGTGGAATAGAACTTAAACCAGGTCTGCCTCCTTTATACCACACTGCCAACAATGAGATCTTAAATAGCTCTTTATTTTCATTTTCAATGTGACTTTTGACATTGTTTTATGAGATATTAAAAATATGTTGCTTTCTCAGTTTTAACATACACGCATGCATACATTTTGTTTTCTAGCAAAAAAAACAGCCTCCTAATTTTCAGTTCTCCCCCCCACACACACACAACTTTTTGTTTCATTCTTTTTAACATTCTAGTGGGCAAACTTTATGTGGCTGAGTGTTACTCTTTATATTTGGGGAGACTAAGGGCTATAAGAGGGGTGTAGCTGGCTTTGGTGAGAAATTCAGAAGTTATTAACTGTACAATAGGTTTCTTTTAGGGCCCCATATTTTAATTTAAATCTGTATTAACAGTTCAGGAAACTTTGTCATTCTTTCCAGCGCCACTATTCCAAAGGGGGTCCTGGGGGTCCCAAAAAGAGATGTTGGGGATTTATGTGGCTTATGAGCCACAAGTTGGCTACCTCTGCCGATGGGCATCTGCCTTTCCCAGGCGGTGCGTTTGTTTTGCGAGCGTTGTGGGGCAGAGCCCTCCGAGTACTACAGACGCCCATTTCTAGCAGGTCCACCGAAAAGGGCTGGCAGGCGCCAGAGCCGTTCAAGCGGAAAACTTCCCGCTTCTGATGCCAGCAAGAAAGATGCGTGATTCGGGAAAGCGCCACTGACCATTCTTACGCGGGTCCGCTCTGCCCAGGTTGAAATGCCACTCTGCTACGCTTCCTTAAGCCACTTACACATCAAATCCGCGGCTCCCATCAGGGTCCGCTTCTGCCCTCTATCCCTCCGTTCGCCCCCGACCCAGTTCCCCTCACACTCACTGCGCGTAATCCAAATCTAGCATCCTGGAGGGGCGACGACCAGTCCGCTAGCCCGCCGAGACTTTTTCAGTGGCAGCGACTAGCCTTCTCCAGTGATGCCGCCAGCACTTTCGCCGGCAGGGGGCCATTTATATAGCCTTGCGATTCGGGAGTCGAGAGGGGAGTGACCTCAGATAAAATTCCCCCAGATAGGTGGGGCTGCCCTACGGCGGTCCTTGCGCAACGAGCTCCTACAGCGGGGAGTGTTTGGGGGAGTTGTGGGAATTGTATAGAGGATCTCACACCACCTCAATTAATGTACTACAGGTCCGGGGACGGAGATACCTGAGGCGGCGCAGATCTTCCCGTTCTAGCCATGCCGAACGCCGCCCTAGATCCAAATCACAATGTCGTTACCAGCCAAAATCGTGGACGAGGTTTCCTTCTGTTTGGCCGAAAGCAAGCGGCCAAATTGGACATAAAAAGCAATGGTAGTCTTATGGAGTCGTGAAAGAGAGTGAGTGAGTAAGAGAGAGAGAGAGAGAGAGAGAAGATAATTCAAAATACTTTTATTAGACTAGCTAAACTTTTGTGATCACTATAAGTATTTGGGAAAGAAAAACTAGACACAAATAGGTAAAGGTTAGGAGAAATGAGACTACACCTAGTACATTAACACACAACCTCCAATTCAGAAATTCTGTTTTTACCTCTATAGTTTCTCCCCCCACCCCCAATTTCTGCTACTTTGGAGTGCAGAGACTCTCACCTGCTGTGGTGATGGGGATTGAAAATCATTGTATTGTAGGGCACCAAGTTATGAAAAGATTCGGGGGGGGGGAGGTTATCTCAAAAGTTAAATTTGATTAATTGTCCTTATAAAGAAAAGCCAAAAAAAGGTATCCTCTGGCACTGTAAAAATTAAACAACTGTATCCCAGAATTATAGCATTAGCGGATTCACAGTTTATTTCATTGCATAGAACTCGAATTGTCAGTTTTGGGAGGTGAAGGATTGAATTAGGGCATTGGAAAAGTAAATCAAGACAAAAAACACAGAGATGCATTTAGATATCATTGCTACATTGCACTCCAACATTTATTTATTGTTTTTATAATTAGCTTTATATACCACCTTTATTTTATATAACTCAAGGCGCTGTGTAAATGCTCCCACCCTCTAATTTGCCCATAACAAAAAGCTTGTGAGGTGTGAAAGAGAGTGACTGGCCCCAAATTATTCATTCAAGATTTCAGGGACTTACAGGGCTACGGGTGGAGCTAGAACTCAACCATCTCCCAGTTTTACTTCAGCAGATTAACTACTATCCCATATACAGAACTCATCAAAGATATAATATTCATATCCAAAATATACATTTTGCTGATTTGAGCACTGAGGACTTCAAGTATAAAAAGGAAGATACAGATGCTGCTTTTTGTCCATTTCTGCTCAGAGCTGCTCCATTTTGTTGAAGCTCAGGCTACTTCCACGATTCTTGCTCTTGTATTGTTGTTTTTGAACAAAATCTAATTTCTGATCAGAGCATGAATTTTTCAGGTAAATCTTTTTCCTGTCAAAAATGTTCAGTTTCTATCAGTTATACAGGACTAGAAAAATTAATATCCAACTTCGGCTCCATCACATTTCAATTCTCAGAATTCTCCAGCCAGCCATATTTATGGCTAGCTGGTGAATTCTGGAAGTTGAAATCCACACATCTTAAAGTTGCCAAAGTTTGGCAACACTATTCTAAGATTATCAAAGCAATGCACAACATTCATTCAGCCCTGTAAAATACATTAATCTAAGAGACAGAGAAGCAGCAAGGTTTGTGGGAGAAATTATTTTAGGCCAGTTTACTGAAGCTCTTTGCTGGGCTGGCAGTGATCCAAACTTCACATAGTTTCATCCATCAAGTTCCTTTTTGCACCTTTTCAAATACAGTGAAAGGGTTAGGGTTTATAGAAAACACTATTGCCCCTTTGAAGCAAAGACTGGTATGTATATTAATATTATTGCAATTACATGGTACATTTCAATTTCTTTTCCATTTCACAAAGGCCCCGAAAGGTTGATTTTTCATAATTTCAGTTTACTTCTATAATTTAGTTCAATAGTGACCAGAAATTCTTTCTTTGGGGTGATACCATGTTATTGTACTATCTTCACAAATTCTTTTGTCTTCTGTTTTCATGAGCTGATTAGATCTTCGCTGCTTGAGCTTTTTATTATCTCCCAAAGCTACCCCCACTTAAAAAACAAGTATTTTAAAACAATTGAATAGATCTTCTCTTGATTCTTACAGGCAACAATTGCTCTATACCAGGCTGTCTCTGAAGGGAATGTTACAATTACTGTTACAGTGAAATTATTTTTTTACTGATTGATAACAATTAGATTAAATGAAAAGTTTTATTTTTTAAAATAGTTCTGAAATACCATAATAATAATAATATAATTAATAACCATTGAGGCCATAATAAGCCAGACATGACTGTAGTTAACAAAGAAACAAGTATAGATGATAGACATTGCAATAGCTGCAAATGGAAAAGTCATTAAGAAAGAACTAGAAAAAAATAAGGCAATGATAAAACCTTCAATAGAGATCACGCAATTCTGTAAAAATGTCATAGTAGTGCCCATAGATTGGTACACAGTCCACTTGGGCCCAATAAGAATAGATAGAATCTTATCAAGTACAAAAAATTCCATTATTTGGAACAGTTCATATACAGTATTACAATGATATCTTTAACTATCTTAGTTCCTTGTGAATGAGTCAACAGCTGAAATTATCAAATCCAATCAGCATTAGTTGGTAAACTATGTAAACAACATTTAAGAGGTTTTTTTGCAATCTGCATTTTCTTTTCTTTTTTAATTGGAATTTATTTGCTCCTCTTTTACCATTTGTCATTATTATTCAGCAGCTAAAAATATTAGCTTTGCCTGGCAAAAAAGCAAAATTGAAAATTAGCATCAATTTATGTTTGTTATACAGATAAGAATAAAAAAGTTGCTGAATACATCAAGCCTTGCAACCTATGGTTACATGAAAGCTTTGCATGTAACCATACTGCATTGGTGAAAAATGAGGAGGCATATTAAACACACTTACCATTTCTCCCCAGTGTCACCATACCGGTTTTCAGATAAAGGAAAGGAAAAGTTTGAGAATTCCCATATGCTTAACACTGAAAAGCAAGCAGTCTGATGTCACAACATGTATTATATATTTAACTTTTTTTATTATTCTGTAACCCACTCAGATATTGTAACAGCGAGATGGGAGATATATAAACGCAATAAGTAAATAATTAGACAAGAAAGTTTACTTTAGAAAGCCACTAGTTCTTAAGAAAGATCACTGAGAAGAGTTTGATTCCTAGTAACTTCCATAGGTTTGGCCATGTAATCTTCACTGAAATAAGTGGTTAGACATTGCTTTCTTTCAAAACGTCCCCCCTAGTTTACCATTTTGTGATGTCCCAGGTTCTAACCATATTCCTTGGCATTTGTAAGATCAGCTATGGTTGGCTGGGTGTTTACATAACCACCAATCTCTTACTCCTTAAAATGTTCCAAGTCTCTCCCCCGTCCTTCCCCTCCCCCCCAGTTTCTCAGAAAAAGCAGAGGGACCACTGCATCCAGAGATTAGTGCATGAGATTGTTACAGGGACTCATGCCTTCCCACATATCAGCCTCAAGAGGGGAGCTCACATGGACAACCAATCATTTGTGAAAGAATCAGAAAAGCTTCTTTATCTCTTTAGACACCTTCCCCTGCTATCTGGACTGCCCTGTCTCTGCCATCCAGATTGGGGGAGGGCTCTTACTCAACAGAGGAAAAGAAAGAGAGCCACTCACCCACCCATCGTTTGCTCCCTTGCATTCCCTCCTCCCTCTCCTTACACCCAAAGACCTAAAGCTGCCATCTGCAACTTCCAGTTTAGGAGAAAGAGAGGCGCATGGCAGCAGGGTATAGCTAACACTGCATCTTGGGTGCACATCTAAGAAGGAAAAGGATTTAAGTTGCACAACCAGAAAGCATCAAGGAGCCCAATTCTTATCTAGAGTAATTAATGTACATTCTAACAATACAAAGCCCCATGTGGCAATTTTAAATCCTGGATTTAGCAGACTGAGCCATACTGATGGCCAGTAATTTCTCTTTCTTCCTTCCACTACCACTGTAATAATTACGTGTGTTTTAATTCTTTACGTGGCCTGATTGCATTGGTTCACATTTTATTGTCTCTCTTAAATCATAACCCCAACAATTCCAGGAGTAAAGGGGAATTTGTTTTATTATTTGGCAAGAAGCAATAGGATGTTATATAAAACTATATAGGATATATTTTAAAGGAAAGATAATAAATTGAGGATATTGTGACTTGAAATGCCTCTTGAAATAAGATGAAAAAAAAATGTAGCTCATTCTGGGACCTTTGGCTACTACTCTTTCAGTTGCTGCTCTGAAGATAATTTGCAGAGGCCTCATCCGGGCTGTGAGATCCTGGTTTTACCCAGTTTCACAAGAATCATGTGACATTACGACCTTCTTAGATGCCCTTGGGTAAACTAACCAATCTACACAAGACTGTTGTGTAAATGCAGAGGAAGTTTATATAAAGCATAAAAGAGGGATAAAATAATTCAGCAACGTTTGGGGATGTACAATAACATTGGAAACACGTAAATGAGACCCACCAACATCAGAAGACGCCATAGCTTAGCCAGAAAGCACACACTTTGCCTGAAGGTGCCTGCCCTAGATCTTTGGCCTAGGAACCTAGTGACATGTTGCCCTACATACAAGTGGCTTATGGAAGTGGCTGTTCTTTTCTGATTATTTTGGAAAGGCTCAGCACTGATGGTTTGAGCTAGTGAAGGCCTGGATGAAGTTAAACAAAAATGAAATCCAGGCAAGATTGAGATGCTGTTTGATAGATGCCTGATCATCTCATCCGGATTCCCTTGTATGGAACTTTTTCTGAGACTTTTTCAACATACTATTACAGGACTGGAAGCAACCATAAGTGGCAGTGGACAATCCCATTTATACATTAAAGTTATACTATATACATTGAACTCTAAATTCAATAAACAAAATAGAGATGCTGGCTGCATAGCTTGCAGTGTCTAAATAAATCTTGTTTAACTTGATGCCTTGTCTATCCAGCACACAATAGTGCTGATAAGCTTTACCGGAATCACCAAAACCATGTAATTGCGTGTCCCAATTTTATCTTTGTCTTGGGTAGATTAATCCAGACGCTGGGTGCCACAGTGGAACTGGAGAAAAATGATTGTCTTCAATGAAATGCTAATAAGCCAAGCATATTAATGGAATGGACTTGTTATTCATTTATTCTATATTTTAGTCACTAAATAATAGATGGTGTGTGTGTGTGGATGATTGTTGAGAAATCTGGATTTAGTTAGCACAGCTATGGATTTGCATACACCAGCTATACTATTGTTGAACGACCATAGATCCTACCCGGTACTGAAATCATGACTACAAAAATATAGTAATTGCAAAATATTGGAACAAAGTGTAACTAAGAAATATTTGCACCATTTGCTTCCAAAACCTCTACAAATTTTCAGTCCATGTTTGGGACCTTAGAAATATATTATTCCAAATAGACTGCTCCTCATTGTCATTGTCATCCAATCCATACTTAATGTTCTTGCATGTTGTTAAGTGATCTATTATTTCCCCACTATCTTGTTTTATTTTTGTACTTATTTTAGTATTTTATGATTCATTACATGATTATAATTGTTGCTGTATGGTGTGCTGCCCAAAGTCATATTGTGTGTATAGTAATTAAATAAAACCAATCTATCAAGCTATACTTAAAGCCATTGTGCCTGAAAATGTTATCTTTCTAGATATATCTACTAAACTTTTTGAAAAATATTTTAATAATTTTGGAGGGGAAATCAGAGTATCAAGTTTGTATTTATTTCATTTAAATGTTCATGGTTCACATAATTTCTCATGGCACTAGACTATGATCTGCCTCAAGACAATTCTGAGATGGAATTTGAACCCATATCCATCTAACATTCTTTTATAACTATTTAACTGGTTATAGTTGCATTATTTTGATCTCAGTTTGTTGACACCTATCTGGTCAGGGACTCCAGCTGGGTAAGAGGTATTAAAGGATTGGTGATCAGAAGTAATTTATGATTTTCTTTATCTTGTTCTATGAATACATGAATTGGTAGTAGATAATGAGTTACTGGGATTACAGAACATAACAAAGTCAACAAATGGAGTTAAAGGGATAATCAGTCATCACAGAATATAGCATTTATATTGATAAAAATGTGATCTAGAAAACCAATTCAGATTGTTTTTTAAAAAAACTTCTAATTACACTCTCACCACAATTTATCTTAGAAGCAGAAATTCATCTGAAAGAAAATTATATCTCAAAACTTGAGTCAGGTAACTAAACGATTAAACAATATAAAACTGGAAAAATTTTAAAAAGAATTTTTCTTGCTAATCATTATTCTATTAGACTCATTTTGCATAAAATGGTTGACAAAGAGAATTGGGTAGTTTGATTTCAATGTGCTGTCAGATCCCAATGACTCAATAGGTTGTGAGAATAGGCCCTTACATTAAGCCATAAAATCATTTATTCATTTGGAGTAGCATGCTAAAGCATAGCTGTTCTTTAACTTGTGCTGTATTTCCTTTTTTCTTCAAAGATATAGTGAGCTTTCGTAATTGGTGCTCAAGTTTTTTTTCTTCTTTATTAACTTTAATGCCCAGTTTGGTCAGTTGTTTTTAATTGTACCAGTAGTATAACCTGGGTATACTCTATTCTAAAGGTAATTCAGATTTTGTTATAAAATATGTATGGTGTATTCCTGCTCTGTGCGATAATCCACATGCACTCATAAATATGATCGGACACTCTTTTGCACAACTATATGGTACTGAATGAAGACTGGTGTGAATTTTCTGGAGCAGAAAAGAAAAAACCCCAAACAATAAGGCATAACCTGAGTGTTCAGAGGAATATTATTGGGTTTATGAAGCTGGCAATTAAATGCTTGAATTGTTTGCTTTAGCTGCCTAGTAAACAGCCTAAATACAGGACTTCTGAATTTGAGGGCCCCTATGGTCATCTGGAAACATGTAATAATTCTTCCACAAAATTCAAACCTGTGTGACTTCCAATAACGTGTAAGAAAAAGAACTAAATTTTTATTTGTAGAAATTTATATTAAAAACATACAACTCTACAAAGGAGCTTTTCAGAGCCAAGCTATGTTTCTCCTGCAATATGCAAAGTTTGTGTCCTCCCCAATTCTGACAATGGGGTCTACAATGCAGAACAGTGCCAATGCCAGTAATTTTCCCGACAGCTTCTTAAATGTAGCTGCGCCTTGATTCTAGATGTAAAAAGATGTATGTAGTTCCCGTCAGATGAGAATGAGCAATCACCAAGTAGGGGGGCCAAAGCGGGAAACCAGCAATTCTTGATCATCAAGATCCTTCTGAACCTTTTTCCGCATGTAAAAGATGGGGCAGTCACGACTGAAGGAAAAAAGGGAAAAAATCCAGAAAAGAGCAATGAAGAACTTGCATTTTTTATTAGAATGACATTTTTTAAAATCAGTGACATCCAGAAATTTGAGGGGTGGGGGGGTGAGGACAAAAGATAATTCTCCTGCAGGAAGAGAGCCTTTATGTTTTGGATTGTCTCTACCTTGATAAATCAACTTTCTCCTTTAACCAAGAACGTCCAGAATTCTTATTCAGCACAGCCAAAAGGTTGGCTGGGAATTCTAGGGTTAAGTCTCAACACCTCTGAAGGGATCTCAGGTGGCTGGGGTGGGTAGAAGGCTTTAGTTGCAATGACAATGAAACAGAATAGTTTGTACCAGTATTTCTTAAAGGTTTTGCTCTCAGAACCCTTTTCTATTTTCAAAAATTATTAGACAACCTGTGATCCATTGAGTTATTTCAGAGATTTTCCTTACTTAGAGACAGAATGACCAAGAGCACCCACGTACCCCCAAAAAATCAACCCCCCTCCAAAAAAAAAACAACCTAGTGGGAATAGCAGAGATGTCTGACCAGGGTAACTGTCCTCAGCAGTCAATTGTGGGACCAGCCTACTTGGTCTCCAGAGAATTTGGGTGGGACCTGTCTATTGAATCTGCAAGTAGCAATGTGGCAGCACTTACAATAGCCACAAATTTGCCAAATTTCTATCACATGGGAGTTATGGGTCCTGGATTTTGGTGCACTCTGTAAGTTAGCCCTTTTGAGGTACCTTAGTTCAGACATCGTTACTATACAATGCACTGTCTCGACCAGTTAAAGGTAACTGACAAATTGAAATGATGAGACATGTAACTGCTAAAGTAGAATTTTTGTAATATATAAAGGACCTCTAAAGAACTTTTGTTTATATGGGTTACATTTATTGATATTTACTATATTTAGCAAATTAAAATTAATGTATTTATTATTTGTTGAATCATGTAAAAATAACAGTATTAAACCATTAGATATTAACATACATATTTTTCATTTTTAAAAAATATATATTTTTAACAAATAAAAAATAATAAGAGTGGCATGGTTACATTTTTGCAAACATCCTCAAGATCTGGTAAATAATCTTGATTTTGCAGACCCCAAAGGAAGTCTTTGCGGATTCCGAGACCATACGTTAAGAAGCACTGGCCTATACCATCATTTCAGACAGAAAGCTAGAAGATTCTGGTTCTAAAATAACCCTCCATAGAAATGCTTCTTACAAACTATAAAATAAAAAACAGCGGGGACTGAGTTTAGCATAGAGTAATTCAAACAAGATAATTTATGATATAGCATATTGTGGGAAAATCTGACACTAGATATTTTGTGGCCAAGGCTATTAATTAAATCATAATATGGTTTATTTGTTGGAATGTTACTCGTTACCATGAACACAATAATTTCATTAACTCCATTTGGGATATCATTCACAATTTAAATCTATCCCAATGGGAAAATTAATGGGGTGGGTGGGTGGATAGTATGGTGCTTGTTACCTATTTACACAGAATAATATGTTGTTTTTAATGTAAAGGAAAATTTAAATGATTACGCTGCACTGCAGTCAGAAGCCCATTTATGTCATCAAGACTCTATCCCCAAAGTTCTTAAATTCTAGCTTTGCTTGTTCCAATATCCCATTGAAATGTACCTCTCTTACACTCTTCTCTAAATCCAGACAACCTAGCTAACACATGTTGACTACCACAACATGAGGCTCTATCTTTTCCCTCCCAATCCCTTTGCCAGCTGGCAGGTGCTATATTTATAAAGGCAATAAATGGCTTCAGGTATACCCCCGCCCCCTACCTCTGCGTGGGAGCCATCTGTTTGCTGATCCCTAACCAGCTTGATAAGCAGTTGTAAACACTTGGGGGGTGGTGGCATAAAGCCATATTTCATCCCAATATCCCGTGGGAACATACAAGAGCCTGTGCTGCCATAAGAGGGTGCGGTGGGTGATCACTCCTCACCTGGTACACAGTACATCTTCATGTAAGCTCCCTTGGCAACGCTGACACTGTGTCCATAAACGAGAGAACTTTTCTTCCAGACAGCTTAGATGGGTGACCTGTGGGGAGAAAGAAAGATGGGAGAGGAAGAACCACAAGAAGAGCAGCAAGACTTTCTCCCTTGGATGTGACCCAGCGTTTACAAGGCACTGCAAAGTCTCAAACTACTTTGAATATGTTATGCATGTTGGGATCCTCAAAGCAGATTTGTAAGGCAGTACATTACTACATCCATGTTGCAATGGGGAGCCCAGAAAAAGGTCCAGATCATGCTCCTGCTTCCGTAAGGTTGGTCTGTACTTTCCACCATGTACAACTTTGGCCATGATGGCCTGTTCAACAAACACACTTGAAAAAATTAGGTTATAGCATGTTAGGATTTTAAAAAAGGGAAAAAAGGGGGGAGAATCCCATAGAAATGGAGAAGAATATGCAAAGGGAACAATATTCTTAAAGGCAGGAATCTATTTACAATAATTTTCTGGTCACAATGTTCTTATCTCTGTGAAATGGCATTTATATTTTGACATTTTTTCTGTTTAGGTAGTGGTAAACAAGATTGAGAGGTTTAAGTTAAAAGGTAGAAGTTAAATCTGGCTCTGCAGATCCCTGACCTAGGACAGGACTGCTTATATTAGGGATTTTCTGAGTTCAGACTTTTAGTCTTTATGTTGTTACCAGAATGTTCTGCTTTCAAACTGCCACCAGTTCCCAAGTGGTTAATCTTAAGATAATTCCTCCCCCCACCTCCCAGTGAAATCAAGTATTTGTGATTTGCAAACTCAACATTTCTTTCATCTGACATTTCTCCTTTTTCAGGGAAACAGGCCTATTAGTCCTTAGTAGTGGATTATAAGCCAGCTAAAGCTGCCTGATCATGAATTCATTTACCTCCTTCTGGTAAAGTTCAGATTGGTGAGCCAGGCAGAACTTGCACACAGCGCCTGTTGAAGAGCAAAATATATTTAAAAAGCATATCCATTCACCCTATTCTGCCACATGGAGTAACATTCTCAAATCTATTCTGGAGGAAAGTAGCAACCAGGAAGGCACAAAGAAACAACAAACTACATTTTATTTGCAACAATGGGCTGGATGAATTTTACTTGCATCTGGCACCTATATGATCTCTGCCTCTGGGAAAGAATTTTCAGAAAGTCTAATTATCTCAGAATATTTCAGTGTAATTTGGGAGGATGAAGAGTCGCTTAAGTCACTTGCTTCACTAATCTCAAGTTATTCATTCTTCCAGTTTGTTGTTGTTATGCACCTGCCTTTTGATTAACTGCGGTTTAGTTTCCAAGATAATGGGACCACAAAAAGAACTTTGAGATATTCCTTTTGAAGTGTTCAAGAAATCTTCTTTAAACTTTCCCAGATAATTCCATTAACTTGTTCCCAAGCCTTCTCTCTACTGAATGCAAAATGTACAGATCGTCAGAAATCTTTTTCATAGCCCAGAACCACCCTATCACAAATATGCAGGCTTAAAAAATTCACTTTGCATTGTTTTTAGATTTTGTAGTGTTTAAGAGTGTAGCATGGATACATTAAGTCTTGCATACGTGTAAAAGTTTCATTCAGAAATGTGTTCCCAAACTAAGTCCTGACTCCTTCCATTTTTGGACTGCATCTTCTAACACATGACGTGCAAAGCTTGCTGCAGCCCTTCAACCAACGGAAGTTGCACATGTCTGTGTTAAACCATGTTCCAGAAATCAATCTCCTCCCAAAGAAGCCAGCAATCCTGGTAGTAAGCTTTGCTGCCTATTAACTTCGTATTCATCCAAGGCAAATGCCAACTTCTGAACATTCATCTCTTTTCCTATAATGTGCACTTTTCTCTCTCCTATAAATTTCAAGGAGACTGAAAGTACTGAGGCAACAGCAGAAGTCACAAACTGTGAAGTGTGTTGATCTATTGCAAGAGTTTTCCTGCTGGTAACAGAGGCGCAGCTTCTGTACTCTGTGGCAAGTTCCGGCAATAGGAACTTGCAACATGCACTGTTGGTTAGACGTGAGGTATGGGGGAAGGGATGGGGGAAGGGAAAAAAAATTAATGGACTCTGAGAAGACATGTGGGCAGAGGCAGGATCTCACCGTGGTGGTTGAGCACAGCCCGGCAACCAATGCAGGTGCTTCGTTTAGTAGCAAAAGCCATGAGTCCTCCAACTTTGGCTGTTAATACTGTTTTGCAACGAGTGTGTTCTCCCTCTGCAAGGGAAAGATACGAAGGATCATACACACCACAATCCAGATCTTTATGCATATTACGGAAAAAATTGCTGATTTCACCTGCCCAGTCAGTCATGTTTTTATTTATTTATCAAGAAAATGTATATGGACATCCACCTCACTCTCAGTGACCCTGGGCAGCTTACAAAAATAAAGCCCCCGTACAAAAAATATTCTTGCTGTTGTGAAAAAAGCAAGAGAGCCAGTTTGGTCTATTGATTAAGACAGCAGACTATAAAGCAGGAGACATGAGTTCTAGTCCTGCCTTAGACACGAAATCTGGCTGGTGTTGGGCCCAATTTTCTCAGCTCACCTCACTTCACAGGGTTATCACTGTGGCGAAAATAGGATGTTCACTGCCTTGAGTTGTTGATAAAAATATAATGAAGATGGGGTACAAATAAATATATGAATCCAATTACTCAGGGCATCTCCAAAATTTTACCTGCCCAACCAGTCAATCTCACAGATAGTCTCCTTCAAATCAAGCTTGATTCCCAGTGACAGGCCTATATGGTTTTCTTGGCAGCAATGTGAGATCCTTTTGATTTTCAGGCTTCCCAGTCTGAAGCCCTCAAATAGCTTCCAAAGCTAACCAATGATAGGCAGGTGCTCCCACAGGCCATTTAGTTTATCTCTGCTCCTTCTCATCCAATATCCCAGCTGCCTTTCTTCCTATGGCTCAATTGAAAAAAAAAAACAGGCAGTCTGAGCTTAATGGTCTCACTTGGTATTAAAAGTCCAGAGTGAAGTTCCCTACCAAACCTGTTATTCTAAGTCAAAATCAAGGTCCTATTTTGATTTTTTGCTGAAGGTCAAAGATCACACTCACTCAGTAAAACATTCTGAGCTTTGCCCTCTCCCAAGATAGGCTCAAAGATACGCAAGAGGGGCTTAGCTAGTTGTTGCTCAAGGTAGTACTGGGTGTCAATGGGCAAGTTGTTCTCCAGCACATAGATGGGATCCTAAAAAAGAAAAGAAAGACACAAGCAAGAAGCATTGTTAGAGACAGGAGCCGAAATAGAATGCCAGGACACCTTGGGACAAAGCTACTTTATCCCTTTACTGAAGGCTGAAAGCCACTTAACTGGCCCAAGTGCACATGCGTTCTGATAATAGTAAGGAAGAAATATTTACTCTTCCTTCCTTCCTTCTTCCATACTTACTTCAGATTTCATGTATGCTGCAACACCCTTGGCAGCGCTGATAATAACATAAGGAACTCGATCTCCCAAGTTGGGAGCACTGCCAGGATCCCGCCGACGCATCCTAAAGGGAAAGGTGATAGGAAGGCCACATAAGTGAAAGTGAAGGGTTGCATGAAGCATGGAGGCAGACTGGAACTGAGCAATCTCAGAAGGAACTGCAAATCAAGCCCAAGCAGAGTCGGGATGGACTGAGGAAGAGGGAAGCAGAATAAGAAGCTCTGGAGAATTTACATTCCAGACATGGGAGATGGAAAGTTTTGACATGTGACCCAAGTGGAGTGTTTCCCTTGAGTAGAGAGGTATCTGAGAAGGAATCAAAAGGGGCTGAAGGGATGGAGAATGGCACAGAAAATACACAGCAGAAAGTATAACTAGTGTCAGGTCTTCTCCACAAATGTGGCTGCAATGGGGCACTTTCACCTTCTAAACTTTTGTTTATCAAGAGGCAGTGGAGCAGCCAAAAGGGCCCTGTTACCTCCCAGGTGTCTCTGGGTGGCGGATGACATGGCTGCAGCCAAGACAGGAAGCCCAGAGCCAAGAAGTGGGTGTCACAGAAGTTCCACTTGCAGCTGCACTCACCACGACTATTTCTGCCTTTCCCCTCAGTCATGCCTGGCTGGCCACCCCACGCCCACACACCTT
Organism: Naja naja; assembly: GCA_009733165.1. Lineage (NCBI taxonomy): Eukaryota > Metazoa > Chordata > Lepidosauria > Squamata > Elapidae > Naja > Naja naja. Next base: position 112,921,038 of record CM019155.1, on the reverse strand, counting down.
TTTCCGCTGTCCTGAGGACAGACAGGGTGGGTATCACTTAGGGTAACAAGACTGTGGGGGGAGAGAGATGAGGCCGCTCCAAACCTTCAACCCTGCATGACAGTTTCCTTATCAAATCCCAAGAGAGGGGCCAGACATAGATGAGAGAGCATATGCTTTGTATATGCAAAAGGTACCACGTTCAGTCCTTGGCATACTGCAGGGCTAGGAATAAGTCCTTGGAGATTTATTTCTAGGTAGATTAGCCTTGGAAAGAACTAGTGGACAGGATCAATAGAAGGTTGTTTAACAGATTTATTCTACCTCCTCCAAATCTGGATACTGAGTATCTTCAAGTTAGAGGACTCTTGCTGCACTCTTAAATAAGAAAAAGTGAATTAAAGCATTCTCTCTCGCTTTCAGCTCACCTCTCGGCCAATTCCACATGAGCCTGGCGCCCTGCATATTCATCTGCGGTGCGTGTCAATTCCTTGGTGATCACCAACTGTGAAATGTCAACTCTGTTGCACAACAGATCCGAAATCACTTCCTTGGCATGGGTGACAGCCCCAGAAGGGTCCCTGAAAAGTACAGTGCATGTGACAATTAGGAATGTCCTCTTGAGGAAGACAGGAATTCTGAGCTTTACAAACGAGAGAAAGGCTGGAGTGCGAGTGGGGATAAAAAAAAATATCCAACCAAAAGGGGCAATGTGTCATTTTAGGAGGTAGTATAGTCTACTGCTCAGAATGTTACAATGAACTGGGGAAACCCTGATTCAAATTGTTCCACTCAACTGCAAAATTCATTGTATGATTTGGGTCAGTTATTCTCTCTCAGCCCATCCTACCACAGGGAGCTGCTCTGAGGACAAAAAAGGAAGGGGAATGGAGGACATAGACTGAAATTCCCACATTGCCTACCCTATGTAGAAGTCAGAAATATTACAATTAAAAATATAGTTTAGCAGTTACAAATATTTGTTCATACTGTCCCTCTACGAATAAATTCCTGCTACTCAGGAGGTGCTCATCAGACACAATTCCTGCTAACATTTACAGACCTATCTATGAGCAGCTTCTGCAGACAGGTGTTGATAAGATTTGCCACCAGGGGGCAGTTGTCTCGACGCACAGTCTCAATGCCCTTGCAGTCCATCTTGTCATGCATGTCAGAGTTGGAAGAAAAATACAGGCCAGCATAGCGCTTCTTATTGATCAGGAGATATGGAAAATATACCTGGTAGAGAAAACATCATGTTTTTTTTGTTTTTAAATTCGCATTTATATACCGCCCTTCTCCGGAGATTCAGGGCGGCTTACAATTTTTTGGAGCACAACCCAATGCGCTCAGCAATAGCCTTCATTCCATTGTATATGCCTGCTTATTACTAGGGCCTTTTGGCTGCATTTTTTTTACAAAGTCAGCTTATTGCCCCCAACAATCTTGGGTCCTCAGTTTACCTTCCCTGAGAGGATGGAAGGCTGAGTCAACCTTGAGCCTGGTGGGATTCGAGCCTGCACTAATTGCAGGCAGCTGGAACTAAGTGCTAGGCGTTTAACAGCCTGCACCACCAAGGCTCTTGTATAATTCCCAAAACCAGATTCCATTTCAGATGATTTATCCAACTATTTAATTTGAATAGGATTTCAGGAACTGAAGAAATAACTGTCTGGCATAGAATAGAATAGAATAGAATAGAATAGAATAGAATAGAATAGAATAGAATAGAATAGGAATGGAATAACAGAGTTGGAAGGGACCTTGGAGGTCTTCTAGTCCAACCCCCTGCCTAGGCAGGAAACCCAACACCACTTCAGACAAATAGTTATCCAACATCTTTTTTAAAACTTCCAGTGTTGAAGCATTCACAACTTCTGGAGGCAAGTTGTGAATGCAAGTTGTGAATTTGAGAAAAAACACTCCAGTTTGTTTATGGAGTGGACAATTTCTTTAGCATATTCATATGGGTGGCACCTTGTCTAAAGACCAGAAGAATGGAAAGCAGTGAAAAGGTATCAAGAGTGAATGAAGAAACCATAAAGGAATTTGCCTATTAAGTAGACTTGGGAAGATGTTTGGTAGAGTGAAAGGGAATAAGAAGTGACAAGAAGTAAAATTTAGGAAATGCAATAAGATTGGACAAAGGGTACAAAGATCCCATTTTGGCTTTGAGAAATATATGTATGCAAACAGGGCAGGTATAGACACCAATGGATGGTCAGGACTGCAGAAAGAATAGTTGCAATGATTTTGACTTCCATAGAAGCATCTCCTGTATGTTGCACAGATCAAAAGGAGGGCTGAGAAGTTCATGTCCATGATGTGAGCAGTCTGATATCTGCAGACTGCTCACATCCTGGACATGAACTGCTTGAAGTCCTTCTCTCATGACACTGCTATAGGGCATTGTAGTCAAAACAACTAGATGATTTGTGCCATCAATCTGCTGAAAACCTAATTCTCATAGTTCTGTGTGGCTGCATTATTATTTATCCTTCTTGTTATCTTCTTTACTTCCCCCTTTTTATTAGTATATTATTATTATTCTCTCTATTACTTTGCATCTGCTTCTATACCAGAAACAAATTCCTTGTGTCTAATCTCATCTGGCCAAGTAAAGTATTCAGTTCAATTCAATAAAATTTAATATAGCAAAACTCTCTATTGTCCTCCTCAATGGAAGACTTTGAAGCAGGGAGATAAGATTTTTAGCTGAAAATTGACCATTTGGCTGTGTGTTTAAGGAGTTATAGTAGTTTGAAGGCCACTAGCACATTCTTTAATATGTTTTTTTTCCAGGCATGTAACAACAATGTGCTAATTAACTGTGTTCTCACAGTTAAAATAGTATCTAGTTTGACATTTGAATATTCACTCAACAACTTAATATTGGTAATTTTGATTAAAACTTCTGAACATTTATTGTTATTCCACATCATCTCAGTATCATTGTGTTCTATCTTCACTATCTGCCTCTTACAAAAAAATGCCCTGCTGGGTTGTGGTTCTCCAGCTAATTTTGGCAGACCTCAAAAGCAGGAACAAATAAGAGTCTACCAGGAAATCCAGGACTTTAGGCTGGATTACAAAATTGAAAAAGAAATGCTCTGGAAGAGGGGAATGGCCAAGAAAATTACATGGACATATGAAGTTGTCTGGAAAGGAATTCAATAACAGAATTTACCTTAATACAATAATATCCTATTGGTAGAAGCTTCCCTGAATAGATATCCTTCAGAGGTGTAAGAAACATAATTTCAGGAGTGCATCTTGGACACACCTGAAAGGACCAAAACAGCTTGACAATCTTGTGTCAAGTGCTTATTCAAACCTACTTCAATATCATCAAACGTACCTTCTCAAACTCCAATTTGATAGGTGGAATGAAATGGCTGGAAACCCAGGCTGCTGCTTCCCTGCCCATTTCCATGGATTCAGCAACTGATTCCACACCCAGGCGGCACATCACTGAATCTGTGTCCCCATATATAACCTTCAAGGAAAGAATGAAATCCTCAAGAACACTTGTCCTTCTTCATCTCATCGGAGCATTTCAGTCATGCCAAAGAGCTACTAGATTCCTTTGTCAGAAGACATAACATGCCACCACTCTTCTTTTTGTCAGTTCTCCACCCTGGTTCCTTTTAGAGAGAAAATGCAATTCCCTCCAATGTGTAACCCCAATCCTTGGAGTCACTGGAAATATGATCACATTGTGTCAGCCCTTTGAAGTAGACTAGGCAAGAAGCATAAGCCAGGTATACTGAAATTATCTTTATTTGAAGGTGACAGTTCATGCAATTCAGAAAGCATTTACTCCCAGCCTTTACTTTTACTTGCCAGTAAACTCAGGAGAATCCCATCTGAAACGCTCTCACACCCCCATTGTCTTTGTGGGCTAAGATACCTTTTGCATAACGGTTGTCTAGTCTGTGGCTCTTCTTCCTGTCACTCAGCCATTCCCACATACCATTACATGTTGCCAAAGAAATGTGTAAAGGATGTATTGACAAGATCTCAAAAGATGACAAGGCAGGTTTTATGCTAACCAATATTGGAATATAGCAAATACTTTCTCCTCTAAGGCAAGCATGGGCAACCTTAGCTCTAGAGCCAGAAGTGCACTTCAGTTGAATTTCGTATGACTTTTGCTTAATTTCAAATATTTCAAATTCATCTCTGCACAAGCAAGTATTTCAGACTTCTGCCAAAACCTAGTGACTTCTCCCCTTGCTGCCTTCAGCTTGATAGAAGGTGTTAATTTTTTTTTAAAGAAAACACAGGTTATCCAATTTTAGTTTTGATGCTGCAACAATTAACATACATAACCCAACTGATCTATTCCTTAACAGCAAAAAAAAAAAAAGCTGTATGCTGCTATTCTACAAAGTACATTGCCTTTTCAGCTTTCCTGTCCATCCACTATTTAAATATAGATGTTTGCCCTGCTCTTTCTCACCTTTGCATCAGCCTTATATCCATTGGCAATAGTGTACTTGGATTCTACCAGTTGCTTTGTTTTTTCAATCATCTGACGCCCAAACCCAGTCACACTCTGAGGAGGAATAGTTAGCAAGCATTATTTTTATCTTTGAAGAGACAAATAAAAAGGTTTAGTTGCAGTAATTTTAAATTTCAATGTCCCACATTTAATCAACAGTTTTCATCAGTCTCTGTTACCATTTCTACCAAAAACTATCTTGTGTTAGCATCTTTGCCAAACATTAAGGATTTAGGGCTTCCTTAATTTGCTAGAAGAAATACTTGGTGTTTGAAAAAAAAACTTTCTAGTTTCTCTCTGATTATATATTTTTATAAATACCATTTTTGCTACAAACTATATTCTTCTGTAGAAGTAGGCAATATACCAGGTAAGCTTCCCAAAGAAATCCAGAAAAACTTTATAGCAATACCTACCCAGGCAAGGGTATCGACTGTACAGAATTTGTGTAAATAGAAAAAGAATAAAGGATTATTTCTAACTAACAACTAGAAGGCATCTCAGCTTATCACAACTACAGCATCTGGTTTACAAAATATGCTTTCATTTTTCCTTTTAATTAAATCAGCAGGAGGAAGATATTTTTGCAACGGGGAGGCAGTTTTTGACTGTGACCCAGTAAGCTGGTTCTTATCACTTCCTCTAATAGGAAATCTAGTTGGTGAGTAGCAACTGGGCTGTTAATATTATCTTGTTGAGAGGAATTCCAGGGCTTGCAAAAGGACTTTCAGAGAATCTAAACGGAGTATAAACTGAGCAATCAGTAGGACTCTGGGGAAAAATGCCAATGCTTCAAGAACTGCATTAATTAGTAGATTCTTCAAAGCAGTGGCATCTTTTCTGTTTTTAGGCTCATTTGGAAGTCAGGCAAAACCAGACTTCCATTAGACAAATAACAGAGAGGTGCTGTGCTTGCATTTAGTATAAAGCACTTCCTCTGAATCGTTTTCTCAATGTGCTCCTCCCTAACAGTCAAAAGTGGTTTTTTTAAACTGCTACAATTTTTTAAAAAAGTACATATATTTTATAGAAACAATGTTCAATAGTACTCTAAAGCCAATAAATCAGATAATTAAAAACAATCTTTAATTCTCCTACAATGTTTCTAGAAAATAGTGAACCCTGAAATTTGATCTCTTGACATTAAGTTCCCCACCCACTTAGAAAGCCTCCTTAGTTTCCAAGCAAATATCTGCTGGCTATCTAACCAAACTTGTAGAACTGTAGCTAGAACAATCAAGATGCAAAAGCTGAACATTTTGTTTTCAGGCATAGATAACCCGACACCTTAGGCTATCCCACGTAGGTCATGGGCTTCCCCTTGCCTATCTTTTCAGAGAAAGCACATATATCTCTCAGAGTTTTTGTTTAGTTGTCATAGTTAATTGTCACCATACAAATCTTCAACATCACTCCTTCCAAATATTGCACAACTACAGCTACCATCATCCCTCATTTTTGGCCCTGTCGGTTGACGTTTGTGAAATTATACTCTAAAATGTCCAAATTAGAAATGGCTATTTTAGATTATCTTGTCCTAGACAGGTCTTCTCCTTTTTTTAAAAAATATCATGTGATGGCAATTTTGCATTAGCTCCTCACATGAAATTAAAATATTTTTCTACATCCTTCTGCTTGCTTTAAAGTTTCAGCTGATCAACTATAAAACATTGGTTCAGTTTATAATGTAAAAATAGTTTTTAATATCTTAGCACAAGTGAAGGAACAAGAGGGCAAAGACTGGAATCAATTAGTGACAATTAATGTGGAATCAGTTTTAGTGACAACTAATAGCAAATACTTTATTTGGACGTGTCCTGTGTAGATACACAACTGCCCCAATAGGAGACACATAACAAGGGCTTCCAGCATTCAGAAACAGATCCTGTGGAAGTCTCCTAACTTTGAGAGAGATCAGGCTTACCTGTGAGATTTCAAGGCAAGGTAGTTTGCCTACTTGGGCCCCAGTGAATCCGTAAACAGAATTGGCGCTGACCTTGAGAGCCAACTGTCGTCCATCCAGCACCTGTCGCTTGAATGGGTCAGTCTCCTGCTTCAATTCTAGCTTGGCCCTTAGCCAAAGAGGGAACAGAATGAGGTAAAACCACCAGTTCTTCTTTACTAGCTTCCCTTACCAGCTTGGTTTATGTTCAGAAATATCTATGGATTCAGGCTCCTGCCAATGGCTCTGTGTTCATATAAAACATACTGTAATCCCAGCCAATAAATGTCTATTCTGACCAGAACAGTTGTCCAGTGCTTTAGGTAATGTTCTCATCTCACTTATTGCCCTGCTTCCTGACATTTTAATTGGAGATAGCAAGACTGAACCAGAGCTATTAATGTGTTCTATTCTGCTCAAGTATTCCATTTCTATTCCTGTAGTCTACATGCTAAATTATGACTTAATATTCCCACATTCCTCCCTTTTCACCTCTTACGAGCAGCCAGCAAGTTCTCCAAGATCTCAGGCAGAAGACCTTTACGAACAGATGACTTCACAAAATGGTCCCCTGTAGGGGTACGAATGAATTGCTCAGGGGAAAGCCTAGTAAAACAGAAAACAATCGGTCAGATCATAAGCCATCTAGTCCAGACCGTAGTTTAAATGTTACCATCTCAGTTTAAATTACATTTTACCTCAATGACATACCACAGCAATCTCCCCTCCCTAGTCCCCTTCCCTTCCTGCTTTAAATCCCTTAAGTTCATCTACAATAAAAATTTTGTTGGAGAAGATCTGGCGTATCAGCACTTTGGATTTTGGTAAAACAATCTTGCAAATAATGAGGCTTACAACCAATCAGCTAAGTTTTTGAGAAAATAATTGCGCCAAGCAACATGAAGCATTAAGAAGCCATTCTTGTCCCTCCAACTCCAGAAAATGTGGACTAATAGATTTTATCATTTATTATTTCCCTCCCATTCAATCCTCCAGGTAACTGAGTAAGAGGTTAGCAAGATACCAATCTTTCTTCACTCACCCATAGCACTCAACTGCCCCCTGTTGTAAAAGAGTAGTATAGCATAGATTGTGAGCCATCATGATTGAAGGGTACAAAGAGGAGAAGTCCAAGGTTGCAATTGGCACATCATAATAGCTAAAAGATAAATATTTTTTGTTTAAATGTGTATACCACCACCTTTCTGAAGCCAAGGTTTATATATAGAAGACAAGCGCAATAACTAGATTCATATTTAATGTTGTTATGACTTGTTTTAACATGGCCTGAACCATGTTCATGCATCTCCCTAAACCAAACCAAGCAAAAAGAACCATGCTTTTGGACAATGCAATGAAGTTTACTTATGCATTTCTGCAACATCTCTCAACCAGAGTATACCACACACACACACACACACACACACACACACACACAAATAGATCCCTTCCCACCCTCACATCCATTAATGTAATAAAGAAAATGCTCATTTCCCCAATTTCTGGACTTACAAACCTTACCCTTTCAGAGGTTCGATGACAGTTGCACCTGCATAGTCCTCCCCACCTTCTGTCTTCACCACTGGCATCACCAGATTTTGCTTCATAGCCTTTGAACAGAGAAAAATATCAGCTCTGGAGCAATTCTCATCATGTTCTGCTATCCATTAAATCCTATCGTAAGTGTACTGCCCATGCTTCTTTTTTATCCATTGTATTTTCAATATACCTGGTAAAAAAATAAGTTCAATTCCCTACATCCACCCAGAAAGAATGGGTTGGGGAGGAGTAAACTTTTAACTCTAAAAATTGTCCCATTTCCTGACAGCCTTATAGTTTGCTACACATTTCATTATTATTGATGAATTGTGATTTATGCACAATAACGTTTCAGGGTTTTTTTTTCATATTGTCATTTTAAAAAAAATCAGCTTACAATCCAAGCCTACATCCAGCCAGTTACAATTGCCAAGTTCACAAATTAAACCATGACGTTTTAATTCTGTTTCGTTGAACCAGTTATGGTTGGATTGGCTCATGGAATATTCTAAGCCTAAATGGTAATAGCTTGAGTAAAATAGCTGGATTCAAATATCATTGTAAGCTGAAATTTAAAAAAAATCACATGGATTCTAAATTCAGAAAGCAATGAAAGGCAACTGGAAAGGAACTGGAAGGATGAGACATTTTGTAGAAGATTTATCTAAAGCCACTGAGAGTCTGTTCATGACTGCAGCAAGACATAAATATGACTGATAAGAAAACCAACATGGTGGTTCATAAGATGACAAAAGGATCCAGGTTCGGGTCTTCAATCAGTCACACAACTTACTAGTGAATTATCCATTAGCCCATCCCTTTTTAAAGAACAGTTGTTCGGATTAGAGGTGAGATAGTGGGAGAATATATGCTACCATGAGTTCTCTGGAGTAAGGGTGAGATAAAATAGTAATTAATAATAGTAGTAAAGTAATAAAAATGGGACCATATATCGATATTGCACTTGCGCTTTTAATTCTTCAGTTGTGAATGCAATTTTATAAAGTCCTTCTCAGGAGGAAATACTATTTTACAACAGTCCTATGTCTACAGAATTAAATAGATATAAACTTGCTACTGGATAAATGTGGAGCTAGCTGGGAGATAACCCAGGTACTCTTGCCATCTCCACGGGGTGTTCTCAAAAGCCACAGTAGCAGATAAGCCCCTTTGAGGCAATGGACAGCTACACTCTATACTTCTTTGCACATATTTCATGGTAAATATCTTCCCAAGATTTGAACTTCTGATCTTTCTCCCCTGCCTGCTCATGATCTCCTGGCCTTGTTGCCAAAAGATCAGTTTCTTCTTACCTGCCGCAGAAGTTGGGACACCACTTTGATTTGTTGCCCCCGGGCTAGGAGATAGCTAAGAGGTACCCCAGTGACTCTTGCCATCTCCATGTAATTGATGACACACATGAGCTTCTCCAAAAGTCGCAGTGGGAGATAGGCATCTTTGAGGCAGTACACAGCCAGTCGCCGACGTGATTGATCTGAACCATTCTGCAAGGGGAAGTCAAAGGTGGTCAGGAGGAGGACAAGGAGATATCATTTCAGCTCCGGACAAATAAATACAAAAATGATTAAATTCATCTAGATGGTTCCTTTCTAAGTAACAGAAACATTCATTTCTGAGGGGGAAAAACAGGAGCCAAGAAATATATGCATACATGTATCTTAAGTATCAAAGCTGGCCAAATTTATAGGGAAACAGGAAAACTCCATGTAGTAATGGAAGCTGTTTGTGTAATGTTTTCCAAGCAATAGAAGCAAAGTGATGAAGATAGTAAGTTGGTATGGGAATGGAGAAGGATGGTATGGTCCTGACTGTTGGTTTTATAGGTCGGCTGAGATCCGTCCCCATTCTTTTCAGACCAAGAAGAAATAACTTTTTGATAGTCATTATCTGCTCAATGATTCACCTCAAGGATAACTGGTTGAAGTTCAGCTCAAAGCTAACTTCTTCATAAACTATTAATCTTTAATATATAAATTTAAATTAAACAAAGATTTTAAGATTGGGTAAAGGAGGAGGGTGGAATGAGAGAGAATCAATTTATGAAAAGAAGTGGATTAGGTTAAAGAAAAGTATGTGCTTTACTCTGGACATATGCACTTCCCCTTTGGCTGGCACCTACTTTTCACCTTGTTATGTACACATGCAGCCGTAATAAAACATGTTAAAAGAACCTTGACCCAAAAAAACAAAAGATTGAGCACCCACACTCTATGGCAGGTATGAGGAACTATTGATTTGCCAGGCTGACAACCTCCTACCCCTACCCTGAATGGGCTGGCACCTCACATTTCACCTGTGTCTCATCACATTTCTCCTTCTCAAAGAGAAAAGGTGAAGCTAGCAGGATCACTGAGGATCACTGAGGACAATCCTGTGTCTAACTTGATCAGGGAAAGGTAGTTCCACCTGAAATGCCCAAAATATGTCATCCTGCTTGAGGTGCGCATCACTTAATCAATTTTCCTTTATGTTCCCTGATCAAGAATGGCACAAAGTGGCTGTTGGGCTTTTTTTTAAAATTACATTTATATGCCTCCCTTCTCCAGAGACTCAGGGCGGCTTACAATTTTTGGGATACAACCCAGTGTGCTCAGCAATAGCCTTCATTCCATTGTATATGCCTGCTTATTACTAAACGGCATTTTTACAAAGTCAGCTTATTGCCCCCAACAATCTTGGGTCCTCAGTTTACCTACCCCGAGAGGATGGAAGGCTGAGTCAACCTTGAGCCTGGTGGGATTCAAGCCTACAGTAATTGTAGGCAGCTGGAACTTAAGTGCTAGGCATTTAACAGCCTGCACCACCAAGGCTCTTTTCTAATGCATCTGACACAGATCCTTTTCGGTGATGAAAGCCATGTGCTGGCCTTCAACAGCAAGGACAATTTGTGTCCCTTGCTCCCTCTATTAGAGAAATTAAGAACGAGAGTCTATTAAATCCTGACACCTGAGGTAATTTTAGGTTGTATAATACATTGACTTTTCCATCTCAGATCCACAAGATTTAAAGAACTTGCCCAAGACAAGATAACTTTTTTGTATTGTGACTGTGCCTTTTATTTTTGTAATTTTATTATCTGAGGTACAAGAGATTACTGCCAAACATACATGGTTTTTTTTCCTTCTTCTGAAAAGTTTATGGCTGCTTAATAGTTGGTTTTATTTGTTTTTCTATGGAATTATTGTCTTGAAAAAGCGTATTATAAAATTTCTAAAGGAAAAAAACCCTTTCAGAAAGGAGTGAGGAAGCAAAGGATATACATAAGAATTAACAGGCTTAAGAAACCTCCAGTCCAGGGGAATTCTCTAACTTCCTATCTAACCCTGGCTGCATCCAACCTGCAGCATTATGATTTAACTCCTTGGCTGCAGCATAAAATCAATGCCATGCCAAAAATCAAGGGAAAAAATGACAAAATCAAGATCACATGCTATGTAATGTTTAGTCCTTTCTAAGCACTAAAAGAGCACTCACTCTGTTTGCCATGTAAGACAGCAATTTTAACGTTTTTCCCCAAATGTAAGGAAGTCAAGGAATCAGGGAAGGTCTAAGAAGACAGAAAAAATATGGGCACAGAAACAAAAAGGAAAAGAGAGGTGCAGATGCAAACAAAGGATCGTTCTGCCTCCATACAGTTTTATGTGAGCCCTGCAAAAAACAACATTTTGTTCCCTTGTTCTTACAGGAAGGAACATAAACTGCTAAAAAGGGATGCTATTTACGACTTCAAAATGTACACTACTTTAAATAAGGCTGAGAAAAAGTGACAGGGGAACATACCAATACTTCAAGAAGAATATCTTTAAGCAGTTATTCCCTAAGGTGGATAGGTTTTAAGGATGGAGAGGAGATTCACTAGAGACATAGCAAATTTGACAGAGAGACCTGACAGATGGATTGGATTTCTCATTTCTACTGTACAATGTATCAGACCACATGGTAGTCACCCAAATCAACCATGTGACAGATAGAGGCAATGGGATAACAAAACCAGTAACAACTACAAACGAGTGTTCATACCAGGGGAAATCACTACTTGCAAAACGTGACTATCAAATGTTACCTGCAGCTCTGTAATAATGGAATGCTGGACATCTTCCTTCTGCTCCTGAAGGAAGTGATAGCTGACAGCGTTCAAGGTGTAGGACCGTAATTTGTAATCCCTCAATAGAACCTACAGGAAGAGGAAAAGCTAATAAATTATGAGACTGCATGTTTCCATAGGCAAAATACTCCGCCTTTTATCTGAGAGCCTCCAGCTGTCACAGCATCAGCTTTAATTTCCCATCAGTAAAATGCAACTATGGGGGGGCTTTTTTTGTTTACCTGAAGTAGATCGATTTGGGCTCTGCCTTCCATGTTAATGACTTTATTCTCCCTCCGTCCCATCTGCTTAGACTGGAAGGAAGAGTCACGGATGACAGACTTGTGGGAACGAATACGGCCCAGGAAGGGAAATGGGATGACCTGAGAATGAAGGAAAACAAACTATGAAGCATAGATGAAGAGTGTGAGCAGGGCAAGTGAATTTATAGTTAAGATTACAGTATGGCATTAATTGATTAATTTGTTGAGCATTAAAATATTAATATAAAAGAAAGGATTCCTGGTTCAATTAGTAATCCTTTCTTTAGATTGGTGAAATATTTTTAATACAAATCATTTGACGAAAACAAAAAGTACTATAGAAGGAAACATGCAGATTACTTTGAGAGTCTGGGCTCTGGTGAGGAGATAAGGAAGGTCAAAGTTCTGGATGTTATAGCCGGTGATGATGTCGGGATCTACAGTTCGTATAAATTCTGCCCAAGTCTGGAAAAAACATTTATTAATTTTTAGGCCTTTTAGACCTAAGAACATATTTGGATCATGAAGCATGGGAGATGCTGTTACAAAACAGTTGCTACAGATGACTTACTTATTCAAAATGAGCATGACCAGCCACAAAACATCCATTTATCAAAAGTCAACTGGGTAAACCTGCAATCTGCTTCTCCTGCAGCACTGACACAAAGGAGTGCTCTCTATCATCTCAGCTTACCTTTATCTTTTCTTCAAAGCAAATCAAATACTTCCAAACGAAACACTGAGCTGCACCCAATCCCTATTTTAATTTTTTAAAATGCTTAATGAGCCTATGTGGACCTCTTGTGCATTCACATACATAAAGATGAAACTAGAAGCTGATCTGAAGCGTATCAGCTTCGGATCATCAGAAGAATCTGAAACAACTGAAGTCATTTACAAAGACATTTGGGCCACAATTATTTATTGTTTAGTTTAGTTCTCAGCTCTGCAAGAGTGTAAGGTAGAAATCTTGCATGGTCCTACTATGTAAATTCAGGAGAAATACAACTATTCCATCATCTCCTCCCAAGTACATAAGTCCTTAGATCAGAATGGAAAGACCCTCTACTTATGTGAGTAACTACGTTATTCAGAAATTACAATCTCATAAAATAATTTCTTGTATCTTAAAACCAATGGCTTTTAAAATCTTTCTTCTCATATTATGTTTTGCTCATATTCAACTTTGGATATTTGCATTTTTTCCAATATAATAAGCCTCATTTTAATGGACTAGTTGGAGAGAGGGACTGAAAGTCATAAGCAAATGCCCGTTCAGTTGGAGAGGATTCACTTGTAAAGACTTATTTATGTCCATTATATACGAAAGCCATTGCTCCAAGGTATAGTAAATCAAAGATTCATGTAATATCAACCCCAGGCCAAATTAAGAAAGGGAGGAATGAGTAGAATAAGTAGAAATTACACAATCTATTCAGATGTCTCAGGTATTATTTTCCCTATTTTTTATATCAGTTTTAATGCATTCCATATTTTTCATATCTGGAATAACTAATCTTTCTTCTTTCAGTCTGGCACATAAGAACTGTCTTGTCTTACCCATTAGATTACACATATGCATCCCTTATCAACACTTTCACAGTTCACATTGGAACTTGGCACAGCATTCCATATTATCTACAATGGTGCCTAAGGTTTGTGTGATCTTTTGAATTTTCAGTATTTCTACATAAATATGACCTAGAAAGAGATATATTACCAATACACAAATCCTAAACCTATACATTCAATATTAAATATGCTGGCTAGGGGATTCTAGGAACTGGAGCCCATACATCTTGAAGTTGTTGAGTTTGAAAAACATTGCTCTAAGCAAGTCCACAGATCTAAGATAATATAAGCATTACCTTGAGAAGTTCATTCTCCTTTGAAAAGCAAAGCACTTGAGAGCCAACAATAGGGGCACAGTTTTGTAGTGTGAAGACATTACGCACAAATGGATCCTTCTCACCCTGGCGTAGAACCATATTGGCAATTTGGATTACTGGGTCCTTCTCAGGTTCAGGAAAAATGCCTGAGCCGAAACACAGAAAAGGGATGAGGTATAGAGGAGACCATTAACATAAGAACTGCCTCAACCTTTCACTCTCAAGAGCATCTATTATTGAATCTGAATTATGAGCAATTTATTGTTATAACTTAATTTAAATGGGGAGCCTCAGAGCCCATATTCGAAGCTTTTAGAACTGTGGATCTGTTTCTAAACCATTCTTTTAATTTGCAAAGCAGAACTTGCATCTAACAATATGAGTAATTGATCATTCTAATTTATAATCAATAAAGCATTGCATTATTAAACCAAACACCACTTTATTTAGCCAAAGGATTTGTTTGGCTCATATAGCTAATACAATCTTGTATATGTGCTATATATGAGCTTCTGTTGTGTAAGCTGGCAATTATTCCTACTTCAGGAATAATTATATCAGCTTAACCTGATATATCAGCTTAACCTGATATATTTTATTACCAGCTGAATGTTTCACCCAATATTTATCTCCTTATCAGGGTCTTAAACATTATAGCAATACTTATATAACTTACATGTAGAATTACCTAATGGGACTCTAAATCAGTGGTCGGCAACCGGTGGGCCTCGGCCCACTGGTGGGCTGCGAGAAAATTTTGGTGGTCCGCAGAGAAATGCCATCCCAAAGCACCCCCCCCCAAAGCAATTAATCCAGGCTGTGGGGGAACACAAGGCTGCCCTGCCCACATGGCCCGCTTGCATCACTTGCAGTAGGAACAACACAAGGTAGTGAGGGGAGGGGGGAAAGGGTGGGGTGGGGAAATTTGCCTGGCCATCGGGTTGCTTCTTCCGTCTTCCGCTTTTGGCTGCACACAAGGAAAGCAGCAAGTCTTTTTTCTCTTCCCCAAATTCCATCAGAAATGAGTCTTTGGGACCCTGCAAGGCATCCTGCTCCAAGAGGCTGCACTGGCAAAGACTCATTTCTGGCAGAATTTGTGGGGAGAGAAAGAAAGGCTTCTGCTGCTTTCCTTGTGTGCAGCCTGAGAACGGAGCTCAAAGCAGGCTAGGAATGGGGCTGCCTTGGAGAGGGTGGGGGGATGTAAGGGAAAGAGAGAAAGAAAACCACCAGTCCTCCTTGGATCTCTCCCCCCTCCCTCTGAGAACAGAGCTCAAAGCAGGATAAGAATGGGGCTGCTTGGTGGAAGGAGAGAGAGGAAGGAGAGGAGGTGGGGGGTGTGAAGGAGAGAGAGGAAGAGAAAGAAAATCACCAGCCCTTGAGGTTATATTGGATCTTTCTCCCCCCCCCCCACTCCCTCTGAGAAGGGAGCTCAAAGCAGGCTAGGAATGGGGCTGCCTTGGAGGGGGGGGTGAGGGATCTGTGTGTGTGTGTGTGAGAGAGAGGGAGGGAGGGAGGGAGGGAGGGAATGAATCACCAGCCCTCCAAGGTGAGTTCAGCTCTCTCTCTCTCCTACCAATGTCAGCAAGCCACGTCAGTCAAAATTTGCATTAGTGGTCTGCGGGATTTAAAATAATGAGTTTGGTGATCCCTGAGGTCCAAAAGGTTGGCGACCCCTGCTCTAAATTATTAGTTTCCCCACTTCTATTATGTTAAATTCTGCCCTCTTCAAATTTGCCCTCAATACCTTTACGTCCAGCACATTCAATATCAAAACTGAGGACACGCAGGGGAGCTATACATTGCCATTCTCCCTCAGGCGGATGGCTAATAAAATCCATCCAACCCACATCAGCTTCCAGTTGACAGAGTGACACCTAAAATAGGAGAAAAAGCAAAACCAGTAATACAGATGTTCCGATAAAAGGTCTTCAGCCCCTCATATGTTCCCAACCTAAGATTGATACAGAATCAATGTATTCCAGAAAATATTTCTTCTGCTCAAACATCACAACTATGAGCCTATGCTCACACTTTGGCGCGTTCACCCAATGCACTCAAAAACACTCTTCTTACAAAAGAGGTACAGCCTATATATCTAGATTATACAATATAGTCACCTTTAGAATGTAATGAGAAGATCTATATTCAAATGTATACCATGTAATGAAGCTTTGGATAACTCTGGACTAGTAATTTACTTTTCGTCAGGAACTATTTTGGATAGTATTGTTAGGACATAATGAGAATGAGGGTGAGGAGAAATCATAGAGTTGGAAAGGGTCATTTTTAAATTCCTTCACTCTCTCTTTACATAGCTATATTTCTAGTCCTCTATTTTCTTTGTCATTCCTTTCTGAGCACGTTCTAGCTTTTCTAACTCTCCCCACCTTGCGTGGATTCTCCTTATCAGATTCTCCAGCAGACTCTTCTTGTCGCAGGCGATACTTTCCAGCAATCAATTCAATCCAGTTACAGCCAACAATATCACGGTCTACCATGAACCTAAGTTTGGAAACAAAGATGAGGAGAGATGAGGGGAGGTATTTGATCCTCACCTCTACCAAGCATTATGGCTTCTTCCCTCCATTTTAGGATTAAAAGAATAACTCTCAGTGCAATTCAAAAAGATTACCAGTGATTCCCTCACTATGTCTTACTAAATTACAGGAGTATGCACCAATGTCTGTATTTTATTCGTTTATCTTGTTTTTTATAATGTCTAAATATGTTACAAAACAGTCTAGGGTGGCTTTCCACAACCTGGTGGCTTTCAAATGCAATGGCTAAGAATTATGGGAATTTAAGCTCAACCCATTTGAAAGTCACCAGGAGAAATTAGAGTAGAGACATTTCAAAATACAATTTAATTGTACCTATTGACCATTAATTTAATTGTACCATTGCAGAATCTTGACTAGTAATTTCTGGTAAACAAAAGTTCATTCATAAAAATGTACAATAATGTGAGCACTGAAGCCTCATTCTCATGTTAATTTTAGGTCTCCTGTAAAAACCATATACCGTAATTTTGAGGGCTACATACTCTATCCTACTGAAGTATTATATTCTAGTACAATAGACTGAGAGTCTTAGCAAAAGTTCTCCCATTTTTTCACCAAGCAAAGTACATGATGCCTATGGTTCTGAAGGATTTCTTGAGATTAAAAACAATGCCTGCTAAAGGAAGTCAACTGCATCAATAGTTGAGTCTCACCTGATTTCAAAATCAATATTGGCTTCAAAGGCTTGAAAATTGTGTGTTCCCAGTGTTCCACACCGCAGCCCTTGTTCCAGCAATCTCTTGGCAGGAGCTATTAGCCGGGGCAGTGCCATTGTAATTTTCAGGAAGGACAAGAGATTTGGTCCATGGAAACCATACATGTCTAAAGTGAGGAGAAGTCTTAAGACATTTTAAAAACAGATTTTCACTCCTTCAAATCCTTCACGCTTCAAATCCCTATCTCTCATCCAATCAAATTACATAAAGGATTTTCATCAATGTCTTTCATATTTACTTATTGTTCCTTCTCTTTGCCTCCTGAAAATTTGCATGCCTTAAAAATGGGTAAGCTGCCCAAGTAATACGATCAAAAAAGTTACTAGTCCACAGGAAAACAACCTTTGTAAAATTTCCATATTTAATGCTTGGAGGCAATCCTACCCAAAGAAGAAAGATTAGAATGGACTGATCTGCTAATTTGGAATTGTCCATGGCGTTTATGATATATTAGAGCCATAATGGTGTAGTGGTTAGAATGCAGTACTGCAGGTTACTTCTGCTGACTGCCAGCTGCCTGCAATTTGGCAGATCAAATCTTACCAGGCTCAAGGTTGACTCAGCCTTTCAAGGTGGGTAAAATGAGGACCCAGATTGTTGGGGGCAATATTCTGAATCTGTAAATGGCTTAGAGAGTGCTGTAAAGCACTATAAAGTGGTATATAAATCTAAGTGCTATTGCTATTGCGATTAGAGCCGTGGTGACTCAGTGATTAGAATGCAGTACTGTAGGCTACTTCTGCTGATTGCCGGCTGCCTGCAGTTTGGCAGTTCGAGTCTCATCAGCTCAAGGTTGACTCAGCCTTCCATCCTTCCAAGGTCAGTAAAATGAGGACCCAGATTGTGGGGGGCAATAAGCTGACCCTATAAACCAGTTAGAGACGGCTGTAAAGCACTGTGAAGCGGTATATAAATCTAAATGCTATTGCTATTATTGAAGCACATTCATTCTAATCTACAATGTACAGCTGTTACAGTAGTTTTGGGGAGTAGCAGTGAAAGCAACATCATGGGGATTCAGTGCTGAAGCACAATATTGTGTTGCTATAATCAAGCTGTGATTTTAAGGCCCAAGTACCCCATATCTAGATCTAATCCAACTTCTTGCCATCTAAACAGGATGGCTATACACCCACTCTTCACAAATGCTCACTCTGCTTTTTGCAGATCTCCACTGCCAGAACAACTTGGTTCAAACCATCCTTGTTGGACCGCATGTCCCGGATCACAGCTGTATTCAGTTCCCGTTGAAATTCAGCCAGATTCTCTGCTTGGAATCCTAAAGAAAAACAGGGAAATAAATTTTGTCGTAAAAATCAGGTTCAAGACAGACCTTCTATCAACTATAAATTTTTACTCACCAGGTGGGGCAGGCACATAAAAATAAGGCGCAAAACCATGGATGTGACAGCAGACACTATTGCCAGCTGCAGTAACACCAAACATTCGCAGGACGGGTACAGAACCTTGGGTACAACCAGGGAATCCAGGAATGTGAGAGCCTGATTAAGGAACAGAATGAGAACATATTAATTAGTGAAAAAGCAGTATTGTATGATTCTCCAATAAAAAAATTCCAGAGTATCTTTCTCATTACTTAGCATCTAGATAAAATAAACATGCAAACAGGAGTTCAAGGTAAGTGTCAGATTTTCATCAACTACGTTTCATATTTAAGTTCTGAGAATACTATTTAAAATCATTGTTTATATCATACAGATGAACGTCTTTTGCCGGTCACATCTACCCGACCCATTAGAGCGAGGAAGCAGGGAATGCTACAGGTCCCATCCCTGAGGGAGTTACCCCTGGTGGGTTCCACAAGAAGGGCCTTCTCCGTGGTGGTTCCCTCTCTCTGGAATATCATTCCCCCAGAGATTAGACTGTCCTCCACTCTAGCACTCTTTCGGAAGGCACTGAAGACCTGGTTTTGCCAGCAGGCCTAGGGAACCTAGAGCGGGATGGAGCCCATCAAATGGTGAGTGTGATTTGCTGTCGTCGGGGTGGGGGTGGGGTGCAAGTTGGGGGGTGATTGTTTATTATTATTTTCCAGGTTTTTTTTCTATTGAACTTTATTAATTTATTTGATTCTTTTTGCTAGTTTTTATTGTTTTTTTATTTTTATTTTTTGTTTTTTATTGTTTTTTATTTTTTTGTTTTAAATATGGTTTTACATTGTGTAAGCCACCTTGAGTCGCCATGAGCGACTAGGTGGCAATATAAATTAAATAAATAAATAAATAAATAAATAAATAATTCCCTTCCTTTTTTAAAAAAATATAAAAACATTTAAGAAAAATTGGTATATATATGTCTCTGAAAAGAAAAGTAGGATTTTTGTCCCGAACAACATACATTTTCAATAGGGTAAATATGTTATGTTTGTTGAAGATACAAAGGAATGGATGAGTTTTAAAATTTAATTCATTTTTCTTGGAGAAAATTTTCCTAATTTCACTTATTTTTCAAACACATTGAGAACACATTCCTTCATATCCTGGACTTTTTGCTATGATACCTTCTTACATCAAGCAAAACAAAAGTGGGATTAAAACCTCTACGGGGAATTCCATTCCTTGCCCATTTTTTCTGAAGAGAAGAGTTAGTAACTTTGTAGATCTGCTCCAGCTGTCAAAATCCCCAGAAACAATAACAGTTTTAGACTTCCCCTCAGGAGCAGAGAGTTATTGTTTAGTCAAGGAATAAGAATATCTAGTTCTGCAAACTAGGAAAAAGAATAAAACCAATCCATCTGTCATTCAACCCCTTAAAAATTTCTTTATCAGCAACTCAAACCTATTTACACACTTACCCACATAATAGTCTAGTTCAACTTGCTGGAAACACAGGGCTTCCTCTTTGGGATTTATTTTGGGAGGCAGAGGCCTCTGCCATTTGGGATTGTTTACTGATGAGAAGAGGTTACCTGAAAGAAGGAAAAGCTCACAATTTGGCTATCCACAATCCTGTTTTAATCAAACCCATATTTTGAACAATTAAAGATATTGCACTTTAAAGATCAAGAACGAAGAGGAAGGAAAGGTAGAATTGGATATGAGACATAGAGCCTAAGTGATTGTTTATTAAGTGTATGATACATGATGTATATAATATCTTTCTTTAATATTGGGAGATACAAATGACAATGTTATACAGGTGGTATTTGATTTACAATTATAGGTTTAATGACCGTTTAAAGTTATAATGGCATTGAAAAAAGTGATTTATGACAAGTTCTTGCACTTATCCCCACAGTTAAGTGATCGAATTTCAGGTGCTTGGCAACCAGTATGTATTTATGATGGTTGCAGCAAGTTGGGAGCCTGGAATTGTCATTTGCAACCTTTTTAGGTAGTTTCTGATAACTCAGTGAGGGAAGCCAGATTTGCTTAACAACCGTAAAGGTTCCCCTCGCACATATGTGCTAGTCGTTTCCAGTTCTAAGGGGCAGTTCTCATTTCTGTTACAAAGCCAAAGAACCAATGTTGTCCGAAGACATCTCTGTGGTCATGTGGCCAGCATGACTAAACACCGAAGATGCACAGAATGCTGTTACCTTCCCACCAAAGTGGTCCCTATTTTTCCACTTGCATTTTTACATGCTTTCGAATTGCTAGGTTTTTTTTTTTAATTACATTTATATGCCGCCTTCTCCGGAGACTCAGGGCTTACAATTTTTGGGACGCAGTGTGCTCAGCAATAGCCTTCATTCCATTGTATATGCCTGCTTATTACTAAGCGGCATTTTTACAAGGTCAGCTAATTGCCCCCAACAATCTTGGGTCCTCAATTTACCTACCCCGAGAGGATGGAAGGCTGAGTCAACCTTGAGCCTGGTGGGATTCGAGCCTACAGCAGTTGTAGGCAGCTGGAACTTAAGTGCAGGCAATTAACAGCCTGAGCCACCAAGGCTCAAGGTTGGCAGAAACTGGGACAAGTAATGGCAGTTCACTCCATTACGCGATGCTAGGGATTCGAACTGCCAAACTTTCTGGTCAACAAGCTCAGCGTCTTAGCCATTGAGCCACCACATCTCCAACAAACCGTACCATTCACTTAACAGCTATAGTGAATCACTTAACAACATGGTAAAAAAGTTGTAAAATGGGACATAACTCATTTAACAATTACCTTGTTTAACAATGGAAAATTGGGGTTCAGTTGTGGTTGTAGATGAAGGGCTACTTGTAATAATATTTAAAACATTGAAACAGTATATTAAAATAAATTTGAATTGTGTTAACAGAGCTTAATGGAAATGAAAATCTTAATTTTAACATGGATCACAACCACCAGAACCACTATTACCCTCATATCATCCTTCTGCAGCTACCCTCATTACTCTGGCATTTGTTCTGCCTTAGAAAATCTTCTCCCAATTTCCAACTCTGTAACTCACCAAGGGGAATGGCATCAGATGACAGCTGTGCTTCTTTCATTTCTAGAGCCACCTCAGCCTCCACCTCATCCAGAAAAGCCAGTTCTTCTTCAAATTGTGAAGGACCATCTTGATCCCAATCTTCTCCTCTTGCCCTTTTCTGTTGTGATGGGGTAAAGTCCGCAATACTACTTCTTCTCACAGAAACCTTTCTCTTGTTTTCCATCTTGGCCTTCCTAAAAATTTAAGATTCATCAAAAGTATGTTGTTTCCCAAAAGAAGAATCAATCATTTCAACTAAAAATTCTGATATTTCAAGAATCCCATAACTAATAGTGTTTCAAATTTCTTTTTCTATAGAATCTTATGTTTCAGACATCCAGAATCAACACTACAAAATTATTCCCTTCCCTTACTAAATTAAGGGATGCTTAACTCTTTAATTTGCTTAGAATTTATTCACTTAAAATCAAGTCCCACTTACCTGAAAAGTTACTATGTCCTTTCAATTTTTGCCTGTGATGAATAAAACAAGAGAATGAAGAATTTTGAACACTGAAATACAGGAGAACCATATTTTCAATTTTTCTTTCAAAATATACAGTTGTTTGAAAACCATTGGAGTGTGTGTGCGTGTGCCTATGTATACACCCACCCACCCACGAACTAATGTTCCTTACAAATACAACCTTACTGAATCAGATCAATGACCCATTAAAATCAGTGGTTTTCAAAAAAGCAAAACTGAAGTAGCATTATGGGCCATAGATTATTGTCCTGTGGGTTTTATGTTGCATGAGTTTTTCTCTTTTTAAAAGCCATTTAATTGGTGCTAGAGGAACCACACTTTTGAGAAATTCAATGTTCTCAAGTTGATATCTTTCAGGTATATATTGGAATACTTTCAGCTGCTTCAACCATCAAAGTTAAAGAAGTTATAAACAAACACATCTGGAAAGCACCAAGTGGGGAAGGCAACCTCAGAATAACAAATGCTGCTAGGAAGTTTGATTCTATACACTTTCCCTCTGCATTTAGTTTTATCCAGTCCATTAAATCACTGCTTCAGATCCCTAAAACAGCCCGTGCATCCTCCGTATGCGTTGACCATGATGGTTGGGGACGATGGATGTTACAGTTCAAAATTTATTTATTTATTTATTTGTCAATTGCTTACAAGATAATAAGTATAAGGGTAAACACAGTTATGAATACATGAAATGAATACATATAAGAAAAACAAGTAACAATAAAATAAACAATAGGACAGGGACGGTAGGCACGTTGGTGCGCTATCAACCCACAACCTCCTGCTCCCCGGAACCCCAAAAGGATGTCGGCTCTTTCCCCACAGCAGCAGGCCACTTTCTAAGCCCCCACCCTGGATGCAGAAATACCGATTCTCCGTGTATTCTTTCGTTCTTGGATCCTTCACGTCACCTCATAACTCAGCCATTCTCCCGCCAACAAGTTGTGGGGAGGAGCCTAGCATTCCACTCCCTTGTTACCATGCCAACCCTTGCCCCATTTGCTATCGCCTGCTACCGAGCGACGCTTCGGCTTTCGTGAGTCATTGCGCATGCGCCTTACCCTTTTGGCCGGCGAGCCGCGACCTCCATATTTAGAACAGCAAAGACGACGTAATCCCAGACCGTCTACCTAAGCGCTCGTGATTCGTAATTGGGCGGGGATAGCAAGAGCGGGAAGACACACGGAAATTACAATTGGTCCAGACGCATGCGCATGCATAGTAGCAGGTTGCACTTTCTCAATAAAGAGAGAGCGAAGTTGAGGAATTAAAAGTTTACCCTTCTATACCTGAGATTCCATAAGGCCAAGGGGGATTCTCTGGGTCCTCCGAGAGGCAATACAGAACACAGTGACTTAAGTTTAAATTTCATGAAATAAAGACATAATCACACACATTGTACAATGTCATGATGTACGCATCATCATTTTGATGTAGTTGTGACTTATGGAAGCTGCTGTGACCAATCATAGCTTTCTTAGTTCTATTCTATTGACCCATTCATTCGTATATTTGTTTTGCAATTCAATCCTCACTCATTCTCTGCATGTGGCGATGTTTGAACATGTCTTTGTATTGTTTGCTGAATTTGGTGATTTAACCCTCTTCCATTCATTCTTGACCCTGTATCTTCTTGTTTTACCATGCACATCCCATTCCTGTTGCATTCAGTTTTTTTAATTTCTCCTTACATACCCACATTTCCATGTAACAAAGTGAGACAAACTTATACAGGTAGTCCTTGACTAATGACAACATTGAGTTCAAAATTTATGTTGAGACATTTGCTAAGTGAGTTTTGCCCCATTTTACAATCTTTCTTGCCACAGTTGTTAAGTGAATCATTGTAGTGATGATCTCTGTAGCAAAATTCATGCTCTCCAAAGCACCATGCCAAAGGGCACCATGCCAGAAAATAGTGATAAAATGCAAAGCACCATCTTCTTAACTTAAGTAATTTTTCCTGGGATCCGGTGGCTATAACAGCTTTGGCTTTAGTTCCAGAGAATTGCTTATTAAACTTATTACTGCTTACTATACTTACTACTTACTAAAACAATGAAATGTAGTAGCCTGCAACTGGCATTGCATAGGCTCCAGCGCCAACAAAATTAACCTTTGGAATTAAGACTTGGAAGTATGACATTTTTACTGAAGGGTGCAAATATATATAGAATTACATAGCATGTTACATTTCAGAGAAAAAGTCTCATTTGATACCAAAGAACTGTCAGATTATTTAGACCACGGTTGTCAAACTTGCAGCCCACAGGCCGGATGCATCACGCGCTGGCCATGCCTACGCCCAGTTTAGTGAGCGGGGAGTCACGATATGTCACGTGATGCTGCAGTGACGATGTGAGTTTGGCACATTTGATTTAAACTATACCAGATCAAATGCAGAAACGAGGGGGGTTGAATTACGATTCCTATCACCCTTGTCAATTAGCAAAGAATCTTTAAGTTACTCTAGAAACACATTTTCCAGGATTTTATCACTATTTTACCACATCCCACAACCAAGCTTTGTCATCCAGAATGCATAGACGTGTGTACCAGCAAATATTTTTAAGAGATAGTAACAAAATCCACAAGTGTATACTATGGAGGTGAAAAGGCTGCAATTCCCTAACCTAATTCCCTCCAATTAAGGAGCAGTGCAATTCCCCTTGCTTCCAATTGTACAAGAATAGTTAAAAAAATCGGGGCTTCCGGTGATGTCACGTCATGGCGAGGTAGGAGAAATCTTTCTTGCTCTCCTACTTCAGGTATTCTGCCTGTGGACAGCCGATCGTGGCAAGGTTTGTTCCCATTTTGAACACCTCAGTGAGGAGAAATTCTCGGAGCCCAGCTGGGAAATTGCGATCCTGGGGAGGCAAAGAAGAGAGCCTGAAGTCCGGGGCAGAAGAAGTCAGCTTGCTGTGTGAGAGCTGATCCAGAGACGAGACGACCCATTTCCAGCAGGGAGCAGAAAGAAGACTATGGACTCAGATTGGATAGGTACTGGTGATTGAGTTTGGTGTTAGATTATAACATGAAATCGGTGATCATAGCTTCAAAATGGAAGGAAGGAGAAGCGGAACGTGGCGGCAGCAACTTAGCTCTTACCCCCAGCTTTGAGTTAAAGTGGAGAAGTGCGTTAACTAACTGAATCGAAGAAAGAAAGAAACAAGAGGGAATTGTTGTAAGAAACTGTGGTCTTTAAGAGTTTGATCGGGAGTTTGGAGTGGTTGAAAATATTGTTTTTACACGAGAACTCTAACAGTAACTCTGAAAGTGATCTGAGAAGTGACAGTGCTATTTGTGGAGGCGGCCATTGAGATTGGCAGAACTCCTGGCATCCTGAATGGTCACCACTGGAACTGTAAAACTGCACTTTATGATTACTTAAGTTAAACACTTTTTATATTACACCTATATTATATTTATACTTATATATTATATACTTAAACAATAGAAGATAGAAATTGAATAATTGACATATATAAATCTACTTTGGTAAGAGATCCTTAAATAACTAGCTTATTTACATTCTTCCTTAGGATATTTTTCATTCCTTTTCTACCTTTCTCTTTTCTTTCTTTTTTCTTTACTTGATTAAATATTCAACAATGAATTTAATATGTGAAATAATATAATGGAAACTTAATTAGCTTCTCCTGTCTCTTCTCTCTTTCCTCTCCTATATATTTCCTTTGTTGGTCCGTAAGATGTATTGAGGCTTATAATATAATATATATAATATATATAAGGATAGCTAAATACCAATATATTTGAGCAATCATTTAACCTTAGAATATTTAAAGAGTAAAAAATATTGTATATGGTAAAGAATAAGTAATATATTAAATTAGTATTAGATGAAATCTAACTGAGAAAGGAAACACAGAAAAAGGCGGTTTGGATTGGGTTGATGGTAATTAATAATACAATTTGGGGGAATATATTTAGAATAGTGAAGGAGCAACAGAGAATTATTAAAGAAATGACAAGCACTACTACCACCATTACGAAATCTGGGAAAAAAGTATTACCAACTACAACGCCACCTACCCTACAACCTCATCAACCCAACGAACACTTGAAGGGATGTTGGGTCTGGAAAAATCAAACTGGCACACAATCGGTCCAAACTACATTACTTGCAATTCAAAACACGATGCTGGCACTACAGGAGGCCATGTCTAAAAATCACGCAGAAAGTAAAATTGAAAGAGAAACAATAAAAATAGAGTTAAAAAATGAAATAGGGGAAATGAAAAGTGAAATTAAGAATCTTGATGGGAAAATAGGCCAGCTACAGGAAATGACTAAGACCAATGAGGAAAAGATAGCAGTAATTGGAAAACAGGCAGACCAAACTGAATAGAAAGTTGAGGATATTGAACAAAAGATTATGGACCAGCAAAAGGACACAAATGAGACCTTGATTTATCTTGAGATGGATAGGGCCTCCTACTACCTTAGATTCCAGAATGTGGAGGAAGAGAGAGATGAAAATTTAACTTTGGTGATGGCGGAAATACTAGCGGGGCTCCTAAAAAAGGATAAAAATGAGATGGTCAGAGAATTAGACGAGGTATATAGAGTATTCACAAGCTATGCGAGATGGCACAGACTTCCCCAAGAAGTTCATGTTAGATTTGCAAGAAGGCGAATGAAGGACATAATATATAGACTTACAAGAGATGAGGTTATGAAATATAAGGGAAGGGAAATTATTGTGCTAAAACAAATACCAAGGAGAGTCTGCGAGCAGAGGAAGGACTACCGATTCCTTACAAACTATTTAAATAAAAAAAAGCATACCTTTCAGATGGAGCATCCTGGAAGGTGTACTAGTTACTTGGAAAGAAAAAAGAATGAAAATAGAGAGCTTAACCAAAGCCCAAAGATTCTTTGAACAACTAGGAGGATCAGAGGAGGAACTAAGTAGTAGAGAGGAATTGCAGAACACGAGTCATGAAGAACTACAACTTAGCAATAGAGGAGTGGGGGAGGAGAAGAAGAAAGAAGGAGATAAAGAAATACAGGTTAGAGAAGAGATAGGAGTGAGAAGTAGAAGCCAGACAGAGTAAAACAGTAAAGGGTAGAAATAAGGGAATAAATGGAAAAAGGAGTAAAACTAATATCTATTAACATTAATGGATTGAACGACCAAACTAAGAGAAAAAGAATCTTTTTTAAATTAGAGAAACAAAAAGCGGATATAGTATGTCTCCAAGAGGTTCATATTCGAAAACAAGATCAGACATATCTACAAAATAAAAAATTGGGGAAAGTATACACAACGTTAGTGGAAGAAAAAAAAAGAGGAGTGGCAATATATATTAAGGAGGATATCACCTCAAAATTAATTTATAATGATACAATAGGGAGAATACTAATGGTAGAGGTGGATATACAAAACAAAAAAACTTTATTAGTGGGGATTTATGCCCCCAATAAGAACCAAAAGGATTTTTATAAAACTCTACATGAGAAACTGATAGAAACTGGCAGTCTGAGAATTTGTCTAATAGGGGACTACAATGCAATAACAAATAATGAACAAGACTATGTGTGCGAGCAAAAACAATACAAAAAAAGGAATACATTCCCAAATAATTTTTTTGAGATGACCGAAGAATTAGGATTAGAAGACCTATGGAGGAAAAGAAACCCAGGAGGGTCGCAGTTCACTTTTTACTCCAGCCCACATAAGTCATGGTCTAGGTTAGATATGGTATGGGCAAATAGCGAGTTAAATAAGGAGATCCAGGATATAAAGATTTCAACAAACACATGGGCAGATCACAACCCAATACAAATAATTTGGAAAGAACGGACCCACAACAGAAATAGATGGACATTGAACTCACAAGTATTAAAAGAAGAAAGTTATATACAAAAAATGAGGGAAGAATTAACTAATTTTTATAAATTTAACAAAAGAAGATACTTCATTGCAGAACTTATGGGACACGACAAAGGCATATATAAGGGGAATATCTATAGCATATATTGCAAATAGAAATAAGAAAAGATGGGAAAAGCAGAATACCTTAACAAAAAAAATAGAAAACCTGGAAAATAGACAAATGAGAGATTTGGGAGAT
>CM019155.1:112665954-112891535 GCA_009733165.1 Naja naja | reverse complement strand
TTATGCAGGTTTGAAGTCATTGGTTTAGTTTGAACTGTTCTTGTAAAATGTTGAAATGATTGGTTTAAAAAGTGCGGAAAACCCTGCACTCTGATTGGCTTGGCAACCGCGCTGCTGGCTATAAGTAGCAGCCGCAGCCCAGCCAAATTGGGTCCATTCTGAGCTGTAGTCACTAATAAACAAAGAGCTTGAAGCACTCCACGCCTGTCTCTTCATGCAAACTTAACACTGGCTACGAAGGTGGGATCTCCCTGAAGAAGAAGGCAACGCGAACAGAAGAAGAGAGAGATGGCTGCTGAACACCCCCCAGCCCTGTTCGATCCGACGGCAGAAGACTGGGAGACGATGCAGATCATTTCCAAATGTATCTGGAAGGAAACGATCTTGCCGCACATTTCGGAGAAGCGGAAGAGGCGTGTCTTTCACCCACTGCGTCCGGCAGTTTTCAAGATGGCAGGCATTGGCGGGAGCTGCAGACATGAAGGTAATGGAACTGACTTAGAAAAGTTGTTAAGAGCCCATTACGCCTCACAAGTATCGCGGCTCATTAAGAGACAGAGTTTTACCGGGATCAAGGGGAAAGCAAAAAACGTAAACTTCGTGGCAAGTTTAAGAGACATTGGGGTGCATGTGAATTTAACAATTTAGAAGAGGCCATGCGCGATCGATTTGTTCTGGGCCTTAAAGACAAGGTGCTTCAGAGCAAGTTATTACTAAGACCTAAGATCCACGCTGAAGGAAGCAATAGAAGAGGCCTCTTCAGCAGCTACCAAGTCCTCAGCAGCAGCCATGAAGAAAATTAACAAGGCCACAAGCCATCCTGATGTGGAAAAGTCCACAACAACTCATTGTGAGCAAATAGATTCTGAGTCAGACTGTAGTGAGGTGGAGGAAGGAATTTATAGACTCAGAATGGAGCGGAAAAAGAAAGACCTGGGAAGAAAGAGGCAAGATTTCTACTGCAGAGGTTGTGGGGAAGCCACCCCGACTGAATGCAAGTTCCTAGATACCATCTGCCTCCGTTAGAAAAAAGAGGACATCAAGAGTCTGCAAATCATCCAGAACTCCACCCAACAGAAGGAAGTTTCCTGACAAAGAATTCAAGCCCAACAACCTCAGTGAGAAAATGGGGCAGCACAGAAGCAAAGGGGAAGAATGAAACTCATCAGACAGTAACTATTGGTCATTCTTCTATCAATAACAGAAAAATGCATGTGAAGGTACTAATTGAAGGAAGGCCTTGCCAAATGGAAGTGGACTCAGGCTCATATTTATCTATGCTGTCATGGGACACTATTCACAGACTACTCCCAAACATTCAGAAGAAGCATTTCAAGAAGCAAGCACTGACTCTTAAAGACTACCAAGGGAACAAGATTCCAGTAGTTGGAACAAGAGAATTCAACATGAAGTTCAAAGGCCACACCAAACGCTTGCCCCTGACTATCGTGGACAAAGATCGCCCAGCTTGCTGGGACTTGAGTGGTTCAAACCACTAGGCATCGAGGTGACTGGCATCAATCACGTAAGCAACACTGAATGGGAGAAGGCCTTGAAGTCTGAGTTTCCAGAGGTCTTCAGCAAAAGATTGGGCAAGTATATGGGGACCCCTATCACTTTCAATCTAGATCCCAAGGTGCCACCAATTGGCTAAAGCCCAGAAGGGTCCCATTTGCCTTAAAGGAAAAATTGATGCACAATTAGATAAACTAATAGCTCAAGGAGTTTTAGAGCCCACTGACCACTCCAGGTGGGAGACACCCATAGTCACACCAGTCAAGACTGATGGGTCAGTGAGAATCTGTGGAGACTATAAGGGGACATTGAACCATGAGCTTCAACAGAGCGCATATCCAGTTCCAGTGGTGCATCATTTACTACATTCACTTGGCAGGGGTACAGTCTTTGCCAAATTGGATCTGGCCCAGGCATATCAACAATTAACAGTTGATGATGCCACTGCAGAGCCCAAACCATTGTGACTCATAGAGGTGCTTTCAAATGTAAAGGTTACAGTTTGGAGTAAGCGTGGCACCAGGCATCTGCCAAAGCCTTATGGAAAGGATGCTCCAAGGACTGCCAGGGGTAGTACCTTACTTTGATGATGTGTTAATCTCTGCTGAAAATGACACTCAGTTACAAGAGAGACTCAGAGAAGTCCTTACCAGATTCAAAAAAGCGGGGTTAAAAGTCAAGGAAGAAAAATGCACTTTAGAACTGACAAGGTTGAGTTCTTGGGCTATATGATTGACAAGCATGGTATCCACCCCACAGATGCCAAAGTTCAGGCAATCAAAGAAGCCCCTAGACCAAAATGTAAAACAGATTTGCAAGCCTTCCTTGGACTCATTAACTTTATCACATGTTCCTACCTCAGAAGGCAACCATTGCAGAACCACTGCACAGATTATTAGACAAAAGTCTGTGTGGGTCTGGGGCAGAAAAGAACAATCTGCATTTAACAATATTAAAAGACTAATCACGTCTGATGCTGTACTGATACAGTTCTCTGAGAATTTGCCTGTTGTACTGACTTGTGATGTACCCCCTTTTGGAGGGGGGGGGTTTGAGCCACAGGCTTCCCAGTGGGAGGGAAGCTCCTATTGCATTTTACTCTCGACCTTGACCAAAGCAGAGAGGAACTACAGCCAACTGGACAAGGAAGCCTTGGCAATTGTTGCAGCTGTCAAGAAATTCCATGAGTATTTATATGGGAGAACATTTACCATTGTCACAGATCACAAACCTCTGTTAGGCATTGTGGCAGGAGACAAACCATGCCCACTATCCTGTCACCAAGAATGCTGAGGTGGACTGAATTTCTTGCTGCTTATTCATACAAACTCATCCACAGGCCTGGCAAAGACATTGGGCATGCAGATGCTTTGAGTCGCTGCCCACTTCCTTCTCACACTGAGGACTTTGCTCCTGAGACTTACACCTTTTTCCTAGAAACTGTTGCCAAGCTTCCAGTACACGCTGCTGAAATTGCCAGAGAGACTGCCAAAGACACTGTATTGGCTCCTGTTATAGGCTGGATTAAGAAAGGTTGGCCTCTTCAAGATCTACCTCACTTGCCCAACCTTTTAAATCCAGGCAAACTGAATTATCTGTATTAAGAGGATGTATTTTGTGGGGTAACAGGGTGGTTATTCCTACAAAACTGCAAAAGAGGTTTTGGAAATGTTACATGAGGGTCATCCAGGTATTGTCAGAATGAAGGGATTGGCCAGGAGTTATGTATGGTGGCCAGGTATTGACAAAATGGTTGAAAACTGGGTTGCATCTTGTCCCAACTGTCAGGTAGTCAGGCCTGCCCCACCTCTCTCCCCACACAGGAATGGGAATGTCCTAGGGGCCCATGGTCCAGGATTCACATTGATTTTGCTGGCCCTACCAGAGGGCACACTTTCCTTATTATAGTTGATGCATATTCCAAATGGCTGAGGTTATCCCTATGGCATCCACCACAACTGAAGCTGTCATCAAACAGCTTAAAAAGCTTTTTGTAACTACACGGGATGTGCTTGTTTCTGACAAGGGCCCTCAATTTACATCCAACCTTTTGAATCATATCTAGCACAACAGGGTATCAGACATGCCCTGACAGCCCCTGGGCATCCCCGCTAACGGCCGGGCTGAACGAGTGGTACGATTTACCAAGGAAAACTTCAGCAATTGGGTCCAGGGGATATCACTGAGAGAGTTGAAAAACTTCTCAGTGTTCAGCATATCACTCCCAACCCCTCAACTAATTTAACCCCAGCTGAATTGTTGATGTGTAGGAAACTCAGGTCTCCCCTTGACCGCCTCCATCCCACTTACGCACCCAGCACCACTAGATTCTAGTAAAGTGCACTTTCACTGTGGGTGATTCTGTTTATGCTAAGAACCTCATGGGTGAACCATTATGGATTCCTGCTGAGATAACCCAAATCACAGGCCCCAGGTCTTACAGGGTACAAACGGAGGATGGTGTCCTCTGGAGCAGGCACATTGATCAGTTAAGATCCAGATTGCCCCAGGAGCATCTTTTGCTCCTCTCTGGTTCCCATACCTACTGCCTCTTCTAGGGGAAGGGAGGATTATGAGAGTAATCAGCAAGTAAAGAATCAACCCCATGTGTAATGAGCTAACACGACAGGAACCATCCCAAAACCTGTCACAATACCAACAACCATTTTCACAAATGGAAGATTGCACATCACTACCTGATTTAGGTGCTGACATTGGGTTGGAGATGGATTGGGAGGAGAGACCAGGTTGTAGTAACCAAACAGGTTCTACCATTACTACAAGTCCAAGTAAGGAAATGTCAGCAGACACATTTCCTCTCACAAGGTGAGAACCTTAAAACATCTGAACCATGTAGGTCTCAATGTACATGTAAGAGCCCCACCTATTTAAAAGAATACATTAGATAGGTTGGGGTTTGAGTATGGACTGAACCTAGTGGGGAGGGGTGTTATGTATGTAGGTTTGAAGTCATTGGTTTAGTTTAAATTGTTCTTGTAAAATGTTGGAAATGATTGGTTTAAAAAGTGCGGAAAACCCTGCACTCTGATTGGCTGGCAACTGCTGCTGGCTATGTAGAGCAGCCACAGCCCAGCCAAATGGGTCGTTCTGAGCTGTAGTCACTAATAAACAAAGAGCTTGAAGCACTCCGCGTCTGTCTCTTCATGCAAACTTAACACTGACGATATGGTATTCGTTATAGAGGAACCAATAGATACAGGAGCGATAGTAATGCAAGAAATAAACACAATTGGTAAATTAGCAGGATTGAAGGTTCATAAGGGGAAAACCAAAATGTTAGTCAAAAACATAACAAATGGTAAACAAAAAAAATTGGAAGAAATAATGGGACTACAAATTGTAAATAAGATTAAATATTTAGGGATTTGGATAAGGGCCAGAACATTAGCACTATGGGAAGACAATTACATTAAAATATTGAAAAACTGGAACAAAAAAAACTGGAACAAAAATGCAAATTTCATTATTAGGCAGAATAGCAACGATTAAAATGAATATCTTACCTAAAATTCTCTATTTATTTCAAACAATTCCGATATTATTAGATAATTTTTTTTAATGGAATTGGATAAAATTGTGATGAAATTTATATGGGCAGGGAAAAAAGCAAGAATAAAAAAACGTATTTACAAGATAATAAAAGCAGGGGTGGCTTTGGGCTCCCTGATTGGGAGATCTATTATAAAGCAACTATACTGGTGTGGATAAGAGATTGGATTAAACTGGGGAACAAAAGAATCTTAACACTAGAAGACCATGACTTGCAGGCAGGATGGCACTCATTTTTGTGGAATCCGACCAATAAAAAGCATTCATACTTCACCAGACACATAGTGCGTAAATCTCTGATCAAAAATTGGACTGATATTAGAAAGAAATACTGTATCAAAATTCCAAGATGGATCTCAACGATGGAGGCAACATTTCACACAATGGACATGAACAAAAAACTTAAATATCATCAAATCTTAGATAGTGAGGGAAGATTAAAAATGTACAGGAATTAGAAGCTCAAGGAATAACTATAGACAATTGGTCCTACCTCCAAATAAAAATGAGATACAATAAAGATGTAAAGGACTATGGAATTGAAACAAAAGATACACAACTGAACAAACTACTTTTGGGCCCAGAGGAAAATTTGATATCTAAATTATCAAATTAAAATTTGATATCTAAATACTAGAACAGGAATTGGCAGGGGAAATAGCGAAGGGACCAATGATGGCTTGGGAAATTTTTTTTGGATATAGTATTGATTTGAGTGATTGGGAAGAAATCTGGCAGAGAAATCTTACATACACAAAATCAGTAGCACATAAGGAAAATCAATATAAAATGATGTATAAGTGGCATTTGGTACCCTCTAGATTAGCTAGGTTATTTCCAGCAGCAAATCCAAATTGCTGGAAATGCAAAGACAAAATAGGCACTTATTTTCATCTTTGGTGGACATGCCCTGAAACAAAGAAATACTGGATAAAAATAAAAAATGGATAGAAGAAATTACAAAATGTGGGCTGGAGTGGAGACCGGAACTGTTTCTCCTGGGAATGATTAAAAGAGATTACCCCCTCAAAGATAAATATTTGATTACTCACTTATTAACAGCCGCACGGGTCTCTCTAGCACAATATTGGAAAAAACCTAACTTACCACCTCTATACATTATTATTCGAAAAACATACAAGTGTGTTGAAATGGAGAGACTCACACTTAAGTTAAATGAAAAGAAAGATTCAGATTACTGTAAGATATGGGATAAATGGTATAATTGGGTGGAACAGAATAAAAAAACTCTGAAGAAGAAATGAACCTAGGAAACATAGTATATCCAGTTGGAGATATGGAATGTATAAATAATTCTCTTTAACATATAGTAAATATGAAGGTTATATAGAATAGTTAATAGTTATAATCCAAGCTAAACAAATAGTAAAATGTGTTAATTAATATATGTCATTTATAATTAATCTTTTTTTTGTTTTCTTTGACCAAATTTCATATCCAATTTGATATCCAAAACAAATGAAGAAAGCGCTTCGCACATTTTTTTGTAACTTTATTATGTGTATTTAAACGTTTGTATGTTTTTAACGTCTTGTAAATAAAGTTGTTTTTAAATTTAAAAAGAATAGATCAAAATTCATTTAATTGTTTCCTAGATCTCTTAATCTGTTTCAGAACCGTCAGTTCCTCCATTAACCAAGTGGAACAATGGGAGTGAAGGGTCATGAGAAATCACATAGGCACAACCTTGTCCAGTCTCAGTGGCCTTTTGTTTCCAAACCATTAACTAAAGTTTTAGAGGATCATGTAGCAAATTATCCAGGTTATCCCTGTTCCTTCTGGAACCCATTTGGGTCCATCAGTCTCCAAGATGGACCATTCTAACAGATCCAGTGTTCTTATGGAGGAGGAGGACATAAGAGTGTCAGGGATATCAGGGCTGATATTATTATAATGTGGGGATAACGTTAGATTCCATACCAGATAACATTAACATTGCTTGGATAAGAACATTAGATCTGGTATGTGACCACTGTTCTAAGTTGGACCTGTGACTATCTGGGCTAAGTCCATGTCCGTCATGGAGGACATGAACTCTTCAGCTGCTTCTGAAGCCAAACACAGGGAAGGCAGATTTAAGCCACCCAGTTTGGGGAACTCCACTGACAATCTTGAGGTGGCTTCTAGCAGTTTAGGCAAGGAGGTTGCTATGCAGCCAGAAGGTCATTATAGTAACAACAATCCCAGCTGATCCTGAATCCCATATCAGAAACAGAGTCTCATAGCCAGAGACTCAGGAAGCAAGGCCCTTGAAGGTGGAAAAAGTTTCTCTAATGACTACTGTGACCCTGGGGTCTTGGCTGCTGCCAAACTCTAAACTTGGCTGGACACAACTCTGAGAGGTGAACTCCCATCCAGTGACAGCCAGGTCTCGATGATGTATGCCAGATCAGCATGTTCCTCCTCATTAAGATCTTGGATAAGGGGAGCCTTGTTACTAACCAACCTGTCATTCAGCAGCAGCAGCCAAAGCTCCAGGCCTCCTGTCCAGGGATTGAGCATGAATTAAGGGAGCCAAAATATGCCACTGATACTAAACATCGGGGACTCCATAACAGCCTGCCTTTCTGTTCTCATAGAGTCCTATTCCCATCGACATCCCTTTGCCCTGTACGCTCCCACAGACAGAGCCTCCTTGGGGTGCCGTTGGCCAGACAGTGTCGGCTGGTGACCCCCAGGGGTAGGGCCTTGTCTGTGGTAGCACCCACCCTGTGGAACCAACTCCCCTTGGGGCTCTGTTCCTTCTGCCGCGACCTGAAGACCTGTTTTTTTCAGCAATCCGGCCAGGACTGAAGTGGAGTGGGATGGGTTTTTTAATTGTTTTTAGATTAGTTTGTGGGTTTTAAAATTTATTGGGCTTAATGTTTAATAGTATTTTATCTAATTTATTTGTATTTGTATTTTAATGTTGTGAGCCGCCCTGAGTCCTCAGGGAGAAGGGCGGCATATAAATCCAACCAAATCAAATCAAATCTCTATACTGATGCAATGTCCCACCCTATGGCTATATGCCCCCCTAGTTGGCCTCCCTGTAGAGCCCCATCCCAATCATTCACATGCATCCACTAAGCCTTTCTAGGGAGGACAGGAGTGGGAGGAAGCTCCCATGGTGCAATAGCTCAAGCTGTGCACCAGGGTTTTCCCCCATTCCATTCACTCTTCAATAATCACAATCACAAATTCTTGGAAAACTCTTTATAACCTACTTAGGTTTAGGAAGTATCCTACATCGTGTTCCTATTCCCATTTCCCCCACAACTCTGGAAAGTAGATTAGGTCATAATCTAGCTAATCTAGTCCATCCTCAACCATGAAAGTTTCCTGTCTTAAAATAGCTTTGGGCCAGTTACACCCTAATCAAGAAGGTATAGCTGGCCCAAAGCTATTTTAAGCCAGGGAACTTCCATCTGGCAGTGAAAGCAGTATTTGGAGCCCCTAGGATAGCCCAAATTGCACCTCTGCTCTGTGAACTTCACTGGCTAATGGTATGTTTCGAGTGTAGTTCAAGATGTTGGTTATCATCTTTAAAGCCCTTAATGACATAGGTCCAGGCTACCTGATGAACTGCTTCTTTCTGCTATGCTAACCCTGTCCTTGTGCCGGTAGAGAAGGCCTACTTTGAATCTCATTGGTCAAGGAAGTCTGACTATTGGAATCCAGAAAAAGAGCCATCTCTGCTGCAACACCCACTCTTTGGAACATCTTACCCTCTAAAGTAACACCATCTTCCCTTAAGAGCCTAAAGACCTGGCTCAGCCATTTGGCCTGGGGAATTCCATGCTGGAGGTAGTTGCTGGATTGATGGCAGACTGTACCCCATTCCCTCCTTCCCCATGCTCTGCTCTCCACCCATTCATCTTTCTGGTGATCATATTGATGTATGCTCATTGTGTTCTTTTTCCACGGTTTATTTTATTGTTTTATTATTTACTTTTGTTCTGTTTACACTCCTTTGATTTTCTTCCAGGTGAGATTCAAGGTATTATGGAATCAGCTACCCCTGGGGCTCCGTTTGGCCCCCTGACCTTCACACTTTCCGTCATGACTTGAAAACTTGGTTATTTGAACAGGCCGGGCTATGCTGACCTCTTGGGGGGGGGGGGTTGAAATTTTAAATTTTATAATGTATATTGGGGTTTTAGTGTAATTGGGCTTGTGATTATTTAATATTTTTTTAAAGTAATTTATTGTTTACTGTTGGTTTTTAGTTATGAGCCGCCCCAAATCCTTGGAGAGGGGGCGGCATACAAGTCCAATAAATAAATAAATAAATAAATAAATAAATAAATATTAACATTCAAAGTCCTACATGGCTTGGGTCCGGGGTATTTGCGGGAGCGTCTCCTGCCGACATCGAATGCGATCACCCGCGTGACGGGGACTTGGGGTGCCATCCAAGACAGTGTTGGCTGGCGGTGCCCCAGGGAGGGCCTATTCTGAAGCGGCTCCCGCCTTGTGCAACCAACTACCCTTGGAGCTCCGTTTGGCTCCTAATCTCCCCTCCTTCCGCCGCGATCTAAAAATCTGGCTGTTTGAGCAGGCCGGGCTGGACTGACTTTTTTTGGGGGGGGGTGTTTTAAATTGGGTTTCAGTTGTTTGGGCTTGTTTGGGTTTAATTGTTTTTTAAAACAATTTATTGTTCATATTTTAGTTGTGAGCCGCCCCAAGTCCTTCGGGAGAGGGGGCGGCATACAAGTCCAAATAAACTAAAAAAATAAAAAAAATAATTGTAAGTTGTCTAGAACAGGGGTTGCCAAGCTTTTGGACCTCAGGGACCACCAAACTCATTATTTTAAATCCCGTGGACCACTAATGTGAATTTTGACTGACGTGGCTTGCTGACATTGGTGGGAGAGAGAGACAGAGAGCTGAACTCACCTTGGAGGGCTGGTGATTCATTCTCTCTCTCCCTCTCCCTCTCTCTCTCTCTCTCTCTCACACACACACACACACACACACACACACACAGACCCTCACCCCCTCCCAACCCCTCCAAGGCAGCCCCATTCCTAGCCTGCTTTGAGCTCCCTTCTCAGAGGGAGTAGAGAGGGGGAAGAAAGATCCAATCTAACCTCAAGGGCTGTTGATTTTCTCTTCCTCTCTCTCCTTCACACACCCCACCTCCACCAAGCAGCCCCATTCTTATCCTGCTTTGAGCTCTGTTCTCAGAGGGAGCGGGGAGAGATCCAAGGAGGACTGGTGATTTTCTTTCTCTCTTTCCCTTACATCCCCCCACCCCCTCCAAGGCAGCCCCATTCCTAGCCTGCTTTGAGCTCCGTTCTCAGGCTGCACACAAGGAAAGCAGCAGAAGCCTTCCTTTTCTCCCCCTGCCAGAAATGAGTCTTTGCCAGCGCAGCCTCTTGGAGCAGGATGCCTTGCAGGGTCCCAAAGACTCATTTCTGATGGAATTTGGGGAAGAGAAAAAAGACTTTTGCTGCTTTCCTTGTGTGCAGCCAAAAGCGGAAGACGGAAGAAGCAACCCAATGGCCAGGCAAATTTCCCCCCCACCCTTTCCCCCCTCCCCTCACTACCTTGTGTTGTTCCTAATGCAAGTGATGCAAGCGGGCCATGTGGGCAGGGCAGCCTTGTGTTCCCCCACAGCCTGGATTAATTGCTTTGGGGGGGGGTGCTTTGGGATGGCATTTCTCTGCGGACCACCAAAATTTTCTCGCAGCCCACCGGTGGGCCGTGGCCCACCAGTTGCCGACCGCTGCTCTAGAATAGCCCTATGGCAAGAAAGATGGCAAATAAATTTAACAAACAAACAAACATATTAATAAATACATTTACAAATTTGATAGGCTAATTATCTAACTTCAGTACTCCTTTATGACAGATTTTTAAAAAGGAGGCAAAGTTGGCATAATTGGGCACATGCCAAGACCCATATCAGTCTTTGGATATTCTTCTCCTTGTTGATTATTTATTTATTTATTTATTAGTGGGACTTATATGCCGCCCCATCTCCGAAGACTCGGGGCGGCTCACAGTTAAAAGAACAATAACAATAAATACTTTAAAAAGAATTAAACTAGATCCATGTAAATTGGGCCCCCGTCTTTCCCTTTGGAGAGTAGCTGTTTATTGAGAGGACAGAGATGAGGAGAAGAGATGTCGCAACTCACATCGTCCCAGAACCCATAGGAAAGAGGGCAGTCAGAATTTTAGGCAGTACTCAAATGACATCACAAATCACAAAACTTTAATTCATAAATAAACAAATGGGGAGTAAATTATGGGAAAAGTATAGTGTCAGCTCTCTTATTGCAATATGGAATTATGTCTTTTAGATTTGGATAATCTGAGTGAATTTCTGTAAAGACAACGCTGAGCAATACAATGTTTCTCATGTAAACCCCCAAATTGTGAAAAGGCTTCCTTCTTATTTCCCCTTCACACACTTCCTTTTTTCTCCTCTTTGGGTTTGTAAATGCCCGTGCTTATGCAAAAAACACAGGACTTAATCATTGCGCTTAACTGGAAGATAAACTGGATTATGTTCTGAAATAACTCTTGAAAGTTGTGGATTCAATTTTATTTATAGTTCTATTTGTTTTGCACATTGTGCTAAACCATAACATCATTTCATTCTTTTGATTCAACATACTGTATGAACCGAGTCTTAGTACAGTATCTGAATCCAGTTACTATGTAAAGTTTTTAACATGTTAGAATTTATTCTGGGAAATGATAATTTTTCAATTCTTAGTCATGAAGCACACTAAAACAATGGATTGTTTCTTCTTACAATCTAATACACCTTGACTTTTCTTTCTATAATTCATGCTGCAACTTGTTTTTCAAGAATAAAGTAAACTGCTGCTCATATGAAGTTTAGAAGGTGAAGGGACTTTATCATTGTATTATTTGGTGCTCTTTTCGTAAGCCATCCCAAATAACTGGAATGCAAAAAAAATAAACATAAATGGGATTAAGAAAACTGAAACAGGTTGCTATAAAAATTGGATTTAAAGGATGTAGAAGTTTTGAATTCAAATCCAGAGCCAGTCTGAAATTCAAGGGTGGCTTTGGGAAGAACTTCATTCACCTGTACCATATAAAGTCTGTACCATATAAAATCTTAAGAAACTGTAGGTTTCTATAACCTTTTTAAAAATTAGCGCTATACATTTATTGAGGGAAAATATTACTTTTTTTAGAATAATATCATACACTTGGCAATTTAACAGCTGAGATAGTGCTGAATGATATTTTGTCAGAAGTTCAATCATTATGATAATAAAGAAAATTAGTAGAAAACAGCAACATCTAGACATCAAATAGTTTCTATATTTTAATGACTTCCTCTTCTTGTATAGCTCTTTTTGGAAAGCACTTTCCAAATACTAACTCAGGTGGTTTTAAAAGCCATTGGATAAATTAATAGATCGGTCTATCGGTTCCTATTAGCAATTAACAAAATGGACACTCCAAGTAGGGAAGTAGGGGAACAGTTGTGCAGAAAAGTTCTTGTTTGATTTATGGGACTATTAAAAGTGTTTAATAGTGCTTTTTTGTGGGAAATAAAAAGAAACTGGATTAGATGGATTGCTCTATTCTTACAGGATTTTTAATTTTTCACACTAAAGGGCATAACAATATGTCACAGGCATCTATCAGATAATGCCAGTATGACATTACTGGAAATGTGTAGAAAATTATTTCCGTTCCTCTCTAAGCTTGTCTGAATGTCCTATCAATTTCAAATTGATAATTTTCTCTGGGTTTCGCCTCATTTTTTTCCTTTATCCCTTTTCCCTGTTTAGAAGCAATGTGGCTATCTTCTCAAACACCCAAGAACATGCTTTGTGCATAAAAAAATCACAAAAAGACTGTGTGTGTGTGTGTGTGTGTTGTGGTTTGCTACACACTATAGCAAACCACTTAAATGCTTGATATGATATCACTATAGGCGTTAATGTGGCTAAGCCCACATTAACTCAACATTTACCCAACATCTTCAAAATTAAACTGGATCCAAATTTAAAATAAATGCAAATATAAGCATTCTCTTGGGAAAGCATGAATGCATTCTTGTATAGTTTGGCCTTCATGGATCAGAGTGAAATAAAAAATAAATAACAAAACCAAGCCTTTATCTTACGTTATTGCAGGGTTTTTTTATGAATAGCATAAAAGTAAAGCGGTGTTTGAATCAGTTGGTCCACCTGATGATAATCCATGCAGGAAATGTACCTGTCCCTGCTCTGACCCCTCTTAGCTTTTCTTAACCATCATTGGCCAAGACTTCCACCAACCATAGCACACTCTGAATCAACTGATTGGGGGAATAGCTATCACTGTGACTAATGATGGCTGCATTCCTGTTGCATATTTATTTCCTTACTCAATTCGTTTGTAATAATAGCAACGATAATAATTTGTTCAAACAATCTAAACTTCTCATTTTCAGGATTGGAAATGTTGGTACTTGGACCACTGATTGTCATTCTTTTCCAATCCCAGGCTGCAAAGTAGGACAGTGAATTATACTTCCAAGTCTAATTCCCTGGGGGGAAAGGAAAATATTCTTTAGATAGATATCCAACTATGTATTCTTCGGATATTTCGGGTTTCCGTTTCCATCAACCCCAGCATTATGACCAACAGCTAGAGTGACTATTGCTCATGGGAGTAGCAGTCCACAAATCTGGAGGGGTATCAGGTCAGGGACAGTACCTCAAAGTAGCAAGCCTTGGGAACATTGTGTCTTGGTCTCCATAGTACCGTAGAAGTTGGTGTATTACCGTGTTTCCCCGAAAATAAGACCTACCCCGAAAGTAAGACCTAGCACTATTTTCTAAACCTGCCCTAATATAAGACCTACCCTGAAAATAAGACCTAGTGTAAATCTCCAGTTCCAGGAAGACTTTTCAGGGAGCAACCGTGCACCCGTGAAACACCCCCCCCTACACACTCACACCCACTATTTGGCACCATAAATATATAAGACCTACCCCGAAAATAAGACCTAGTGTGTTTTTGGGAGCCAAAAAAAATATAAGACAGTGTCTTATTTTCGGGGAAACACGGTAATAGTTCACCTAATCTCTAGAGAAACAAAATGTTTTTTTTTTTAAAAGAACAGAAATGGCAATATTGAGCTCACAAAAGATTGGTTTGTTATTGAAGGATTAAAATATGCTCAGAGAATAAAAAGTCCCTCAGAACAGTCTTTCTTTGTTTGGCATTTTGCCCTTTAGCCACCTACACTTTTATCACACCTGACCTGTTATCAAGCCTCCAAGAGATTTCTATTGTGCTCTTTTATAGTTAAAATCCCTTTGTACTTCCCTGAACACACAGTATG
Source organism: Naja naja (assembly GCA_009733165.1). Lineage (NCBI taxonomy): Eukaryota > Metazoa > Chordata > Lepidosauria > Squamata > Elapidae > Naja > Naja naja. Next base: position 112,877,119 of record CM019155.1, on the reverse strand, counting down.
AGCAGATCCAGTATGAGCAGATTACATTATGTTTCTCTTATGTTGTATTGTATTGGCAAAAGATCTAAACCAATTGAATGACAATATTAGTAAACTAGCCACTGGGGTACTACACTGGATAATTTTAGGTCAATATTGGGAATGGCTTCTTCCCATGTTTGCTGAAAAATTTTGCTCTGATTTTGAGGTGTTTTTTTATGTTTATATGCATGGTAAGCTATATTTCTTAAGATCTGAGACTTAGTTAGGAATGAACAGTATACTTTTGCATGTGGCTTGATTCTTCCCACTTGCCACTTTCTGTTAACAGCAGTAGATAAACAAACCTTGGTAACTACTACTGTGGTTTGTTTAATATTGTATGAAAATTTAATCTGTTCTTGGCTTTTGACTTTGGTTTATTCTAAAATGGCAATCCATTGATCCATATGGAAATAATGCTAAGCTAGTAGTGGAGAACCTAAAGTTGCAGATTGTAATATACTATAGTGGTGGGATTCAAATTTTTTTACTACCGGTTGTGGGCGTGGCTTGGTGGGCATGGCAGGGGAAAGATACTTAAAAATCTCCAGAGGTGGTATTTGGCGGTTCTCTGAACTACTCAAAATTTACGCTACCGGTTCTCCAGAACTGATCAGAACCTACTGAATACCACCTCTGCTAGTGCCATATAGATACTATGGTATCAGCACCCAGGTTCCTATGAATGCATTTTCCATAGGGAATGAGGGAAAATGTGATCACTCCTCTTGAGTCAAGCTAAGGAGCCTATTTCCATGCAGGATGGTTACTCTTTTCCATATTTTTCTAAGCCAAATTGTGATTAATTCTATTTTTTTTTTGTTTTCCAGTTCTTAGCTATGCATACCCTATTAGGAGATTGAATATTAAGTGTAGATCTTTAATGTTTTTGCATATCTACAAGGTTTATTCTTTAAGCCAGAGCTGCTTCTTCTTCTAACTAATGACTAAATAATCATTTGCAAATACTGACTGGAAACAACTAATCTTTTTGAGTTATCCTTCTGAATCTATGTTTTTTATATCCCACCTCCAATTCCATGATTCCTGCTCTGGGCTTTGGAGAATACCAATAAACTGCTAAGGGCAATGCATTTTAACATTACATTGTGAATTATAAGAAGGAAATATAAGAACTGAAGACTCACGTATCACGGACATCTGGGCCAAAGAATTCTGAATTTTTTCTTAGAAGTACTTAAAGTCATTTACATGAGACCTGGAGTTTTCCTGAACAACAAAGATATTTACCATGCTTGGCTTCTTAGCCTGTGAATCTTGGGCTCCAACTCCTAGTTCATTCCAAAAGAAAAATGTTTCTAGAGTAGTTTTTAGTAGTACTATGTCTTCTGGGTGTGATATGCTATATGATGGCTCGAAATTAGAAGTTGAACAAGTCATACACCAATCAATAGATTTGGAGCTATCCATTCAACTGAAATCCAGCACTTCCAACTTCTAATTTGGATTTTATTACAACCATTAAATCCAATTCCTGTATCACCAAATTCAGGGAGCCTCAGTGTTTTCTAATGATGAGACCTATTGCCCCTTTTGAAGTTTAGGAATTTCAACAGGGCCATTGACTTTGTTCAAGGCCATGAAATGGATCGAAATAATGATTTGGAAAGTCCCTGTTTGTAGAGCTGCACAAGGAAGAGGAATGGATGTGGGGGATCCCCTACTTAAGAAAGTACAGTACTTAGGAAAGTAAGAGAGGATTAACAGACTAAAAATGAATTAAGAGGCATTAGTACTATAGAGCATAAGATTAAAGAGAAGCTCTTACAGAATAATGCAATATAATGCAATGGTGGCTTATTGCTTTGAGGAAGAATCAAAGTGGTCCTATAAGACAGTGCTTTCCCAGTGGTTTGCCAGAGGGGGTGTGTGTGGAATGAAAATGCCATGGAACTGACATAAATCCAACTGGTCACATGATGTTTCACTTAACAATCATATCTTTTAATAACAGAGATGCTTATCCCAACTACCTGTTGAAGAATTACAGAATGTTTTGACCAGACAAACCATCAAGATATTTTTATTATATAAATAATAAGTAAGCAGCTGTTTTCTCTTCTCCCATGTCTTAATAAAGCTCATTGTAATATTTTCTGCTGGAGCATTACTTCAATTTTTTAAAACATACTGTAACTTGGATCTCACCTTGCCTTTCTTTTCTGCCAATCCAAGCTAATCTGTATGGGTATGTTAAAACTTATAGCAACCACAGTGGTCCACAAGGAAAAATATAAAAAGGTTGCTCCAACTCCAGTTTCTAGAACTAGTAGAATTACTGAGATGAAAGTTGCAGTCAAAGGCATCTAGATAGTAGGGGAGACTGTGAGATTCTGATATAGCCTTTTCTAATGTATAAATGCATTTACTGCAACTTTCACCATTCTAGCCCTAATAATGCTAGTTAACTGGAGCTACAGCTATGCAAAGCAGTCCAGCTAGGTTCCAGTTCCCTGCATGCCCCCAAATCCTACTCTTTTTTGCTTCCAGCTCTAGGGTTTCTACCAGGAATATTTAGAAAATGCCACATCACTATTCTACTTTCCCAGTTAATTCTTTCCCCACTTAAAAACAAGAGAGAGGAGTTTAGAGAAAACATAGGACAGTTCCAAATGAAAGGTGATCTTATCTGACTCCCCAGTGTAAAATATTTGTAAGTGGCTGAGGCAAAATGATAGAACAATACAGACAGTCCTCGATGTACAACAATTCATTTACTGACCGTTCAAAGTTACAATTGCCCTAAAAAAAGGTGGCATGACAATTTTTCACACGACCAACATCTCTATGGTCATATGATTAAAAATTAGGACTCTTGGCAACTGGCATGTATTTATGATGTTTACAATGACCCAGAGTCATGTGATTAAATGCCATCCCATGCAGTGGTGGGATTCAAATATTGTTGCCACCGGTTCGATGGGCGTGGCTTGGTGGACATGCTTTGCAGGTGTGCATACACTTTGTATGCCCCGCATGCCAAATGTGCACTTTGCGCAGGTGCAGAGGCATTCTAACTCGCTTCCTGCAAGCCTGCACGATCCCAGTCGCTTCAGCAGCTGCCGCGCGGCACTATTCTGTGCCGCACAAAGCAGCTGCACTTCAAATTCAGCAGATAAAAGTGAGTATGGGAACCCGGGCGGGTGGGTAGGCCCAAGAGCAGAGTGGCGGAAAGAACCGGTTCAGTCTCCACTGCTCATAGCTCCTACTGGCTTGCCAGAACCGGGCCAAACCGGTTGAATACCACACTGATCCCATGATTTGATCATGGCATAATCTAAAACAGATAATGCCCGACAAATCTTATTGCAGTGACAAAATTAGTAGGCCAGAGAAATGCTGTGGATATAATTTACTTGGACTTTAGTAGGGCATTTGATAAAATAGACCACAATCTACTTCTTGATAAAGTAGCAAAATGTGGGTTAGACAGCGTCGCCACCAGTAACTAGCTGATAAACTGCACTCAGTGTGAAGTCCTTAATGACACTGCAACTACAGGGAGGGATATATGCAGTGTGGGTATCCCAAAGCTTTGTCTTAGACCCAGTACTCTTCAATATTTTCACCAATAATTTAGAGGAGGGGATAGATGGGGAACTTATCAAATATGCAGATGACACCAAGTTTGCAGAATAGGCTTAAGATATAGAAAGATCTTGACAAACTTCAACAATGGCCCTAGCTAAAAAAAATGAAATTCAATGGTTAAAAAAAATAAGGTTCTACATTTAGGCAAGAAAAACCAAATGCAAAGGTATAGTATAGGTCAATGGTTCTCAATCTGTGGTCTGGAGACCCCTCGGGAGGGGGAGCATGATGTCTTCATAGGAGGTCTTGAAGAAATGTTATGATTTAAATCTTGAGTTAGGTCTTGGTGGTCCATGGTCATGGTCTGTAGCCACAAAAGGTATTTAAAGGGAGTCTGTGGTGAAAAAAAGATTGTGAATCACTGGTACAAGTGATACCTGGCTCAATAGTAACTGCAAGAAGGATCTTGCAGTCCTAATGGGCAATCCCTTAAATATAAGCCAGCAGTATAGGGAGCTGGAGGCTAAAACGTAAGAACGGTTGCAGGAATTGAGTATGTCTACTTTAATGAAAAGGACCGGGGTGACATGATAGCAGTTTTCCAATATTTGAGGAGCTGCCACAAAGTGGGGAGTTAACCTATTTTCCAAAGCACCTGAAGACAGGACAAGAAGTAATGGATGCAAACTAATCAAGGAGAGAACCAATGTAGAACTAAGGAGAAATTTCTGACATAATAATTAATCAGTCCTAACATCACAATGTTAGAAAGACCTGCCTCCAGAAGTTGTAGGTGTTCCAATACTGGAGGCTTTTAAGAAGAGATTGGGCAACCATTTATCTGAAATGGTATAGGGTTTCCTGCTTGTGCATGGGGTTGGACTAGAAGACCTCCAAGGTCCCTTTCAAACCTGTTATTCTGATTACCTTTTGCAACCTTCTGACAAGCAAAGCTAATAGGGATTCCAGATTCACTTAACAACACTGTTACTAACTTAACAACTATAGTGAGTCACTTAACAACTGTGACAAGAAAGGTCATAAAAATGGGGCAAAATACACCTCACTGCCTTGCTTAGTAACACATTTTGGGTTGAATTGTGGCCATAAATCAAGGGCTACTTGTAAAAATCTCACTAGAAAATATTCCAAGTTAAACATGAACAGATTTGCAAATAATAGAAGAACATTCTCGAGTGTGTGTTTGTTTCTTGTGGTCATAAGGGAAAGCAGTAGATGAAAGGTCACCCTTAAGACAAAATGTTCAATAATTTTCATCTTATTTCTTTTTCCACAGCCCTTGGAACAATTGCAGCTTTCTGCTAGCTATTCATGCACTGCTGGTGAATTCAGATGACTATGTGAACAGGACATGGACTTTCCCCAACCAGATTTCTATCATGCCATTCTTCCTAATAAAAAAATCCTTTTTAAAAAAAAAAGATATCTCATCCATTGACAAATATCTACCTGTTTTGCCAGCTCTTGGACCATGTCACACATTTTCCTCTAACAGAGATTAATTGGTTGCTTTCTATTTCTCCTTATTTTCTTTGGATTCATAGCATCTTTTTCTATAGCCTGTCTAACCTAAGGCAAAGTTACTTTTCTTAATCCAGGAATAAGAACTTGTGGACTATGAAATCTATTTCAATTTTCAGAAGATTTCTGGAATCTTACTAACTGAAGCCAAGTGCAAAAATAGAAAGTGAAATGGTGAGCATTGGATCAAAGACCAAATCATCTTCCAGAATTCATTTTTTGGAATGATTGCTAAAATTAGTAAGGTCAAAACCTCTTGCTGCTTACCACAAAATTGACCTAGTTAATGTTAAGCCATAGTTTCCAATCTACTCCATTTCATCCCTCCTATCTAACAAAAAGGAATTTAGCAACAGCTGTTTAAAACAGTATCTCCCACTGTGAATATTAAATTGTACAACAGAAAGTAATTTGTAAGAGCCACATCTGTGCTCAGATTTAATTAGAGCATTGTCTAGAACAAGGTTGTGTAAGAAGATTCTCTTTGTAATACCCAACAGATTCCTTATCTTAACCAAGTTATAATTAAGGAGCTCTGTAATGCAAAGCACCAATGTTTAGTAGGAATCATCTTCAGTTAAAAGAATGACTGTAAGACTCGTGTACTCCCCATATGAATTCTTAGTAAATTGTATATGGCTCAGTTGAAAGAGTAAGTTTTCAGGCTCAATTGAAAGGGTTGATTATCCCCTATAAAGGCTACATACTGCCTTACTAAACAGGATAGAAAGGTTCTGCTGAAAGTCCTGTTTCGTATAAAGTAAGAAGGGTGATGGTGGACTATAAAGTGTATTTTTTAAGACATAGCCCTAGGTTGTGGAATACATTGCTGCTGGAGGTATACTTGGCCCACTCCTCTTGAGGTTTTGGAAAGCATGCTAAATTTCCCCCCACATCATTTTTTTTCAGTAGACTTTTGACCTGGAATGAGGAACTGTAGGCAACCATCCAAGGTTATGATATTCTTCTAATGTGGGTGGATTAATTAGTGTCCCATTCTATTTTACATTTTGCCCAAACTCTGTGGATTGGGGATAATATGCCAATATGTGAAATAAATAAACAAACAGATGGGGTAATTAGAACTGTGAAAGCTGTTTCATTTTTTACCAAACCTCTGAAATCTACTAACTGAAGCCAGATGCAAAAATAGAGGATATCCATAGTACAGAACACTACGTAGCTCTGAGTTGATCTGTGGTGTCCTTGGTTATTTCCCTGCAGAGCTTTAATTACCTGATAAGGTAACATTATCAGCGCTGATGAATATGGGGGTCAACTAAGAAAGCCTATCACAGACAACCTAATGTTGCTTTTGCCATACCATTTTCTCTATTCTTTACACCCCCAGGCTACAATGTATAATCTTACTTTATCCTATCTTTCCATATCTGATAACTAAAGTTTACAGAGACTTATGTTACAATAAATCTAATAAATAAATAAGTCCTAAAGATACCAGGAAGTTTTCTTAGTTAACATAACAATGTTAGAATGATTGGCTTATCATCAGTTGCTGCTCTGAACGACCATTTTGTTGAGATCATTCAGGCTTACTGAACATGGTCACCAATCCTACTTCATGCATGCAGTTTATCTTTTTTTTCTGTCAGGCTGTACTTTTCCGTAAATTTCCTTAAATAAATAAATGACTCATGTGAGAACGAAGTGCAGCTATACTCCTCCCACCCCAGAAAACAAATAGGCAGAATGAGCGGGGGAGGGGGGAGAAACTGGAATAAATAGTGGTTGTACAATGAAACAAACCCAATTCTTGATATGTTACGGTAATTAAAATAAACTAAATATTTAGTTAAAAAAGCTAGTTGATGGAGGAGACAGAAAAAAAGACCCATATGATACCTTTTGGTATCAATGTAAATTGTTTTAATCCTTAAGCTTGTCATTCAAACTGGATCATCTGGAAATGTGCTTTTTCATCTCATTTTTAAAACAGTAATTTTTTTCATAAAAGGTTCCCATAAATTGATTAGTTTGCAAGGTTTGACAGCAAGAAGAGAAATAGGAAAATGGAAGAGGGTAAAGGGTATTTTTCTGCAAGGTTTGAACAATAGTTAATGTGATAGCCAGTTTAATCTAGTGGTTAAGGCACCAGGCTAGAAACCAAGAGATTGTGAGTTCTAATCCTGTCTTAGGCCAAAAAACTAGCTGGTGACTTTGGACCAATCATTCTCTCACAGCCCAACCTACCTCATGAGGTTGTTGTTATCGGGAAAATTGGAGAAGGAAATAATAGTGTGTGTGTTCACTGCCTTGAGTTATTTTTAAAAATAATAAAGGCAGGAAGTAATCTATGGTGTAGCAGAAATCTATCTTTCCATTCTTTTTGAAACCCATATAAGATATCTAACTCAGCCAATTCCTACTGTAATTATAAGCCTTGTTTGAACGCAAACTGAGGGTTTATTTTCAAGAAAACCAAGGGATTACTTGGATTCATCTCAAAAATAATACTTTACCTTATCCCAACTAATGGCTGTCACCAAAATCACACTTCTTATCATAGCAAGTTTTCTGGTATAAGACTGAGAAAACTGCAGCAGTGGCCAAAGTATTTTAAAGATTTTGGAAAGCCCAGAAATAACATATTAATTTGAAAGTTTCCTTGCATCCTACATCAATGTGTTTTATTTACTTCATTGTGAATATTTGGAGAAATCTTGGAAAAAATAATCAAGTGATGGGTTGACAAGCACTTAGAAAGGAATGTGATGCTAAAAGCCAGCACAGATTTTTCAAAATAGATCATGGCAGACAAATATTTTTATCCAGTTAGTTTTCAAAAGAGCAACTAGATCAATAATCCAAAGGAATGATGTAGATATTTTACACTTAGACTTCAGCAGGGCTTAAAATAATGTTGACCACCACTTCCTTCTTGATAAAATAGAACGATTTGGGAAGGATGGTTCCACTATCAGATGAATTTAAATCGGTTGAACAACCATGCCCAATAAACAAATCTGTATCTACATGAAGGAAGGTATGTAGTAGTTGGTTCTGTCTTAGATTCAGTGCTCTTTGATGTTTTCATACATGACCTAGACAAGAGTATAGAAGGGGTTTGTTAAATTTGCAAATGACACAAAATAGCAGGGGGTGGGGATTGCTAACACTTCAAAGGACAGCTCCAGTTTTCAAAATCCCTTGTTATGGAAAGGAAAGAGTGCAAAAAAATAGCTACAAAGAGGGTGAGAAGCCCGCAGGCTATGAAGAATGGTGAAAAGAATTGGGTTGTTTTGGCATAAAGAAAAATAATAAGGGGATAGCAGTTTTTCAATGCGTGAAGGACTGTCACAGGGAAGAGGATGTGGATTTATTCACCATAGTGCTCAGGGACTGATCAAGAAACAATGCATGGAAGATAAACCCAAGGGAAATTCAAACCTAAAACAAGGAAGAATTTTGTAACTGTGAAGTCTGTTAAGTGGTGGAATAAACCTGCCTCTGGAGTTGAGGGTTTTCCAACACTGGAAGTTTTCAAACAAAGGTTGGGCAGCAATTTGTCTAAGATGTCTGAGTATTCCTGCTTTGGGCAGGAGACTGGACTTCCTTCCTTCCTTCCTTCCTTCCTTCCTTCCTTCCTTCCTTCCTTCCTTCCTTCCTTCCTTCCTTCCAATCTTACGATTCTTGTTCTGTCACAAGGGGCAGGGCCTTCTCTGTGGGGGCGCCCACCCTCTGGAACCAACTACCCCTTGAGTTGCTTGGCCTGATCTCCGCTCCTTCCGCGACCTCAAAACATGGCTATTTTTGCAATCCAGCCTGGACTGATGCGGGATCGGGAGTTTTAATCTGATTGTTTATTTGGCATAATTTAATATCTTTTTAATTTCTTTTAACTTTTGTACTTTCTGTCTTTTTATGCGCCCTGAGTCCTTCAGGAGAGAGGGCGGCTTATAAGTCCAAATAAACTAAACTAATAAACTAAACGAGTATAACGGTTCAGCAAGTAGAAATATTGGAATATTTTTCAGAAATCTATTTTAATGGATTAGTTTGATTGCCTCAGATAAAAAATATTGATCTGGTTATTTGAATTCTACTGTAGTTTAGATAGGGATTCCTCTCTTGAAATCCATGTGGCCCCAAAGCCTGCTGGCTTTTAGGAAGGCAGTTGACTTTTTAATTGATTTTTCTTAACTCCTTGGAAGTTGCCCAGAATTATTGGCGAGCAGGCAGGCTTAGAAATTAATTACGTAAGCAAATAAGCAAGCATGTGCCATTGCCTCCCTTTAAAAGAGTCCTGACTGTGGGGTTCTCTCTTACTACAACGGGGACAAAAGCTTTTGCTGTTTTTAAATAAGCATTTTTTCCAGGAAGAAAACATTAATAGGGACATGGCGACACCCCTGGAAGGGGTGGAGTCAGTTTTCCCATTTGGGGGCCTTCAGTAGGTCTGGTAAAAGGGTCTGGAGACATATCATACCTCTTACAGTTCTCATTTTGAAAGAAAATGAAGGAAATCTTGGTGATTTCCTACTGAATTTCAGCAGCAGGGAGAAACGTGGCAGGCCCTGGGAGTTGCAGAAAAAATGATAGTAAGACCACGTGTGGCCCGGTAACAGTTGATTGCTCAACCTGTTCTAAAAGATAAAGGCAAACTACATTTTCAGTATTAAGGAAAACATCTGTATTCTAAATTGCCTTATTCCTGCTTTCGATAGCTTATTCCCTGGGTTCAGAGATGCTTAACTATCAGATTAGGACATTTTGCACAATTCACAGAATAATAAATTTAAAACTAGTCGAGCTTTATGTATTTATGTTGTGGCAATGAAAGCAACTAGAACTTTAACTGACCTTGTTAAGTGTCCACTGGGTTAACAACTCTCATGACTTGCAACCATAATAGGCAGGAGACATTACAGTCATAGGTGGAGGATTACCTGTATAGTTAGCCCAGAAGAAATTGATTAACTTTATGCAAAATGGTACTTATTTGCATAAAAGGCTTGAACTAAAGCCAAATTGTTTTGAATACTGCACTTTATAAAGAGAAAGAACAGTGTTTCCCTATTTCAAATTCTGGGGTATTTCTTTTCCATTTATTTGGGCAAGGCATATACATTACATTGTGCTAACAAACTGCCTCTGCATTTCATTAGAAAGTTGAAGGGGGAAACCCAGTGGCCACAGAATATAATTGGAAAGGTAGCGCAGTTAGAAGCTGTGGGTTTTGTACGACCTCTAGTGGACAGTCTTAAAGTCACGTGGAGGAAATCCCCATTTTCCTAACAAGGCAGGGGTTTCCCTAATTGCAAATGGGAAGTTCCAGGCCAGCAGATTTAAAGGCAGCAATTGGGAAATATAATATACTGGACTACTTTTACTTTATCTCGAGTCCTCCATAGGTCCTAGACTAATAGAACTGATTATTTATCTGATTAGATTTAAAGGCCATTTGACTACAATATACACCTTAAAAAAGGGAAAACAATGTAAAGCAGAAGAGACCACACACATCTGGCAAAACAAATGAGCAAAGCTACCAACTAACCTCCACAAGGCCTAGGAGAACAGCCTACTTTTAAAGACTTCGGGAACACCATCAAGGTGACAGCCACATAGACTTCGGGGGTGGCAGGGTACTATTTTAGAGCACAGGAATCATGACTGCTTCTAGATAAATGGCATTGTTTGACAGGACCCGAAGTACATTAACATATACTGGTGCCTAGCTCCAAGGAAATTTCAATAAATAACCAAATTTGTAACCAATTTTTGGGGAAACTAGTTCAGAATCTCCTGTATGTACTCTGCCTTTACTTCAGAGAACCAGAGAACTATGTAGGACTGTCCCTTCCTTTATTGTATCATCACAATGACCTGGTTGTAGATCTGGCTAAGTGATCATATCTAACTCAAACCCATGTAATTAAATTCTATTAATTAGAATTTAAGTCTCTGTAGCCCACAGAAATGTTGATAGCCTAACCCATGCCGAGGGCATCCTTGGGCCACAATGTGAAATGCACACAGATCTTTAAGGATGCTAGTTTTCAGTTTCCCTTGGATCACAAAACTCAAAAATTCATTTCACACGTGGCATTAAATATACAATGTAAACTGACTTGTACTGGCAAGGAGGTATCTTGTAGACTCAACCCTCTGGATGTAATAAGCCACTGTCAGTAACAAGAATAGACAATTGTGTTTTAACTGAGAACTGCACTTTTTTCTTCTGTAGTCCTCACTTAGCAACTACAATTGGGAAGGCAACATGATCGCTAAGTGGGAAATCACATGATCCTGACTGAAACATATGAGCTTACTTCGCCTTTAGTCGTTAAGTGATATAGTCACTAAGTGAAAAGTCATGCGAACGTGACTTACGATTTTATTTCCACCTTTCATACTGTACAATGTTAACTGCTTATCACAAGAGAAAATTGCTCAATGGTTGCAAAGCACATGAATAGCAATCATATGACTGCAGGATACGGCAACTGTTATTAAATGTGAGGATTGGTCACAAAAGGGTTTGTTTTTTTTTAGCATTGTCACAACTTCGAATAGTTGCTGCATGAGAAAATCAAGAGTGGAAGCCTGTGGTTGTTTTTTTTTGTTTTTTGCCTTATAGGGTTGCAAAGGCTATGAAGGACAAAACTGGAGGATTAAGGCATGCTCCATATCTTAAATTTATAAAGAAAACAAATTACTCACATAGTTAAAAAAAAATCCTAATTTTGCTGCCACTAGAATGTTTCAGGGACTCACTGTTGCTTTAGCGGCCAGCATGTGACATGGAATCGGCTATGGTGGGGTACTTGTGAGTACACATACACACTCACACACATCCTTTATGAATGGTAAGTGAACTCAGTCAAATATTCTTAAGAACTTTGCTTCCTTTCTCTTCAGACGAGATCCTGGCTTTCCACCCCACCACCATCCCCCTCCCCTGCCCCAATTAACTACAAGGGAACATTTCTCACCAGGAGACCAGTGAGATGCTTCATTTTCATGACCAGTTTATTTCTTCTGGGTATTTGCCCCATACAACCAGGTACTACATATGGCAACTCCCTCTTATTTTTCATTGTTAAAACTCTTCCTTCCCTAAGGAGAAACAATTCTCGGTTGTCTTGCCACCGTTAAGTGAATCACTGCAGTTAAGTTAATGATGCAGGGCACAGCTGTTTGCTGTTCACAAACAGGAGGGGGTGCAGTCTTTGGAGGAAAGGTTTTTTTTTTCCACTTCTCCCTCTTCCCGCGCAGAAGGAAGTTGGTGACCGACATCCCCTCCCCCCTCCACCAAATCTGAAGCAACAGAAGAAAGATGACGATGGGAGAAAACAAAAGTGCTTAGTAGCTCACTTGACTCAATTCTTTTGGCAGGATCCCAGTCCAGCCATTGTAAGGCTTATGCTGAATCCAAAGACTCGCTACGGGGAAGCATGCCTGCTGGTGCCGCTGGGAGAGTCTGGCTCTTCCCCAGTCCATTCAAAAGGTCTATTCGTGGACGTCCCAGATCTCAGACAGAAGTGGCGGAAGCTTCTTATCTTGAAGGCGCAAAGCAAAGACCTGCTCTGAGTGCACGCTGCTCAACGTCCGCAGGCTCACCAGCTTCATCAGCATGCGGGGGAACATCAGGTGGTCCTGTGGGAAGAAAGGGAGGCCAAAAGAGGTCGGGTGAAAGGCGCGGTGCCTTTAGTCAGAACTGTGTCACTTGAGATTCCAGGGCTGTATGTGGTCCAGAGCTTTCAGAAAGTTGCCTTTAAATGTTAAGTGTTTGAGAGGAATACAAACTGATCCTTGGTGAGCCTTGGTGGCTCAGGCTGTTAAATGCCTGCATTTAAGTTCCAGCTGCCTACAATTACTGCAGGCTCGAATCCCACCAGGCTCAAGGTTGACTCAGCCTTCCATCCTCTCAGGGTAGGTAAATTGAGGACCCAAGATTGTTGGGGGCAATTAGCTGACCTTGTAAAAAATGCCGCTTAGTAATAAGCAGGCATATACAATGGAATGAAGGCTATTGCTGAGCACACTGGGTTGTATCCCAAAAATTGTAAGCCGCCCTGAGTCTTCGGAGAAGGGAAGCATATAAATGTAATTAAATAAAAATAAAAATTAAATACACGGGGAACTAAAATTTCATTTTACCTATAGTTAAGAATCAGCTATGGTGGCAGTTGGTACTGGGATTGCTGTCACCGAGTGATGCAGAGCACAACGTGACGCAGCCACACTGCTCAGTGATGGCAATCCAGGCAGTCCCAGTTGCTGTTGTGAAGCTGGGGACACACAACAAAGGAAGCAGCAGCAGCAGTCTCAGGTAAGGAATAAGGGGTGTGTCACAGAGGAGGCCCAGGGCAGGTGGGGCATGAGTTGCGAAGGGAGATCCTGTGGAGCAGCATGAACAGAGGAAAGGTAAGGGGAAGAAGAGCCACGGTGTCTGTGAGCAAAGGGAGGAAGGAAGGAGCAGCATAGGTGAACGAAGGGGGGGAGGAGGAGGACACTCTGTGTGTCTCTGTGTCTGTGTGTCTGTGTGTGTGTGTGTGTGTGTGTGCAGGTGAAGGAGAATGTAGTGAGAAAGAAGAAAAGCTGGGGGAAGACTTGCCCAACTTGTGATCTTTTCTGCTGGGTTCCCCATTGATTTTACTTGGGAAAAGCCAGCAGAGAAGGTCACCAAATGCCCCCCCCCCCAGTGACATCAGGACCCTGCAACCATCCTAAATGCAACTTGGTTGCCGATCACCCCAAATTTGGTTTATGTGACTGCAACACCCCAGAACTTCAAGGAACGAATTTAAATCCCTTTGATTTTAAATCCCTTCGTTCAGTGCCATCGTAACTTTGAAAGGCTGCTGAAAAAAATGAACTCTAGGTGAGATGGGTGCCCGACAAGTCTAATAAATAAATATACAAAAATGAATGTTAAACGAGGCCTGACTTACAACCATTCATTTAGTGTCAAATTCGAAGTTACAATGGCACTGAAAAAAGTCACCGGTGACCATTTTTTCACATTTAAGACCACTGCAGCAACCCCATGGTCAGGTAATCAAAATCTGGATTCTTGGCCACTGACGTACAACGGCTGCAGTGTCCCAGGATCATGGGATAACCTTTTGCAACCTTCTGAGAAGCAAAGTCAGTGGGAAAATTAAATCTGCTTAACAATCACGATACTAACTTAAACAGTGGTAATGATTCATTTAATAACTGTGACAGGAAAAGGTGGTAAATTGGGGTGACATTCACTTAACAATTATCTTGCTTAGCAATGGAAATTTTGGGCTGGATTTTGGTCGTAAGTCGAGGACTATCTGTAAATTGAAAACGTTTTTTACTTAATCCTGCCCATCTATCTGAAAACAGTATGTATGTTTGACTATGGCCTATGAAAGATACATGATTTACTAAGATACAACCTGAAGGAAAAAAGGAACTTGGAGAATTGAGAAGGGGAAGGAAGGAGCCATTAGCCTACTCAGGCTCTTGACAGGTAGTATCTAGTGAAAGCAGGACAGAATTGCACAATCCAAAAATGTTTCAGGAAGAACATTTGTCTCCACACCCTGCCACCACTGCCTAGCCATAGGAAACTGTCAGTAGCACCGGAAGCGATACTTCTAAAGATTGCTATTTTTGTGATTGCCGGGTGGTGACATCCTTGGATAAAGCAGGAAGAAAGCCATTTTTCCATTTGACAAGAATGGGGGTTGAAAAGGTTTTCAATTTTAGAGCTAAAATAAATCTATTGAAGACTTACCACACTTATTCTTTAAATTAGAAGAAAATCATGCCACAAATTCTGACACTTTGCCACTGGTTTTTGGCATTGCAAATATTGGGAAATTCTTGGCAAAAAAAGAACTTCAAGGCTGTAAAAGGCCTTCTTCCACCTCTAAACCCAGCTTGTTCGATACGTTTTGTATTGTTATGCTTTAAGGTCTGGTCTAGTGTGCTATGCAGTCCCAGCAAACTTTGAAGGAATATGCCTAGAACTGTTGCACTCTTAATATTAAAGGCTAATCTGAAGCAAACTTCCCTGGGATTCAGAAAACATATCCTTATGGTTTTGTGTCTTCAGTTCAGGGACTGTTCCACTCTGCAATTCCTACTGCAATAGAAAACTACCCCTTCCTCCCTTGCAAACTAAGAATTAGCACTTGCTCTGTCAAATCAACTAAAGTGAAAAAGAAAATGTCTGTACAATACAGCCTTCTAGACACTGATCTATCATTCGTGCTCAGCATAAAAATAGTCAGTGGAGATGGGAAGTGTAGTTCAGCGGATGGACAAGGCTACTAATTTCCCAATCCTGTCCTAAGATTTACCAGGGACACCCAAAGTTATATTGGCTTAAGTCAGCTGTGGTGTTTGTAATCTAATAAAACGTGCTAAATCGTGAGTTTTGCCTTGGGCCTTAGACCAGGAGGAATGTTATTTTTTTTATCACTTTTCTTCCACCCAATGATGATAATCTATCCCCTTTGCTCTATGGTTTTCTCCCTCAGCATTCACCGCTGCCCTTCTCCCCAATCCAGATACCTGTGGGCGATTGAGCTGGATGTAAGAACTGAGGGCCTCAATGTAGGGCTGCTGCAATGCCTCTACCAATCCATGGTCCTGCACATTTGGCCTGTCAGCAGAGAAGATGTTGATCGCAATGAGGAGGGCATATTCGGCATCATCCAGCTGCAACTGTCGCATGGCTCGGGAAAACTCAAATATGGGGTTGATGAATTCGACCTGAAGACCTTGTTTTGGGGTGAGGGAATTGGAGAGGGAGAGAAACAAAACATTAGGGAACGATAGATGTCATCTAACTTTCTATGCTCAGGCCTCCAAGTGTATTTGTTGCTTGTTTTAGATTTCTATCCTACCTCACTTTAGCTATTTTGCACTGCTCAAGCTTATAAGTGCTTCAAAGCGTAAATGCATAAGAGAAATTAAGTTTGGGATGTAGATAGACATGAAGGTTGAAAAGACTCCCCAGAAGATGGCATCCTGTAGATGCATCCATAAAAATGAGGAGCTAATTCATTATAAAGGTAACTATCTTTTAAAACAGAAAACAACATTGTAAATTCATTAGACAGTGGTACAACCAGAGCATTGTTAGTGGCACAAAACAATCTGAAAACCTGGCAGGCTAAATGCTTAAGAATTTTTTGTTTTTTAAAAGCCAGGCAGAAGCAAGAGAAATAAGGTTGATACAGATTTCCTAAAGAAATTCAGTAATCATCCACAGCTACAAAATGTTTTCTCCTTAACTATCCTTCTTGACTAGCAGTAAAGTACAATTCTTCAGCTGAATTCAGGATGCTGACAGCTTAGTAATAAATAATCTAGATTGGAGGAATTTACCATAAACTGTCAACATTTTGAACTAGGCTTAGAAATTAACATACAGGACAACTAAGATAACAAATGCTTGATACAAAGTAACTCTGGCTATAGGCAAAAAGAAAATATGTGAACAACAAATACTTTTAAGTTCCTATAATACAAATTCATCCAAGCTTTCTTCCAATATAGAAATTTTTCATATAATATGATGTGTAAACAACTGTTCCTTTACAGAGGAAGGACAACAGAAACTAAACTAGAGAGCCTGAACTAACACACCCTTTTCACTGCACAATAAAGATCCCAGAATCAAGACCAGACATGCAGAATGCAAAGGACAATCTGAGTTATTTCCAGATATTTAAGACTTGCCTCATAGGTTCACCTCTGCAAAAGGATGATTAGAAACAAATGTAAACTTTCATCAAATATGAAAGCTCAGTAATATTTACGACACCCTTTTCACTTGAGATGTGAAACAAGGAATTAGGAGAAATCACCCAGAAATACATCACTGGTCCACCCAGATTTATCCCTTTGGAAATATATTAGTAACTTCAAATATATTTTTGAAAAATAAAATCTATCTCCGCCTCGGTAAGAATTTTAAACAAAACACATTTTGGGAAAATACAAATTATATATTTCTAGACAAAATAGTAATTCTGCTTACTTTGAAATCTACTCAAAATGTATAGGTTTGACTGCAAAACTTGGGCTGCCAAGAAGCTTCTCTGGAATGGAGAATTAACCAACATTCACATATGCTAGGTTCTCAATTTCTCCATTTTGTATCTAATGGGAGTCATAATGTGCCAATAATCCAAATGCCAGAAAAGGAACTGCTAAGATTTTGCCTTCTGTATGGGAATAGGGCCTCTTCTTTAAGCAGAGATAACCATCCTGGGCAATTTAATAAAACATATGAAACTAAAACCTCTCTTTTGTGAAGTTTTACCAAATGTGAGATTTATGTGTAAAGTATGATTATTTATACCGTCAAGGCAATTTTCTCAAATCTGGTTCTCCTCGTGTTTATATCACAATTCCCATCACTCCCAGCCAGCTAATTCTTCTTGGGTGGACCCAGGAATATTTTGGGAGTAGCTTCTACCATTCCATACACACTTTTGATTCCCGCCCCCTCTCTGGCTGCAGATTTCTTGCCTAAACCACCCCATCATGAATTACTTTTCACTTTTCACTCACCTGCACGGTGAAAGTCATCCTTGCTGTATGTAAAATCTTTAAGAAATGTAATGCACTGAGTCTCATGATTATAGCGCCGGGCTGTCTCTAGTAACATGATCTAAGAAGACAAGCATGTGTCAAAGAACAGCTATTGCCCTTCTAAAAAAACTATTTGTGGTATGTGTTGGGTAGATAACTTAATATACCACACGCTTATTAATTCTCTGGAAAGCTAAACTCTCCTTCCTTTTCTCTGCTTAAAAAAATTATATCCTTTCCCATTCTGAGGCCCTAAAAAGCAGAAGCAACACACAATGCAGTACACAGTTCAATACAGTAAAAGCAGTGTTAACAGCAAGTATCATAAATACCCACTCTGTGTTCATAGGAAAGTTTTTACGGTACAGCCTAATTCTCATAGACAACAGTCTTTGTACCTGGATTATAAAACTACAGTGTCACGTTTTAAAATTCTATTTGAAAAACTTTGAATAGAAAAATCATTGTTATTTTCCTTTAGGATCAGGAAGTAATGATCTTTGTGAGCATGTCTGTGTAATTTGTTTTGGTGAATCATATATTGTTAAAAATAGGATTGTTTATAGTAAAGGAACTCATTTGCCCAGTGTCTATCAATGTTACTCAATCTTGCCATCTTGAAGATATGTGAACTCTCAAAATGGCTGACTAGGGAATTCTGGGAGTTGAAGTCCACACATCTTCAAGCTGCCAATTGAAATCAATGGCAGCAGATTACAAAAATCCCCTTGGCGGAAAATCTTTTTCATCACTTGCTACCTGGTCCTCTTTTATTGGAAATATTACTGATTAATCTGTTTGTGCAAAAGATGTGCTATGCCAGATTTCACTGAGTTATTATTATAAGGTGTAGGATCGTTGGCTACACAGACATTTTCAGCACAACAGCCCTAGCCAACGTAAGACTTTTAGCTCTTATAGCTTTGTAAGCAAAAGGAACATCCTTGCTCACCTCAATGGTAGAAGCCTTCAGCAATGCGATTTGGTCTTCTCGCGAGAGTTGCAGGAAGCCAGGTACTTGCTTGGCAAAGTCCACAATCTCTTGTACTGAGATGATGGCTAATTCTGTAAAATGGGCAAAGCGCTGCTGGCGTGCCTCCCGGCTGTTGGGGTCACTGCTCATTGGCCAAGGCTGGGAAGTAATGGGAAAAATAAGAGATAAGGGAGGAAATAAAAAGGGAATGAGGTCTTTCCAGTACACTTTATGGCTTATCCAGAAAAACAGAATTGGAAAGGACTTCGGAGGTCTTCTAGCCCAAACCCCTGCTCAGGCAGGAAACCCTATAGCATTTCAGACAAATGGTTGTCCAATCTCTTTTTACAGAATAGAATAGAACAGAACAATTCTTTATTGGCCAAGTTTGATTGGGCACACAAGCAATTTGTCTTGGTGCAAATGCTCTCAGTGGACATATAAAAAAAAGATACATTTGTCAAGAGTCAATAATCGTAAGGTACAACACTTAATAATAGTCATAGGGTACAATAAGCAATCAAATCATACTAGGAAACAGTCAATATAGATTGTAAGGATACAAGTGACAAAGTTACAGTTATACAGTCACAAGTGGGAGGGGATGGGTGATAAGGAGTGAGGAGAAGATTAATAGTAATAGTAATCCAGACTTTGTAAATAGTTGGACAGTGTTGAGGGAATTATTTGTTTAGCAGAGTGATGATGTTTGGGAAAAAACTGTCCTTGTGTCTAGTCCTTCTATCCTTATAACCATGGAAGCAGTGGTGGGATTCAAATTTTTTTACTACCGGTTCTGTGGGTGTGGCTTGGTGGGTGTGGCAGGGGAAGGATACCGTAAAATCTCCAGTCAGAGGTGGTATCTGCCAGTTCTCCAAACTACTCAAAATTTCCGCTACCGGTTCTCCAGAACTGGTCAGAACCTGCTGAATACCACCTCTGCATGGAAGTCACAGTTCAACTTACTCTGAGATCATTAGGATAGGAAAGCTGTTCTAGAAAGCCATTAAGACTATTGCCTGCCTTTGCCATAGGCTGTAGCCTTGGGACTAGCCAGGACTTTAAACCAATTTAGGTCTCTCTCTCTCTCATACACACACATTACACTTACCGTGACTTTGGGCTGATCGCTAAAGCTCCTCTTGTTGCACTGCTGTTGGGCCGCCACCAACTGTTGGATCATGCCCTCCTGCTGTGGGGTAAGAGGAACTGGCTCAGGCTGGGATAAAGCAGGATCACAGAGCAACGGAGGTACTCGAAGTACTTCGCTTCCATCTTTCTCCCCAGCTGGAACCCCATCACCCTCATGCTTAGAAATCTTCTTCTTGCGGATTTGCTCTTCTGAAAGGACACCTGGAGACACAGAGGGAGTCTGGCATGAAATGAAAAGACCTCAAAAGTATAACAGAGAATTCCAGATGCACTTAGCATTTTGAAGAATCATCTTTCTCAGCTGTGGGATGCACTGCCCAGAAAAAATTATTTTCTGCTTCATTACTGTTTTCCTTCAGAGTACAATCCAATCCATCCAATTGACTCAAAACTTCACACTTTCAGCATTTTTTTTCTTTTTGATGTTTGTAACTTCCCAGTTTCTTACTGATAAAAATAAGGATCATTCGGCTTATCAAATGTGGACAGTACTTCAACTCCCATCATTTCTCACTGTTGGTTATTTTGGCTTAGTCTTCAGCGCCATCTGGTGGGTTATAGATCCTTCATTTCTGCAGCAATGTTTCTCAACTGCAGCAACTTTAAGATAAGTAAGATTTTAATTCCCAGAGTTCTCTAGCCAGGTTAGTTGGTGAATTCTGGGAGTTGAAGTCCACACATCTTAAAGTTGCTCAGGTTGAGAAACACTGTCTTAGAGTGTTCAATCTTTAAAAGCTCAACGAAGCATTTAGAATTCTGGGAGCAAATTTTGCATAGGGAAAACATCTCCTTCCTGCCTTCTCTCCCAATTTTTTTATTCCATTAGGATGATCCCTGCTAGTCTGCTGGTTCTGTTTATTTCCCAGACAGATCAATCCCTTCCAAGATGAAGCCACCAATCATCTAAATTTTAAAAGAATTGTCCCTAGGACGACAGGGCCCAGTGCCATTCTTGGAAATCATTATAATGGAGGCAGTGCCTGCAGCAGGACAGTTCCCATCCCTAGCTAGGCCCTGAGAAGTGACCTCAACTGGTTGTAATGGCTAAGATTCCACGACCTACATTCTTCCCGCATGCCTGCTTGTCGGCATTTTTTCAACCGGCATTCCTGGCACTTCCGGCGCATGTACATGTCCATGTGGCACTGCCCACTGCCCTTGCAGGTATACTGAGCTCCTTTGATGAGGCTGCGCCGGAAGAAGCCCTTACAACCCTCACAACTCAGGACATTATAGTGAAAACCCGAGGCCTTGTCACCGCACACGCTGCAGACTTCATCCCCCAACATCTTGGGGGCAGGTCCCTTTTTGCGTTTGCGGGCTGGCTCCTCAGCTGCAGAGGAAGAGAGAGAAAACCAAAGATAATTACTTTAAGAGAAATAGGGGTTTTCCCCCCAAACTTACACTTCTTAATTGCCGACCATTAATTTCAATGTTTTTAAACTGCTCGCATGCCTGGCTACTGCAGAAAGAGTATATTTGGTTTATTCTTATCCCCTCTACAATCTCCAGTGGCGAATCATTTGGTAGCATTTAAAAAAAATAAGCAACCATGAGTCATGATGGAACATATAAGACTGATAGAGAAGGGATTGCATTTTATTGTGGTTAGTGTTAAGCAGTGTTTTTCAAACATTTAAGATGTGCGGACTTCAACTCCCAGAATTCCCTAGTCAGCATATTTCCTGTTATATCCAATTAGACAGACAGACTTAACCACTCTTCCTCCTCTTTTTCAAGTGGTATCTAGCTACAAAGTGAGACTGTTCATGAAAACAGGAGCTTTTGCCCTGGATCTCCTTTCATTTATTTAGTTGCTTGCTACCAAACTAGACAATCTAAAACACTTGTTCAGCTCTCCTAGGCTTTTATATCATGTTGAAAGTGCTTTGATGGTTTTTAGTGGTTTGTGGCTTCCATATTCCTGTGAAAATATGTGGTTATTATCTGCTTCTTTCAGTTCCCGAAAGTCTTGAGTGCAATCTTTGTAGTATCTCCAGATGTTACCATGTATTAATTATAATTTTAAATGAGGCAATGGGCAAGTTAGAAATTATAGCAACTGAACTAATTAAATAATCAATTTAATTGAGTATTAATCAAATTTCATTTTTGACCAAACCAATTATTTTTGAGAATGATGCGTCAACATGAAAAGAGTTTGTCTTTTTGTGCCACCCATACCAATATAGTTGCTTAGTTATTTCCACTGGATGGAAGAACAATCAAGTCAGGACAGGCTGCATAAGTACATTATCCCTAAAATAAAATAAAATTCATGGGAATCTGGCCTATCATTTCATTCAAATTAGCTATTTTCTTCAAATTTCCATACTGAAAAACAGCATACAAACATTTAAAACATAACAACACATGGACTTTTGCTTCAAATTCTTACTACAACTGTACAGGCAGTCCTCAATTTATGACTGATTGCTTGGGAACTGTTTGAAGCTATGACAGACCTCCCTCCACAACCACATGACCATACTTCACATGCTCAGGAATCAGGTCACATTTACAGCTGTTTACAGTATCTTGCAGACATGCAACCACATTTTATGTTTTTGCCAAAAATTCTCAGTTTATTACAGTTTTCAGCAAAATTGGGCCCATGGTGAACCATTGCTTCGCTTAATGATTATGGCAGTAACTGAAGGGTCACTGCAAATAAAATTGTAAAATCAGGCTGGTCATTTGGGCAACCTGATTTGTGACCATCACAAGTTAAAACTGTGATGGGCATGCTTATTACAGTTGTAATTCAGGGCTACCTGTAATAGTAATTTCTGCAACAATATTCCCCTTTCTAATATACTTCAGATTGCTGAATCGATTATTTTGCTCACCAGTGCTGTGCGTAGAACTTTCGCCATCATCTGTGCAAATTACTTCAATTTTCACTGTGTTCTGAGACTCTGCCTTTGCCACTGACCATTCATTTTTGATCTGTGAAGTGGGCTCCCCACAGTCTGTTTCTTTGAAGGAGGAGGAAGGAGAAGGAAGAAGAGGAGGAGGAGGAGGAGGAGGAGGAGGAGGAGGAGGAGAAGAAGAAGAAGAAGAAGAAGAAGAAGAAGAAGAAGAAGAAGAAGAAGAAGAAGAAGAAGATTAAACTCTGAAAAGTTTCTCCTTCTTCAGCATGGGCCATCTGGTGGATTTTATTAAGCTTACCTTGTGATAACTGAGGCTCATTGTTGCCTGTTTTGGCCATCTCAGGGCATGAGCCACGGCAGCATTATATAGCTAGCTTTTGAATCAGACAACAAAACAGTCCCTTGGAACTCAGCTTCTTCAGTCCTCTTTCATTTCCTTGGGAAAGGCAAAAGTCCTACCATTCTCCGTCTTGTCCTGGGAGAAGCGTTTTACCTCAAAAGTTGTGCTCTCCTGCCTGATAGGAAAAAGAATCCATATGCACCCAAGTGCGCCCTCAATTCTGCAAACAACATAGGGAAACTATTGTCACATGGATCAAAAGTAGCTACTTTGTGAAACATAATTAAAAAGATAAGCCAGATTTACTGAGGACAGATCAACAGCTCTTATCTATGATGGCTCCATGGAATATCCATATCTGGAGAAGCACATCAGTGGATTCTAGATGCTGAGGGCAATAGCATAAATAAGTTGTTTCTTCATACTGTGCTTGTGATAAGGCCGTTTTAGAAATAATTATTAGATTGCCTTTGCCTTGATTTAACACAAGTCTACTTCTACACCAATGATGAGGAAACTGTACTTTCAGCTAAATTTCAAAGACCTCAGCGAGTAAGGGAATCACAAGCAAGGAATGTTTGCCCTTCCCACTGGATAGGAAACAAATGATATAGAGATGGGGGAGACAGAGAGGGACAGTGAATAACAAACAGAAAAAGGGGAGACAGAAAAAACTTCCACTTACATGTAATTCCTACTAAGGTGAATAAGGTTCACAAGGTACAACTATTAATAGTCTTTTCTCCACAAATATACAAAAGTGAAAAAGGATCATCTTCATCCTATATATCAACAGCTCCTCACATCTTTTATTTTTGCATCTTCCTATGTCAACATTTATCCACAGGCAAAAGCTGCTTATTCCCCTCCCCTGATCTTCTTTTCCAAAACTGTTACTTACCCTCATATAGTTATTTGCTCTATGTCAAACATTCCATGAGAACTTTATCCAAGGCAGGGAAGTTGTCCTTAAATTCTGTTTCACCTCCCCCACCCCCAAATATGGAAAGATATTCAGCTAATATACAACCACATAGCAGGGTTTATGGAAGCGGCACAGCAGTAATTATTAAGAAGGGGGTACAGGTGACCTAATTACTGTCTGGAGGTAAAAGAAAGAGAAAAAAGCCTGAAAAAAGAAAGAGAAAGAAGAAATCAGTAAAATCCTTTATTGTACACCATAATATATGATTATGTGAAGGGCATAAGACAGTTTGACTAATACTTAGTTTTCAACATGTTGATAAGGGTTTCCTCTTATATGTTCAGCAGTATTAAAATAAAAAGTGAGTAATCTATGGCTCAAAGCCATATACAGAGCCTAAAACAGTTTTTTTTGCCACCTCAGATCTCAATTATATTAATGAATTTTGTTTTCTTGCTCTTTCCTGAGATGTGAAACCTATAAAAATTATTACTAAAGTCTAAAAGAAGTTAAACATTTTTGAACAGCTAAAAATATCAACAATCCACTTACTCCAAAGTCCTCCCTGCAAAAAGCCAGAAAAAGATTCCAGGGATAGCTTAGACATTCAGAATTCTGGCTAGCTATGACAAAGAAATTTGAGGAAACAAGTTCACCCAGAAAAAAACGTAAACATCCTTGTACATCCTATTAATATATTTATTAATATATTCTTTTTATGTATTTATTAATAATATATTCTTTTGTTACCCTATCTTTGTGACAAACACCAATGTAATCATACATCAACCAAATAAATATTTTTTAAAAACCTAATTACAATTCCTGTTCTAAACATTCTTTTAAAAACTGAGCTTTTCAGGGACTCCTGCTTTAAATCCAAAGGCAAATATTCACAGCTATGATGCCCAGAATTATTATCTTAAAATACAATGGTCTCTGAATGAAGGCTAATGTAAAAGTTGTAACATTTGTGTAACTTTCAAAAGAGAGGTAAAATTCTGAGATCTGAGATCTCAGAAATCTGAGATCTCCGGATTTTTAATGTAGTCTATTTTGTAAGGGTTCCCCCCTCCATAAGCTCTCAAAGCAAACTTCTCGAGAGGCCTGGCATCCCTCCAAGCTAACGATCTTCCACTCATTGGAAACTGACGTCTCCTCCCACTTGTTAGTTGCCCTAGCGAACGGTTTGAAGCACTTGGTGTCACACCTCGTTCCTGATCTTCTCCTAAAAGCAGGGCCAAGATTTCTCTTTCCCAAGTTCTCTGCCTCCCACCCACTTCAACGAGTCGGAGGAGTAATCTGGGGATCCTCCCTGCTCAAAAGCCCAAACCTTTCGACACCGTTCCAGTCTAGCTCAGAAAACCTTCCCTGACCGCACAGGATTTACCCACGAGAAAACCAATATGGGACGACGGAGTTAACGGGATGCAAGCAGCTGAGATCTCTACCCGTCCTCTGAACTGGGGACTGCGGGGGAGTGCAGCTTTACTTCCCAGATTTGCCCGAGAGGCTGCGACTCAAGGAACCAGGAGTCCAGCCACTATAATCCCCATCCTCGCCCGGTGGATACCACGCGATGTCCCTCTCCCGTGTACAATACTTCGAGACCACTCTTTACCTTCTGCTCTCTCGGAGTCCACCACTTGCCTAAACCAGTGAAAACACTTCTTTCGCATATAGAAGCAAGGCGCTTCCGGGAACCCTGAGCAGGCGTCACTTCCTTTCCAACGTGGGAAACCACCCCTTCTCTGGAGGGCGCGCCGTCCTCTTCCTCGGGTCTGCGTTTGCTGTCGCACTACTAGCTGAATCGAGGGGGTTGCACAACACCGAGCGGGGGTGGACCCGGGAAGGAGAAGAGTTCTTTGTGCTTCCAGAAAGTGGGGGGGAGGTCTGTGGGGGAGTTGTGCAATTCGGACTCCATTTAGCCACATCACAAGACGCTGATTTGGCAGCCTCATTTATATCCACTCTGCTGAGTGGCAAGTGCGTGGATTTCACACGCGTTTCTTGAAGCAGGTTCCGTGGTGATGGTTCACTCTTCAACCACAGGGTGTATTTTTCGCGGTCTCCAGATTGCTTTTCACAACGTCTTCACACAAAATGCATTGATTAAAGTTTTCTTTTCTCTTAAGATGCAAACTTGGATGTTCTATATAGAATCCAAACATTCTAAAACCAAGTCAGATTGAACTTTTGAACTTATTTTATTCTCATAGGTTATGTTATACAGTTATGCAAGTACAATTACAAACTTTATTTGGCCTTAGATCAGAATTACATCAAACACCCGCAGTCAGAGACGTCCACATAATTTGATATATAGTGAGTCTGACCTGCCTGAAATGGCAATTTCGTTATGCTACATCTTTATCAGTACAAAGATGTCTTAACTGCTGGCAGATAATTTACATATTCATTTGAATGTGCAGGGAATATTTTAATAAAGGGAAGAAGCTTCCTCTGTCTCAGTGAAATTCACAGTTTAAAAGAACATGTTCAATAGATAAGATTTCACTTGTCTCAACTGGGCCTAAACTTTGTAACATGCGTGTTTTATTAAGTATGCATTTTATAATTGTTTAGACTAATGTATATTATAACACAACTAAAAGGAATTTATGCAGCAATTGCTAGTGAATACAGGTAGTCCTCGATTTAGAACGGTTTGTATAATGACCGTTCAAAATTACAACAGTACTGAAAAATGTGACTTATGACCATTTTTCAGTTACAACCTTTGCAGCATCCCCATGATCATGTGACCAAAATTTAGATATTTGGCAACTGGTTCATATTTATGACTTGCTGTATCCCAGGGTCACATGATCATCTTTTTGCGACCTTCTGACAAGTAAAGTCAATGGGGAAGCCAAATTCACTAACAACTGGATTACTAACTTATCAACTGCATGATTCGCTTTACAACTGTGACAAGAAAGATTGTAAAATGGGGCAAAACTCACTTAACAAATGTCTCACTTAACAACAGAAATTTTGGGCTCAATTGTAGTTATAAGTCAAAGAATGCCTGTAGTTGAAAAGGTAATAAATCAATAGACTTAAACAGGACAAATTTTTTGTTGATGTCTATGGAGATTCTCAATCTTTCAGACCATGATTGTCCCGCATGTGCTTTTCAAAAGCCAACTGGGCTTTTTTTTCCCCTTCAAAACATTTCGCTCCTCATCCAAGAAGCTTCTCAGTGCAACAATTTGCCTCCAAAACTTGTGGGTGCTCCAACACTGGGTATTTTTAAGAAGAGATTGGACAATCATTTGTCTGAAATGGTGTAGGGTTTCCTGCTCGAGCAAGAAGTTGGACTAGAAGACCTCCAAGGTTTCTTCCAACTCTGTTATTCCTTTGAAAAGTACCTTTAGGGTTTTCGTTGATGTTGCTGCCATAGATGAAATGTAGCTTGTCTTTGTGCATTTTACTGAAGGGATGTGTTTAGAATGGGGACATTAATGTGAAATACTGTACGCTATGGCTCTCTCAAAAATCAATACTCTCTCTTTTCCTCACTGTAAAATGGGTAGTTTCTGATCAGGATTGCCCAAAGCAAGAAGGGTTTATTCATAATCTCCACTGTTGCTTAAGAGTAGTTCCCTTTATTGCTAAAATTGGTTTCTTATTATTGAGTACACCAAAAGTATAAGCTCTAAAAGCTACACTGGGCTATCTTTAGGGCTATCCTTAATATTTTGAGGAACCCAAGGGTCTGCCTGAAAATGGCTCTGCATCTTATGTGGGAGTGGAGGCAAGCCTAGATATTTTTTATGCATGTTATCTCTTCTAGATCTATTTTAGAACCGTGACTATAGTTTTCATTTGTTTCCTATGTTGGAATGGTAGGAAACTACCTTCAGTTTTTAGAACTCATGGTCCATATTTTTTGTTTCTGATCATTTTGATCATTTTCTTTTCTCTGGACTGGTTTTAATTTTTCTGAGTATTTCCTGAAGTGAGGTGCACAGAACTGGACACAATGCTCACAATAGGATTCAACTTTGCATCATTAGCCTCTACAAAAATGTATGTCCCCCTGTTAATCAAAATTTGGTCTGTTCTCATTCAGTGACAACTAATTTTACTGTCATTGGTGAGATATTTTGTCAAAAATATTCTGGTAATTTAAGAATACAGTGTCAGCAGGTTAATAATTCTATTGCTGATTTCTTCCAAGATCTGTGTTTTTATGGACCTGATTAATAGTCTTTATCTCTATATCCTAGATAAAATTGAAGTTGCATGTAATTACCAATATTCCCTTCCACTTGTTTTCTCTAAACATTGTGTGTTACATATCATCTCGGTCAAAGTTGCTGTGGTATCACACTGTTCAGATAATATCCATCACTTTCTCAGTCAACTTGAATATGAAGTTATCTTTACTGAAAATTTTGAAAAATACATTATTTATAACACTGAAACCTTATTTGACATTTCATCTTAGGTTTTATTTAGATCAACATAAAATGGAATATCGTAATGGCTGCAACTTTAAAAGATATCAAGGGCATTGGACAAATACAAACCTAAAGATCTGCGAAGTCCTGAAGACCTGGCTTTGTGCTTGCAATCCTGCAGCCTATGTGCAATGAAGCCATTTCCTGTTTACACTGAATGATGATTATTGCTTTTATAATTTTCTCAGCTGCTATGCATTCTATATTTTTGTATATGTTAGCTTATCATTTCATCATTTTATAAATGTTGTTAGCTATTCAGGGTCATATATTTTAAATAGGCAGCCATATAAATATGTGAAAAAATAATTGCATAAAATAGTTCCAGGATTCATAGGAATCATAAGAGAAGTTCTCTTAACACTGCATGAGCTTGGGCTTGGTGGCATACTGTGAAAGTGGAATCCAAAGTGCAGTTCTTATAGGGCTGTGCTGCTCAATCCTAACTTCATTCAGAAAAGTGTAATCTATCTTTTTAAAAATTGGTATTCTATACCAGAGAAATGTTTACTCTTTCTTTGAAAACAGGCTGATGAGTGAGGGAGTTGTAAGATTGTTTGTGTCTTCCATGATGCAGTAGGAGTGTTTCTCAGATACGGCAGCTTGAAGATGTGTGTACTTCAACTCCCAAAATTGAAATCTGCACTTCTTCAGATTGCCAAGACAGCATTACAGTAGTGGCTTAAAAAACAAGGCTAGATTAAAAATAAATCTTAGCTGGGCATGAAGTTCCCTGGATGGCCGTTAGTCAGGTTGTATGCTCTGTCTCAAATGCATCTGATAACAACAAAAAATAAAAAAAATGATTAGGGTACAGCCAAAGATTCCTTTTCCTCCTTATGGAAAAAAGGTTAAAAATTAATATAACATACTATTTTAAGTAGTCTAAAGTACCCTTCAATTACACATTCCACATACTTCCAACTCATTTAACAGAAGGTATATTTTCTCTTGTGCCACATCAGCCTTTGTATTTAACCAGCAGGTCCCATCTGATAGACATCTTCAATACATTTATTTATCTTCCTGATGGTGATTTTTAAAAATTTTTCCCTGATTGCTTTATTCTAGCTGATTCCAGACCATTACAATTGGTTTTCCAGACTCAGTTCTCAAGGGGCAATCGGCGGGGGGGCGGGGGACGACGACGACGACTAAGGGATACAGAGCAGATGGTTTGCATGCATCCTTGACTGTAGCCGTGTACGAGGCAGACCCCAGGATCTTAGTCTAGCTTCTTTTCACGGAAGACGGAAAAACGAAAGTTTGAGGAAACTGCAATTTAGCAGCCGAGAACGATGTGCGCATGCGCAGACCGGTGGGACAAACTTCAAGAGAAACTTTGAAGGAGCTGAAGAACATTTCGGGCTGAGTAGGTAGAAATTTTTTCTGCGCTAGTGGTTGTGGTTTAAATCTATTCTTTTTGGAATAGTGATGGCTTGGGGATCGTAGTCCATCCTGAAACGGAGTTCTTTATCCCAAAATAGGGTGGGAAGGGGCAACGAGTGGGAGAAGAGATTCGGGCCGAGAGAGGAAATGAATGAGCCGCGGGAGAAGAAGCTAGAAATGCAGGTTTCACCCTGTTTGGTCTTCTCTAGAAATCCCGCCGGACTCATTTCAATTTGCCTCTTTTTAGAGGTTGCGTTTAAAGTTGTATTTCAGTTTTAGACTGAGTTGAGGATCTGAGAGTCAATCGAAAGATCTGATAAGAAAACACTAGTTCCGGGTATTGTAAGTATAGTTTATTGCTGCGGTTTTGAGAGAGGAATTATGATGGCAGGGTTGAATTGTAAAGAGGGTTTTAAGAAACAGATGAAAGAGGCAGAAGAAGAGATGTTGTAGCTAGAGCAGTGTTTCTCAAGCTTGGCAATTTTAACGTACAAGGAATGGATTTCAACTGCCAGAATAGTTGTGTATAGACTTCAACTTCCAGAATTCCCCAACCAGCATGGGGATCTTAAAGTTGCCAAGGCTGAGGAACATTGGGTTAAATGGTTAGACTGGAGAGGCCTAGGTCCAAATCTCCATTTGATCACAAAACTTGACTGTTTGATATTTTGATGTAGTTTACTTCCCATGAAAGCTGTGAAGATAAACAAAATTATGTAGCCCAAAATTATGCTTCCTACTGCACCTTGGAGAAAATACAGGAAATAAATACAAATCCTAAAAGAAGAATATCATATGTGGAGCAAGGAAGTGTTTTTTTTCCTATTACTCTATTGAAAGTGATGCAGTGTTATTGCCCGAGTATGTATGCTTGAGTTTGTTTGGCACAAGCAATGATCCTAGCATGATTTGATTTTGGATCCTACAGGATAGATGAATAGATAACTTCGATTTCAGGCAGGCAGCTGAATAAGGTTCTTGCAAATTCAGGAGAGAAAGGGAATGTGACCATGGTGGGTTAAGAACTGTCCAGGGAAACAGTGAGAAAGCAGGTGCAAGAGATGATGAAAAAAAGGCAGCCAGCAGAATAAAAGCTAATACAGTATTTTCTGTGGGTTTGTTTCCCTTTTCCTTTCAGGGGTGATGGTAGTTGGATGAAGAAAGAACTCTTCCCTGCTTTGAAGCGCCAACCCACCCTTGCATAGTTCCAAGCTCATGGCTGGAAGTCCAGTGCCCCCTAGGAGGAAGGTGGTTGAAGAGACACGGCTGGTGTTGGAAGCATTCTTGCAAGGGGCATTAAACAGCGGAGAAGATGGGGTCCCAGGTCATGTGGGCCGTGGCTACCATGACCCCCAAAGTTACATGTCCAGGTAATGACTTTGCTTTAAAGATTCGGTTTACCTGTAAAGGAAGGAAATAAACAGCGTTTTTCAACCTTGGCAATGTGACGAAGTGTGGATTTCAACTCTCAGAATTCTCCAATCAGCAGGGGAATTCTGAGGAAGCCTACATCTTGTCAAGCTGCCAAGGTTAAGAAATGCTGAAATAGTGGGATTTGAGCAGAAATCTAATAATCTGTAGATGGCAAAAGCTTCTATAGTGTTGAAACTTGAAATGTAGACTTGGATTTTATGGGAATAATCTTCTGGCCTAATAGAAAGGCTTTTGATTTTAAGTAGAAGTTTGAAACTGGAGAGACAAGAAGCTTAAATAATTTGACCAGAAGTGCTGTGATAATCAGGATTTTTTTTTGAAACACTTCTTCCAGTATCTCCACCCTGACAGACAAAATAGCAATTTGAGACTCATTTTCTCCAGAGCACTCTTACCATGTCCATTTCTTTAACCCATCCTTTTAATATTATATGGCTAAAGATTTCCCCCCTACCTCAAATATTTAACCTTCCTGACTTCATTTTTAAAATAATTTCCCCAACCCTTTACAATATGTTTTGTTCTGCTGCTCCTCAAAAACCATTTTATTACTTTCAGTTTCATGAGATCAAATGGATTTGCTGCTCTGAGATGCCTCTTACAGAATAAGAGAAGAAATATTTGCAAATAAAAAAATGACAAATATCAATCAAGGAAGTTGAGGAGTAGAACAACAGACCACGCTTCCCATTTTCAGTGTGCTTTCTTCTGTACACAGGTCTCCTGTGGAACATTTTCCAGAGTGTCCTGCCTGCAGCCCTGTCCATGAAGGAAGTAACTCTGTGGAAGGGAAAAAACATGGCTTCCGCACCAGCATTAAACACCTGTTGCAGAAGCGGTCCAGTTCTCGAGGACTCTCGGACAATCTGCCTTCCCCTGGAGATTCTTTAAAGAAATCTAAGTCAGGACCTGAAGGGACCCACCGCAAGCACCACTTCTCCTTCAAGGGCCTCCTGAAGAAGAAGACTGCTTCAGCAGAGATAACTGACTCCAATGCTCTCCCCAAGCGGCCTGACACTTTGCCTCTCATGACCTGCTATTGTAAAAAGCAGGCAGCTGAGCCAGAAGAGGCCCAAACAACAGGCAGTATGAAGCTTTGTTCCTTACTCTGTTTTCTTCTTTCTTAATTGTAATGCTCAGATCTTGCTTGGAAGGATGGATGGGAACATATCTTGGCTTTTTGGAGGAAGAATAAGATAAAATTATGTTTTATCTCTCCAATGTTCATTTTGAACAAAGATTTGAGTCTGGGCTTATATTTGCTCATTTTTAATATATTTTCAATGGGAACTTCCTGACTCCGAGCTGGATGCAGCCCTCAGGATCTTCTTATTAGCCCACTCAGACCAAGGTAGAAATCCCTCCCACTTTCCATAACCTATTTGAAAGCCAGTTCAGATCATTCCATAGTTCTCTGCATATATTCAAAGATCATCTTATTCTTGGCGCCCAGATGAACAAGACATTACCTGTTTATAAGGCCTGCTTGGCAAATCACTGACTTCTCCAAATAGCGAGTTCAAAAAGTCTGTTAGCAAATAAATTTGAAAGCAATTTCTATTGCTATTTTGAGGGATTCCATTGCTAGGCTATAACTATGTTTGGTAATTGACTTCAGGAACTTTTTTTTAATAGTGTCCTGTCTTTTTCACAGAGATCAAGGACATTTTTTGCTGGCTTCCCCTTAGCTAGACAGATTGTAGGCCTCGTGTGGTTGAGGTCAATTGAAATTAGAGAATAAGTAACAATTTAGGAAAATGATATACTTTTTTTTCACAGAATGACACAGAAAAAAAAGTTTTAAGTCTTTGGATTGGCTTAAGAATAGTAATTCCACCACCAATCCTAACACTTGAAGTATTGTCCCCATGTCCTATTGCCCATCACTGAGCTAGAAAAATTGAGAAATACTGTAGTCTTTGACATACAACCATTTGTTTTATGATTTAAAGTTACTGTGGCACTGAAAAAAGTGACATGACCAGTTTTCACATTCATGACATCCCCACAGACATATGCTCAAAGTCTGGGAGCTTGGCAATCGGTGGTTGCAGCATCCCGGGTTCATGGGATTGTCATTTGCAACCTTAGGGAGCTTCTGACAAGCAAAGTCAATGGAGGAAGCCAGATTTGCTTAACAACTTTAGTGGTTTGCTTAAGATTGTAAAATGAGTCATGACTCACTTAATTATCTCACTTAATAACGGAAATTGTGAATTCGGTTGTGGTTGTAAGTCAAGGATTACCTATAAATAAACTGTACAACCTCAAGCAGTCTAAAAATCTTTAAAATACCCAATTCTTGTACTAAAGCAAGATTGGATAGGTGCTAAATATGGATATTTCAGGAAAACTTGAGCTGCAAATAATTCTGTCTATAGGCGAACAACAAAAAACAAGTTGGATATACTCCCTAAATTAATGGAAAACATACAATATTTTTTCTAGAAGAAATTAATTATTGGATTGAGGAAGTTATAGTTAAGGAATCTTGTCCCTCAATTTCAAGTATACCCTTTCTACCTCTACCTCCTACTGCTTTCTTGGTGAAGCTCATACTTGGCAATACTAGTAGTAATTTATTAGGCAAATCTGAAGTCATTCAAAAATTCAAGATGTTGTATCTCCCCTTGACAATATTTATTTAATTTGCTTTTTTTAACCACTAGAACTGATAAGCCATGGTGTACAAATAACATTCCACTCCAATATTAACATATTCTTACAGTCACTTCCTACCTTAAGTATACTTTTATAATATGACATCACTGTATTCAGGACAAAGTGATCCTTTGTTGAAATAAACATTTATTTGTTAGATTTAGAACTCAGGCCCATTCAAGAGCTCAAAATAATATATAAGCACATCTTTCTCCTATATTTTTTCCGAACAACAGTCCTATGAAATAGGTTGGGTTGAGAGAGAATGATTGTTCCAAAATCATCCAGATAGCTTCTGTGGTTAAGGGAAATTTGAACTGAACTTTTCTGTTGCTAGTCCAACTCCTTTAAAAAGCAGTGCAACCTAATACCTCTTTATATAATCAAAAATATAGGCTGAGTTTCCTTTTCCATGCTACTCTATATCAGAAATTTAATTCTTATGATATTGTAACAAGTAAATTCAAAACTGCTTGAAACACTTCACCTCTGTAGCATTCAACAAGGTATCATTTTCAATATATTTGTTATGGCATTTGTTTAGTCACGTCTCTCATTGTGATTTGCATTTGCCTTTCTTCCAATTCTTCATTTTCCTCAAAATCCATTGCTTTCTGAACAGAATTCAAAATCTCTGATATTTAAAAGTGAAAATCGTCTCTTCCAAATTATCCCCTCTAAATGGAATCTTCTGTTTAAGTTTGTCAGAAAAAATACTCCTTTCTCTTAGAGAATTCTAATTTTAATTCACCTTAATTTGGTCTTATCGGGCTTAAATTATTAATTCTTTTAAATAACTACTGTACTATATGTTTTGATTGTGAGCCGCCCCGAGTCTTCGGAGATGGGGCGGCATATAAGTCTAATAAATAAATAAATAAATAAATTCTAATTCTAATTGGAATGACTTTAAGTACAATTATTTCTGTATTATTTCTGTATTTCAATCTGTGGTTAAAATGCTGCTACAACTGGATCTGTGTTCATAGCAAAGTATAGAAGAACATCATAATTTCCCAAGTATTACATAGTTATTGGATAATCAAGTTATCTATCAAATCAAGCCTCAGCAGATGATAACACTTAGATGGTTTAGTTGATCTCAAAAGACTTAAGTAGGAGTAGACCTGCTTAGTTCTTGATAGCAGCTTATCAGAATATTTCAAGTAAAATGGGAAATAAAAAAGATCCTAGAAGAAAGCAATGACAAAAACTTCTATATTGCTCTATCAAAACTATACAGACTTGTTCAGATATTACTAGCAATTGGACTTGATTTGATGGAATCTGTACTTTTATCATGTTAGTATGGTACTGTATTCATCTTTTAGTCTTTTTGCTGTTCACTTGTTTCTGTAACCTCCATGATACACGATTTGATTTTGTTGTGTGCACCTTGCTTTAATAACTTTCCACTCTTTTTTTCCAGATGGTGAAGCTGAGGATGCTGAGTTTTATACTTTGGTGGCTCAGAAACTAGATTACTTTGTGAAACACCAGCAACGGATCAGCCCTATAGTTGCAAAAAGCTCAGTTTCTCCCAAAGATCCAAACTTTACAATTTCCACAGACACAATCTCTGACAATTCAGGTATTACATTGATTTTCTTGTGTGTTTAAGCTGCTTCATCCAAAAACTCTGGGTTTATAACAGTGATAACACAGAAACCCTTTCTTGATCTTTGAATCGGGTATCTCAGTGTTTTCTGTACTGCATTGTCGCCTTCCTGTTTTGTTGAGACTTTAATTTCTCAAAATTCCAGCCAACTTTTGGCCAATACGTGTGGAAAGCACCAGATTAGAGAAGTATGTTTTGGATCAAATTATGGGGAAAGAAAGATGACTTTGAATTTAAAACAATCTCTTCACCTGAAAAATGAAGCTTAGATGAAACAATTCATCTCATTTTACAGCAATCTTACAAATCTAAATAGATTCCTCCATTTTAAATTAAACTTAATTTAATTCCATTTATCTAAATTTGGGGGGGGAAACTAGCCTTCCTTTGAAGAATAGGTAACCACAGGACAATAGGGATCAAATGATGACAAGTAAACCTTGAAATCATCACAAACTGATTCATTTTTTTCAGATCTTAAGATGCATCTGACAAATTGTATAATATTTATGCAATGACTTTACAACACACATGCTGTCATTTTGACATCTATGTGGCTTAAAACTGATGACTGCCGTTTCAGGGAAATACTGTTTATATTTTGGAATCACAATAATATGCTTTACTTAGTTGCCTTGGAAAAAGTGCCAGAACAATTGGATGAGAAACAGAAAGAACAAATCCTTCAGAAGTTGGTTGCCCTTCTGGAAGAACAGGCTGCTGTCTTCAATAAAAAGGTACACATGCAAAAAAGAGTTACTGCATAAAGTATTCACATTCAAAGTGCAGAGCCAGGCACTGGATGTATTGTTGCTGCTGTGTGTAATTTTACACGATGTTGGGTTGCTTTGCCAAATATATTCCTCCTTTTTTTCTGAGTATGTTTTGTAAATCTTGGATTTTCCCTGTCTTCAAATAAGTCCCTGTTGTCTTTGATATTTCTGTTTTGACTGCATATATTTTTTATTATTTGTTTATAAAATTTATAGCTCCCCCATTTTACCTCAAAGTAACTAGGCAGCTTTTTGGGACGTAAGGTTCCATATACAAGTCATTTGTTTTGTGTGATACATAAAGTTAACAAGTGTATATAAACTTGCACAGCTGAATCTACCCATTTGTTTTTCTCTGTTTTTTGGGGGGCATTTATTTTGGTCATATTTTTGGCATGGGTTTCTTTTTTGGGCTATGTAATTTAGATTTGATTTGGAAGGTGTGCTTCAGAGTGAATAGGAATGAGAATGCAGCATCTGTCTGCAACTCATTGCAGCAATCATAGAATACAGATACAGAGACTTTATTGAGTCTCAGACTTCATATATTTTTACATGTTCCAAAGCATTATTTTTTTTTAATCAAATCTGTAAAATTGCAAAACTCTAATAGTTATTTAGGGATCTATTCTGAAAACAGTACAATTTAGTATAGTTGCACTAAACCGATCATTTTCCCCACTGTTCTCTGTCTGAATGCTAAGCTTTGTTTTTTAGATCTTCCATTAACTAGTTGAATGTAGCCATGTTAATTTATTTGTTCAATTAATTATTTTTTTCTGTACTTTTCATGACTACAGTCATCCCAAGATGGGAAAATAAAAAATAAAAATGCAATCAATTCAAGTCAGTTATAAAATGTATAGAAATAATTGAGAATGAGAGAATTAACAGAACAATATGTGTAAAACTTTAAAAAGAAAATAGCATTTGTGATAAAAAGCAGTAATTATAATAAAAGTCTTTCCACAAGATAGCTTACTTCTTAGTCCAGAATTTCAGAATACAGGGCAACTTTGGTAATGTGTTGCCTTAGGGTGGGGATGAGCTTGATATAATCTGTTTCTCAATCATTTAGAGGGTCTGGTAGTTATAAATAAATTAAAGTTTTACAGTATTTAATAAAAACGTGTATGAACAGATAACATGAGTATAAATGGCTTCAATTTAAATAATCAAAATATCATGCTTATTTATAGATTGACTCTTTTTTTGTGATATTTATCAGTACTTCTCTTCGTATGTAAACTTTTCTCTAACTTCTTTTTTCACTTTTTGCTTTTCTTAAATGAGTTTTTCCTGTCCTGCTGACTACTGCCAACCTGTTACTGCTTCTCTTTTGTAGTTCATATAGCCTCCTGCTCTACTTGCCTAATAAAGAAATGCCCAGTTAAGTGTTTATTTGCCTTACACTCAAGCAACAATATCATTTTATCACATCCACAAACTTTATAACTCTTAATAAACCAGCAAATAGGGCACTTGAACTGAACTTCTACGTTTTTTGGGGTTTGTATTTTTGCAAGAGTCATGGTTTTATATAGCCTTTTCTCATCATTTTTAATAGTTGCATTATTTCCCACAAAGGACCATAGAGGCAGCTAATTCAGAATTGGTTTTATAGACCTTTGCTGGAGCTACTGCAAATTCAAAGTTGCAAATCCCTTAGGAATACTTCAGTGTTCAAAGCATTTAGGTAAAAAGTTACTAGACCTGAATTGCATATGTAAAACAAATATTTATATTTGTAATGGTATTGATCAAGTATGTAATTGTGGAATCTTATGTTTTCTTCCTCTCATGTACACAAAGGTGTATCTTGATGTAAATAAAGATTCCCCAAACATAGGCTGATTAATTTTGGGATGAGTAACTCTCTGGGAATGTTTATATACCACCTGAATTCTGAAACATTATAAAAGCAGCATATAATTGAAAATAGTAGGATTTATTGTATGCATGCTACCCATATTCATTCTTTCTACAGATATGCTCAGGTTTTTTTTAATTTGTGAAGCCATATTTTCATACTCTCCAAGAAAGGAAAAAGTATGTCAATCATAGGAAAAAAAACAGGATTTCACTCCTGGACTAGATTGAATCTTTTAAATGATGACTCTTTGTTAAGTACATATTATTTAATGAGTATGCTCTTGAGTTCCATAAACTTTCTAAGGAATAGCTTCCAAATGAAAGAAGAACAGTAGTAAAAGGTTCCTAAGAGTATGCCTGGAAGCGGTACGTATCTGGATGGGGAGGAACAGGCTTAGACTCAACCTGGCCAAGACCGAGTAGCTGTACGTACCGGCATCTCAGATTGCCCAGGATGTTCCATCTTTAGTTGTGGGGGGAAAAGGTGTTACCCCACGCAGAAAGGGTACACAATTTGGGTGCCCTCCTGGATGCATGGCTTAGTTTGGAGGATCAGGTGGGAGCCATGGCCAGGGGGGCATTTGCTCAGGTTCGCCTGGTGCGCCAGTTGTGCCCCTATGTGGACTGAGATGCCTTAGGTACGGTTACTCATACACTCGTTACCTCCCATGTGGACTACTGCAATGCTGTCTACATGGGGCTGCCCTTGAAGAGCACTCGGAGACTTCAACTGGTGCAGAATGCGGCCCCATGGGTTGTGATGGGAGTATCCCGATACTCCCATATTACACCCCTCCTGCGTGAGCTGCATTGGTTGCCGGTTGCCCTCCGGGTGAGATTCAAGGTGCTGGTAATCACCTATAAAGCCCTATATGGCTTAGGGCCGGGGTATTTACGGGACCATCTACTGCCATTAACATCTTCCCAGTGTCCCATGCGCTCCCACAGAGAAGGCCTCCTCGGGGTGCCGTCGGCCAGGCAGTGTCGGCTGGCAGCCCCTAGGGGGAGAGCCTTCTCTGTGGGTGCACCCACCTTGTGGAATCAGTTGCCCTTGGAGCTGCGGATGGCCCCTGACCTGCGATCCTTCCGTCGTGGCCTGAAGACATGGCTTTTCCAACAGGCCAGCCTGGACTGAAGGGGGGGGGTTATTGTTTTATTATAATATTGGCTGCTTGCCGCTTTTAATTAGAATTTTGGGATTTGATTTAATAGTTTTTTAAAATTCTGAATTTTGTATTGTTTTTTATGATTGTGAGCTGCCCTGAGTCCTTCGGGAGAGTGGGCGGCATATAAATCAAACAAACAAACAAACAAACAAATAAATAAATAAATAAATAAAGTTGCCTAGTCCCACACAGGCACTTCAAGCAGATAGCTGTCCAGCCTTTATTTTTTTCACCTCTACAAAAGGAGACTCCAACTCGTAAGCCTCTATTGTCTATAAGAAAATGTTCCTATTGTCTTGTCTTTTCCTTTGCCATTGACACTCACTCTATTCCTATCAGCAAAAGAAAACAACTACATCTTTGATGCAACAACATTTCACATTTTTGAATGCTGGTATTAGGTTTCCTCTCAGCCTTCCAACTCAGAAGTTCCTTATCTGGGAGACAGTGAATCATCTCTGTTTAACTGCTTCCTTTAACATTTACAATCTTGCCATTCATGTCATTTTCTTTCACTGGCAGATTGAAGCTGACCCACTGCTACGCAACACTATCTCCCGTCTCTCATACCGCAGTTTTACTCACCTGGCTGAAGCCTTTACATCACGTACCCCACCTGGGGTCTCTAACCCTCAGCTAGCGAAGCTAGCCCTTACCATGGAACTCACAAGGAAAGTGGCCGGCATCAACAGCCATGCAGTACATACCCTCATGGGCTACAGTTTGCAGTATATGGATATGTTCATACCTTGGCTGCAGCAGCAAGGTGGCTGGGTATGTGGAGAAACATGTGTTTCCTTGGGTTTTACTTATGCTAGGCCAGATCACATAAAAAAATCCCCCCCCAATGAAACAAGAGAAAAAAATCCTGATTATTTTGCTCAAAATATAATTAAGGTGACTTGAGGTTCTGATTAAATGTTTTGGGGAAAAAAAGTCATCTCTTCTGTGAATTGTCTGCTTTTGAGGGTTACAAAATTGGAATAAGACACCCTATTTAGCTGAATACATTGTCTAAAAGTTGCAACTAAGAGCTCATACCATAAGCATCTTAGTTCTAAATTAGAAAATAACCTGTATACTATATGCATAGTATATAATATATAGTATATGATCTTGTGCTCTCTACCCTGCATTATCAAGTACAATTGTGTTGCAGTTGGCAGCTGACAATTTATTTTTTCCTACAAAAAAAGAAAAAAACATTAAGTATTATAAGTTACTATAGCAGGAGTGTCAAACTGGATTTTTTCGAGGGTTAGATCAGCATTGTAGTTGTCCTCTGCAGGGAGGGGGGAGAGAGTGGACAGACGTCTCCTGCAGTACCCTACTGGCCAAAAGCACCCGTTTTTGGCTTGGGTGGCCTCCTGCAGTACTCTGCCGGCCAAAATGGGGTACAGGAGGGCTCACGCGGCCACCCCACACCCCATTTTGGCTGCCAGAGGCACCAGGGGCTGGTCCTTTGCTATTTCCAGGCTGGCACTGCAGGCCATATTTAAGTACCCTGATGGTTGGATCCAGCCCACAGCCTTGAGTTTGACACCCCTGTACTACAGGGATATTTTCTTGTGGTCAAGGGACTGCATTTTTGGTCTCCCAATGGAATAATAGTGATGTAATAGCATTGCTGCAATGGGCCATTTTTTTGTCTTCTAAAACCAGAGGGTTAACCATACTATATGTCACAATTCTGTTTGTTGTCAAAGTTGGAGCATAACACAATGGAAAAGGAAGAAAGGAAGGGAGGGTGGGAGAAAGAGAGAAAGAAAGAGAGAGAGAAATAAAGGAAAAGAAAG
Organism: Naja naja; assembly: GCA_009733165.1. Classification (NCBI taxonomy): domain Eukaryota; kingdom Metazoa; phylum Chordata; class Lepidosauria; order Squamata; family Elapidae; genus Naja; species Naja naja. Next base: position 112,836,014 of record CM019155.1, on the reverse strand, counting down.
GAAAGGAAAGCAAGCAAGCAGGCTTAATGGTGAACTGGAAATAGCTGTTGTTTGTTTATTTTTTCTTAATAGGAGAACATTGTAGCCCAGGAGGAGATATTCGACTTGCAACTTGACTGAACAAACTTCCATGCACCAGTTGCAATGCACTTATGATGAATCTTATTTGCAGAAGACTGCTGGGTAGAGCTCCTAGCATGTAAAGATCTTTGTGTCTTTCCACCTAAGCTAAATTCAAAGGGACATTTTGTTTTAGTAGCCATGACTGGAGCTAATTCTGAGATATTAAGAATTGGCAGAAGTCAACACTAATCTTTTTATTTGGAGTGAACTGCAAAATTTGACCACAGTATGCTAAATGTTTTTGTCAAGTATTCCTGCAGAAGTATGAAATATTTACTCCCTCATAAACCTTCCAATTGTCAAAATATTTCTTAAAGGCTGTTCTTCAGAGATGCTTGCCATCAGAGGCAAGAAAAGTGCTGCCCTCGGTGAGAGGCCCTGTTCTTCCAAGTAAACTTTACTGAGGAAGGCTAGTTGGTTTTTTTTCCACCCAGGATGAACTGTCCTCAGATCTTACACTTGAGTTTAAATAGACACACTCAAATCTTATTGTATCCCTATTTTCAGATGGATGGAAATTTCTAGGTGTGCCTTCGCCTTGTTCTGAATTTTTTGTTCTGAAGTGCTATGAGAAATTTTGGGATTTTAGAACAAGAAAAAGAATTCCTATGCAAAGCTGACTAATGTGAAGAGACTCATATTACCGTAATTTCAGTGGGACTAAGTTTTGTGTAAATAGGAGGAAGAAAGAAACTTAATATCAAACTCAGGGATATGGAAGCATGTTTGTTTAACAGCAATAGCTTCCCTGAAGCACTGTGATTTTTTTTTTTAAATAAAAATCTAAAGATTCCTATATTTTGGTGTCAAATACTTTTCCTAGCATCTGTCACTTTTCTTTGGGCAAGCCTATTCTAATGATTTGATGAAACATAACCAACCTTTGGCTGTGCTAATGTGGAACTGAAGTTTGGAAGTTCTGTTGGAAGAAATATCCAGGTCCAGTTCCAAGCTGGGAATAAAATGGGGGCTGCTTGGAAAGAAATACTGTTTATTGGTGAACAGAACCAATACACACAGCGTGCAGTTCTGGGACAGCTGGCAAATGGAGTTGAGAGTGGCTGAGTTTTTATACTTCTTTGGGCTTTGTATTTGAGCTTCCTGTTCCTGTGCAACATTCCCTTTAATATTCTAATTGCTGTTGTCAGGATTCCTATGGGTCATGGCTGGCTCTATAGGCAGAAGGGAAAATGCAAATCCTAGGTTTGTCTGAGTTAATCTTGTCAACCTAATTGCTTCTCTGGAGTTTCTGTCTGGCCCAGTCTTTCTAAAATGCCAAATCTGCATTTCCAAAAGCTCAGTTTCTGCTTGGTGCAGGGAGACTGCCTCCCTTAAGATTTTTTAAAGTTATTGTTTCTCCTTTAGGGGAAATATTCTATCCTGCCTTTTTTTTAATATTCCCCAAAATATTTCATTGTGAAACGGGTTCCGGAGCAAGCAGCAAATATATTTTTTTCATTGTTATTTTTTTCTTGAGAACAAGCGGATCACAAACGCGCTTAAGATCAACATGATTGAAACTGCCCCCGAGGACATGCAGGAGGCGGGTTGACCTCAATGGTGCCTGCAAAGCACCAATGAAAGCGTTCGGGGCACTTCCATCGAGAGGTGAGCTAGAGCGGTCGAAAAAAAAATCACTCGGGGAAGATCAAAGCGATCATAGAAGCTCGACTCCAAATGCACCCGAGGCACTTCCTGTTTCCGGGTTTTGCTCCCGGCCTCCAGTGGCTTGGAGAAGGCGGAGCGGGCTGCAGCTTAGAAACGGCGCGAGAAGGAGGGTTGCAGGAATAGCAGCATGGCAACGGCCGCGGTGAGCAACAGCCTCGTTTTCGTTCTAGGAAGAGACTCGGCTAACCCTCTTCCCCCACACGAGTACACTCCGGGTCCCTGGTCCTCACTGAGTTTCTGATGGGGGACCGAGGCCGGAGTAACCCCCGTGGGATGCATTAGTAGTGCTCCTCCCCATTCACTCCCTTCTAGAAAATACTAGGTTTCTGCCTGCCTGCTCTGCTTCAGTTGCATTGGATTACAGCTCCCATCATTCGCCGCCAGTCCACGTGACAAAAGTGGGAACTGTAATTCGGCTCGTTGGGAAGACAGCATTTTGGGGACTGGGATACATCTCCATATCGTGTGAATTGCATTTATGTATAGCTTTCCTCCGAGGGGTTTATCTAGTTCTGTTTCACCACTTGCTAGCTTGTCCTTTAAACTTTGTAAACTAGGTTGGGATTCTGAAATCTATACAGAAAGATTTTTAGCCGTGCGGTGACTTCTTCTGTACCGATTTCCTTTTGAGTTCACAAAATGTTAACCAGGTGGTTGAGACTTAGCAATAGTCTGCACAATATGTGTATCTTGGCTAAGGTTATCCTAATGATAACAATTTAACAATGGTTTAATGTATAGATTCCCAAGATACATTAATTCAGTTACTTATTTAAGCATGTTATGTGAATGTAACCCATTTGCCTTTTAGGGTGGACTTCCACTTCCAGAATTCCCTCTGCGTACTGTCTGGGGAATTCTGAAAATCCATTCATCTTAAAGTCATCGAGATTGAGAAATACTGTTCTAGACTATATATCTACTGCACATTCTCATAACTTTCCTCTTATCCCCTTTCCTGAGTTAGTTATACCAGGCCTTCTAGGAGGGAGTTGAGACAGTGATTAACTTGTCTCCCAATGGTTTTGATTAGGATTTCTACTTGTCCATTATCAGAATGGGAAAGTGCCCCCCAGCAACATCCAAAACAGTTGTTTGGTGGGTATCTGAGAATTTGGAGAATTCTTGTTGCCCCAGAAATTATGGATCCTATTAAACAACTGATGCACTGTCTGAAAATTTAGTGGGAGATATTGGAATGTTATATATATTATATTGCCAGTTTGATTTAATGGTTAAGGCACAAAGCTAGAAATTGCCAATTTGATGTAACGGTTAAGGCACAAGGCTAGAAATTGAAGGACTATAAGTTTTAGTTTTGTGCCTTATGCACAAAATCAGCTGGGTGCTCTTAGACAATCAATCTTTTTCAGCCCTAGGAAACAGGCAATGCCAAACCACTTTTATAATCTTGCCAAGAAAACAGCAGGGACTTGTCCAGGCAGTTGCCAGGAGTCAAAAAGTGACTCGGGGGGAAAATGTTATGTAGTTTGCCAAATCACATTTTGAACTATTATAGGATATTAATCTAGATCAGTGGTGGCTAAACTTTTTGGGCTCCTTTGCCAAAAATTGTGCGCACACTCACACCCAGAAGGCAAGGCACCCCCCCATGCCCCCTGCGCATGCATGTGCAATCCCTCCCCCTGCCGTTCCCTTACCTGCACTGCACCTCACAGCTGATTTTCTGCTGGTTTGAGGCCTTTTTCAGCCTCCTAGAGGCTTGAAAAAAGCCTCTGCGGGCTTTGCAGACCAAATAATAGGCTGGTAGGAAGTGAGGAAACGGGCCTATTATTCGTCCTGCAAAGCCTGAAGAGGCTTTTTTGAAACCTCTGGGAGGCCGAAAAAGGCCTCAAACCAGCAGAAAATCAGCTGTGAGGCGCGCGTATGCACAATGAGGTAAGTTTGCTTGCGGCTCACGTGCTGGCACAAATGGCTCTGCGTGCCACCTGGGGCACACATGCCATAGGTTCGCCATCATGGATCTAGATTATCTCTGACACTAAAATAGCATGATATTCTAAGCACATTATTGTTTGCTCAGGCTCTCATGTTTACAAAGTCTTCAGCTTGTGTCCTTTTATTCAGTGGCCATTTAAAGTTATGGTTGTGCTGAAAAAAAAAATGGATGTAGATCAGTCCCCAAAGTTCTGGCCATTGAAGTACCCCTGTGGTCATGTGATCACAATCCAAGCACCTGTGTGCTCAGCTTATGGCAGGAACATTGCAGGGATCCGTGTTCATGTGATCACCATTTCCTATCTTCCCTGTCAGTTTCCCACAAGTAAACTCAGTAGGGAAGTCAGCAGGGAAGGTTGGAAATCATTTCTCTCTTTTTCTCCCTCTCACAGCACTTCCCTGTCTTTGTTCAGCCTCTCCGCCATTCTTTGGCCTCCTACAACTCAAACAGAACCTGTGATGGCCCTCCCCTGCCTCCTGTGACTTGTGTGCAGTCTGCACTGGCCCTTCCTCAGCCTCCCCGCACACATTCCTTACCTGGAACTCATACCTCTTTCTGCTTCATGTATCTTGGGGTTAGGAGGTATCACTGAACAAGGCAGTCACATGATGTCACATAACCACACTGCTTAGCAATAGCAATTCCAGTTCAACTGCCAAGGACTACCTATATGTGCATTCACACAAATACAACACTTATACAAATGTATGCTATTATTCATATAGCTACTGTATTTTTCAATTTTTCCAGTCTGACCTTGTTCACAGTACAATGCTGCTTCAACTTGTCTTATCTATCTCTTTGCTCATCTTTCTTTTTCCCTCCTTTCTCTCCCTGTTCCAATTACATTTTATTTTGTTCCATCCATTCTATTCCATTCCATATATATATTGATTATTTTATCAAGTGCTTGATTGGGAGTCATGTTGGGCATTTTCTAACAACATGTGATCTAATTATAAGTTATTCTGTGTTTGGAGTGATGCAAGATGACGAGAGTTCAGCTTTGGTATCTCAGTACTCAGTAGCTCAATGTCTATGTAGATTTTTTTAAAAAATTATATTTATATGCCGCCCTTCTCCGAAGACTCAGGGCGGCTTACAATTTTTGGGACACAACCCAGTGTGCTCAGCAATAGCCTTCATTCCATTGTATATGCCTGCTTATTACTAAGCGGCATTTTTACAAGGTCAGCTAATTGCCCCCAACAATCTTGGGTCCTCAATTTACCTACCCCGAGAGGATGGAAGGCTGAGTCAACCTTGAGCCTGGTGGGATTCGAGCCTACAGTAATTGTAGGCAGCTGGAACTTAAGTGCAGGCAATTAACAGCCTGAGCCACCAACAGCCTGAGCCACCAAGGATTGTCAGTCATCCAGTTCATGGTTGTCCCAAAGATGCTTTTTTTCAAGAGGCAAGCAGACTTTCTTATTTTTCTTTGAAGATGTTTCGCTTCTCATCCAAGAAGCTTCTTCAGCTCTCACTAAAGGGTGGGGAATGGAAAGATTTATACTCCTTGCAGGCAGCTGGTCATTTGCATTCTAAAAAACACCCTTGGAAGCATTTTTGTGTTTGGATGCCACACAGTTACAGTATATATCACGTTATATGAGGTGTTTCCAAATGAGACATCTGTTTTGAAAGAGATATAGAGAGTGATCCATTCTATGTCTATTTAGATGAAAAATTCAAACCAAAATGTGTTACTTATTTGAGGTTTAGGGCAGAAAAGTTTTGATATGTGAGCATATCCTCATCTTCTCTCTTTTCTCAGGCTACAAAAGTTCCTGAAATCCGCGATGTTACCCGGATTGAACGTATTGGTATGTTTTCATTGCTGCCTGTTCTTAGAACGATTTCCAATTTTATCCCTATGGGGTAGTTCATCATTAAATCAACAATTATGTGACAAATCTAACAAATCAAAAAAGCTTGCCAAATCAAAAGCTACTATAGAGTTAGATGGATTTGTAATTTTGATTCTCCATATACAGCAAGGCAGTCATGCTGAGTCTCAGGACAGATGTTTTATTTGTGGCTTCCAAATAAAATGGACAAGAAATTATCTTCTTTATTTTGAGTGAGGAAAATTAAACATTTTAGATAGATCTTTAAGTAGACTTAACTTACTAATTGAAGAAGTCACCTTCCTCCAAATTAAAAAAAAAAGATTTCAAAAAACTTTCCAAAACTGTCTTCATCTACTTACTTGAGGTTGCCTCAACAACTTTGCATCTTTACATGTGGAAATTGCCCTCCCATTAAAATATTAAATAAAGCCTCCAGTCAGAAAACACTCTGCTTCCAGTATACAATGTCACCAACCTCTTTTCAAATAATCTTTCTCTTTCATGTACACAGGAGCCCATTCCCACATTCGAGGACTTGGCTTGGATGATACCTTGGAACCCAGACAGGTGCTTGAGAAAATAGTTCTTAGAAAGCTTTTGGATTGATTGAAGTTGGGAGAAGAAGCAGTTTGTTCAAGTTAGAGAGAAGAAGAATTGGTGTAATAATTGAGGATAGAATTTTAGTGTTTAAAGTGCAAGAGAAGAAAAAATAATCATTAGCCAAATTATTCAATTAATTTGCTTTATCTATGCTGATGTGTTTTTCAAATAAATGAATTTCATCATAAATAAATTATCTTAACTTTTAAAGAATAAAAATATGTAGAACATATATAGCTATTTATTCAGTTAAGAAAAAAAACTGGAAGTTCTTCAGACAATTATACGTATCCCATGGTGGGGGTGCTTGGTGTTATAACTTTGAATCTGAGTTGTAAGTATCTTTTAGGAGGTCAGTTGTAACTTCAAATGGTCACTGAGTGACTGATCATAAGTCAAAACTATCAATATGCACACACAAGGCAGTGAGGTTTTTTTTAATCAAGATAAAGACTAGTCAGCTTTGGATTAGTTTTTCTCTAGTCATTTTTATTTACAAATTCACTACAATTTACTACTTGAATGTTTTCCAAGAAATTATTCATCTCAATGATCTCCTACTGTCATAGAAAATAAGCAGGACAAATAAAGTTCTGATTATAATTTTGCAATCTAAATTACAATCAATACAGAGTTACATCTATTACCCATTAAATGCAGTATTGGAATAGTGCTAAACTGCCTTTTAGGAGAGATTAATAGGTTGTTATAGCATGGGAATGCAAATGTGAGAAATACGCTTTTTGAGGATTGAAATAAAGGAAAAGAAATATCTTCCTCTTGTCCATTTTCCTTCCTCCCCCCCCCCCACCTGATAGGTATCCCAGGGCATGGTAGGACAGTTGGCTGCTCGTCGAGCTGCTGGGGTGATTTTGGAGATGATAAAGGAAGGCAAAATTGCTGGTCGGGCTGTCTTGATTGCCGGGCAGCCAGGCACAGGAAAAACAGCCATTGCCATGGGTAAGGGCAAATTCTATGAGTTGCTGATATTTTGAATGATGATGGGTCTATCAACAAGAAGATTCCTCATTCTGAATCTCTTTTCTTGAATAATTCTGGCTGCATTCTCTTTATGTAGTAACCCTGCTGTTGTCTCTCTTCCAGGCATGGCTCAAGCACTGGGTCTTGACACTCCTTTTACAGCGATTTCTGGAAGTGAAATCTTCTCTTTGGAGATGAGCAAAACTGAGGCACTAACTCAGGCTTTTCGGCGTTCCATTGGTGTTCGCATCAAGTAGGAAGTTGCCTCGAATTTATCTATGAAATGCTTATACATTAGCTTGTTAATTGCAATATTTTTTGTGTTGTTTTCAATGACATTTTGGCAATTACTGTGCAATTACTAAATGGGGAATAGAAACAAATTAATGAAAAGATTTCTTGATTGACTTATATTTCCACTTTTTATGCAAAAGGAGTTTTCTGTAATGAAACATGCTACCATATGTCCTCTTTCTTTTTCCAATGACCATTTTAATGCTTTTTTACAGGGAAGAAACAGAGATAATTGAAGGTGAAGTTGTGGATATTCAAATAGATCGTCCAGCAACTGGAACTGTGAGTTGATGGTAGAATAGAATAATATGGGAAAAATTAAGTTGATTATCTCCATTGCCCAGTACTGTCTAGAGAAACTCTATAGAAGCATCTTTCTTAAGGTCATGATCACTGAAGAATATTGATTGCTGCCTTCCTGTTGCAGGGCGCCAAAGTTGGGAAGTTGACCTTGAAAACTACAGAGATGGAGACGATCTATGATTTGGGCACCAAGATGATAGAGTCGCTGACCAAGGAGAAAGTGCAAGCAGGGTGAGCTCTGGGCAAAGAAGTTGTAAGAGGCAGCAGCAGGCACAGAAGAAAATCAAGGGCTTGTAGTAGATAGGCAGTGGCCAAAACTTGAAATATTTGATTTGTCTGGTTTCTAGAGAGTCACTGTGAAAATCACTCAGTGAATTCCATGGTCAAATACAGACTTGAATGTCAGTCTTTCTGATCCAGTGCTTTTAACTCTTCAGTGTCTGGTTCTCCAGCAGACATTAGGGTGACTTATCAATGCTATCATTGTGGTTAATGGAGGTCATACAATGAGAAGCATGTATATGTTAAAGCAAAAAGGATAACAGATGGGAACAGAAAATAAGTTCATCCTTAAAAAAAATTTTCTTCATTCTTCTTTCAGTTGTGGGTGGAAAACAGAAATTAGCTGGTACTTCTGATGTCATAAAGACACTGAGTTTCTTCATGAGATGTCTTTCATTCAATGTTGAAATGCAGGCCCAATCCAAAGTTACCTCTGTCTGTTTCTGCAGGGATGTCATTACTATAGACAAAGCCACAGGAAAGATTACCAAACTAGGACGTTCCTTCACACGGGCCCGGGATTATGATGCAATGGGCTCTCAGGTATTGCCATGGGGCAGAAAGTAAATTTGGGAGGCTATAAAGAGACCCAAGGTTCATTATGGGGAGTGGGGGAGGCAGGGATTGTGATTTGAGATGGGCAGCTTTTACAGGCCCTATAGACTGGCCAAGATGTGGAGGGTTTGTTTGAAGGCAGAAAGCTTCCAATTTAGGCCCTGATAAAGGATCCTAGGAAGCAGAAGGACATCCATCCTATTTCTAGGAGAGTATTGGGCTTAGCTGGATGCTATAACAGCTTTATAAGTATCCATTTTTCAGATACTTTCTGCCTGAGCTCAGAATTACAGGGCCCAGCTAGGAAATGATTAGTTAGGGAGGATTCAAGTTTTAACTACATCTGTCTGATTTAGACAAAGTTTGTGCAGTGCCCTGATGGAGAATTGCAAAAGCGCAAGGAAGTCGTGCATACAGTCTCACTACATGAAATTGACGTCATCAATAGCCGCACCCAAGGATTTCTGGCGCTCTTTTCTGGTAGGAAAATGGAGTGGGAGAAATGGAGACTCTATCAAATTCTGGTATTTTGGTATTTTCAATCAAGGAAGAGGTCAACACAAATAATTGCATTCCAGTATAATGTAAATTTTGAATGGAATGATTGTGGGGAAAGTTCCTTATCTTATAATTCTTCAAAATTTAAGCCTATGGAATTCATGGAACACTTATTGTTATTAAAAAAAGTTTAAAAAATACATTTTAGGCACCTTATGTGCAGAGGATATAGGATACCTAAGGACTGATATTTATATAATGGTAATTAATGGTAAGTATTCAATAACTCAGTATGGTATTTTACTGTGTATTTTAACAAGTATTGAAATTATATCTGATAGTTAGATAAATGGGAAATGTAAATATGGGATAACAGTAGTTATGATCTTCAACAGTTACTCTTTTTCTTTTATTTACCAAAAAGTATTTTGGGTAGTATTTTCAGAAATTATAATTACTGAATCCTTATTAACTGAGAAAATATCTACAAAACTGTAGAACAGAAAATAGCTTTTTTTCAGGGGGTAGGGTGGGGGATTTTGCATTTCTAAAATAATGCTTTTTAAAATTATTATATTAATAATGTTAATAAATTTTAGTAAGAAAAGAAGATAAAGGATAAATTATTCTGATATATCTACTCTTCGAATTAAAGTGAGGTTTTTAGATTCCGTCTACATTTAGAGACGAAAAGTTCCTCTCATTTCTGATCCTAAATTTCCAGGAGATACAGGAGAAATTAAGTCAGAAGTGCGGGAGCAGATCAATGCAAAGGTAGCAGAGTGGCGAGAAGAAGGGAAAGCTGAGGTGATCCCTGGGGTGAGTTGTACATTTTAGAATGTGGATTAAATCTCCACCAAACATTTATTCAGCAACCAAACTTACGATGGTGCTGAAAAAATAAGTTTACAGCCAATTTATGACCATTTATGACTTTGTAGTATATTTGATCATGATTACAATCAATTTGTGTTGTGCTTGACCTGTGGGGTTTTTTTCCCATTAACTTGTAGAGCAGGGAGATTGGAAAAGAAGGGATTTCAAGAGAGCAAGCCATTTGTTCTTGTATACATTAAAAGCAGCGTAATTTGCACCAGCAGCAAGTAAGGGAAAAGGAAAAGCTTCCCACCCACAGAACAGAAAGATTGGAGAGAAAGGGATTTCAAGAGAGTAAGCTGTTTACACAATAAGAAAGATAATAAGTCCCTTGAGCAGACTGAAAGGCAGAGGAGTGGTTAGCAGGCAAACAAAAGCCAAAGTGGCAAAATGGAATACCATTTTGTCTCTCAGCCAGAAAGCACAGTGACGGTCATGTAATTTCCCACTCAGTAACCACTTAATTTAGCAGAGGAGTTGCCAGTCCTACTTAGGAAGATTAAATGAGGACTATTTGTATTTTTTTTCTGACTTAAAAGTTCTGGAAGAGTAAACCTCCCACGTAATATTTCTTCTCTCCTTATTCTATAGGTTCTCTTCATTGATGAAGTCCATATGCTGGATATTGAGTGTTTCTCCTTTCTTAATCGAGCCCTGGAGAGTGATATGGCACCTGTCCTCATCATGGCCACCAATCGTGGCATAACCAGGTTGGTATCAGGTGATTCAGTGAGTAGTTGAAAGATTTCATTATGGAGAAATGCATTAAAAACCAGTTTCTACAGTTACCCAGAAAACTCTAGTCTAGGCAGCAGTCCTGTTCTTCTTTTTCCTGCATAATTTCTCATGTGGTTGATAGGCTCTTTAGTATCCTGAAATTATTGTAATGCCTAAATGGATCATTACTCCCTTTTAATGAGATTAAAATTGAGCTGCAATGAGATTTGCTCAGTGCAGTGAAGGAAGACAATGAGATATTGATAGACAAGGATACATTTGAAAGAAAGATTGCACATGATCATAGTGCATTGTTGAGTGGAGAGCTGTATTAGGTATGCTGGATATTTTTAGTAAAGTCAGCTTAAGATTGCACAGAAACTATTCTCAAGTAATGACTTTTAATGGGATAATATCAAACAAAGGTGAATGTGATAACAGATGGTGAAGATTTACTTACATTCATTAAATGTGCAGAAGAAAAACCTGTTGTCCAAAGATGACCCCTTTGTATTAGATCTACATGCTATTCTATTGACTTATTAGTCCTGTGGACCTTCTAATCAGTTTCTTTTCCTTGCAATGCAGGATTCGTGGCACCAACTATCAAAGCCCCCATGGCATTCCTATTGACCTGCTGGATCGTATGCTGATTATTTCAACCTCTCCGTACAGTGATAAGGAGACCAAGCAAATATTGAAAATCCGGTGAGGAGCACATTGTATCAGCTTCTGCCCTGAAACACTGCTCCTGCATGTTGCCTGTATCACAGCTGCCCGCTTCCCAACTACAACAATAGTTTATTTTTTCTACTTGAGATGAGGCATTCTTATGCTGATTATCGTCAGACTTCTCTTTCAGGTGTGAAGAGGAAGATGTTGAGATGAATGAAGATGCCTACACAGTACTAACCCGCATTGGTTTGGAAACTTCCCTGCGGTATGCCATCCAGCTCATCACAGCAGCCAACTTGGTGTGTCGCAAAAGAAAGGTAAGCTCAGACGTGGTGTAGTGTTTCAATGTCTTTTGGATAGTGTCTTCTGACAATGGACCATGCTATTGCTCAAGGTCTTTAGATGGCCAAGAACATTCTACTGTTCTTCTCAACGCCACCTGCAGTAACTACAGAGAGAGATGTATCACTTTTTATGGACAGCTTTAAAAATTCCCTGGTACATTGTTAAGATTAAAAGTGCATTAATAAAAACTTTTATTTATTAAAAAAGTTTATTAATAAAAATTGAGAGTCATAAAACAAGGACAATTTGACAATTTGGGGTGCAGTTATAATTTCGATGCCTCGATGATTGTATATGGAATCCAGAAAACTCATTCCTGCTTGTTCCTTTTACACAGAGATTCACACATGTAAAAGGACATGCATGTTCACCATTTGTATTGTTTACTTCTAGAACTAAAACCTTCACTTTTCCACACATTTTTATATTCCTAACCAAACTGAAAATCTTACCAGAATAAGCTAGGTTTGAATGCCAAAAGAATCAGTGTGGAACACATTTGTGATATCTTCTTGATTGCAATGGCTCCCGAAGTCTAGATTTCCATGAATTTTATATTTCCCAACAAAGTTTGACAAATCCATCCACATTGGTTGTTCCCATGTTGGTAGTTGTCTTACATCTCCCAGTACTAGGGTGCATTATTGCTTCATCCACTTAATATAAAAATATTTTGAGAGCCCTTGTTCATAACATGTCTCCATAGCCATTACTGGGGAAACTTATTTTTTGAAAGAAATCTTTCTTGGCTGTTTTGTGCAAGTTTCAGATCTCCTTATTCAACACAAATACTGTACATGACATAAAACTTCATCATCATTAACCTATGGCTATTATTCCATATCTTCACAGTGATTATGATATACTTATAGTGGGGAGTGCGGTCATGAGCAGAACAGTTTTACTACTTTAATGGTGCAGTTAGTGGGGGTCCTTTTGATGGGTTGCTGCCTGTGCACCAGGAATAGTGACTCTTTCTTTACATGTCCTCAGGGCACAGAAGTTCAGGTTGATGACATCAAGCGTGTATACTCCCTGTTCCTGGATGAGTCCCGCTCCACTCAATACATGAAAGAATATCAAGATGCTTTTATGTTTAATGAACTCAGTGAGTAAAAATATGAGTGAAGAATAATTAGAGCTCCCAGTCCCAAAATCATCCTCCTCTGTAGCAGCTGGTTTTCCTAACGGCAACATTTATATACTCTGCTATAACATTTGGGTTAAAAAAAAGCAACATGCTAAATCATGAACTATCAAAAGTACATTATGGCAATACGTTGCATGAACTCAATCATTTTATTGAAATTAAGGCTTAATCAACAAGGATACAAATTAATTGCAAACAATTGAGCGCTCTTAACTTCAGCCAGGCCACCAAAGGTTAGGACTCCACATCCAATGTTTATTGTTTTAGAGTAATGTGAATGATTGAGCATGATTGAGCTTTTCCCTAGCGAAAGACCACCGTTATGGTTTGTCTGCTGGAAAGTATGAGAGCTGCTAAACAGAATATGAAATGGGAATATAGAACAAAATGATCCAAGGTGCAGACTTGACAAGTATGGGCACTTTTGATCCTAATGCCCTTTACTTGGTCATTGATCTCAACTGCTGGAGGCTTCCTAACATAATTGTGTAAAAATAATTCTGAGAATTATGTGGGAATTTCGTGGAGTTGAAATTTGAAAAACGGGCCCTCTTAAACAACACCCTTGTATGTTGAGGATGATCTCCTGCTTGTCCCTCCAATCATCTTAAAGAGTTTCTCCATCTTACGTTTTTATTTTTCAGAAGGAGAGACCATGGATACATCATGATGAAGTTTAAATACCCGGAGCAGATGGAGTATGAATCAATATTCCTTTATGTTATTAGTTTTTTTTATACAAATAAAGCTGAATTTACTGAATTTCTGCTTGCTTTGAATTGGGAAGGCAACAAAAATCACCATTTTTATTATTTCAGTAACTGTTTCCTACGTGTCTATACTGTGCTGTAATGGAAATCCATTACAGTATTGCTTATTGCTCTGTAAATACAGTGCTTTCCTCAAACAGATTTAAGTCTGTTAAATTCCGCAAACTTTTTTTTCTGCGACACAACATATTGATTCATAAAAGGATTACATATAATGAGGAACCAATTCTGTTGCCGGTATTATCATTCTCTTTCTTTTTTCCCCAATCTATAAAATAGCCCATATTGTTGAGTGGAGAGATTTACAAGAAAAGACAAAAGCAGTTTGACTTTCAAAACTTTATTTCCGATATCTTCTCAGAAAAAAAGTCATTATAGGAATGTTTCTGCCCCATTTTAGAGTTTCAGCCCAATTACAACGTTTGACCAGCAGAGAGAACTTACGCACTCCATAAGTGTGCCTTCTCTGGCAAAGGCAGGACAACAAAACAAACGTGTCCAATATTATGCTGCTGGTTCATCCTTCTGAAAACTGCCGGTAAAGTGATTCCAATTTGGAGTCTGTAAACTGAGGCACAAAATTAATCTTGAGAATTTCAGAGAAACCCTCCTCGAGGGATGGCTCCACATACTTACTCCTGTCAAAAAGAGAAAAATAATCATTAAATAGTCCCCAGGGTTGGGAACATTTGCAGTGTTTTATTTAACCAGGCTATTGGATTTTTGTAAGGATGGAAAGTGCCTAAGAAAACCGCCTGAGGGAAGTAAAAAGTTGATAGTGACAACCCCATGACCTATTGGGTCGTTCTTTCCAGATGTAATATAGCACGGGTGTCAAACTCGCGATGCCACATTGCCATCACGTGATGTTTTTTCCCATTCACGGACCTGGACGTGGTCTGCGCATGATATATCCGGCCCAGGGGCCACCAGTTTGACATCCCTGTAATATAGGTTTGCATCATTTCCCCTCCCCTCACAGGCCTAGTGAAGTGTCTTCTTCCTCAGTCCCTGAGATGGAAGGTGGAACAAAGGGAGCCACAGATAGAGAAAACTGCACCCCCACTTCCCAAAGGGCCCCTTCCTTCACAGGGGAGCAAGAGACTTGCCTATCAACAGCTAGTACTCCTAAGGCAACACTCCCTCTCCCCACAGCGAATTCTCTCCAACAAATATCGAAGTTGCTCTCTTGCCCTTCCTCACCAGCCATCATTTAATTTTTAAGCCTCAGTTACAAAACAGGAAATGGCTGTTTTGACCATAGAGACCAGAGGGACACAGGAAAAAGGGTGGGATATATCTCTCCCATCTTTCCTTGCACCACACAACCTGTAGGTTCATGGAAGTCTAATTAGAAGGCATAGCACTGAAGGCATTCCAACTTCCCCAAATTTCATTATCACGGGGAATCATAGATCCTGGCATTCTGTATATTGGCCCATTAGAATTAGTTTAGTTGAATAATTGTTGCCCTACACTTTGCAGTTTCATCCACTTGAAGCTTAACAGATAATGCGAGTTTTATTTCTTTATAGAGAAGTAAAGAAAAGGAGGAATTTTACTCCTTGATTATATTTGGCAGGGCAAGCCTATTTATAACTTAGCACTTTGAAAACTGCAAACTAGCTTTTTGAGTTCAGCTTTTGGAAATAAGTGTTAGCTAATTCTTCTAAATCTCCCAACAAAAGTAACTACTCTAGGAAGAATAGATGCCCAGGAAGGAATAATTTTTCTTTCCTGTTCCCCCTCTTAAGATTTTCAGAAGCTTACTTATAGGTATTCAATACAATGTTGTTGACTGGCACATGTTCTTTCTCTGTCATCTCTCGGAACTAAAAAGGAAAAAGCAATCTAGTCAGCAGGACATAGCGATGGGGTAAATAAATTGGATAATACTTAACTTTTAGAAGAAATAACAGTACAGGGAGTCCTTGACTAATGACTACAACTGAGCTCACGTTTTCTGTTACTAAGTGAGAATGTTATTAAGTGAATTTTGCTCCATTTTGCAACCTTCCTTGCAGTTATTCAGTTATTAAGTGAATACCACAGTTAAGTTAGTAACACAGTTGTTAAGGGAACCTGGCTTCCCCATTGACTGCTTGTCAGAAGGTTGCAAAGCGTGAACACATGACCCCAGGATACTGCAACACTCATAAATATAAATACGAATGAGTTGTCACACATCCAAATTCTGATCACATGGCCACGGGGGTGCTACAATGGTTGCGAATGAAAAACAGTCGTAAGTCACTTTTTTCAGTAACACAACTTCAAACAGTTGCTAAATGAAAGGTTGTAAGTCTAGGGCTACCTGTAGTTCTCAACTTCCAATTGCAATTGGGACTGGAATTTCCACTGCTAAGTGATACGCTTAAAAAGTGCCATCACATCGTTTAGTGATGGCAATCCCACTTGCCCGTGTTAACCGAGGCAACTTCCTGCCAGCTTCTCATAACCCAAACCTGTGGGGAAACTGCAAGTTGCTCACATGCAAGTAGGCAGGTAAATGGCTGCTGCTGGGTTGGGGAGGGAGCAAGGGGAAGTACAAGAGAGTTGCAAGGCTGGGAGATGGTGCCAGAAAGATGCAGCAAGAATTAGGGTGCGCAGGAAGTACAGTGAGTGTTTTAAGAGCACTGCATGGATTGAGGAGGGTATGGGAAATGGTGAATCTCAAGAGAGGATATCGGGTGCGAGTGAGAAGTGCAATGTGAACGTAGGGAGGTTGCACAGTTAGGGGAGACTTGATCAATGCAATCTACAACCATTCCAATTTGCTTCCACAAACTTTTTGGGGAAGCCAGCAGGGAAAGTTACAAATGGCAGTCATTATCATGGAGTCCTGAAACTAGCTGTAAGTACGAGTCAGTTGCCAAGTACCCACAATCATGACTGCAGGGATGCCTAGAATTCTGAGAAGCAGTTGTAACCACTATTTGTTCAGCACTTTTGTAACTTTGGTCACTGAACAAATACTATAAATGAGGGGTCCTTGGTACTCTGGGCTTGCTTGTTTTCTTGCAGATGTTTCATTACCCAAACTAGGTAACATCATCAGTGCTAATTTTAAAGTTACCTAGTAACCTAATGTTACCTCATTTGGGTAATGAAATGACTGCAAGAAAACAAGCAAGGTCAGAGAGCACCAAGGGCCCCTCATGTCAACCCTGAGCTACAAACATTTCCTTTACTGGAATATTATAAATCGAGGACTACTTGTACATATAGAGAGGGACAGGAGACTATCACAGAACCCAGGTACTGATTTGGCTTGTGGGATGAAGAATTTTTAGGAAGGGTTTTGTCGGGTCTTTATAAGACTCCAGAATCAGATCTTTCACTTCAAAGACAGAATACTTGTACTAGAAGAAACTGCAAGCTACCAATGCTACATTCATTTTTAAACAAAAAATGTGATTTATAGCAAAAAAAAAAATCCAGGCATGTAAAACTATTCAGATTCAATGTGGAAAAGATGCACTGGGTATACCCCTCTATCTGTCAGTGTCTCATGAAGCACCTTCTTCAAATCTGAACAGTAGCATATTTCTGATCTGTACTTACACCTCGTCTTATTTCTGAAATGCCACAATTTATACATAGTTTGCTACTGCCCTGTGCCAATGGTTCCAGAATTTAGATTCCTGGTTGGATTATAACAGAAAAGTAGGAAAGTCTGCAAGTCCTCAAAAGGGGAGTGGGGATAGGGACTAAATTCAGAGAAATTAGCTTTCCCAAGTGAAGAAGGTATAGCATGGTATAAGGCAGTGTTCCTTAATCTCAGCAACTTTAAAATGGCCTTTATTATTTTAACACTTCAAGAGGAATTATTATAAAATCAGTATAAAAGATGGTGAACATGCCTAATACTCCTTCCTTTTCCTATTTTCCCTTTAACGACAACTTTGTGTGGCAAGTTGAACTCAGACAGAGTAACTGGCCCCAAACCACCCAACTGTCTTTCATACCTAAAGGAGGGCTAGAACTTACAGTGTGCTGTTTACTAGCTTGGTGCCTTAACCTCTAAGCTCAGCTGGTTCACTGGGAGTTGAGGTCCACCCATCTTAAAATTGCTGAGATTGATCCGAAGTACTTACTCTGTTGTTATGCTTGGCTTGTTCCAATGAGGCAGTAAAAAGAAAGCAGCGGCAGGGAACCCTGGCCTTCTTAGCACATTCAGTATACCTAGGTAAGGGAGCAGCATTTTAAGTTCTCAACTTGTCTGATTGTTTCCCATCTTTGGGCTTGCAGTTTACACATTATTCTGCTAAACTTAAGGGAGGAACCTTACCTGCGTCTCGATTCCAGTTCAGGGTTAGTATTATCCACTACTACACTTTTTCCTGCTTGCAATGATGTTTCACACAATGCCACACATTTCTTCCATGAACCAAGGGTGTCCTGAACGGGAAAAAGGAAGGATATAAAGGAAAAAAGGAAGCAATAAAGTACGGTGAGAAAAGTTTTAATCTCTCATTACTTACCTGGTTGATGTATGCATATCCAACTGAGACTAAATGTTTCTTCAAAAAAGTTGATTTGCCAGCTGGAATGGAAAAGAAAGGTGCAGGGAGTATGAACAATGGGGTAGAGCAGAGATTTCTAAAAGTCATCAGAACACAAGGAACATCATCAATACATGCCTTAATATGTGCACACATTTCTTTAAAACGGCATTCATGTTCCTTGCAACATTCACAACTAGTAGTCAAAACGATAAAATTCCTTAATTTCAACAACACTTGGACAGACTTAACGACAGTTTCAACTGAGGAACTGACCACACTTGACCAAGCCAGATCCAAAAACTAGAGAATGCCAAGAAGCCTGGTAGTCTGACAAATTGGTCATTAATAGACATCAACAACATCAGTATATCATGAAAAAGAGACAATCAACAAGCCAAAAAGGGAAAGACCAAAACACCTCCTCCCCAGCAATCAACACCCATATGAGCAATAGTTAATACCAAGATTAACATTTGGCCAACAATCAAGAAGCAAACAATATCCCAATCAAGGAACCGCCAAACAGGTTAACAGTAAACAGCCCAACCAAAAAAATCCAAGACCATTCCCACTAATACTAACAGGACAAGAATGAGAGCAAAGCCCTATTAGCACTGATGATGTTACCTAACTCAGGTAATGTCTGTAAGAAAACAACCTAGCTCAGAGAGCACCAAGGACCACTCACTTCAACCTTGAGCTACAAATACCTTCTTATCTGGTAGGGCTGTGTAACATTCCAGATTGACACTGGAAAACAGGATTCAGACTGAATATAGGACTCATCACAGAACTTCTTAAACTAAATATGAATTTTCCTGGAACTTGCATGCATCTCACATCAGTTTCAATCACTGTTTCTCTTTTGAAACAGGATCACTGCATAATCTTCATTTCTAGACACCACGACTGAAAAGAAATGTGATTTCAGAATATTCCTCTTCTACAACACAAAGCTCTTCTGAGATACAGATTATCTCATTTTCTTGGCTAACGAAAGAAGAAAACTTGAAGAAGTTTCATTACACAACACATTAACCCACGATCAAATGAACTATGTTTTTTTGGATTAACTAAATTCCAGACTTCGTACTGCACTGTCTACTAATCAACCACTTGCTAGACAAACATACACAAATAGCAATAACACTTAAGACTTATATACAGCTTCACTGTGCTTTACAGCCCTGTCTAAGTGGTATACAGAGTCAGCATTTTGCTCTCAAACAATCTGGGTCCTCATTTTACTGACCTCAGAAGGATGGAAGGATGAGTCAATCTTGAGCCTGGTATGAACCAAACTGCCGAACAGCAGTTGGCAATCAGCAGAATTAGCCTGCAGTACTGCATTCTAACCACTGCGCCACCACGGCTCATTGAATGGTTGTGAGTGAAATTAGTTCCAGGCTCACCACTCAAGCCATATGGAAATTTCTTGGCAGATGACTAGACCAGAAGTTCAGAGAAGCTCTGATCTTGACGACTTCATGTGTCCCAATTAACCTTAATATTTGAAGATCACACTGCGTGAATGCTGAGGTTGCAAAGATCATCACTCACCAGCAGGGAAGCCAACAGCTACAACCAACTCTGAGGAGGATGAGATCAAGGAAGCACTGGGTGGATCATACAGTTGAGCTTTAGGGTCCACTGCCCGCTAGATTAGGAGTTAAAGAGAAAAGCAGTATTTTAATACTAGAATACAAACTTGAATCCTGGATGTGCTCTGCAAATCTTAAGTGAGTCTAATTTTTTTTACCTGTTCTCCTAGTTTTGCAGCTTGTTAGATCTTACTGGGCCTAGTATCATTGACTTGAAAAACCACAAATTTTTCAAGAAGCAGAGAATTAATGTAATGTGAATGTAAAAGAATGTAGCTTAAAATAATGGCTAATTTATGGTAAGGAGAACAGCATTTATAACTCATTATTTTAACCTGTACAAGTACAATCCTTGCAATAGTCACCGGGTGAAGGAATAGCACCCTAAATTATTTTACTTTTTATGATGAAACAATAAATACTATAAAAAAGATAGATACAAACAAATAAATAAATGCTGGAAGAGAAGCTGGTTTTTTAAGAGACTCACCGGGTCAAAGTCGGGGAGTGCAAACAATGCCTGTTTCCAGCCCAGGAAATATTCTTCAGGCGTATGGAAGAGAAGCCCAGCATTCAAAGCAAACTGTGTGAATAAACAGGGCAGCTTTTAATGTGGAGGAAGCGGATCAAAATGTTTTCTGGTATCCTGAAGTATGTGTGCTCAAATCTATTCAGTTTACTTCTGATTCTGTTCATTTTGCATCAGTTGTTTCTAAGTATGCTGGAAATCTGAATCTGGGACCAAAGCTGATATAATGCATATAACCTTTTACCTTCAATTATTTTACTATTGATACATTTTCTTTCTTATTTATAAACCAGAAGATAGTAGCATGGAATGGAATGAAAAATAGATTAGACTAGACTAGACTGGAAGGGACCTTGGAGGTCTTCTAGTCCAGCCCCCTGCTCAAGCGGGAGAACTTATAACATTTCAGATAAGTGACTGTCCATTCTCTTCTTAAAAACCTTCAGCGATGCAGCACCCATGATTTCTGAAGGCAAGTTGTTCCTCTGGTTAACTGTCTTCATTGTTCGGAAATTTCTCCTTAATTCCAGATTGCTTTTCTGTTTGATTAATTGCAACCATTGTTTCTTGTCCTGCCCTCTGGTCCTTTGGAGAATAATTTGACTCCCTCTTCTTTGTCGCAGCCTCTCAAATTTATTATTGATTGATTGATTGATTGATTGAGATTTCTATGCAGCCCTATCTCCCGAAGGACTTAGGGCGGCTAATATAATACAAAAATTAAAAAGCAATTAAACGAAATCTTACTAAGCAATTAAAATTCATAAAACTATTACTAAAATCCCATCCCCTCCATCAGTCCGGGTCGGCAAGTTGGAAAAACCATGTTTTCAGGCCACGACGGAAGGACTGGAGGTCAGGGGCCACCTGAAGCTCCAGGGGCAGGTGATTCCATAGGGTAGGTGCTCCCACAGAGAAAGCCTTACCTTCTATCATACGATACTTCTATCATATCATCCTAATTCTTCTTTTCTTTAGACTAGACAAACCCAAATCCTGCAGCCATTCTTCATATGTTTTAGTTTAATTTTAAAAGAAAAAGGTTCAGTCTGGTTGTCAAATTTCTTACTGGATGTAAAACCAAAGCTGTTTTTTTTATTTCAGAAGTTCGTAATTTTGAAAACAGAAAATAATTGATGTAGCTCTTAAAGCAGTGCTGGGAGAACCTGTGAGTCTGTGGTCTTGCTGAATATTGCAGAATCACAAATCTGAGCACCCCCAAAGTCATAGGATTCCTGTTCATACATGAAAGTGAGTAAATTGGAAGGAATTATGCAGATGTGAAGACTACCAACTCATAGTTGTATATTCTATGCTGATGCAATGCTAGCTCTGACTGTGGAGAAATGCATATCCTTGCAACTTTTCTGCATTTTTTAAAGCAATAAATCCCTGCAAATTCCTATTTTTCACTGCTTAGACTGCCAAACCCTTCCTAGACCTCTAATCAACTTTGTCTGCCCCAAGAAACTTAATTAATGTTACACCCCTGTTTAGGTTAACTATGACTTCTATAATTTAGAATAATAATTTTGAACTTTAACAATTCTTACATTCAAACAAAGAAGTGACCATATAAATAATTCTGGATCAATTTTCCTATTTATTTGTAGGATATATTAGATATTTAAAGAGGGGGAAATAAAGTGAGACAGATAAAAATATCTCCCTCAATTTTAATAAGTAAGAAAAATATTAAAAACGGCCTAGCACGGTTAGAAAAAGCAGGCTACCAATTTTTGAAATATTTTTTTAAATATTGGGTTTATTTTACCTCAGGGGGAAAAATAAATTCATAAACTCTGGATCTCACTGAAAGCAGCAAGGCAAACCACTGTCACACAGAATTCTGCACACATAGTGATTGTATCAAACTATCATATCATAGACAACTAAAAACTAAAGAGATCTATCAATCATCCTGAAAACTGGATTAAAGATAAGAGAAACATCAAGGGATATGAATGCTCTCAAATTGATTATACTTTCATCCAGGAAGTTCAAAATGATTAATCCCAAGACAAGAAATACTGTAAGATGTAAGGAGTAGGTTTTCTCTCTTACCAGACGGTCACTGCAAGAAAAATCTTTCTTCTTCTGCCCAGGGGCCCAGTTTGCTGGACGTCCAGCAGCATCTATGCAACAGAAGAAAGATATGAACACATCCATTGCCTTGAGATGGGAAAGTGATCACTAGGATATCATTAATAAGTTTAAAAACTGGGCCTTGACTTTGAAAGCAGAAAGTATCATTGGCCAAGGCAGCAAAAGTAGATTCTGGGAGTGAGTCAAATCTACTCTTCTATTGCCATACCAAATGGCCTTCCTGATGGCGGAATTCATCCTGGTGGCACATGGTTCAACTGTAGTACTACCAGCTAACTCTGCCCACAGCCAGAAGTTTGATCCTGACGGGTACAAGGTTGACTCAACCTTCCATCCTTCTGAGATCAGTAAAATGATGAGCCAAATTACTGGGGGCAAAATGCTACCAACCATCCACAGAGTGCTGTAAAGCACTATAGGGCGGTATATAAGTCTATGGTGCTCTTGCTATTGCTTCCTTTGTGCTTGACTCACCTCCTACATAGACACTTTCTTGCAAAGACACTTCTAAGCCACCATTTGCCTTGAAGAAAGAGGAGAGAGAAAGAGAAAGGGAAAATCCAGGTATGGAATAGCAGACTATGTTTTTGCTCCTTCCCAGCCCTCTTCATATGCACACCCTCTTTTAGTACCTTTTTGCACAGATAATCCCACATGCCAAGGACAGGTTTGCGGTATATTCCTGAATTGGTTGCCACAAAGACCTGCAGAGAAAGTGAGGTAAATGAATATTCCAATTGGGCCTGGATCCCATTCTTCCCTCAGAAGCTGATTCTTACTTTTAGCAATTATTATTTAGGTCCCAGTCCATGATTTGGGTTGAATATTATTATAATTATCCATTAATTGTAATAATATAATTAATTAATCATTATAGTATACTCCCAACTAATGAATTCCACTCAATTCCTCACAGGTGACATAGGTGAATGAGGAGTTGGAACATTTCTGCAAAATTATCCATTTGGGACACCCAATTCATCTTTTATCACCTCAAAATGACTATGCACCTGTAGTAACTGTAAGAGACTACAAGTGTACAAGCAGCAGATACAACTTTTGAAGAAAAGGAACAAACCAGCCATTCATCTTAATTAAGGATCAATAGCTTGGAGAGATAAGAAACCTTCCACAACTTGCCAAAAGCAATTCTACATAAAAACCTACTTTCTACTTGAAAATATTTGTGGTATAGTTTTCCTTTAAATCCTAATGGATCCACAAGACAACTTAATAACAAAATAAAAACTATACTATTAAAGATTTAAATGGAAGAAAAACACCTGATAGCAGTATGAATAACATGCAAAATAAAACATGCCAAATTAGCTAAAAATAATGGTTACTTTTTTTTCTGAAATAGAATATAGTTCTTAACTTACACTTCCATGCCAAATATTATGAATGATGGGAGTAACAAATTCAACCCATCTAAAAAGCACAGCAAATGAGACAATTGCTACAATTTAGGTGCTACAACCTAGAAACACTTGAGAAATTTTACATATTCTCTTAATGCTCTCCCATCTTTCCCTTCTGAATCCCAAATCTTTAATGAAACCATTTTTTCTTTTCCATTTTCTTTATTCTATGTGTCTTGATATGTAACAAAATGGTTATTTAACGCTGTTAGCTCTTCAAAGTTGTCATGAGATGAGCAGCCATACAAATGGAAAATGATTTCCCCCCATGAGATTAACTGGACTTTGCCATAGACATTCAAAGCCCCCCTATTCAACCTGCATGGTTTGCTGAGCAACCTGGATGAGGTACTGTTTCTCCTAGCAACTCACCTGCAACGGGACACCCAATCGCTCAATCACAGCTTCTACTTTAGCTTTGAAAATTTCAGGCCTAAGACGCCCACGGCCAATGCCCAGTTGATTGGTAAAGATCACAAGCTGCCGATGAGAAGATGAAAGATTACTTACAATGAGAAGGGGGTAATACAGAAAATGGATTTGAGACAAGAAGGACCATACCTTGTATCCTTCACTCTGAAGTTGCTTCAGCTTGTGAGGTACTTCAGGGTACAGGATCCTGCAAATCAGAGAAAGAGTTAAGGCTGCTGTCTAAATACTCATGCTATTATCATTGCTAAAAATATGTAATCCTGAATGCATAAATGGCACTCCAAATTCACTTTCAGTCCTTTACTCTGCAAAAGTGCTAAGTATTTCTTACAGTATTTGATCTTTCCTCATGGAAGCATGACTAATCCCCATTCTTCTTTTTTTCAGTTTTTTTTAATATCCTATCTGACTTGAAGGAACTCCAGGTGATGTAATTCCCTTCTTCCTCCATTTACATCAATGAAAATCCTGATATGTTAGGTCAGGGCTAGAGAATGAGATTGGCTTAAGTCTTCCAATAGCATCAAAACTGGCTGAGGACTTGCAGGCATTTGCAGATGATTTAGAAACAGGACCCAAACTAATGGGGAAAATAGAAGAGTATGGTGAAGTGGCAGGATTAAAAATAAACAGGGAAAAACTAAAATTTTTAGTGAAAAGTATTACAGAAAAGCAGAAAAAAGAATTAACAATGAGCTTAGATATTCAGATTACTAAGAAAATCAAGTATTTAGGGATCCACTTGACAGCAAGATGTGTAACGATTAAAGAGAATAATTATTTTAAATTGATACAGCAAATAAAGATAATCTGGAAAAATGGAAAAAAATTGCAATTATCACTAATAGGAAGAATAGCAATAATTAAAATGAATATACTATCAAAGTTATTATTTTTGTTCCAAACAGTCCCAATAAAATTGGAGAAAAATATTTTGAAGATCTTAATAAAATAATACTAAAATTTATTTTGCAAGGAAAAAGGCTAGAATTAACTATAAAATGTTACAAGATACAAGAACTAGAGGACTGTTTGGATTACCTAATTGGGAGTTGTACTACCAGGCTGCAGTGTTAACATGGATGAAGGAATGGATTGTGCTGAAAAATACAAGACAATTGACATTGGAGGGGCATGATTTACAATTGGGTTGGCATGCTTTTTTATGGTATGGGAAAAATAAGATACACAGTTACTTTCAAAGACATTATATAAGAAATGCTTTATTGTCAACATGGGGGGAAAAGCACTATTTGAAGGTACCAGCTTGGCTTTTGACAATGGAAGCACTTATATGAAACAAGATGGGTTCTATAAAGAATTGACAGAACTGGATAAAATATTAATAGGAACAGAAGAATAATTGATAAAAAAGTTTTATAGTTACTTACTGGGTATTAAAATGGAAGAAAAACAAGTGAAAGAGACAATGATTGCATGGCAAATTTTTTTTGTTACCCTACAGAATTAGATAAATGTCAAAAGTTGTGGGAGAGAAATTATAAATTAACAACGTCAACTGCATACAAAGAAAACCTGTATAAGATAAATCAGCAAAATGCTGGAAATGTCACTAGACACCAGGAACATATATCATATGTGGTGGCTATGTGTAGAAGCAAAAAGATATTGGACAAAAATACATACGTGGTTGGAAAAGATGATACAACCATAATATTTAAGACTTGAAATATTTTTGTTGGGGATCATATCAGAAACTTAAAGATAAGATATATTTAATTATCCATGTAGTAACCGCAGCTAGAATTGTATTTGCACAAGATTGGAAAAATGAAAAGATTCTGATAGAAGGGGATGTAATAAGGAAAATACTAGAATGAACAGATTAACACTTGCAACTAAAGAGAAGGAACAAACTGAATATTATGGGAATTATTTTATCAATGGCTAGAGAAAAAAATATGAAAGCTAGAAATAATTATTAGAACATTGAAATAAAGAAAATATGTTAATAAAATTGAATATGTAAAGAAGAGAAATGTTATAGTAATAGAAATAATTTGCATACTAATATAAGAATAGAGAATTAATATTAAAATAATGAATATGGTTGTAAAATTTGTTATGCCACACTGTAACCAGACGACACGCCATTGAATGAAAGATGAATTGAATGTATGTATTTTAAATAAAATAAAAGAATTATTAAAAAAAAGAAAGCTGTCTGAGGACTTCATACCAATTTTTCCTGGCAGAACACTAGTGACTTCAATGGCCTGATGATATTTAAATGGCTGCCCATTAATAATTATATTCTCTGATAAAGTGATCAATTATATCAAGACAATTAAACTAAAGTATTAAAAATATAAAACAAAAGCAAATTAAAACTTTGTTTCTAATAATGAGAGCTTAATTAATAACACAGATGAAGAATCAGGATTTCCTTTACTATTTAATAGCCTTCCCAAAGTAAAGGACTGTAATTTCATTTTGTAGTGCAAAAAATCTGAAGAGAATCAGTTTGAAAAACAGTGATTTACACCTTTTCCCCTTGCTCCAAGGAGCTAAAGATATGGCAGCCTGCTGCTCTTCTTTCTCAGACCTCATCTACATAATAGTTTTGCAACATTAGGCTGAGAAAAATTCCACAGATTTAAAAGAAAATAGATTTTCAAATCTAGCACTCACTTCATCTAAGACAGAACTTGCCAACTAACTGGCTGTCTACAAATCTGCTCTCCCTTCTACATCCCTTCGCTCTGTGCTTACCTCCAGTCATCAGGACTTATAGGAAACACTTTTCCAGATTGTGTTGTGATAAGGGTTCCATCCAGATCAAACCCTGCCACCTGGGTGAAAAAGTACCACAATAACCTCACATCCACACTCACCAACCACCCATAATCAACACTACTTTGCCTTACTTTTTATTCATACATTTCTTTATTACAATTTATCCCATCTTTCATTCAAGAACCCATGTCAGCTATATAGTATAGTGTGTTTTTCTCTTCCATTTTTTTACATAACTCTTATTTGTTGGGGGGGAGGAGAGGGAGGGAGGGAGGGAGGGAGAAGGAGTGGAGAGGAAGAGAGAGAGAGAGAGAGGCTGTCCCAAAGTCACCCAGTGAACTTTCATGTATGAATTTAAACAAGAAAATCAATCCATTAGTTTAACCAGTATGCCATACTGATTTGCTAGATTTCTTAGGCATTTTTGCAGACAAAAAGTGAAACGTCCAGACTTTACAAAATCAGGACACTGCTTGACAGTCCTAGTGATTACCAGATCATTGCAAGATATACTTTTAACAACAAGAATCACCCTAATACACACCTTCCCTGGATTGCTTAGACTTATGACAGTATACTGAGTTTCCCCGACAATAAGACCGTGTCTTATATATTTTTTTGCCACCAAAAAAGGCACCAGGTCTTATTTTCGGGGGATGTCATCCACTGACTAACCTCACTTGCATGCATCACCCCTGGCCTCCTTTTTGCTATCAGAGGCCTTCAGGAACTTTTTCTTGTGTGGCTGGCAAGGATTTTCTGAAGGCCTCTACAGCCGATAACAGCTCCAGACTGATCTGGGGCTCTGTTAGAAAAGCCTTGCTGGCTGAAGAAGAAATGGGCTGGCAAGGCCCATGTTGAGGTGTGCGAGGCCTGGCTACAACTGTCCAAAGGTAAATAGTAGGGCAGTTCCACCACCCCCATCCCCACCCTAGCTTAATTTTTACCAGTGCACTCTGGAGTGGGCAGGATCTTAATTAGGGCTTATTTTGCAGGTAGGGCTTATATTGGGCGCACATGTAAAAATTAAGCTAGGACTTACTTTCAGGGTAGGTCGTATTTTCAGGGAAACAGGGTAGTTAATAATTGAAATTGGAGTGCCTCCAACAGGTAGGTAGGTAGGTATATATATATATATATATATATATATTTAATTGAAACACATAAAATAAAAGGTGCTTTCCCAAAAGTGATACCAATTTTGTTTTACTCAATGGAACTTGCAACTAAATATTTTGTGGGGTCCTTGGTTCTTGCTGAGCTTAGTTGTTTTCTGCTACACATTTTATTACCCAATTAGGTAACAATGCTAGCAAGAATGCCGAAGTTCAACCTTGAGCTACAAATATTCTTGTCTATTGATAAATACTTTGTCTACTGATAAATACTCCTTAATCTGTGCATTATTCCTCTGCATTTGTAAACAAAGAGCAAAAACACAAGAAATTGTTGTTAGAGATAGATTTCTACTCGATTTGTATAGCTCTGGACCAATTATATAAATCTTCACTTTATATTTTAAAGAATTGGACAGAATGCAGAAATAGTCTTTTTTTTTAGCAACATTTGAATTAGCAGTATTCTTGAAGCTACATTTCACAGTAACAGGCAAGGAGACTTACTTTAGTACTTGATACTAATCCTTTCTTGGTGAAGACCAGCAACTTGCCTTGGTCCTCCCAAGAATCACAGGGCTGGGGGGCCAGTTTTGAAAGAGGCTTCTGAGAAGAGTGTGCCTGTGCTGCTGTCTCTTGCAACTGCCTCAGTTTCTCAGTTATAAATGAGTCGTCATCATCCTCTTCTTCAGAAGGACATGAAACTTTGAGACGTTTGACTGTGTGGCCCATGCTGTCTTCTTCTGTCTTCTGCTGAATCTGCTTGCTGCAGAAGAACTCCAGTGGGTTCTTTTTTGTGGAGTTATCATCTTGCTCAAAGCGGATGCAATAAGGATATAGTCCGTTTACCAGGCAGAGAGTCTCTCCTTCTTGAAGCGTTGTGCTGTCTCCACAATGCAGGTGTATCTCTTCCACAGATGTGGGATTTATACCTCGCTGCCAACACATAATAATATGACAATGTCATGCATAATCAGTTGGCTTATACCCAGGGGCTGGTTAATTTTGAAACTGCTTCTGCTCCTGTACAAGAAACTTCCCTCTGGAATCAAACAGGATACTCCAAAGTTTTCCCCAACTCACCTGTGTGACTCGAACTGATCGGTAGGCATAATTTGCCAGTAACTCCACTATGAGAACAGAAAAAGAGAAGACGGTTAATTTTCAGGGTGTGCAAAATATTTCGAGGTCAACTCTTTTTGATTCTAAAACTATTCAGTTCAACTTTCCTAAAAATGTTCCAACTAATCTTATACTCTGCTTCAAAGCTGGGCCAAGATACTTTTATGAATGAAAATGAATATACGTGTTCCTTGATAAAGTTGCAGGACTGATTTCTGCGTCAGTCATCAGGCCAGTGGTTTCCGAGCTTTTGGACTCATGCTAGAGTCTATCTTCAGGGAACTTCTTTTCAGCAGAATGTGTACTGTTATGTGTGGTATTTATAGTGTGTGTTGAATGTGGCCTTTTAGATTGGGATGTGTTGATGGCTGTCCTTTGCTTGGGTTGCCCAGCCTTCTCCTTCTAAGTGCTTAATAGGCCTGCGGTAAATCAGCACTCCTTTTGACTGAGGGGCCTGTTTCCCAGACTTTAATCACTTCCATGGCTGTTTTTGTGCCTGCTCATCCAACAATCTTACTAACTGAAACGCTACAACTGTTGGACGCTACAAGATACTTTTCAAAATTACTGTTCAATGTATAAAGCAATTCAGAAAGAATACGCATAAGACAATACCAAAAGAACTGGAGTGATAGCATTATTAAAAAAAAAGAATGGTGAGAACGTTGAGGAAGAGGGGAGGGGAGAGAAATAGACAAAAGGAAAGAGAAATGTGGAGAATAAAGGAAGGGAACAAGAGCAAAACAAAGATCATTTACCTTATTTATTCAAACCTTTGGAATCCTTAGTAACCCTGATCTCAGTTTTACCTCTATCTTCTCATTCTCTTCAACAAAAAAAGTATAAACAATTCTGATAAAATTGGAGAAAAATATTTTGATGATCTGAATAGAATAATATTGAAATATATATGGCAAGGGAAGAAAGCAATAATTAACCTTAAAATGTTATAGGATGCAAGAACCAGAGGATTTGGGTTACCTAATTGGGAATTAAATTATCACGCTGCGGTATTAACATGGATGAAAGAATGGATTGTTTTAAGGAATACAAGGTTGTTGACATTGGAGGGGCATGATCTGCAATTGGGCTGGCATGCTTTTTTATGGTATGGGAGAAGTAAGATACACGGTTATTTTCAAAAACATTATGTTAAAAACACTTTATTGTTAACATGGGAGAAAATCAGAGAACAACATTATTTGAAAATTCCAGTCTGGTTATTGACAATGAAAGCACTTATACATCCAAATGTTTGTAAAATGGGAATTACTGTTAAATAAGGATATACTGAATGAAAAGGGTGAGCTCAAAACTAAACAAGAGTTGAATGAACAAGGGGTTGATAGGCATTGGTATTCATATATGCAAATACAGTCAAGATATTAAAAAGATGTTAAAGCTGAGGGTTTTTACAAGAAGTTGACAGAACTGGAAAAATACTAACAAGAACGGAAGACAGGTTGATTAAAAAATTGTATTGTTATTTATTAGGTGTCAAACTAGAAGTGGAACAAGTGAAGGATACGATGATAGCGTGGGCAAATTTTGGGGGGGTATGCTATAGAATTAGATAAGTGGCAGAAGCTATGGGAAAGAAACTATAAATTAACAATATTGAAGGAATATAAAGAAAATTTGTATAAGATATTTTATAGATGGCACTTTGCACCAGCAAAATTGGCAAAGATGTTGAAAGACAAATCAGCCAAATGCTGGAAGTGCCATCAAATACTTGGATCATACTACCATACGTGGTAGATATGCGCAGAAGCTAAAAGATACTGAACAAAAGTACGTACGTGGTTGGAAAAAATGATAAAGCAACATATAGATTTAAAACCTGAAATATTCCTTTTAGGGATGGTACCTGAAAGCTATGGCAAAAAAAGTATATTTAATTATTTATGTATTAACTGCAGCTAGAATTATATTTGCTCAGAATTGGAAAAGCGAAAAAATTCCAGTAGAGGGAAAGGTGATTGAGAAAATATTAGAATGTGCAGAGATGAATAGATTAACATTGGCAATTAAAGTAAAAGAAGAAACTGAATACTATATGGTATGAGATCTATTTTATCAAAATTGGAAAATAAAGAAATAAGTTAAAATTAAGTAGATGAACATATAGAGAAATAAGTTAAGGTTGTTATAAAGATAAAATATGTAAGCAACAATGGTTTATAAAGAAAATGTGATTACTGATATTTTGGCAAAGAAAGTATGTTAATTATAATTGTTAGCACAAGATATATGTACCTAATCAACACACTGTTTAAATGAAAGATGGACTTGTTGTAAATATAAAATAAAAAACATAATTAAAAAAGTATAAACTAGTTAATACTGATGAAATTTGCATTGCATTTGAAAAGATAGCCAAAATAAGAAAAAATAGGGCACAAAAATATTAAAGCTTTTGGATTTCTAAAAGGTAAAACATAGGGGAAAGATGCAAGGTCCTGAAACAGCACAGAGAATCGAATCTTAGCTAAATTTCAACATCCCTCACATGGTTTATACAGAATACCAATTCTTTTCCAATTATAATATTGCACAGGAAGAATTCAAAACATGGTACACCACTTCAGCCACAACAAATGTTATGACAGTCAGTGAACTAACTGGGGAAGAAGAAGAAAACTTCTATAAATACCACATACAGAACAACACAAAACACACACTCTACTAGAGAGAAGTTCCTTGAGGAGAGGTTCCAGTATGAGCCTGAAGGCTCGGAAGACAAAACCACTGGACCTGGACATTGACCCAGATTGGATGCTGCAACATTATCCTGGGACAGGTATATTTGCCTTCATTTGTAAGAAAAAAACTGCTCCTGAAGGCAATTTTTTTTACTAACAATGATACCTTTTCAAAAAAGAGAAAACCTACAGACCTTGAGTTCGAGAACATTTCTTATCAGTGACAAGGGTTTCTGGACCCCTGCCTAGAACTACAGTCACACCATCAGGCAAAAGAACTGGATCATGTCGCTTATCTTGACTGATGAGAAAGCACTGCATACTGGTGAGCATCCTGCAAGCAACGAGAGACATTTGGCTTCCAAATAACATAGTGCCATGTTTAGTTTTCCACGATCCCCAACATAGTAAATCCCACTGAAAGCATGCAAGAAATACATCCCACACTAAAAACATGTGTTGAACTTTGGGAGCAAGTTGAGAAATTGTTGCATGAAGAGAAAGCTAAATTTAGAAAGTATTGTTCTCAGAGACGTTAAATCAGTGTTGACAACTTACAGATGTGTAGACTTCAACTCCCAGAATTCCCTAGTCAACATGGCTGTCTAGATAATTCTGGGAGTTCAAATCCCTCAATTTCATGTGCCAAGGTTGAGAAACATTGCTACAAATCAACTAGAGAAATAAAAAAGTGGTAGAAAATGGAAACAAGATAGATATATATAAACCCTTACAAGGAATGTTAATTATTACAAATTAACTATTTAAATTATCTGAATATATTATCTAGTGTTTCTTAAACCTTTTGCATTCAGGATTCCTTCCCAGTTTTACAAAAACTGCAGAGAACTCCAAAACACTTTTGTTTGTATATTTATCAATATTTGTCCTAAATTAAAACCATGCATTTGCAGAATATTTATTGAATCATGTAAAATAACATTAAACTCGTGGGATGTTAATATAAAGTATATTTCACAAGACTCCTATTTTTAAATATTGAAAATACTTGCAAACATTTAAAACAATGTCATTTATATATATAAATGACATTGTTTTAAACGTTTGCAAGTATTTTTAATATCTGGCAAATCATTTTGATTTCACAGATCCCTAAGAGTCCTGGGAAGCCCAAGGGTCCTCACATCATACTTAAAAAATACAGTTCTCAATTATTTAAAGTTCTGGATAGCCAAAAAAAAACTGGAAAAAAGAGAGGAA
Source organism: Naja naja (assembly GCA_009733165.1). Classification (NCBI taxonomy): domain Eukaryota; kingdom Metazoa; phylum Chordata; class Lepidosauria; order Squamata; family Elapidae; genus Naja; species Naja naja. The sequence continues at coordinate 112,802,850 of CM019155.1, read as the reverse complement.
ATAATTCAACAACCTGGACTGGGATTATATACGCTTACGCGTTTAGAAAGAGGTCTTCTTTTTATGAAAGGATTGCAGGTTCTCTAGCCCACGTGAAGTGGGAAGCAAAAGTTCCACCTTATGAAGGCTCCTAACTAGTAAATGGGACCATAACAATCTTATTCTGCATGCGCAGAAACATGAAGACCTAGCTGAGACGTTATTGCAGAATACGAAGTCCCGAAAGGCGGAACAACACCTTCCACAGATCCGAGTAGGAAGTGAACTTCATCCGCCCTCGGACGAAACAGTTTGTGAAGCTTTCATCCAAAATATTCCGCTCTCTATAGAGGTAGGAAACTAGAGAAAGACGCTCTATCTTCACTGGGAGGAGAAAACGAAAGGCATTCAATGTTCATGTCCTAAGGATGCAAAGAGTCGTAAAGCTGGAAGAAAAGTAATTCGCTTTTAGAGGGAGATTTTCATTAGGCTCTAAAGCTGCAGCCCCGCACACTTATGCCCAGGACAAAGCCACACTAAGCACAAAATCGGAGTGTCACCTCCCCTTTCAGAATTCAACCCTTGCTGATTCATTCCGTGTAGGGACTATCCAACTATCCATCCATCCATCCATCCATCCATCCATCCTTCCTTCCTTCCTTCCTTCCTTCCTTCCATCCATCCATCCATCCATCCATCCATCTCCGCAGGGATGGATTCTTCATTATTAAAATTCTCAATTCCCCGCCCCCACCGCACGCACAAACGCAGGTGTGGGAAAGCGAGAGTTGCCATGCAGTTGCTGACACAGATTGCAGGGAAAAAGATTAAAACTCCTTTATTCTCCTGGGTCCTTGCTGCCATCAACCCTGCAGCTCCCGCCCTCCTCCGCCATCAACATTCCCTAACCTGGTGCTCTCCAGATATAATTAACCGTTCCCATCCACTGGTGGGGAAGTCTGGTATTGTCCTCCAACAACGCGTCCCGGGTGGGGGGGAAGGGTACCAAGTGGAGAAGGGAAGCACACCCAGACACGGCGGGGAAGGAAAAGTCACGGGTTCTTCGACTGTGCTCAGAACGATGTAGTTAGAAATTGCTTGTAGGAATAGATCGTCATTGAGAAAATCTATCTGTGGGATTGCTAGTAATGAAAAACGATTTGATGGCATATAGTAATAGTTAAAAAAAAACCTGCCCATCGAGTAACGACAAATTACCCTCCCCAAACACACCTTAGGCTGCGGCAAAGGTCGGTCTGGTCAAATGGTCCAAATTCGGTGCTGAGCGATCCGCAGAAGCAACAGCTTCATACTCTAGGGACTGGTTGGCGTCAGACCAGCCGACTTAGTGAAGCACGGTCACAATTTGGGCCATGTCGGAAATAGTATACTACTCTCTATTCCTATCTCTACGGTAGCCCGGCGCTTCGACTAGGCCCCCTTCCGGGGGCGTACGAGAAGGACTGGAAATGAGTTCCGGCAACTTTGGTTCCCTTTCAAGTTGTTTCCTGGGAATGAAAGGACTCCTATGACAAAAGGTATGTAATTTGGCAGCTCAGAAATGGCCTGCGTCGTTCCTAAATAATAACCGGTAAAATAACCTGTAATCTTTTTTAAGCTTGATGCTGTTACAAACAAAAATGGCAACTTCAAATTTATTTATTTTATTTATTTTTATTTTTATGAAATTTATATGCCTCCCTGTCTCCCTAAGGACTCAGGGCGGCTTACAATACTAAAAACAATACAATATAAATATTAAAAAGTAATTAAACCAGAAATCTCATAAATCAGTTAAATTTAAAAACAACCACTAAAAAAACCCTCACCCCGCTCCTTCAGTCTGTGTAGGCTAGTTGGAACAGCCAGGTTTTTAGGCCACGGTGGAAAGATCAGAGGTCAGGGGCCAGGGGCAGCTGGTTCCAAAGGGTGGGTGCCCTCACAGAGAAGGCCCTACCCCTGGGAGTTGCCAGCCGGCATTGCCTGGCTGACGGCACCCTGAGGAGCCCCTGCCGGTAGGAGCGCACGGGGCATTGGGAAGCCGTTATTGGCAGCAGGGTCTCCTGCAAATACCCCGGTCTAATGCCATGAAGGGCTTTATAGGTCAACACCAGCACCTGGAGGGCAACGGTAACCAGTGCAGCTCACGCAGGAGGGGTGTAACATGAGAGTATCGGGACCTTCCTATCACAACCCGTGCCGCTGCATTCTGGACAAGTTGAAGCCTCTGGGTGGTCCTCAAGGGCAGCCCCGTGTAAAGAGCATTGCAGTAGTCCAGATGGGAAATGACGAGCGCAAGAGTGACCATACGTAGGGCATCTCGGTCCAGATGGACCAGACAAAGGTGGGCAAATGCCCCTCTGGCCACGGCTCCCACCTGCTCCTCCAAACTGAGCCATGCATCCAGGAGGACACCCAAGTTGCGAACCGTATCTATGGGGGGCAACATCTCTCCCCCCATAGCTAAAGGTAGAATATCCTGGCTGACTCGAGATGCCGATACATACAGCCACTCAGTCTTAGCCGGGTTGAGCCGGAGTCTGTTCCTCACCATCCAGACCCACACCGCTTCCAGGCACCTGGACATCAATTCGAGGGCGTCACTGGGTTGGTTAGGGGTGGAGATGAAAAGCTGGGTATCTTCAGCATACTGATGATACCTCACCCCAAATCTCAACAAATAAATGGTCTGTCTTACATATTGGCAAAAAAAAACTCAGAAAATAAAATACAGGCTAAATAGTCAAGACCTTGTTGATGATCCAAACTCTGTCAAGGATCTTGGAGCACTCATCTCTAATTATCTAAGTGCCCACTAATTATCTAAGTGCCCACTGTAACTACATAGCCAAAAAAGCATTAAGAGTTGTTAACCTAATCCTCGTAGCTTTTCTCTGGTAATATCACACTACTAACTAGAGCATACAAAACATTTGCTAGACCAATTCTCGAATACAGCTCATCAGTCTGGAACCCACATTACGTATCTGATATTAACACAGTTGAGAAAGTCCAGAAATATTTCACATAAGAGTTCTCCACTCCTCTACTCATTGCAGAATACCTTATGCCACCAGACTTGAAATTCTAGACCTAGAAAATCTAGAACTATGCCGCCTTCCTTCCGATCTAAGTATAGTATATAAAATCATACATTGCAATGTCCTACCTGTCAATGAATACTTCAGCTTCAAACATAACAATGCAAGAACACACAATAGATACAAACTCAAGGTTAACCGCACCAAACTTGATTGCAGGAAATACGACTTCAGCAACAGAGTGGTCAATGTCTGGAATACGCTACCCGACTCTGTATTCTGTGGTTTCTTCCCCAAACTCCAAAAACTTTAACCTTAGACTGTCTACTATTGACCTCACCCCTTTCCTAAGAGGTCTGTAGAGGGCGTGCATAAACACACCAATGTGCTTACCATCCCTGTCCTATTGATTCTTTTTATTTTTATTTTTATTTTTCTTATATGTATCCATTCCATGTATTCATAACTATGTTTATACTTATACCTATTATCTTGTAAGCGATTGACAAATCAATCAATCAATCAATCAATAAAATAAAAAGATGTGCAACATGGGTGTGGTTGGGACAAGAGGGCTTACATTTCTAAAGTGAGAATTGCCATGTATGATCATGTCACTCTGGAATATTAGTACTAGCTGGGGAATTCTCGCAACTGAAGTCCACAATTTCTTAAATTGTTGAGGATGAGAAACACTGAGGTATGCCTTTCTTTCAGCCCCTTTTTGATGATACATGGTTAGATTCCACATTAAGAAATCTGAAGCAGTTTACTTTGTGAAGGGGATTTCATAGGCATGGATAATCAGGAATTATTGTACAAAAAGATTTGAAGGTTTCTGGATTTAAAAAAAATACTTTAACTTTTCATGAAATGCATTTAATTAAAATATATTATAAAATACCACATGATTAATAGTACTAATTTCCTTCGGTTTATTACAGTTTCAGAAATATGCATTCTAACGCTTCTGTTATGTACTTCTAGCAATGTTAGAAGAAGTAATATTAATTTAACCATAAAGGTGGCATTTATAAAGAAAATTGATTTGGTATAAATGGCTTGATTTGTAAATACCCTTTCAGTAACCATTTGGTTCACAAACGAGTTCACAGTTTAAAAACCCTAAAAAGACTGAAGGCTAACATTGAAAACTAAATGCTATAATTATTCTCTGGAACAAACTTTATTTTCTAGCAATATAATACTATTCTGCAATTACCTGTAACTGACCATCACTACTGTTTCCCCCTCCCCACCTTGCCAATCTCCAGAGTCCTGGGAAGACACCCATGATTAAAAACAAAGCTGAGAATCAATATTTCATTAAGAGAGCAGCAGATTTTTTTTGACCTCAGGTCAGGTTGTATCAAATATGATGGAGAGTTATGATCCTCTTTGATAGGATTGTCTGCTGGGTTTAAGAAACAAACTAAAAACAGCTGTGGAAATGGGCAGGAAAGTAGCAGAGTTCAAAATTATTGTCCTCATAAAGCTGCTCCTAACATAGCCAGGAGGAAATAAATCTGATACCATGAATATTGATTTCTCAATGAAATCAACCACATTTGAAACCAATTTTAACTTGATAATGGTTCAGGAGAAAGACTACATGCCTGATTTGCTCACTTAAATTTGCCTAGGCATGGCTATGTTTAGTTTTCTGTCTGCTATGAGGTTTTCTTAACAAATTTTAAAAGTACAATTTGTTTTACTGACCAGACATCACCTATGTTGAAAATACCAATTTCAGTTAAATGCTGCCTTTTGTCTATTTGCAAACAAGCAACATCCCCTCCTGCATATAAAGGATCTTTGGTCATGTCCAGGCTGCAATGGATACAATATTCTTTGTATTTCCCAGAACTGAGTGGGTTAATCAAAAGTCTTAGGTGATCCAACTTTTTTTTAACCCTAGAATCTTAATCATCCAGTAGATGTAATTTTAAAGTAGAAACCAACCAGGTTTTCTTCTCAAGCAAGTCACAAAAGTAATTACATGATTAGGAGTATGTTCTTTTGGCTTGCAAGTGTCAACCATGCTGTTGTCTGTGAATCCCAGCCATTAGAACTGGTGGATATATCATCAGAAAAGTTCTAGTTTCTACTCATTGTTATATTAGAAAATGGTATGACTTCACTTACTCACTCTTCTTGTACTTGCAAGTGCACTTGCAAGTGCATGGCCCCTTGGCTGATTGAAAGACAACTAGGAATGAGATGTCAAGCAAACATGCACTTGAGAAATTAATGTCAGCCTGGATTGTCCATATGAAGACTTACGGAGCTAATAATCTTAAGAATACAGAAAGTTGTTTTGTAATAGGTCATATCATTGCATTATCTATTTTCATTGATAATAGGTTTAGAGCTTTCAGGAAATAAGAAAATGTCTCTGTCACCTGCTACATCAAGATTCTTTTGACAGGAATGCCATGGACTGAACCTTGGGCCTCCTGCATATGAAGCAGGGACTTTAATTAATTCCCATTTATTCCTTTAAAACATAGCATGTCCTACCTATTCCCATTAATATTATATCAAGTGTTTTATTTATTTATTTAGCGTATGGCACGTATTTAGCCAGGGATCACCGAGATGGCTGGCTGCCTCTGTGAAAGGAGTTTTTACTGGTGGTGGTATCTTTACCTGCAGGACACCTGAATGCCGGTAGACAATCGGGGAGGCTCCTTTTTTGTCCCTCCATGGTTTATTCGCTCACGGGAATCAAGCCACCGAGCTGCTGGCCTCGGCAGTGAGCAAGCCCAGCATCTTACCATGTGAGCCACTGTGGCCCCTATATCAAGCGTATCATCAAATTTCCATCCAAAAGCTCTTAGCACTATACCAGAATCACAATTTCTTGCTAATTTATGTCAGGAATCATGGGAAAACCAAAGTATAACCAATAAAAACAAATAACATTTTCCCAAACACCCCAGAAAAGCTAGTCTAATCAGGTTTGCATCATGTTATTTCTTTTTGAACTTTGAGAAGCTCAATGTAATTGTGGTCTAGCCATCAAAAGATTGCCCATCTCAGTACTTACACAAATATATTATTTTAGCAATAGCACTTATATACCACTCCATATAACAGCACTCTGAGTGGTTTACAATGTTCTGAGTCTTCATTTTACCGACTGCAAACAAAATTAGCAGCTGATTTGGTTATTAATATAAGTATAGGACAGGATTATTATCTATTGTTTTTGCATGTCTGGCATATCAATTTTTTAATTGTCCACATTTCTTTCTCATTGAAATGCTGTGAGGTAGATAATTCATATTTCCAATGAAGAGAACTAAAGTCAGACGTAAGGTATTTTGTAGCTGAACTGAAATATCCTGGATTCTCTCAATTATTTCCTGCTGAAGCCTACATTTTAATTCTCTGAGAGATCAGATGTTGAGACACTTTGGGATTTTATGAACAGCAGCAGCTGATACTTCTTTTCTGTCTTTTTTCATGTGCCATGGAAAAGTTCAATCTGTAAGAAAAGAGATCAACAAAAGATGTGAACTACTGTACTATTCTGTTACATCCAAATAATCCACTAGGGGGAAGTGCTTCTCATTAGTCTTAGATGAGATTTAATTGTACAGATAGTCCTCGACTTACATAGTTCATTTAATAACGGTTCAAAACTACAGTGGTCCTGAAAAAGTGACGTATGACCGTTTTTCACAAAACTGTTGCAGCTTCCCCATGGCCACATGATCAAAGTTTGACTATTTGGCAAATGACTCGTATGTCCTGGCATCATGTGATCATCTTTTGCAACCTTCTGACCAGCAAAGTCAACAAGAAAGCCAAATTCATTTAACAACGGTGTTATTAACAACAGCAGTGATTCACTTAACAACTGTAGCAAAAAAGGTCATAAAATAAGCTAAACTCATTTAATAACTGGCTCTCTTAGCAAGAGATATTTGTGGCTCAATTATGGTAGTAAGTCAAAGACTACCTGTATTCTGTTGGGAAGTGTTTCTTCCGAAATAAGTGGGATTTTCCTCAGCAGAGGAATAAATAATTTGATTTTCCCATTCCGCACTTGGCAACTAGTCTGATAGTTAGCAACCCCTTTCCACCCCTCAGAGTGATGCTACTTGGTCTTTACCAAAAATAACTTTATTTATTTATTTGATTAGTCAATTGCTTACAAGATAATAGGTAGAAGTATAAACATAGTTATGAATACATGGATACACATTAGAAAATAAGAGAAACAATAGGACAGGGATGGTAGGCACTTTGGTGCGCTTATGCACGCCCCCTACTTAGGAAAGGGGTGAGGTCAATAGTCAATAGTGGACAGTCTAAGGTTAAAGTTTTTGGGGTTTGGGGAAGAAACTACAGAGTCAGGTAGAGTATTCCAGACATTGACCACTCTGTTGCTGAAGTCGTATTTCCTGTAATCAAGTTTGGTGCAGTTAACCATGAGTTTGTATCTATTGTGTGCTCTTGTATTGTTATGGTTGAAGCTGAAGTATTCATTGACTACTTTAACTTTACATTAACTTGTGTGAGAAATAAAGAAAACTAAGGATCAAGAAGATTTGGGGTGCCATTGCGTCTAATTATTGTTCCTTTCAGGAACTCTAGTAATCTAGCTATAGTTTGTCACATTCTTGTAATGGAACTCAAATTGTCCAGTGATACTAGAAAGTCTAGTTTATCAAGAGTGCATGCCATCTACATCCACACAGCAATTGCTGCATTCCTTTTCACCACAACTTACACCCATCTTTGTTTTTCAAAGGAAACACAGAAGATTCAACGCAGATGCAGTTAACTAAAAAAGGGAGATAATTTTCTTAAACCTGTATTTCAAGCTCTATTGAATGTCGAGAATGTGAATCGTGATAATATAGAAATTAAGTAAATAAATAACATCAATTGAATGTATAATTAAAGCAGTTTTTTAAATGTATGATTGCTTTTTTTAATAATAAAAAAAATTTGGAGGAGCAGGTTGAAGTAAAACTACCTTAGATCATAGACTTCTTGTGTATCCAAGTGTGATTGGACACACAAGGTATTTGTCTTGGTGCAAATGCTTTCAGTATACATAAAAGAAAAGATACATTCGTCAAGAGTCAAGAATCATAGGGTACAACACTTAATAATAGTCATAGGGTACAATAAGCAATCAAATCATACTAGGAAACAGTCGATATAAATCGTAAAGATACAAGCGACAAAGTTACCGTCATACAGTCACAAGTGGGAGGGGATGGGTGATAAGGAGGGACGAGAAGATTAATAGTGATAATAGTGCAGACTTTGTAAATAGTTGAATAGTGTTGAAGGAATTATCTCTAAATCAGTGTAGCACCCCAAGCTCCAGATTATTTTTTCACCATTCTTTTCTTGCAAGAGCTGTGAAAGAAGACTACTTCAGATGGGGATTTCTGACCTCTCTGTGTTCACAATGAAGCTATGGGAAGACCCGAAGTGGTTCTTTACCACTGTCAGAATTCATAGATTTCATTATGGCATAAAGAGCCCAAAAAGAAGCTGTGAAGGAGGTGGCCCAAAAGAAGTTGTAAACTATGTAAATCTATAGGTACTGTGACACACCTTTCCTAGGAAGGCCAATAATAAGAAAGGAGAAGGGATGCAAATAAATATAATGACATCAGTGAAGATACTGGAATAACTTAGCCTAACCCAACAAAAGAAAAGAAGGTGCTCTACTCTTTCCTGTCTGTTTTGTTGGTCTGAGTATGATGGAGCTTTGGAATAAGGTGGTTTTGTCAGCTCTGGATTTCACCACCCTTACCAATAAGGAAGCTTTCCAGAGGAATGTATTTATTGAACCCAACATATTTTGCATTTCTTCAGAGGGGTGTGGAAACTAACATCTGTGCTTCTAATTCCCTTGCAAGAGATTCTGTTGCATGGCCACCTCATCAAATCTAGAGAAGCCTTGGATCATTCTTCTCCATTTTTTTGCCCTCTAGATGGAAATACGAAAAGGAACTAAGTATCCCCATGCCTATGAAGTTTTTCTTCAGCAATTTGCCAACTTTTCTGCAGTTCATTCCCCACAAGTTCATTCATGGCAAATTTTGCATATAGATTACATGTAGATACATGCACATTAAGAGATCTACATAGATAAATGCTATCCTTTACTCAGAATAATGCTTATTTGTCCATTAAATTACATTACATATCATATCCTGTCCATTACATATCCTTAAGTATTTCTGAATTTTCCTGTCTACTTACCTTTTTTCTGAATAGGTGGAACTTGTTTTCCTTTTGCTATGTCACTCTGGGCCAAGATATCTACTATCCAAGACAAGGCACTGGTACAATACTCCATCTAATGTGAGTAAATGACAGAAACATATTTGGGAGGCAGTCTTTTTGAAGGTTTATGGGAGGCAGTTATAATATTATGCCATATTGTGATTTTCTTGTTGCTGGCTTAGCCAACCAGTGTGGCTTTTTAAAAATACAACATTGTTAAAACCAGTTGTGATTCCTTTAGATGTATTTAATCCATTTAGTGAAAAAATTCAGTCTTAGAGGAGAAATCTGTGGTTGGTGTACTACAACATCCAGCTCTGGTTGGTATGGGGGCTGGAGAGGAAAAGTCAACGACATGTTGAAGGCCAAAGATTCCCCCATCCCCAAATTTACTCTCTTAATATGACAGGCCTTTTTTCATCTACTGCTGCTACTTTTCACCTTTGCTGCAAAGCCTTTGTCCTATCAGTTCCCATTTTCCTCCCATTTCCCATTCCAAAGAATCCATTGCTATTCCCATACCTGCATCTCAAGAGTCTTCAGACGTCGCTCTGATTCTTTGATATCAGAAAGCTGCTTTAAAACCTGATCGACTCTGCAGAATTAGAGGTGTGAGGCAATTACAAAGAAAGGAAACAGTCAGTCTTCTTTTTCCTCTGTAGGGGCTTGAGACAATATTTTATCCTCTCTGATAGTCTCCTATATTTGATTCCAAAGCTCTCATTTCCCCCACATAAGGATGTTAGAAGTGTTTCTGCTCTAATACATCTAGGCAGAAAGATTGCATTTTAGGAAATTGTAGACAGGCTATTTTAGAAGGAAGGGTGAACACTTTCCAATCTCAGTATTGAGTAAAGAAATTGGTTTATGTGTGCATCAGTATTAATAGTTGATACTTAGAGCCATTGAAATGAATAGGACAAACTAGTAATAGCCAATGTAAATCCTATGGGTTATAGTGGGTCTTCCTAAATATGGAATTTCCATATCGTATCCGGAACACAGGCAAGGTGAAGAAAGTGTTCTTAAGAGGAGAATGCACCATCCAGAAAGTCTGCAAAGCTATAGCCCCTACCCCAGCATACGCACACATAAAATACTTTTAACAACTCTATATTGGTTCTGAATGCAGCCTAAGGCACCTCCCAGAAACATTGGACTGCATTTTACCACACCATTGTTAATTTTAAGAATGGTTGATCAATAAACAGGGAAGATTCTCCAGATGTGGCATGTATAGAAACTTTTTGTTCTCATTCCCCAAGCAATATCTCTGGAAGAAGCTACCCAAAATATCTGAAACAAATCAGGTTTAGGAAATCTGTCTGTAACATGCTTTTCTTAATTAAAGATGGATATGAAATTTTGTCTAAAACTAGCTTGATACCCGTGCTTCGCTACGAAATTAGGTGGTCGGGCTTAGTTTTGGGGGAGGAAAATAAGGGGAAAAAGTGTCCCTCTGCCTACCAGAATCCATCGGTATTCATCTGGCTAGCATCCTGTCAGTGTGTGAGAGAGTTGAGGGCTGTTTGGAAACTGAAACAGTATTTGCTGTGTGAGCAAGAAGGAGACAGCAAGGAGCCTGGGGGTGGCTTAGCTCAGCTGTTCTCTACTAAAGCTGCTTGGTGCTCTGAAACTAAAACTGAAACTCTCCTCCGCTTGTGTTTTGCATTTGGAACAGATTTCTTTTCAGGTGGGGAGGGGGAGTAGAACTCCTTAGCATCAGAGCATGTTAATAATAATATACAAAATACTAATGCTCTGATGGTTATTTTGAAAAATCCTTTCTTAGTGAGCACCTAGAGACCAAGAGGAACATACAGGCCAAATTTCAAGTTTGTAGGCTTTACAGTTCTGGAGATTTTGTGATGATGTGTGAGTGGTATTTTGTTTATATATATATATAAATTTCAGTGTAAACTGATTTGATCTGCACATTCTGGTCAAACATGCTGGGATTGTAAATGCACTTACATTTTGGATTTTGCAGTTCTTTGCATTCGATGAAATATTCATGATTCAATTTATTTTAAAACATATATTTTGAAATTAAATGATTAAATTGCATTTTTAAGAAAATGTTAAAATACCTATTTTAATTCAATTTTTGCAAACTTTTAAAACATTTCAGTATAAAAAAACAGATATCTTAATTAACAAAAAAACTGATTCAATCTGGACTTAAACTGATCAGTCCTTCCCTAATCTCAACCTCCTCCTTTCTCTTTATTATCTTCTATTCCCCATTCTTACTTTTGGGAAGTTCTCCGGAGTCGCTCAGTGTCGCTGTCACGTTTCTGTCGAGCCTGGGTTACTAAGTAATTTTCTTTCTGTACTGATTCCCATGTCAGTAGTCGCCTGTTTTGGATCTCAGAGAGTTCTAGCACTGTCCAAAATAGATTAATTATTGGTTCACAGAATGATAATGATTCAGGAGTCAGTTTAGTAAACAGCTACCTGCAAGTCTGTCCATTATTGGTGAAAAGAAATGGCTCCTCACTAATTGATGTGCAATGCAAGTCTCTGCCCTATTTAGTTAGCTATAAATCAGAAATAGTTCTGAAATTCTTGAAATCATATCTTCTCATCTCAGTAAACCTTATTAATGATTCTCACAGAGGGAGAATCTTGCTTGGAAAAAGTGGAAAATGTGGGAAGGAGCCAAAAGTCTGGCACATTTGGTGCAGAACCAAGGCAATAATGATTGATAAAGACATAGAGTTAGAATTAATCATTTTTGATAGAGCTGATGTAGAACAGTGATTTCAGCATTATTGCTGATCTAGTTACTTGCTCTTCATCTGTAAATCTATTTTGTGGAGATGAACACGGGAAAGTCCCTTCTTTGCCACCTTGAGCTTTCAGTTGAATGGCAAAATATAAAGATAACCACTGAATGAATGACCTTGAAAAACCTTCCCATATCTGATGTTCTCTAGATTGGTTAACACTGCAAGAGTTCCAGCATTCCTAGCAGGTTATCTCTATCTATCCCAAAATTGCCTATAGCACTCACAGAAGTCACGTCTCTTTGCCAACTGCACCTTGCGGATATGACGCTTGCACAAAAGATGTAGGTGGCTGATCAGGATGAAGGGTGGAGCCAATGCAGGCCGGCTATGATACTCCAAGATAAGGTTGTAACGCTGTGATTTCCAGTAAATATCACTGTTGCCTTGCACTTTGGAGAACGTGTAACTATTAGTGGGGGAAATAATATGTTAGTCCCACCTTTCTCCAAATGGGAAGAGTCAACTTCAAACTGAATGGCTCATCCCTTAGCTGGCACACAATTGTAGACAGCATATGGATGGAAAAGAAACATGAACCAACGTATTTCTACATTTCCTGTTCTACATGAAAATCTCAACAAAAGACCATACTGTTTAATCGGAACAATTAAGGGTGGGCTAAAGAAAATGTAGAGGTGCAGCCCTCCTGTTCTATCATGCATGGGCCTAGCAGCAAATATTTTTCTTTCCCTGAACTTGAGCCATGGAAAAAGTTGTAAAAATATTGTGAATGTATTTTCACAAATATATGACACTGCCACATTTGAAGTATGATCATAGAATTAATTCAACTGAGCTTATTCCTTAAATATTTTTTTGAAAATATTTTGCTGAAAACTGAACTTGAAATGGCTAAAATAGATACAGACTAAATTACTTTTGAAAAGTATAATGTCCTATTGAACTAGGTTTGGACCATAATCTTATTCCAATTTTTATTATTATTATTTTTACTATGGAGATTTGTGTAAGGGCTTTTTTAAAGATTCTTTTTTTTTCTCCTGCTTTGATAGAATTGAGGTAGTGGTACCTGAACATTGCAATCAGCAAGTTGAGGAGCAGAATATTGGCTACCAACAGGAAGATCACAAGAAGAATGAGCACCAGCCAGTTAGCATAGGTATTTGGGCAAGGATTCGCGTCCTCCATCAAGATGGCTAAAGGGTCGTAGGTGCAATTTGAGGCTTTAATCTGGGCAGCTAGGGAAGAATATCAAAGGAAAAAATGAGATGAAAATCATAGATTGAGGAAGATTTTACTACTGCCTTTCTAGAAGAAAGAATGCACCGAATTCTTGTATGGAGTAATCTTAGCCCTAGGTGGTTTAGTGTTTAATTACCTTTCTACAGATTTGGTTTCCTTCAGTTCTTTGGGTTTACAGTTGGGCTTACAGTTCTCATCAGTCGTGGACCCTGGCTATATTGGTTGGGACTGATGGGAGTTATGGCCCAAAAGTTTTGGTTTGAAGGGGCTGTTCTGGAATAAAAGGTAAAACTCTAAAAAATATCTACTGGATCAAATTAGCCTGCAGAATGCAGAATCCCATCCTATCAGTGGCCACCCAAATACTTTGTAGAAACTATAGGTTTCTCAAACAGACCCCTTCATAAAGGCGGCACTGTCTCTCCTTATTTGCCAACTAGCATTTAATATTCTGAAATATTAAATATTAAAACATTGTATAAAAATATGAAGGCCTAGTGGGAAGGGGGGGGGGGAGAAAAACTTTAAAAATATTTCCAATTATTTCCTTTTTTTCTCCACAAGATTTTACAGCTGTGAGCTTGCAAAGACTACTAAATTGTTATGGCCAATAGCTCTTGTCCAATCTCATTCTAAGGTGATTAAATAATTGGTCAATATTTCATAGTTAATGAATTCCTTATATTCATAATGCACAATACGAAAAACTGTTTCTTTATGCCCTTTCAAAAGCCTACTCTTAATTTTATTAGTTGTTTCCATCTTATTTTTTTAATTAACACTCTCAATATTGTAATTGTCGTGCTTTTTATATTTTCCATTCTAGACTGTCTCTGTCATATATTTGGGAACTAGCTTTATCACCGTAGGTAACCGACATTCCATGCAGGTGAGGGAGCAGACTGTCAGAAAAGAGATGGAAAGCTCTATTTTTCTTCATTCAGCACAGAAACTAAATCAAATGTAAATAAATAAGAAATAAAGGAGTTGTTTAACAATCCTCAGCAGGCAATTGCCTATTTGATACTTTATCTATAACCTGCACTACTCTTTCCTGAGTTTCAGCAGGCCAAACTGGATGAGAATCAGAGAAGTCAGCAGGCAACCCCAAAATACACACCATCAATTTCACTGAGTGGGATCTGTCCAAAAATTTGCAAGTAAGGTCGGTAGAAAACACGTCGAAATATCCAAGGGATTCTTCGATCGTGGGGGAGAAGAAGACCCTCAGTCGTGACCCCATAGGCTACCAGCCATACCCCAAGGAAGAACAGAAAGAAAAATACATCCTTCATCTAGGAAGAGAAGAAGGAGAGAACAAAGGAAATTATGCCACCCATCTCACTTAGCGGCAATTCTAGGTTTCTTGCAATGATATAAAGTAACAAGATAAAACATTAAAACAGACATGTCCAACTTGCAGCCTCACAAGATCGTAAACTTTTAATATTACTATGTGATTTTTAGTCATATTTACTATTTTATTGTTGTTGTTATTGTTAAATTTATTTGTTGCCTATCTTACCATGGGCTATTCTAGGCAGATCGCAACCATAAAAAACAAGGAAATAAGGAAATTAAAACAATGCAAAAATAAAATAATAGAACAATAAAAAAAAATTATATATTTTGTATGCAGCCCAAGCCTTTTAGCTCAATGCAGTTTGGACATGCGTGCATTAAAACATGAAAATTATTATTATTTATTTTCATGTTTTAATGCACGCATGTCCAAACTGCATTGAGATAAAACATTAACATTAAAATTGACTTAAAAATTAACAAAGATGGCATGGAAGAGAACAAGATGCATGTGGGAAGGAGGTGGGGTCTTATCTGTCTGTTAACCACCTCTATTATGACAAAACCAGGTTTGAAGGCCTTTTTGGAAGGGCAAGATGGTGAGGGTGGATCTTATTGGGGGGGGGGGCATGATATTCCAGAGGACAGGAATTACGACAGGATAGGCTCTTCTGGACCCAGCCATCCAGAATTCCTTGACCAACAGGGTCTGCAGCATGCTCCTTCTGCCAGCACAGGTGGGGTGGGCCAATTAATTGCCATATTGAAAGACAATTTGCTCTCCTGTGTTAAATCCAATAGCCTTTGCAGCTCTATTTAATTTGCACTTGGCTTAAATTTCATTAGACAGTGCACGTTCATTCTTAAGCAAACCAACAACCCTCCTGCGTATTCAACAATCCTCTTTCTGTGTATTATTCCACGTGCATAAAAAATGCACCTTCTCACCATCTTGCCAACGATAATCATCTTGGGCCCCAACTGTTTGTTGACTGCAAAGATGTGGATGAGACGAAGGGTGAAGATCATGAAATCCAGGCACAGAATGGTGCGTCCTGATTCATATGATGAAGGAAACAGCCTGTGATTTAGACAGTGGAGTAAAGAAAAAGAGAGAAAAAAACTATTCTAAACACTACAAACCATTTCTCTTTATCTCCAGCGGTACTAATCACTGATCTCACAAGCTCACTCAAAAACATCTGAGTAAAAAAATAGTACTGAAGTCTCTACAATCCAGAAGAGCACTTACCTGCACACTAGCCCCACCATGAAGAGTAGCAGGGCCGTGATATCAAACTGGTTCCAGGTGTCCAGGAAGTACCGTCGTACTCTCTGCAACAAAGGACGGGAACCCATAAAACATCCTTGACGCACCTCTTCACAGACTAGTGTGAAGACCCAGATGTACAGAACTATCTCAGGGCCAGATGGACCTTTGGGAGGTGGAGGGTCAAAATCCAGCAGCAGGACGTAGGAGAAGAGGAAGAGGAAGAGCAGGTACATCACCACATTGCCCAGGAATGCTGTCACAGGTGCCATCCAGAATTGATGCCACCGTCGTGACCAGAGTTGTCGAACAGAAAGAGGGGCGGGTGGTTCCAAACTTCTGAGTCAAGATATGAAAAGGAAAAGAAGGGAGAAATGTTTTGAGTTGCACCGATAAATTGACTCTATTGCTTGAATAATTAATTCATTAATTAAATATATTTACATAAGAATGTTTGTCAGCAACTTCAAAATGTCTCTTCTGAAAAGAGGCAATTTAAATAAACAGGAAGTGGTCTTTTTTTTTAAGCTTCCGCCAATTCCTAGGCAGTGGGGAATGCTAGAAGTTGTAGTTCACCTAAATTTCAAGGACCACAGTTTCCACTCCATGTTTTAACATTACTTTTTGACGAAAGCTGGATATTCATGGTGGTGGTGGGGACCTAGAATATCCTGAAGAGATCCAGGCCACCCATCAGTCCCATGCATCAACAGCCTTCATTTATGATATCCCATACTTCCTTCCTCCCACAAACCCATGTTCCCAAAATCATGACCATTCGCCTTACTCAGACAACATGTCTCCGATGGTACTTTTCACATCTGTATCAAGACTGTCCAGTTCAAACTGTTCCAAGGAATCCAGCCGCAGATCATCATCCATGTTCCTATTAAAGATCACATTATGGATCAGAATGACCACCTGACCACATTTAAATGCAGATGCTAAAATTTAGCCATAAAATTTAATGCTAGAAATTAAATTGACTGCTAGAAATTCCAGGGACAAGGACTTAAGATTTGAATGTGGATTAACTGTCCTGTGGCAGGTCAATTGCAGGTTTTGAAAGGACTGTTCAAAAGAGAACGGTTGTTCTGGAGCTATAACAGAGCACGGATAAGTAAATATACCTATTCATGCTCTGTTATATAAAGAAACACTCAGTACTTTTTATATTCAGGAATTGTAGTTACTACTGTACATAACTACAATAGCTACATTGGAGGCTGCCAGCAATGTACAGTTCCTCTCTCTCTGCCACACTATTAAGTGTCAATCAAACCATGCCCAGTAGCACCCACCTGAATGTAATGAGTTCAGTAAAGATGAGAGGGGGGCAAAAAAAGGTTAGAAGAAGCTTCCAGACAGCGGTACTTCGGTCCATTTCTCCCCACCAGTTTTGGGTAAGCAGGGACTATTAGAAGAACACAAGAGAGACAGCACTGAAAAATACAGAGACCAGCCATGTCACTATTGTATGTAATTCAGTAATTAGCTTAAGAAGGTGCTTACTAATATTTGTACTAGTGTAGTTTCTCCCATTGTCAAGGCTTGTCAACTAAGTGAAAGGCAGGGATATGGTCAATAGAACTGACAAAGATGTGTTTTGTGTGCCTTTTGTTATATTTTTTAATAAGGGCCTTCAAAGTAGTGCAGTGGTCTACCGTGTTGTCCTTTTGGAAATCTTGCCTGCTCTGAAGAAAAAGTTTTATTTCTCCTTCCTAATCTTCTGGTTTTAGAAAATGTCTGACATAGAGTTTAGAAGAAATGTCTAGCAGATTAATTGTGTGGTAATTAGCAGGTTCCTGTTAGTTGCCCTTTTAAAGGTTGGGTATGTTATGCTTTGTTTCCAGTTGGGAGATTCAATACATGTTTTATCTATTTCTCAGAAGAGTCTTGTCAGGATGGGGATCCACCAGAAATTGTTCATCTTGTCTGTCACTGGAAGAATCATCCTAGTGAGGAACTTTTTCAAGGTTGGAATCAGCTGCTGAGAGACTCAGATTGTGAAACACCTGGCCATCTGGAAACATGCTTCATTTGGTAGAGACTGTTGCTAGCTCAGGATGTGGGCAGCTATAAATGGAAGAAAATGTTGGTCCAGCTTTGGACTGAGATAGCTACATGAAGCATGATGTGTGTGGAAATACCATTAGCCACAAATTTCCAAAAATTTCTTCTCATTTTTAAGCTAAGGCCAAGATCCCTCTATTAATCTCTATAGTATGGTTTTATAATTTTACTATTTATTGCTATATTATTCTATTTTATGCCATTCCTATATTATATGACTCTGGTTATAATGATTTTATTTGCTTACATTCCATATCCTCACCCCAACATTATTAGCATTCCATGTAGTGCTTAACAATACTTGTGCCCTGCAGTTTATAAATCTAAGCATCCAGAATCTAAGGACACCCAACTCATAGTCATCAATGGGAAGTAGGTTCATCCTAGGCTGGAGCTTCCTCAAACAACTGGTAGAATGAATCCAGGATTCAGAGTATTATAGAACTGGAAAAAACCTCAACAGTGATTTAGTTTATTGTTATAACATCATCAAACATTATAGCATACATAGTAATTACTGGTACCCATCCAATTTTGATTTAAAAACCTCTGATGAAAAAAAATAACCCTCCATTGCCTAGGTAGATTGCTCCACATGCCACCAGATTATTTTAATGTTCAATGTACCTGCACACCATCCTGTGCAAAAAAGAGACGGGCATCAGCCTGGTGAGCCAGTTGGAGGATAGTGGCTCCACCCCAGAGGTGGGAACAGCGCACCAGTAGTTTGTAGGCCCGCGGCTCACTATTACGGTAACATTCACTGAATACTCCTAGAATTGTGGAGTTAAGAGGGAGAAGAGAGATATTTGAGTATAAAAAGTCAAGGAATTACAACATTTGCACAATTCACAACTCTCCTTAATTTAAGGAACCGTTAATACAGTAAGATTAATACTAATACTTTAAACTCACTGTAAATTGTTCTAAACTTGATTGTAAAAATATGATTTCTGTAATAGAGTTGTCAAAGTCTGGAATGCCCTACCCAATTCAGTTGTCTCAGCTACAATTTTCACAGTTTCAGGCACAAATTGACTTCTGTGGACCCTACTTCATACTTAAATGGACAGCAGAGAGGGCATGCATAATTGCACTAAGGTGCCTATTGTCTCTTCCCTGTCATTGTATTTTATTCTCTTATTCTTGTTCTTGGTTTTTTTTTTACAAATTCCAATCAATCAATACAACACTCAAAGACTTCCAAACAAACAAACCATCAGTGTGCTAAGACTGCAATTCATGTCCACATTAATTGGTAATAATTCTGATTTTCTTTGGATCTTTCCCATATTCATACAGATATTCATATTGTTAAAATCTATCCTTTTGCTAGCTTGGAGCTCATAGAGAAGATCAAAATCAGAAGTTTTCCACTTGCTCTAAATAGGTCAGTAATCAATTGTCCTTTGTACTTAACTAAAATATTCTGTTTGGGTCTTCCAGTCAACAAAAATGATATAAAATCATTGTCTCACAATACTCTGATACACGCATGCCTATATATTTGTCTACATTTGCTCACAACCATCTAAGAAACTTAGAAATGAAGGCAATGGAAAATTAATTATAAAAATAACAAATATTCCTGGATATGACAGCTCCATGATAATATAGGAATTATCTTAAACTCAAAAACTATTGTCAAGTAGACAATTTGACACCAACATTTCATTCAAAAACTTCTACAAGTAATTTTTTATTAAAGTTTCCCCAAGTAACTGCAAACATTACATCAAACCTTCACATACATATAAGGAAATGAATCAGTTGTAAAATGCTATACTTTCCCTCTTTTCTGAAAAAATGAATAGCTAAAGCTAAGTCAGGATGTAGGAGGCTATGGTAAGAAATTGCTCTTATGGAAAACATGTACTTGTTAGGGTGCTTATATACTGCAAAAAAGGTTTTTTTTACGGTAAACATGATAGGGGGCTAACAAACACTGGATTTGAGATGGAGCAGCTTGGATATCACTCTACTAGTCAGATGAAAAAATTCAGAATTGGTCCATTAACATCACTTTTACAAATTAGTGGAGACTGTCAATGCAAAATTTAATCACCTGAAACTAGTCAGTAAATCTATATTTGAGTAATAAATGATTTGAAATCTATTTCAGTTAAATGCCAAACTGTACAATTTTCAATTTTCAGGAAATCCTGGGAACTGATCACTGAGTTTCTCCATAAAGTCTTTCATTTCATGCGCACTGCAACCTACTTCTTTTCCTTCTCTGTTATAACTCTTTCCTCTTCCTACATTCGCCTGTATGAAGAAGTGCATGTTGTACCGTGTTTCCCCGAAAATAAGACCTACCCCAAAAATAAGACCTACCCCGAAAATAAGACCTAGTGTGTTTTTGGGAGCCAAAAAATATATAAGACAGTGTCTTATGTTAGGGGAAACATGGTATGCAATTTGTTCGTGGTTTCGTACATGAATAAATGTACATTGTTCTACATGAATATGGTAAGTGTTTTTTTTCATTAATTAATATATATATATATATATATATAAGACCTACCCCGAAAATAAGACCTAGTGTGTTTTTGGGAGCCAAAAAAAATATAAGACAGTGTCTTATTTTTGGGAAAACACGGTATTATGCCAATAAACTCTTCCATTAACATAGATTCCATCCTATGATGCCCTTAGGATGGCTTGGAAAT
This sequence comes from Naja naja, assembly GCA_009733165.1. NCBI lineage: Eukaryota > Metazoa > Chordata > Lepidosauria > Squamata > Elapidae > Naja > Naja naja. The sequence goes on along the minus strand of CM019155.1, from coordinate 112,782,257 downwards.
CTCATAGTATCTATGCCTGTTGTCATGATGGGGATGGTAGGTCGGTATATCTAGACTGATTGGTCTAGACCAGTGTTTGTCAACCTCAGAAATTTTAAGGGATGTGGAATTCATCTGAATTTTTGAAGTTGAAGTCCAAACATCCTAAAGTTACTAAGTTACGTTGAGGTACAATGGTTGAAATAAATATCTTTAGTTATATTGAAAATCAGCCCCTTTCCCTTAAGCAGTCATTTCTCCCATCACCCCTTTTCCCATCTCTCACCTATGGCCAAGTTTTCAAAATGCATTGCTAAATCCTTCATGGCTGCCACTTCCTCTGTCTCTGTCTCTAGATGTGAAAGTTCCCGCAGTATCTGTGCTGCTGCCAATGCCCCAGCCACTGCATCAGGTGCCTGGGGTTGAAATGAAAAGAAAATTACTGGAGAAGCTGGCAGATTTGCATGGGTTTGTAACCCATCAGTGTGATATCTGCCTTGACACAAAACAAATGGCATATGGTCCAGCATATCTTTTGTGACATCCTTGCACTGTGAAATACTGTTTGTTTCAAAGCTGTGGTGCATGTAAAATATTTTTTAGAAGAAATGCACAGTAGCTATTTGTAGAAACAAAGAAAAGCAAGCAAAAAAAAAATCAACATTGTAAAACTGATCAGGATATACCTTTGATACCATAGAAACACATATAACATCCCTTGTAGCATCCCTGGACACTATACAAGCAAGATTAACAAACCTTGAAAAAAAAGAGACAGCACAAAAAAACGAACATCAAACATCTACAAACCATATCTCTATCCAAAAACCGCAACCAAAACCCAATCCACAAAAAACCACAAATCCTTCAAATATTGATGTCCCCATCCTCATCAAAGAAGCCGTTGAATGTGAACGGAAGCGATCAAATGCCATCTTATTTGGTCTAGAGGTCAATGACAATGATGACATTACTAACGTTCGAAATATCATCAGAGAATATCAAGCATCAACCATCTCTCCTGATGAAATACTTGATATTTCCCATGTTGGTCCTAAGCTCAAAAACAAAGAAGGCTTGATGACCCTACGTCTCTGCAGGGTCGTATGCAAAAACAAATCAAGCAAACACAAATTCATCTTCTCAATAAATTCACTCGCAAAAAGCAACAACAACCATAAGAACCTTTATTCTTGCCTTGATCTAACCTTACAGCAACATGTACGATCCTGGGAGCTACGTTCTGGGCTCAAAAGACTACATGAATTAGGTAACACTGATCTATACATTGACTACCATGCAGATTGTGCAAGAACCACAACCCACATCACAATAACCATCGCCCAGATACCCAATGTTAGGGATGCACGCCCCTTACTTCCTCCAGACCCACTACTTAATATCTTAAATGTAAACTACTCAATGCAAAATGCCTTGCAAATAAAATGCATGAATTCCTCATCTTACTAAGCACAGCCACATTTGACATTATATTTGTCTGTGAGACATGGTTGAAGGCATCTTTCCCAGACTCCATTACCACTGTAAGAGAATATCAAGTTTATCGGTCTGATCGCAAAATCCGTAGAGGAGGTGGAGTTGCTATATTCTATAAAAAGTCTGTAAATCTAAAAAAGATTCAAATTATACAAGAGCTTGTTCTTCCTGAAACCATCGTCTGTGATCTATCCTTAAATACCACAGTCAGCTTCTTACTTTGCTATTGAGCCCCTGACTATGATATAATTCATGCAAACAAGCTAACTTCACTACTGACATGGGCTGCCTCTTGCCTCTTGTCCTAGAACGCTGCCTTGGGGACACCACTGTTGACAGGTACATAATTTGATAAGACGCTCCCATTTTTGACCATTTGTTGTCTTTTTGACCCGAATGCTTCTATCCAGTTATGCAGTTGTCCAGATTTTAGTTTTAGTAGTAGTTTGTCATGTACCACTGAATCGAAGGCTTTATGTAGATTGCGTCTATTGCTTTGCCCTGATCAAGTTGTGTAGTCCATATGTTTTTGAAGTGTAAGAGTTGCAGATTACAGGATAGTTTTTTTCTGAAACCATATTGTTCGTTAGAGAGTAGGTTGTTTGCCTCTAAGTGGAGGATATGGATTGGTTAATAATTGATTCCATGACTTTACAGGTGATGCAGCATAAAGAGATTGGTCTGTAATTTTCAACTAGGCTGGGGTGTCCCTTTTTGAAGATGGGGATGACCATGGCTTGTGACCATAGGTTTGGCAAGGAGCTGGTCCTGAAAGATTTTTCAAAGATTATGTTTAGAGGTTCGGCTATGGCAGCGGATAGCTTTTTTAAGAAGTAGGCACATATTCCATCCGGTCCAGTAGATAGAGATGGGTTTAGTTTAGTTTAGTTTAGTTTATTTGGACTTATAAGCCACCCTCTCTCCGAAGGACTCAGGCGCGTACATAAAAGACAGAAAGTACAAAAGTTAAAAGAAATTAAAAAGATATTAAATTATGGCAAATAAACAATCAGATTAAAACCCCCGATCCCCCATCAGTCCAGGTCAGATTGCAAAAATAGCCATGTTTTGAGGTCACGGCAGAAGGAGCGGAGATCAGGGGCCAAGCGCAACTCAAGGGGTAGTTGGTTCTAGAGGGTGGGCACCCCCAAGAGAAGGCCCTACCCCTAGGGGCCGCCAGCCTACACTGTTTAGCTGACGGTATCCCCAGGATCCCCTGTCTGTGGGAGCGCACAGGGCGATTGGTGTTTGTCAGCGGAAGGAGACGTTAGATTGCATAGTGCTTTTTCAACATTGTCTTCTGTAAAATCGATATGTATTACATCATTGTAGTTGTCTGTGGTTCGACTAGGAAATACTGGGCATGAGCCATTGCTGTTTACAAATACTGAGCCAAAGAATTTGTTAAAGAGGTTGGCTTTAATGGTGTTGTCGTTGCAGTCTGTACCATTAGATCTTTTCAGAGGTGGGATGGATCTTGAGTCTTTTAGTTTGTTGTTTACAAAATTGTAGAAAGCACGGGTGGAAATGGTGCATAGAAGCTTTTCCTCTTGTTTAATGTGATAATTGGTGCATTCGGTCTTTATCTGGTGGCATAAATTTTTGTATCGGCTTTTGAAGTTGGCAGCGTGACCAGATTTGTTTTTCCGCCAAAGTGATCTTTTTTTGGATTAAAGTTTCCTTATTGTTATAGTTAATCTGTTTTTTCTGGTTTTGGGAGTTGTTATTGTTACATATAGTTCGATGACTCTATGGATGTCAAATAAAAATATGTTGTAATGGTCTTCAATAGTATTGCATCCAGTGAATAGAGATTGCCAATCAAGGGATGAGAGATCGTTGTCTATAAGATCATAGTTGCCTTTTTTGAAGTTATAATTGGGGATCACGTTGTTGTGATGATTTTTGTGTGGACGTATGTTGAGACAAAAGTCAATCATGTGGTCGCTGTTGGAAAAGGGTTCTTTAATTTGTATTCCATAAATTGAGTTCAAACTATTGCAGAAGATGAGATCAAGGCAGTTGTTAAGTCTAGTATTGTTGGTTACTAGTTGTTCCAGTCCTAGATTTGTTACAGCATTGTAGAAGGTTGCATGTATGGGTTCAGTATTACATTCATTTAGGGTCCAGTTAATATGAGGTAGATTGAAGTCACCAAGAAAGATAAAAGCATGTGGGCAGGATGATGCCCATGTTAGTAGTGAATTTAGCTTGTTTACATGTTCTATGTCATAATCAGGGGCTCTGTAACATAGTAAGAATTGAAATGTGATATTTAAGGACAGTTCACAGAGGATGGTCTCATGAAGAGCAAACTTCTGGGTGACTTGGATGTTTTTTAGATGTAAGGACTTTTTATAGAAGATAGCAACACACCTCCTCTATGGATTTCACGATCTGATCAGTAAACATGATAGTCTCTTACTGTGGTAATGGAGTCAGGGAGAGATGAGTTGAGCCATGTTTCACAGACAAAAATGATGTCAAATTTAGCCGTATTTAGTAAGAGGAGGAATTCAGGTATTTTGTTCACAAGGCTTCTTGCATTGAGTAGCTTGCATTTAAGGCCAGCTGTATTTTCTGCAACAGTTCAAACTCAATTTATGGCCTACAGATACAGGAACCATTTTCAAACAGTGACCATAGCATGATTGACTTTTGTCTAAATTTACACCCTCTCAAAGAGGATCATAATGATGAATCTCCAAAATAGAGTTTTATAAAAGCCAATTATGAACTCATAGCTGCTAACTTTTCATCTCTTGATTGGCACATTCTGTTCTCTGGCTGTAACACTACAGAAGAACATTATAACACCTTCATGCTTGAACTTGAGTCATTAAACTATATGTTCCTTTGGTAACCCTCAAAAGCAAAAACAAAAAACAATTTACTCAAAATAATAAGAAAACTTCAATCTAAAAAAAATCCTTAAAAAAATCAAAACTAAATACGTAGCTAACTTTAAAAACCGATACAACACCTTATGCTGACAGATAAAGGCAGAATGCACCAATTACCACTGCAAGCAAGAGGAAAATCTTCTACACACAAAATCCACCCGTGCCTTCTATAACTTTGTAAACACCAAACTTAAAGACTCAAAAGCCATCCCACCCCTAAAAGGTCCTAATGGGAAAGACTATAGTGATGAAGCTGTTAAGGCAAACCTCTTCAACACGTTCTTCAGTTCAGTCTTTGTAAACAGTAATGGCTTATGCCCCACATTTCCTAATCGTATAACAACTAACTGCAATGATCTACAAATCAACTTTAGTGAAGATAATGTAGAAAATGCACTACATCACCTAAAACCATCCTTATCTATTGGCCCTGATGGCTCATGTGTATTCTTCTTAAAAAAGCTCTTCACTACCATAGCAGAACCTCTAAGCATAATATATGAGATATCATTCAGAATCAGCTCCTTCCCAAACCTATGGTCTTTAGCAACGGTCATCCCTATTTTCAAAAAAGGTGACCCCTGCCTGGTTGGAAACTACAGACCAATCTCATTGTGTTATGTCACGTGCAAAGTTGTGGAATCAATTATTAATCAATGCATTACCTTCCACCTAGAATCAAACAACTTACTCTCCAATAAACAATTTGGTTTCAGAAAAAAATTGTCCTGCAATTTGCAGCTTCTACACTGCAAAAACATATGGACTACACTACTTGACCAGGGTAAAGCAATAGATGTAATTTATATTGACTTCTGCAAAGCCTTTGACTCAGTGGTACATGACAAACTACTATTAAAATTAAATTCTTATGGCATTTCCGGATCCCTTCACAAGTAGATTACTGCCTTCCTGTCAAACAGGCAACAAATAGTAAAAATAGGAAATGCCCTATCAAACCCTGCACCAGTTATCAGCGGTGTCCCTCAAGGGAGCGTTCTAGGACCCACACTCTTTACACTCTATATAAATGACCTTTGTGATCACCTTATTAGCAACTGCGTTCTTTTCACTGATGATGTAAAACTATTCAACACCACCGTCAATGCTACTGTCCTTCAAAAAGACCTTGATTATGTGTCTGAATAGTCTAACAGTTGGCAATTCCAAATCTTGAGCAACAAATGCTCTGTCCTACACATTGGTAAAAAAAAATCTATATACCAAATACAAGCTAGGTGGATATGACCTTGTCAAGGACCTTGGAGTTCTCATATCAAATGACTTAAGCACCAAAGCTCATTGCAACAGTATTGTCAAAAAGGCTTTAAAAGTTGTAAATTTAATTTTACGAAGCTTCTCCTCTGGTAATACTGATTTGCAAACTAGGGCATTCAAAACCTTTGCTAGACCAATACTTGAATTCAACTCTGCTATCTGGAATCCACACTGTATATCAGACATAGATATAATTGAGCGAGTCCAGAAATATTTTACCAGAAGAGTACTACATTCCTCTGTTCGCAACAGAATACCCTACACCACCAGACTTGAGATTCTAGGCTTAGACAACCTTGAACTACACCGGCTAAGATTGCACTTAAGCATAGTACACAAAATCATGTTACAACATCTTACCAGTTAATGAATATTTCAGCTTTAACCACAACAACAAAAGAGCACAGAACAGATATAAACTTAATGTAAACCACTCCAAACTTGACTGCAGGAAGTACGATTTCAGCAACAGAGTGGTCAGTGTCTGGAACTCACTACCTGATTCTGTTGTCACCTGCTCAAACTCCCATTGCTTTACCCTCAAACTAACCTCTATTGACCTCACCCCATTCCTAAAAGGTCTGTAAGGGGCATGCATAAGTGCACAATTGTGCCTACCATCCCTGTCCTATTGTCCCCAATTATTAGTTCCTATTTCTTTATATTTAAACATATGTTTATTCTTATTTCTATTGTATTGTAAGCTTTTGACAAAATAAATTAAATAAATAAAATAAAATAAAATAGGATTTCAAAAACTGAGTAATATTAGATTTAATCTAATTGTGAAACTGATTAAAGATTGGGGGAACTTTCCCTCAATGTTTTCCTCCTTCAGGAACTGTATTTCTTGTCTGTAAAATAAACTGCAACAAATGCTGAGGGGAAAAAAAGATTATTCGAGTTTGCCTATAATTGCAGAGTGGAAACTGGGTAAAAATAATGAGACAAATACACCAGCAACAGAACTCTGCCACTGCAATGTTATTAGTCACCAAAACACATTGTTCCTATAGCATCTTCTATTCCTTTGACAATTACAATGTGTTTTTATTTTATTTGCACTTGCTTCCTGAGCAGCAATTTCAGTTTGGAAAATTATTACTGCTGCAAAACCTCATACATCCTTCTGTGGAACGTTTCTGTTAGAAATACAGACAATATTGGCATAGAAAATAAGTCATTGACTTTCATTCTAAGCATATTCTTCTGCTTTCTCCCCTATCCCATCCACTCAGCTCCCAAGAAGGCAGCTAGATGAGACCCTCAGAGTCATAGTTAAAGCAGACACATTTTTAAACGTAAGAGCAGCTGAATTAATTAATTAGCAAATTTTCTCTTTTCCTCTGAATCATTCCTGGATTTCACTTACCTCCCCACCCTCTGGCTACTACCTGATAATGGAGCTACAGAGAGAGACCGAGTGGGGGAGGGAGGAACAGAGGGAAAGGGAGAGGGAGGGGGAGAGGGAATGAATTAGGAATGCTTTTCTGAATTGGTTTCACTCATTTACACATCAGTGCCATGCTAATTTGGATCTGGCAATGTGTTTCTATGTCTCCACAATGCTAAAGGCTTGGATCAGCCTTGAGAAGGGAAGAAATTTGGAAACAGCAATTCTTCTTTAGCTGTAGGATAGGGAGTTTCCCACTGTTGGAAATACCTACTTATTTTATGGCTTCTAGATTCAACTCTCTCCCTTCTATTACCAAGATGTTTCATCACTATCTATTACCATTCATTGCCAGTCATTTCATCCCCATGCATTGTTATTCCACCAGCACTATGACAATTGTGGGCAGGCTTGTTTCTTTCCTTTTGCTCACCACATAAAGCAAATATAGCATGAGATGAATGACTGCTACCCCTATATCCTTTTAGTAACAGCATACACATGCCCCATTAACCATTTTGGGGCATTTTAAAATGGATATCCCAATGACATTGATTTTGTCTCATTCCTAGCCACAAGAGAATCAGCTTAAAGTTGTCTTAAAGTTGTTCCACTTTTATTGTAGCACTTTCCCTCTTCTCCTGATATGGCTTTTGCCATGGTGCTGTTATCTATGATGCTTCATCAACAGTATAGTTGATTATGTGACCAAAGGTTAGGATCTCCTTTGCTCCTATTGACTCCTAGAGTGACCTCCTCCTCTAGCCATTTGGGTACTATTCTCCAGGGTCATTTTTTTTTAGTTACTGGAGAAACCAAACACCTATCTTTCATGGTGGATTCTGCCCCTAATGTTTGCCTGATGCCTTTCAAAATGCTTGTTAGGTCTTATGTCGGCTCTTTGTATACATGGGTTTAGTGCCTATGGAGATTCTCAATCATCCAGGTCATGGCTGTCCCAAAGATGTTTTTCCAAAAGGCAACTGGACTTTCTTGAGGTTTTTTCCTTGAAAATGTTTCACTTCTCTTTTAAGAAGCTTCAGAACTAAAAATGTCCAGTTGCCTTTTGCAAAAAGCACTTTTGGGACATAGGTTTAGTGTTTTTTTTTAAAGAACGGTAGACCTGTGTCCAGTAGTCTTGCACCACACAAGAAAGTCAACTTAAATTGAAGTAGGAGCTGGATTCTGCTAGCTACATGCTGTTGCCACCAATAAGTGTATTCAATGCATTTTTATTACAGTACAGATTAGCAAACCAGTAAGTGTGTAAACATTTTCTTCTGCTTCTGCTGACAAAGGATTTCTTGCAGTCATAGTACTCACTATTTTTATTACTTTAGGGAAGAATAGTACTGTTATTTTATCTACTCTATGGCTGCTTTTGGTGTTATCATTTGCTGTTGCAATGCATTTCCATTTCTTTACGATACAAATTGAAGAAAGAACATGTTTGATATTGATTGACCCTTTTGCTTTATTCTTACAAGAGCAGAACACACTTATGATGAAGAACCTTACCAGATAAATTGTAAGAGCTTCCTGTTGCTTCATCTCTTGCTCTTTCTCCATATATGCAACTGCCAGACAGCCTTATATTTAAATATGAGTTAGTGTCTGTTAATCAAGCAACTTGATGTTGACCAAGCATGATTTCCACAGTATCTGCCTACATTCCTAATCTCACTCTACCATCTATTAAAGAAGGCCCACCAATTATTTTGCTTAACTTCTTTTGAATTTATATTTGAGGGAAAGCACTGGTGTGATTACAAGTAATCCTTTACTGAAACATACAAAAAAGTGGCTCAGCAGGTTCTGTGATGGCAGAGGAATTTGTAGCAGTTGTATCATCCTTTCTATGCGTTTGCAACGTAATATTTCTTTGGTATTCTGTAAGAGACACTGCTAAATATTATTGCTAGATTCATATAAAAATACAGACCATTTCCCAGAAGTAAATTGCCATCTCTTTTCGATTCAGCAACACTGCCCAGATAAATAGATCAGTCCATGGGTTTGGTGACAGCTCATTTTGGTATGTAGAATCTCCATTTGGTAATAATCCTTTTTTCTAGACAGAGAAAACATCTTGATCAGCGTGAGAAAGAAAACATTCATAGACACACATTCTTGTCTTGGGTTGGTTTCATACATTAATCAAAATTCATATCAAAATTGAAATGAAAACTTAACCCAAACTTTACCCTTAGCAACATCAGAAATCCAGAGATTTTAAAAATAAATTTAATATGTTCCAAACCTCTCAAGCACTAAAGCTGTTTTAAAAACAGTGCCTGTTTCTTTTCAAAACATTTCCTCACAATGAAACTGGAAACTATTTTTAAAATTCACAAAATCTGATATCAAAAATTTGTTTCAGCCACAACAAACATTGTGAATTATACAGACTTGAACTTCTACTATTACTAAAGATAAGATTATAAAATAGATCTACTTTTCATTTTTAAAAATCAATTATTTTAGCAATTACTTGGAATAATAACGTAGTATCATAAGTGATTTTTGAAACAATGCATGTCATTTGCGTTCAAAGTGTTAAAATGCCTCTCCAGTGTAGCCAGGATAAGCCAGCCCTTTTAGGAGCACTTTCATCCTTTTGCTCATAGGAAGAATGTTGTAGGTAAGGTGACCAACTGTCCTCCTTTAGGGAGGACAGTCCTCCTTTTGTAAGTTCTGTCCACTCTCGAAAAGTTGCCTCCTACATATCCTCCTTTTTGATATTTGAAGACTAATCTATAAATTTCCGTATTTGATTGATGCCAATCCGATCCGTTGTGTGTGATGTGACGTATTTGTACTTGACATGATGATTCGTCAAGGCTCGGTACAGTGCGGCGAGACGCGATTATGAGACGAATGCGCTCCACACAGGAGAATTGTTTTGAGAGAGTGTGTCGTGCGCAAGAGTACGCCATGCGTAAGTGGCTTTGTTTTTTTTCTTCAATTTATTTGTGTCCTCCTTTTCATTGTAAAAAAAGTTAGTCACCTTATTGTAGGGAGGAAACGGGGTTCAGTTGATTATCCAACTTTAGTACTGGGGGGAGAGAAATTGCTCCCCTCAGAACGAGTTCGCAACTTGGGAGTCCTTCTGGATCCACAGCTACAATTTGACCACCATCTTACGGCTGTGACCAGAGGGACCTTTACACAGGTTCTCCTGTTATGCCAGTTGCAACCCTTCCTGGACCGTGGGGCTCTTCACATGGTTGCTCATGCCCTTATCACCTCTCGATTGGACTACTGCAATGCACTCTACATGGGGCTGCCCTTGAAGAGCACTCGGAGATTTCAGCTGGTGCAAAATGCGGCCGCGCAAGTGATTCTGGGTGCACCTAGATGTGCCCATATAACATCTATCCTGCGCGAGCTGCTGGTTACCAGTGGTCTTCCGGGTGCAATTCAAGGTGCTAGTGACAACTTTTAAAGCCCTTCATGGCATAGGAGCAGGATACCTGCGAGACCGCCTTCTGCAACCTTATGCCTCCCAGCCCAGTTAGATCTCACAGGAGGGCTTGCTCCAGATACCGTCAGCCAGGCAATGTCGGCTGGCGGGTCCACAGGCTAGGGCCTTCTCTGTAGCGGCACCGTCCCTCTGGAATATGCTCCCAGAGATTAGAACCATCCCAAATCTACCTGCCTTCCAAAAGCCGTTAAGACCTGGCTTTGTCGGAGGGCATGGTATTGAATCTTGAGATTTTGCTTTTCCCCCATGTATGTTTTGGATTGGTATGAATGAGTTTCTTGTTTTTATATTGTACAGAAATTGTTTTTATCTTTTTGTACGCCGCCTCGAGTTCTCCTTTGGAGGAAGTGAGGCGGGATATAAATAAATAAATAAATAAATAAATAAATAAATAAATAAATAAATGAATGGGAGAAATTTCTTGAAATTTGACACATGGAGAACCACAAAGGTTTCTTTCCCATTTTTTGAAATTATTTTATTTAAAATGCTGCCCTCTTCTAAAGCAGGGGTCTCCAGTCTCAGCAACTTGAAGACCTGTGGAGTTCAACTCCCAGAATTCCTCAGCCAGCTTTGCTGGGAGTTGAAGTCCACAGGTCTTCAAGTTACCAAGATTGGAGACCGCTGGTCTAAAGAAAAATAGGTTTAAAGCAGCAACCATAAGAGAACCATATTTATTTAGCTTATCTCCTACTTTCCCTCAGGGAGCCAAGTTGAGAAATGAGCAGGGTAAACTCTACACATATTATCCTCACAACAACAAACCTGTGAGGTAAGCTCGGCTGAGACAGACAACTAGTGAATTGCATGGTTGAACAGAGTTAAGAATCTTGGTCTTTCTGTTTTTCAGTCCAATATCTTAACAACTAGAGTGCCTTGGCGTTCATGCTTCCCAGTTCTCAAAGCATCCTACTTGTCTTCATGTACTCCCTACCTAATTGAATGTACACAGAATATTACCACTTACGCCTAACCCTCTGTGGCCAGTAGGGCATAGTCCTGCATAAAAAGGAGCACAGACATTCCCTAGTAGCTCGTGCAGAATAAAAGCCACATGAGATAAATGGCAATCAGGCAAAGATTGTTCCAGCAGCAAGTCGGGAGAGGTCAGTGGCTCAGAGCCTGTCCCATGGCATCGCTCCAAAAGCTGGTGCAGCAGTGAGACCTTGGGGGATCCAGCATACAGTTGTTCCAGCTTTCCCCATGTCAGGAACTGTCCTACATCCAAGCCATTCTCTACAAAGAGGCGCACTAAGTCAGTTCGATTACCCAGCAATGCATCACGCATTGGGTTCCCCAGCAGGCTGGGCTGCAAGAAATGAGAGAGGAAGAATAAGAATAAACCATTTATGTCTCAAGAGAGTAGATGTTTGCAACTACTTGGAGATCAAAGTGTGTACTCCAGTAGCTAAAGTGTGGTAACAGCAACTTGCAGGGTTATGAGTAGAACAAGTTATTCTTCCATGAATCCATGACTGCTCTCTTCTAGTGCTGTGCTAGAGGACATTATTCCATCACCAGAACTGAGATAAGTTCAGCCAGTTCCGTTTCTGAGTACCATTCCATCCTTCACCTTAGCCAGGTGATGATGCAGCCCTGATGATCCTTGGCAATGTGTCCTTCTCAAAGTCAGTAAGACTTTTGACAGATCATCACACTTTAACCATCCTGGAAAGGTTTTGGGATGAACAATGGCCATATTTTTGTCTCTCAAATAAAGGATTCTCCTAGTATTGCCTATTCTCTCCATATTCTACTTCTCCCCAAATAATTTGTGGCTAGTCTTCAACTCATCTCCTTCTTCCTTGTTACTTAATATAGCCTCATTACCCCAGCATAAGTTGGGGAAAGAATCCAAGGATCCCTACATAAAATGGGCAGAGATTTCCAAATGCAACAGCAGTGGCTTACCAAATCTCACAATTTATTGAAGAAAGAAAACATTAGGTCTGAAATCTAAAATAATTGAATGGCATCACTGTACTTAAAAAAAGTATAATCTTGCAAATATGGACATTGTGGGAAGAGAGCCATGTTAATCTGTACTATAATAGCCCAAAATCAGGAGGAGCCTACTAGTACTTTTCCAGACTCATAGATTTTATTAAACGGCACATACTTTTTGTGAGTGACATACTACCGGCTGATGTAAGCTTTTGTCTTTTTTTTAAAAATTGTGAATCTAAGAAAGTGCTACTAGGTTCATCTTGATTTTTTGAAAGTACAGGAAATTTTGTTTAAAATTGGAGTACCTATTCTTTATGAGCACTAAAAAATATTTCTGAGCAGGTCTGGTGTACATTGGCATGAGCTATGCCCACATCCAGCCAACCTTCACAATCAATTGATCCCCATATGCATTTGTTCAACCCATATGCTACCAAAGTCCACCAAAGGCAAAATATAGGAAAGGCTCTTTATATATCCAAAACAACTTAATTCAAGGCTTATTCTTCTCTATTCTGTGTTCCTCACACACTTTTTTTTGTATGTTCCAGTAAAGGATTAAAAGCTAAAACGCATCTGCCAACCCACCTCCCAGAAAATGTCCCCACGGAACAGTTCTGTGCTGGCAATGTCCACCCGATTCCAGGCTACTGCCAGACGTAGCTCATCCAGATAACAGGTGGCCTTGCTTGACCGCTTACATGCTGCCAGGAGGAGAAAAAAGAATTATAGCCTTCTTTGTTCATAGTTTTGTTATAATTTAAACATCAGTTATTTTTCTGCCCAGCTCCCTATTGATAAAACAGCTACTGCACTTTTAAGGAAATTTTTGCAATGTTTATAAGTAGTTCTCGACTTATAACCTTACAATGCTTAGTAATAGAGTTTTCCAAGAATAATTACGATCCAGTTCTGAAATTCCAACAGCCACTTCCACACAGTCACATGACCACATTTGGGATAATTGACAATTGGCCTGCGTTAATGGTTGTTTGCAGCATCCTGCAGTCACATGACAGCATGTTATGTTTTTGTCAAAAACTGGCAGCTACTTCCTTTCGATGGAACTGGTCCTTACTGAACAACTGGTTTGCTTAGTAACCCCTGCATTTGCTTATCAGTTGTCACAAAAAAGTTGTAAAATCACTTTGGTCAATTATGACCATGATGAGGTTTAGGATCATAAGCTGAGGATTATCTATATCTTCAATGAGATATAGATATATATGCATGATATCTCCTCCAAGATTTCCTTTCTTTTATTGCTAGTACAGTCTCCAAATCTCAAATATGTGTCATAGCATAGTCACTGTCTAGACATTTAGGAATGTCTAACCAAGCTGTTGAAATCATAATCGGATGTTACGCCAGATTGATTTTCATGGGTACATATGATGCTATCTCATCAATTAATCTCAAATAAGGGAGGGGCTTCATGAGTGGGAATTGAGAACATTGTATTATAAGACAACAACAAGGATGTTTGCATATTTAGGAGCCCTGACAGTGGTTGGTTTCCAAATTTTTCCCTACCGGTTCTATGTGCGCCTAAAAAACAAGGAAATATAATGGCGGGGATGGGTAGGTGAGGTCAGCCAGAGGTGGTATTTGCTGGTTTTCCGAACCAGTCAAAATTTTCACTACAGGTACGCCAGAACTGATCTGAACCAGCTGAATACCACCTCTGAGCCCTGTATGTTCATGGCTGAGCCACTGATTTGCAAATATATGTTATTGCCAAAGTGGCAATACATGGTAGATAAAATGGAGTTGCCAGGGAGATTTCTTATGGAGTTCAATCTTCTTAGGATGTTTGTGATATTTCTTATATAGCTGGGGACAGCAATTCTGAGAACTGGAATCTTAGTGAATCCAGCAGACACCCTTTGGGGACAAGGCTCCACTAAAAAAAACCCTCATGTCTAAATATTCCATATAACATTAACTTCCATTATATTAAAATAAGAAGACATAATTACCATTTCTCCTAATCCTAAAAAAGCATAACTGATTGGAACTGAATTGGTTTATTTAAAAGGAGGGGTAATCTTTTTTTTTTTTTGCTGAAGCTCCCAATTTACCTGATCCAGCCATATGCCAAATAGTATGTTGAGGTGGACATGGTGCATTCCTTTAAAATCAAGAAACTGAATACTTTCTGCATATGGTCAGCTTAAAAACTCAAGTAGCTTCAAGTCAGAACAGAGTACAGGCAGTCCTCGGCTTATGTTGTTAAGTGAGTTTTGTCCCCATTTTATTTTTTATTTTTATTCATATTTATATGCCACCCTTCTCCGGAGGCTCAGGGTGGCTTACAATTTTTGGAGCACAACCCAATGCACTCAGCAATAGCCTTCATTCCATTGTATATGCCTGCTTATTACTAGGGCTTTTTTGCCCCCCCCAAGCGGCATTTTTACAAAGTCAGCTTATTGCCCCCAACAATCATGGGTCCTCAATTTACCTACCCCGAGAGGATGGAAGGCTGAGTCAACCTTGAGCCTGGTGGGATTCGAGCCTGCACTAATTGCAGGCAGCTGGAATTAAGTGCTAGGCGTTTAACATCCTGCACCACCAAGGCACCAATTTTATGACCTTTCTTGCCCCAGTTGTTAAGTGAATCACTGCAGTTGATAAGTTAGTGGCCTGGTTGTTAAGTGAATCTGGCTTCTGCATTTACTTCACTTGTCAGAAAGTTGCAAAAGGTGATCCCATGGCCTTGGGACTCTGCAACTGTCACAAATATGAACCAGTTGCCAAGCACTTGAATTTCGATTACTTGATCATGGGGATACTGCAAAGATTGTAACTGCGAAAAACGGTCATGAGTCACTTTTTTCAGTCGTAACTTTAAACAGTCACTAAAGAAACTGTTGTAAGTCGAGGACTATGAAGCTGACAATCATCTCCCCTGATTTAAAATTAGAAGGAATAGCATCAGACTAAAAAAATCTTCTTAAAACCCACATGCTTTTCTGAGCTGCCCACAAAAGCTCTTTTAATAAAAATATGTTAGTTGGGAAAAGTGCTCCTTCTGATTTTATGTCATCTTAGACTAATATTGCTCTCTTCCTAGAGTGCCTCCCTGAATTGAGTATGTTATAACTTTTTAAATATGTACAAGATTATTTACTATATTTTGTTTTTATTTATAACTGATGATATAAGGTTTCTTCATGGGATCTGAATTCTGAAATATGGGATATAACAGAATAATAGAATTGGAAGGGACCTTGGAGGTCTTCTAGTCCAACCCCCTGCTTAGGCAGGATATATAACATTTCAGGCAAATGATTGTCCAATCTCTTCTTAAAAACTTCCAGTGGTAGAGCATTCACAACCTCTAGAGGCAAATTGTTCCATTGATTAATTGTTCTAACTGTCAGGAAATTGCTCCTTAGTTCTAAGTTGCTTCTCTCCTTGATCAGTTTCCACCCATTGCATCTTGTCCTGCCCTCAGGTGCTTTGGAGAATAGCTTGACTCCCCCTTCTTTGTGGTAACTCCTGAGATATTGGAACACTGCTATCATGTAACCCCTAGTTCTTCTTCTCATCAGACTAGACATACCCAATTCCAGCAACCATTTTTCAGTCCTCTAATCATCTTTGTTGCTCTTCTCTGCATTCGTTCTAGTGTCTCAACATTTTTTTTAGATCGTGGCGACCAAAACTGGGTGCAATATTCCAAGTGTGGCCTTATCAAGGCATTATAAAGTGGTATTAACACTTCACATCTTCTTGATTCTATCCCTATACATAATGTTTTTCTAAATGATAAAGAAGGTTTGATAAAAATGGGAAATCAAGCTAACTAACAAAGTCTGCCATTATGACTCTTGGATACGATATGTTAAGCTAACACATTATAGAAACACACACATCAGTAAAATCAAGCCTTGTATGAATTCAGTTACCCAACTATAAGACTGCTGAAAACTTTTGAGGTTTGGTGATGTAAGTTTTTTTATGTTTTCAATTTAATCTAGGTAAAAGTGTCCACAGCACTGTACGAGACTGCATATTTGTATCCATCGCTATTATGTGAAAAAGCTGCCTATCTTTGATTTAGGGATATATGTGCTGAACTAATTACCTTTCACCAGAGCTTTAAGCAGGACAGTCTCAAACTCTTCCAAACCTTCTTGGTCTGAATAGACAGTCACCAATTCCCTCAGATTCCCAATGCTTTCCACCTGACAAGAAGACACGTAGACAAGTCAGTACACTTATTTTGGAAAAAAATCATACAGAAAGAGAGAGAGAGTTAGAGAAAGACAGAAACAGAGAGACAGAGATAGATTTCTCTAGGGCCAATATCTTTTGGATTTTTGAGTTCTGAAATGTAGTCCAGAACAGGAGGAAATAGGAATTATTGATGATATAAAAAGAAAGAGATGGAAAGGCATTGCATACTAGGTCCTACCTGCTCAGCCAACTCCTCCAAATCATTGTCTGGGAATTTCCCCTGCATTTTCTTCATTGCCAGAGTTTTCAGGGACTCCCCAGGTTGTGTCTCTTCCAACAATTCAGCTAAGCAGTCTGCTGCTCCGCCAGATCCAGCTAGAAGGAGGCAGGGAATGGAGGCATGCACAGCCTCTGATACACGCTTAGGAAATGAACAAGTCAGAAGCAATTGGTATGAGTAACATGCACTTCAGGAAGGAGCTACAAAGATCCATCCTCAATCCAGTGTTTCATCTTCTCTCATCATCTCCAACTAGCTTCATCATCCCCAAACATTCCTCATTGTCTTTCTCTTCCCCTTTGACCTCTGAATTTTAATTTGTTAATGTCTGATCAGGGTCACTGCTGTTCTCAACTCCCATGATCTCACATCTTTAACTTTCTCCTCTCATTGTTATTGTCCCACCTATCTTTAAGAATTCAAAACCTGGGTATATTTTCCCCTCACGCTTTCTTCCATAAGGATAATTACTATCTCACATTTCATGATCCTTCTCTCCATCTCTTAGTTTGTTTCCGGAATGCCTTATCTATATTCTATTGTAAGATCTTTCCTTCCTTTTAATTTTTTTTAACACAAATGAATTGCACTAGAGGTTTTACATATTTTTCCCATATTACATATACTGTGCATAGGAAGATCAAACTTTCCATCTTGGTCTTTTCATTTTTCAGTTCTGTGCTTCTTCTTTGTCTTCCTAAGCCCACATCCGATTTAGGTAACTGCAACTTTGGTCTTAATAATCTTATTATTGCTTTCTCCTTAAATTAATTTTGTTCTCTCAATCAGTGGTGGGGTTCTGTGGGTGTGGCTTGGTGGGAGTGGCAGGAGAAGGATACTGTAAAATCTCCAATCAGAAGTGATATTTGCCAGTTTTCCGAACTACTCAGAATTTCTGCTACTGGTTCTCCAGAACTGGTCAGAACTTGCTGAATACCACCTCTGTTCTCTCTCCAAAATTTTTTATGGATCACTCTTTCACTGGAAAAAGAGGCTTACATTCCTTCATGTCCTAATGCGATAACTTAACCCTGTTATCCTTGGAGTGGAACTATGGACCACTTCTTTAAAATGTGGTGGTGAAACTATTTCTACTCCAGGACACTACATCTTCTTCCACAAAATCTCAGTTCCTTTACCTTGAATATGGCTGAGTCCCCACTGATGAGTAGCAGCAACACAGGAATCTCAATGCTCCCTTCACCTATAGGGTGGAGGAATGGCAAAATGGGGGGAAATTAGTTAAGGGAACAGTGGCCAAACCAAGTCCAAGTAAAATGATGTTGGAAGACCAAATGCAAACATTTTTTGCTACCACTCTGGGAAGAAAATAAGGCCAAGATAATGATATCCTCAAACTAAATTGAGTTTGAGCTTAGCTGATGAATGACATAGGTACATCACATTGGTTTTTGGCCATGGTATGAAAGTGATTTGTCACTGCTTTCTTTTTTCCTACTCTTTCAGTCTTGCCTACAATCATGGGGTTTTCTAGAGTCTCTTGTGTAAGTGGTGGAATGATGGCTCAGCTCTTGGGCAGTGTGATGTCTCAGTTGTTAAGAAACTGGGCTTGTCAGCTGGAAAGCCTATAGCCCAGGTTTGAGACCCAAGCATCTTCATCTAGCTCCTGCCCACCTAGCAATTAGAAAACACACAATTATTGCAAATGCAAGTAGATAAATAGGTACTTGGGGAGAAAGAGTTCTCTGTGATGTTGCACTGGCCACAGGAACATCTTCGGATAGCACTGGCTCAACGGCCTTGAAATGGAGATGAGCATGGCCCCCTGTAGTCAGCACTGATTTTATTAGAAGTAAAATCAGCAGGGACTCCTTTCCTTTCCTTGTGTAAGTATTATCCCGGTTCAAACCTGCTTAGCTTTTCAAGGTCATTGCAGAAGAAAAGAAATTTCTATGAAAAAAGGTTAATCTGGGACATAAAGGTATAGAAGAGCAGCCCACATAATTCTGAGTAACTATGGATTAACCACTATAGTTCTCTGGTTGTGATCTAGCTTGGGAGTAGTTAACAGAATTGATATTTAGGTGCAAAGTGTCTGTAATGAGGCTGGCCAGAACATTGTATTCCTGAAGAATTGGAGGAAAGAGTATCCTCTGATTGAAAGGACTGATAAACTGTTGCTGTAGACACAGTGGAGTCAGCAAGCAGACTAGAGTCAGAGACTTACAAAACAGGAGGGGTTTCTTCTCATAAAGTAAAGATGCAAAAATGAAGGAAATAGAACCAGAGAAGAACATAAAAGTTGTGACTGGATGAACCTTCACCTCCCAGCAGGCACCCCTGAACACAGAGCTTATACTTCACCCTGAGAAAGCTAGCTTTTGGGCCACATTTTAAGGGATGTAAAACAGATTTCCCCCAATTTAGTGACTTCCAAATATATTAAATTGCAATTCTTATGTTTTTTAGATTTAGCTATCTAAGGATTATAGAAGCTGAAGTCTGACACATCTGGAGATAAGAAAATCTATTAGTCTGTTGCAGGGAGCATGATAAACAGGGTAACTTCCTGTTACATGTTTTATGTTTCTGTCTACGTAAGAAATTCCTCACCGCCAGCTCCCACTTTTTGCTGGGCAATATAGTGTTCCAAACGGGCTCGGAAGGTGGCCTCTCCGCCTGCTCTGCCCAGTGTCCCATTGTCCACCAAGAAGAAGGCAGAATGATTGGCATCTAGAGGGCAGAAAGGACTCGCAGGGTTTGTCCTGGGGTAACGTGCTGGGAAGGAACCCTTTGGGATAAGAAAAGAAGCAAATTAATCAAACAAAGTAAAGACAGGCATCACTGCCTTTTGTCACTTTGAGTTAAATTAGGAACTCAACTTTTGAGAGGTCAAGAATTAAGTGGCTTGCTGGGAGATATAGAACATACAGGGCAAGGGAAAAGAAATGGGTAAAGCAGCACTGTAATTAACTGAATTAATTCAATCAAATTATTCAAATACAGTTAAAGTAGCTCACTCTTCATGTATTAGTTTTCCATTTTCGATATTAAACTTGAGTGTGGACTTTTATGGACCATGTTTATGCGTTCCAGGAGGTACCTATGGTCTTAGGACTTCACACCTCAACCTGTAACTCTGTTAAACTTCCCAGCCTTAATTCATCATCTCTGTTAGCATTTTCCTTCTCCAGCTCTCCTACCTTGGGGTTGACAAGGCAATGGTGCTGTTCCACAATACCCCATGGAGCAATGCCCATTGCTACAACATGAGTGCTGCGGCTAGTACTAGCCATAGTGTGGTCTCTCACTGCTTCCCCCACATACCGGCCCACACCAACTTGGAGACCACTTGTCATAATCCAGGCACCTGTGCAGGAGTAATAAATACAGTAAGAACTACATATGTATATTGGCTATTCACAGTATTTCAATGTTTGGGAAATCATATGAACATCGAAGTTAAATAAATTAAGTATTATTCTGTTTTTTTTTAAATGATCACAAGACAATTTAAGAAATCATGATGAAAAACATGATCAGATTTTTTTGGCCACACTGTGGAATCCTAAGCCAAGCTATCAGAATTATGCCTGAACATTTCCCTTATTACTATCACCCAGCTAAATCTATTATGCTGGTTCACATGGCTGACCTTGCATGACCATTAAACAAACTGCAACCTTAGTACATGTTACAGTATAAGTTCTTATCTCAAAAAGGTACCCATTAAAGGATCAATCAGGTTACAACCAGCCTTTTCAGCAACCACCCATCCATAGATTCAGCTTATTTTTTGAAACACAATTGCTATTACACAACCAGAAACACCTGTATTATGCATATAAAGTCAGATTTTTAAAAAAAACACCCTTAAGGAAGGGAGAATTTGTCCATGCAAGTGTACTCCCTGCTGAATAATTACACCATCCCTGCACACTTTTCTTTACTCCTGCAATAGGTTGTATCAGAAAAGTCTTAGCCAAAACTGTACAATTTGCCAAGCACAGAACAAAGGTTTCAGTATTTTTCCTGCATATCTTGCTAGTAGAGGCAGCTAGATTAAGCAGACACAATTCACCACCCAGCAAACTGAAGATGTACCAGCAGTATATACAGTTCATAAATTAAATTCTGTATTATGCAATATCCTAGAACTTGATTTCTATTCATTTTTTCTTTATCCCTATTCATAAAATGGTTCAAAATTTTAACATCTCTTTTGTAAATCCAATTTAAGCTGCCACAGTTTGTTATTAGCATATTCCCTTTAATTAGTAAGACATCAGCTAATTTTATTTATATATCCAGTATAACACCTTTTTGCATATATTCTTAAAGCCTATCATTTTTAAAACCATTTTCAGATCAGTTTCAGTCTTGTCCGGTGAATCTTTTTCCTCTTCCACAGTATCTTTTAAAGATTATCTATACTGATTACACTCTTAAAATCAACTTCTGGATCCATTGTTCAAAATATCCTTCAATATGTTCTTTGTTAACTATTCCTATTCTTTTTATATTCAAGAAACCTAAACTAAGAAGCATGTTTACTTAGGTTTACCTAGTTGCTATGTAATATGCACATGCATCTTTCAATAACTTTACACCCAAGAAAGCCTTCCTTAACTAACTGTTGCAATAGCAAAGATATGCTAGCATACCCATTCATCATTATTCAAATGTATCCCACATCAAACTAACTGTTCCCAGCCCTCCCTTCAAAAGCTTCAACCCCTTGTTCTCTAGTGATGCTTTAAAATGGTTTATAAAATTAAAGCAAACCACAGGAAGAGATTACCTGTGCTCTGAGCTGCTTTAACCAGCCCCTTTCTCAGCACATCTTTGAGCCAGGCCTTTACAGGCCCCTCACCTTCACCTCCCACCACTGACACCACCAAGTTGGGGTGTGGGATTTTCCAGTGATTCGTTACTAAAGCATAGGCATTTGCAGGATCAGATGAGTCGGAGAGGCGAATGAACTGTAAGGGAGAAAAAGGGATTAGACCAAAAAGACTACAAACCCTGAATAGCTTTATCTAAAGTCATCTGTGCTTTGTCACACTTCAGGCACCTTACTCTCTGGACTCATTGTCTTTCTTCCCACATAAGTGTTGTCCTATATGGGCCACTTTGAGAGACTTTTCCAGGTGATTCTTTATTAAGAGGTCTGGAATATCTACCTGCAAAGATACCCAGTATGGAAATTCATTGCTACAAGCAACCCATTCAGACAGCTATCTAGAAAGTGGCCAGTTCAATAGCCAGCCAGAAGATTTGGCAGGAGTAGTAAATTTGGCAAGAGGAAACAATAAGGGGAATCATGGATCTGCATCCTGCTTCAGGCGCACGTCCTTCTGAGCTGCTTTATCCTCCAATATTCCATCATTGGGTCATCCCTGACTATATGCCCTCCTTCTTGTTATTGCATTTAGGGTTGGAAAATAGTTGTTTTGTCTTTAGCTCCACAGTCTCCTGCCATAATCCTGCCTTCATCCTCTGGAAAACTTAGCTTAGCTTTTGTCCTAATACAAGCTCACCTTGCTCGGTCTACGGCTAGTGCCTAGAAATTCTACCTCCCCATAGGCATCAGTTGGCCTCTCTGTGGTATGTTGTGCTGAGTCCCATTTGCTGACAATGGCTGCTCCAAAAGCATCTTCTATGGCGACCGACGTATGGTTTTTGCGAGTATTGCCACACTGGCAGAAATTGGAGGCACTGTGAAACAGAATGATGGGGAAGGGATCAGGACAAGGTTACACTTATAACTCTGAGGCCCAATATAACAACCTGAAGGAGATAGGTGGTTTAGAAATATGAAGTATCAATAAATAAATAAATTCTCTTTTCTCTTTTATATTTTTTAATGCTCAGTGGAGTGAGGTTTTTTGGGGTGGAGGTGAGGGCAGAGTATTCCTTTGGGTCAATGTTGACTGTACAGCAACTGTACAGATTAGTTTCTGCAATTTTCTTGGTAAGATTTTGGAACTTGTTTGCCATTGACTCCTTCTTAAGGCTAAGAAAGAATGACTGGCTCAAGTTTATCTAGCTGGCTTTGGGCCAACGATAGGAATAAAACTCGCGATCTCCCAATTTCTAGCCTGGTGTCTTAATTACCTATTACAAACTGGCTTTCCAATTTGCTCAATAATTCAGTAATGTTCAGATATGTTCAGATATAGGTAACTCCTAGCAATAATAAGGAGGTTATATACATACATACATACATACATACATGCATGCATGCATGCATACATACATACATACATACATACATATATATGGGAAAAGTTCTGGAACAAATGCACTAGTTAATCAATCTGCACTGAATCAGTAATTTTGCACAAGGCGTAATGTGTTCAACTTTGAGTGTGTCCTGAAGAAAGGACACAGAACAAACTGATGGCTCTGTAGATGTTTGGCTCTAGTTCTTGTCATCTCTGGCTACTGGCCAAAATGGCTGGCACTGAAGGAACTTGGAGTCAAGAATTTGTGAAGGTGAACAAATCCCTCATTCTTGATATAAGCAAACTGAAAGAGATTCAAGAAGGACAAAGAATTTGGGGAATTTGGAAAGTTGAAGGAACAATGTATGCTTAACTTCAGAAAATGAAGACTCAAAGTGGCCATGCTCAGAAAGTGATATTTAGCGTATGAATAATAAAAGAAATGATGGCACATAAAATACATATTTAGGGAGCTATGCAATATCATGGTGTTTATGGGATAGGATAATTGTTGCCAAATGCGGTACAAATACTTCTGAACGTTAATACAACTTCTAGCATCTTTCAGAGGTGGTCATGCATTTTAAAATGTAATTCAACAAATTCAAAAAGAGAATGGATGGAGTTAAAGCATTACAGCAAGGACAGAGGTGAAACAGAGTCATGGATGAAGAAATGAAAAGGTACTAGGAATTGAAGCCATGGGAGAGTGGAGGTGGGTAGGAGACAGAGAGAAGAAGAGAGAGCAAAGTAGAGGGAATCTGTGTGGAAGGCTGGTTAGAAATCGAAAGACAAGATGCCATTCCACATACCCATTTAATAATTGATGGAGTTTAATTTGCATCTTGTTTCTATATCAGTAAAAATCATTCTCCACATTATCTGATTAAAGCTGATTGTTTGGGAAGCCAATATAAGGATTCAGGCCACCCACAACTCAGTCTTGCAAAATAGAGGGATGCCCAGGAACATAGCAGCTAGCGTTCTCTCACAACCCACTAACCAGATCCTGAGGCAATGCTTCAGTTCCAAAGATGACTAAATCAATGGTGAGAAAGAGGAAATTACTGGAATAAAGCATGGCACGGAGGATTCCCGGAATACATTGAGCCAAATGTTTTATCCAGAGTTTAGCAGTGCTGAAATGTAAAATACGGTTAGCATGAGTGAAGCTTAAGTCTCGCATGGGGATCAGATTTGAGATAAAAACGAGAAATATTGAACTGTAAATGAGCCTCCGAGTGAGTGCCCGCTTACATATATTTCGAAGAGCACAGAAAAAGCAAGCTTTACTTACCCTGTGTCATTAGGTTGCTCAATGAAAGTTGTGCAGACTTTCTTCTTGAAATATTTGGGGATCCATGCCTGGAAATAAATCACACTTATTATCAGCATCTTCCAGAGGTTTAGGTAACCCACTGCACAGCAAACATCTGATTGAAGACCCAATACCTGATCTTTCTGGTCGGAAGTGGCCATGGAGCAGAGGAATCAGTCACGGGCTCCCAGACTGATTGGAGCAGAAGTCCAAACCACAGTGCCTACTGTCTAATTTAATGTGCGTAAGTGAGAAGACAAGCAGGAAGGACAGTTTCAAAATCCAGCCTCTTGGCAGCAGCACCGCACCCTATGCAGGAACTTGTTGAACTGGATACACACCACCCAGTGGGTAGAATGAAGCTCCCTCAGAGCTAGATTTTCAACAGTTATTTGCCTAGCAGTATTTGTATTATTGGTGGGTCTGTGTGTTCGTCAGGGTGTGTGCACTGAGATGTTTGACAGTGAAATCTACTCTAGAGTCCTCTCAATGTTATCCAGTCCATGCCTTCACTCTGTGATCTTCAATTTTCATATTCCTAATAGGAGGAGGAAAGGAGCGTTAGGTATCCTCACTGCCTTGAGTTATTTATAAAGAATAATGGTGGGATTTTTAAAAAATCTAAAAAAAATACATTAATCAGCATATTTCTGTACAGGCAACAGATGTGCTTGAAAGTCTGGAAGTGTCCGTCCTCCCCCCCGCATTTAAAACAATCAAATCCTGTAATTAGCTTTAATTGGATCTGGAGAGCTGTTAATGGGTGGAGAACTGAGGTGAGTTGGTTCATTTTGGAGGTTTTCTCTCTTTCTGCTGTCATTTCTAATTCCTCTGAGGCATTTGCAGCATATCATATTGTTACTGCAAATGGAAAAGGACAACAGTAAAAGCTTTATAGCAAGGGTTGGGCTTATTTATTTATTTAATCAATTACAATCACTCTTGGGCAGTATTTCTCAACCTGGCAATTGTATGATATGTGGATTTTCCCAGCCAAACTATTTCTTTCTTTCTTTCTTTCTTTCTTTCTTTCTTTCTTTCTTTCTTTCTTTCTTTCTTTCTTTCTTTCTTTTTCTTTCTTTCTTTCTTTTTCTTTCTTTCATTCCTTCTTTCCTTCTTTCCTTCCTTCCTTTTCTCATCCTTTTTCCTCCTCTTCTTTTATCTTCTTTCTTTTCCCTACTCAAGCACTGACCTTATGCATACATACCAATTTAAATGAATAGATATGTAAACAAGAAATAACTGCAATATAGTTTGAGTAGTAATAAAACACAGTTCCTTATCATTTTGAAAGCTGTAAACAGGTGCTCAGTTCACTTCGATTTTTGATGGATTCCCTTTGCAATGTCAGCTGGGAAGTTCTAAGTTTCTCTTCTTCAAATTCTGTAGCTTTAAACCCCAGACTTGAAATGGGAGGTTCTTCAAATACACAACTCAAAGATGACTGTTTGACATCCCCAAGAAGATTGTCCACCTTCTAGTATTAATATGCATCTACCGCAGTGGTGGGATTCAAATTTTTTTACTACCAGTTCTGTGGGTGTGGCTTGGTTGGTATGGCAGAGGAAGGATACTGTAAAATCTCCAGCCAGAGGTGGTATTTGCCGGTTCTCCAAACTACTCAAAATTTCTGCTACCGGTTCTCCAGAACTGGTCAGAACCTGCTGAATACCACCTCTGGTCTACCGTGATAAGGATTATTAGCAGCCTTATCAGGATAAGCCGATCGTCTATTCTCCATGCCATTTAAAAAAATATGTAGGATGAAGGGCTAACAACAGAGGTGACATTTTAGGAAATCTATGAACACTACAGAGAGGAAGTGCTTTCAATAAACTATCCTGTCCTACAAAAATTATTGGTTATTAAATGCTCAGTTATTAATTAAAGTCAGGGCAAATGCATACCAAAATCCGGAGGAAAAGGCTTCAGCTTTCCATAATACAGGACTGAGTTCTTACTTTAAAACCTTTATTCATCTCACATTTGAATGCTTGCTCTGAAACAGGGATCAGACATGGGTTTTTCCACCCCACCCCACCCCCATTTCTGACAAGTTTTGGAAAACATACAGATCTTGGCTTTTGGAATTCTTTCCAATCCAGCTGGAAACAGGGCAGGGAAAGGAAGATCTTAAGCAAAGCAATTCCTGCCCAATTTGATCATCTTTGGATGATTCCAGGACTACAGATATATTTAAATACGAAGAAAAAGAGATCAATATTATCTATCTATATACTACTATAATTCCTGTAACCTTTAACTGGGTGGCATTGATGGGCTATAAGCCAAGACTTTTTGATCCAAGGTGCCTTAAATGGGCTAACTCACCTAGGTGTCCATAATCAAGGACCCATCACTCCCAAGAAACTGAAATGGGACAAATTTTATAAAATATGATAAATATTATCATAAAGCAGTTTATGATGCAAAATGTTATAAAACATTTCCCAACAGAAGATTAAATGGTGGCTCTTTATCATGGATTGACCCCATGTTTTTGTTATTTTAATGTTTTATGTTTTAACTAGTTGTGTTTTTAAATTATTTTATACATCTTTTAATTCTTGGTTGGGAGCCATTTAGAGTTGGTTGAAAGATGTATGGCTATATAAAAGTTATAAATAAAATAAAATAAATAAATATCCTGTGCTCATATTTCACTGTGCTCTACAGTTTTAACATGGGATATTTTCAAGGTAGCAATAAGGTAACAATATCTCAGATTTTTCAGTGAATACTAGAAGTTCTGTCAATTATTGAAAGCATTTAGAAATCTGGTAAAGAAATGTCTCTGAAACTATGACTCAACAAGCATGTCTAATCTACATACTAGTAAAACTACAGTTCCAGTAACCATTAACTGGGTGAAACAATGCACCATAGGGTAAACCTTTAGAACCAAAGTATTTCAAATGGACTAACAGAATGCACCTGAAATCTGAGACCCTTGATTCCTGTGGGATTAAAAATTGACAAATTTAAAAAAATTATGACACCAATATCACAAATTACAACTGTCATTGATAGGAAAAATTGCCATGATAAAAATGAATATTTTGCCCAAATGATTATTCCGTTTTTTAAACAATTCCAATGAAATTAGGAAAAAATTAATTTTTTGAAGAATTAAACAAAAAAATGACAAAGTTTATTTGGCAAGGGAAAAAGGCACGAATAAAACTGAAACTTCTGCAAGTCCGTAGAAGTAGGGAGGTTTTGGACTCCCAGATTGGGAACTCTATTACCAGGCTGCAGTTTTAACATGGATTAAGGATTGGATAAATCTAAATAATAAACAAGTATTAATAATAGAGGGGCATGACCTGCAGATTGGTTGGCATGCATTTATATGGAAAGGGAAAAATACATTTCACTCATACTTCCAGATATTTCACTCATATTATCTGTATGGGAGAGAATTAAGAGAAACCATTACATGAATATGCCAATTTGGTTATGTACCATAGAAGCAATGGTATATCCCAATGTCCTTAACTTAAATAAAATAGTGAGATATAAAGAATTATTGGATGAATAGGGAAAATTGAAAACTAATCAAGAACTGAAGTAACAAGGGGTAAAAATAGATTGGTGGCCTTATTTACAAATTCAAACAAGATATAAGAAAGATATAGAAGAATTTGGAATATATAAAGATCAGCAGGAATTAGACAAAATATTATGGGGGCCAGATGAAAAAAATGATTACCAAAATGTATAATTATCTCTTAAGATACCAAATGGAAGAAGTGGTAAAAGAGACCATGATAATTTGGGTGAAAAAAATTGGTTATAATATCAATTTGGAAGATTGGGAAAAATTATGGGAAATAAATTATAAACTAACTCTATCAGCAGCCTACAAAGAGAACCTATACAAAATGTTTTATCGTTAGCATTTACCCCCAGCAAGATTAGCTAAGATATTCCCTAATAGATCAGCAAATTGTTGGAAATGTAATTATGAACAGGGAACTGCCCCCAAGCTAAAAATTATTGGTTTAAAATTAGGAACTGGCTGGAGGAAATTACAAAACAGAAAAAATTGAATTGAGACCAGATACATTCCTACTGGGTATTTTAAGAGATAAAATGTGTAAGAAATTCCAATATATTATATTTCATGTAATAACGGCAGCAAGAATAGCCTTTGCCCAGAATTGGAAAAGTGACAGCATTCCCTCCGATATTATGATAATAAAAAAGGTTTTAGAATGTGCAGAAATGGATAGGCTTTCAATGGAAATGAAGGAGAGAGAAGAGACAGAGTACCATGAAATTTGGAATTTATGGTATAATTGGTTGCAAGGTAGACACAAAATAGAGAGATGATTGAAAGGTTATGGTGAAATGAAATAATATGGTATGAATAAGATAACTATGTATAACTGTGTAAATATGTAAATAATTATGTAAATATATGAAAATATTATATAAATCGAACATAAAATAATTGTAATAATATTTGGTAATAATCTACATACTGAAGAATATGTCAAAGTGAGTGAACGCTACTACAAATGTGCTGCAGTGAATGGAAATATGTTTTTAATTGTTTTTAATTGTAGAATTTATTTAATAAAGATTTAAAATTTTAAAAAAATTATGACACCGATATTATAAAATAGTTTATGATATAATACAACATATAAGAAAATATATCCTATGCTAATCTTTGACTGTAGTATACACATCAACATATGCTATTTTTCAAGGCAGATACATCCCTGAATATATCCCAGTCTTTCCAGGGAAGGCTATACTTTATAATCTGTGTCATTGTTGAAGGTAATAAAGAACCTGATAAGGAAATATCTCCAAAAGGGTGACCTAAGGGGTCACGGATGGATCATTTAGTTTGCACATATAATCATCACCCTTTATTTGTGAAGAGAAAATCAATATAATTGTCAAACAGAACTGCATCATGGTCCTCAACTCTGGAGGCTGTTAGCTGAGGCCTAATGCTTCATGCATTTGGCTTGGAAATCTTTATGGATTAAACATATCAGATGACCCAATATCTTTATTTCTCTTATAATCTCTATGTAAAATACATTATTATCTGCCAGCCCTATGTGGATTCTGTGGTATCCATTCATTTGTTATGCCAGAGACTTTTGAATAGCCCATTTGCAGTCCCCCAAGAGCCTTTTCCTCTCCCCACTCCCAATTATGGAGTATAGATTGATTACCAATCAAGATCTAGCTAATTTTTAAGTGATAATGTCTTACATATATTGAACCAAGAGTGGCCATTTGTTTGAATGGATCATCTGGAAGGCACGGGTTAGGGCTGAGTACATGCTGCTCAGTATCATATGACTCGGAGGAAGGAGAGGGGCTCAATTTGGAGAAATTGCCAATATTCCAAGCAGCTATTCAACAGGGATGGTGGGGGAAATTTTTCAGCCCCCCCCCTTTTATTTCCCAAAGACAACACTGTACCGTGATTAAAGTGCTGGACCTCACAGGGCAGAGAGAATTAGGTTCCAGCCTGCCCTTGGCCATGGACACTCATTCGGTGACTTTGTTTGTCTCTCCTTTCTCTCTGTCTCTGTTTCTGTTTCTCTCTCTCCCTCCCTCTCCCTCCTTCCCCCCGCTCTCTCATTCCCTCCCTCCCCTCTCGCTCCCTCCCTCCCTCTCTCTCCTCAAATTATTCAACTGGGTTGTTGTTATGGAGGAAAATAAGAGGAAAATAAATGCTTTAGTTCCTGGGTGAAAGATAGGATGTAATTCAAATCAAAATAGTTAGGCAGCTGTATGTATTTGTGCCATCCAAACAATAGGTTGGTTGTCCTACTGTTGTTTAAAAAAATAAACAGAGGCATAATAGATATTTGGTGTATTGTGTAGTTTTGTCCTTGGACTGCTGCAGCCAGCCTAAGAAATATAATACTGAGTCTATACATTCAACAGAATGTGGTGAGAATTTTGTATGGCGGAATAATATTTTTAAACATTCTCCAATATTAATAGTTTTAAGAGAAGTGGGAGAACTATATTTTAATAAAATATTCTTTATATGCTATTTTTCTACCTGTAGGGAGCTTTATTTCCCTGAAGAAATTCCGTTAAAATGATTAATTGCAATTCCATTGGGGTGTTTTAAACTTTAGCACTGCACACAACATCGATATTCTTGTATGAATTTGGCTGTATGGCTGGAGGATTCAGCGGGGAGAGGATACCATTGACTGGACAATAAAATATCACAGACAATAGGAATGGGCCATATGTCAATTTCATTTTCTCTCAATTTGTTATTTTTGTGAACTACAGGATATTGTAGCAGTCATTAATGTCCTTCAGTTATGAAGCACCTAAATCTCAATCACATGACTGCAGAATGCTCTGGCAATGATAATAAATGCAAGGACTGATCTTAAAGTTATTTTTTCAGCCCGGTCATAACTTCAAATGATCACTAAGTCATTAAGCAAGCGTTACCTGCTTAATATGTACATGAATTTATAATTAAGAGACTATCCATATGTGGACTGTAAGAATCCAGTGATCACAAGATGGCAGCAAAAAGTTATAGGAGATTCCAATTCTAGGCCCCCTAGTAATAGCATTCAAGTATGCCACCAGTTGCTAAACCTATTTTGAGGGAGCTACAAAGTTATGATGTGGAAAAAGCATGGGTAAAGCCAGAATTTTACAGATTTTTTTCTTTCTTAAGGTTTGTACTTGCTGATTTTATGTTATTTTTTTCTTTTAAAATTTATGTTCCTTGGGATAAAGCTACAATATTTACAAGTTTCCTACCTCAGCATATAATGTAATAGAGCTGCTGATTTTTTTTACCATTGCCATTTTACCATTTTTTTAACAATTTGCCAAAGGTGGGAGAAAGCTTTGAGGACTGGAAAATAGAAATGTATAGGCTGTTTGATGCTTCTAAAATAACACCTGCCACTCTAATTTGAGTAATTCTTCTCTTAAAACTGTTTTAAATCAGCCTGATAAATAAGCTCCATATTTTCCTTTTCCTCACCAAACTTTATGGATTAATATTTTTGAAATATGGCAGCACTGAAAAGTTATGTTATGTTGCTGTGTGGCCTAGCGCAGGGCTATTCTGGTTATCAGAGAATGTATTTCTCTTGTGAAGCTTCCCAAGGGGAATTATTACTGGATAATCATATGCTCTATTCCTGAAATATTATGATCACGAAGAGCTAGAGCAGTGTTTCTCAGACTCATCAGGTTTAAGGTATGTGGACTCCAACTCCCAGAATTCCCAGCCATCCATTATGGGAGTTAAACAATGGTGGGATTCAGCCTGTTCTCACCAGTTCAGGCGAACCGGTAGTTAAATTACACAACACACACACACTCAAGTGGATCCTGGGTATTGTGCTGCAATGGAGAAACAGGCAATGGAGTGGCCAGGGCAAGGGAAGGGGACAGCCACTTTCTCTCTTTGTTCTCCTTGATCCTCCTTCCCTCATGCGGCTGCTCCGTTGCCCTTTTCTCCATTGCATCTCAGCTCCCAGGATCCACTTTGATGGGGGGAGGTGATTTAACCCCCAGGGTTAGGTTGACCATTGCGGGAGGCTCGTCCCACATGTGCAGGACTTCCACGACAGCCAACCTGACCCTGAGCAAACCGGTTGGTCAATAATTTGAATCCCACTACTGGAGTTAACTCTGCACATCTTAAATCTGCTGAGTATCCTCCCCCATTTTCCCAATAATTATTCCATTTTATTTCTTATTAATATTAAAGTAGGAAAACTAGAATAGCTGCTCAGTGGCAACACTGGGACAAATTTGCCTTGGAGCATTCCTGAGTTTTTGTTTTATTTCAGGCAGGCAGTGTGAGTCTACCTTTAAAGCAGGGGTGTCGGTCATGCTACGAAAAAAGCATTTTGTTCTACTGCCAAGAATCCTTGGAGATGCCCATCTCTCTGAAAGAGGACTTTCGACACAGTTCTGTACATCTCTAGTTGGAAGCCAATCTAATTGGTCTTGATGGAATCTATTTTCAATTAAGCATGAATGGAAGTACAGCTTTCACTGAGCCCCTAGCATTTCCTTCATGCTTATGTCACAACTTCAGCTTTAATGACCTCACAGGAAATTATTATGATTTGCAAAAACATAAAAGGTGTACAAAAGCGATACTTCCAAGCATACTCATTGCATGCCACTTTTACCTGATACTGCGGGTTATATCAAGTGGCCACTATCTGCTGTTGCAAATTGTCACTTGGAGAAGCATCTTCCAAAGAAATAAGACACAACTGAAGTTCATGAAAATCTTTGGGATAGGATTTGCAGCCGCATTGTAACCTTTTGTCTTCACAATTTTGTCAAGAGAAACTCCAAGCTGAAGTTTCACAAGAAGAATGCTAAACATGCTATGTGGACAGAAGGTCATTTCAAGAGCATGTGGACAGAAGTTCATTTCAAGAACAAGGAATCTGCCCTTGAAAGATGGCTATAAATGGGGGTAAAGAGGCTAGAAATATTTATAGGGAAGGTGATCTTTATGGAGGTATAGGATATGAGTGTCTTATATGACATTTAATTTAGTAATTGGGTAATGTTGGAGAGGAAAATTTTTAATTAACTTTTCTTGTACTTACAGATACTTTTATTTGGTGTGTGGATTAAGTTGGGGCAATTCATTTGTGAGTTCAAGATAGTTTGTTTAAAGGATTTTCTCTGTTACTTTTACTTGAATCAATCAGTTTTAGCTCTGCTGTTAATTATTTAGGCCTGACTCAGCAATCTTTTGCAACTATTTGGATCCTTGGTGCTCTCTGAACTTGATTGTTTTCTTGGGGACATTTCATTACCCAAACTTACAGCATCAGTACTTATCAGCCTTCATTTCACCCTAAACTACAATATTTTCCTTTATTGGTATTTATTTTTGCTTGCAATATAGTTTCCAGTCTTATCAAATTTTGTTAAGGGAATTTGTTAATGGTTAAGAGAAAATTAACAGGAGTGCAGAAATAGAGTTTACTTGATTTTTAAAATATTTTGCCTATAAAAGAACACTTTTCATACTTTAAACTGTGGCAAAAGGGAGAAATGATTAAATATATGATGTAATAGCATGCTAGAATGACCCTGGGAGACTGGAGGGAGAGCTGCAGAATAGCTGCAGTGTGTTCTCAGTCCACTGAAAAAGGGAGGATTTGCGAAATGTTTCAGAAGAGTAGAGTAGAGTGAAGTTCAAGTCCTGGGAGTTATAGAACTCAGAAACTTGAAGGTCTCTACTATTGAAACTGTGTTGTCTAACATTGTAAGAAGTGATAGAATAGGAGGGCTCCTTCTAAAATCTATTACTATCTCTACTGTTTTAAGTGTGTTCATTCCAGATTGTTGCAGCTGCACCGCAGGGCCAGTTATTCAACCTCCCATCTGTATGCAGATTCATCACCATCTCAAATGAAACCAATGACTGTTGTCTCTCTCTAGCTTACAGATGAAACTCGAAAAATTAGAATATTGTGCAAAAGTTCATTTATTTCCGTAACGCAACTTAAAAGGTGAAACTAATATATGAGATAGACTCATTACATGCAAAACAAGATAGGTCAAGCCGTAATTTGTCATAACTGTGATGATTATGGCTTACAGCTCATGAAAACCCCAAATCCACAATCTCAGAAAATTAGAATATTGTGAAAAGGTGCAATATTCTAGGCTCAAAATGTCCCACTCTAGTCAGCTAATTAAGCCATAACACCTGCAAAGGGTTCCTGAGCCTTTAAATGGTCTCTCAGTCTGGTTCAGTAGGAATTGCAATCATGGGAAAGGCTGCTGACCTAACAGTTGTGCAGAAAACCATCTTTGACACCCTCCATAAGGAGGGAAAGCCTCAAAAGGTAATTGCAAAAGAAGTTGGATGTTCCCAAAGTGCTGTATCAAAGCACATTAATAGAAAGTTATGTGGAAGGGGAAAGTGTGGAAGAAAAAGGTATACAAGCAGCAGGGATGACCGCAGCCTGGAGAGGATTGTCAGGAAAAGGCCATTCAAAAGTGTTGGGGACTTTCACAAGGAGTGGACTGAGGCTGGAGTCAGTGCATCAAGAGCCACCACACACAGACGGATCTTGGGCATGGGCTTCAAATGTCATCAGAAGCTTCTTACCTGGGCTAAAGAAAAACTGACCTGGTCTGTTGCTCAGTGGTCCAAAGTCCTCTTTTCTGATGAGAGCAACTTTTGCATCTCATTTGGAAACCAAGGACCCAGAGTCTGGAGGAAGAATGGAGAGGGACACACTGCAAGATGCTTGAAGTCCCATGTGAAGTTTCCAGTCTGTGTTGATTTGGGGAGCCATGTCATCTGCTGGTGTTGGTCCACTGTGCTTCATTAAGTCCAGGGTCAACGCAGCCGTCTACCAGGAGATTTTGGAGCACTTCATGCTTCCTTCCACAGATGAGCTTTATGGGGATGCTGACTTCATTTTCCAGCAGGACTTGGCACCTGCCCACACTGCCAAAAGCACCAAAACCTGGTTCAATGACTGTGGAATTACTGTGCTTGATTGGCCAGCAAACTCACCTGACCTGAACCCCATAGAAAATCTATGGGGCATTGCCAAGAGAAAGATGAGAGACATGAGACCGAACAATGCAGAAGAGTTGAAGGCCGCTATTGAAGCATCCTGGTCTTCCATAACACCTCAGCAGTGCCACAGGCTGATAGCTTCCATGCCACGTCGCATTGAGGCAGTAATTGCTGCAAAAGAGGCCCAAACCAAGTACTGAGTACATATGCATGCATATTCTTTTCAGAGGTCCGATATTGTTCTATGTACAATCCTTGTTTTACTGATTGCATGTAATATTCTAATTTTCTGAGATTGTGGAGTTGGGGTTTTCATGAGCTGTAAGCCATAATCATCACAATTATGACAAATCACGGCTTGAACTATCTTGTTTTGCATGTAATGAATCTATCTCATATATTAGTTTCACCTTTTAAGTTGCATTACAGAAATAAATGAACTTTTGCACGATATTCCAATTTTTCGAGTTTCACCTGTAGAAGAGATCTTCTCTAGTTTTCTGGAGAGTAAAATGAGAGAAGGGATTAGGGTTAGGGTTTCAATCTTGCAAAATACTTTGAATCTTGCAAAATTCAGTTAACTTTACAATAAGGATAGAACCAGTCCAGTATTCCTGGTCGTGCTTCTTGTCTGGACTAACTTGCAGTGCTAACACATGGGGAATAATCATACTAAATAAATCAAATTTCACTTTTGTCCAGATCTGGTAAGTTTTTAGCACACTTTCCAGTGTATGATCTAAAGGCCAAATGCCACTAAAAATCCTATTCTTATGATTTTTCTCTTTTGGTATCATCAGTGGGGCAACTCACTTATTTTAATTCTTGTACTTAATGGCACCCAACAGTCCCACTTTGAAAGACTGTATTAGGTGTTGAAGGGGGGGGAAATATGCATTTTAAATAAAAATAAAATCTGCCGTTTGAAAAACTTGAAGGGATTTGTTGCTTCAAGAATGTTTCCACTTTGATGAAGAACATTGATTTGAACTAAAAGTTTGATCCTTTTCTGTCTCTCATTCATACCTTGGTTCAGGAATTCTTGCAAACTTAATCCTAAACATCCTGCTTTGCATGTGATTTTCAGAAATACCAGAGCTAGCTAAGAACCCAGATCACTGGCACATAAACTACAAATTGTAGCTAGAAGTACTCAGAATCAGAGATCCTTAGATTATTTACAGATTAGGACCTGTTGCCAGTTATTGTTTTCCCTTTTCTACCTTCAAAGATATCTTAAATTCCAGGTCTTGACAAGTCCTTGGTATTCACTGAGCTTGGTGATTTTCTTGCAGATATTTCATTACCAAACAAGGCAACATCATCAGTGCTAGGAGGGAGTAGGGTTTGCTCTTATTTTTATATACTAGTGACTTGGCCTATCACTGTAGGTGGGAGTGTTCTTGGTGATTCCTTGGTTAGGTTATCATTTATTGTTAGTTTGTTTACCTTGTTGATAATTCCTTGACTGGGATAGTGTTTACTTCTTCATTATTGGTCTAGTGTTCATCTTTGCCTTAATCTTTGCTCATATTGGTGTCGATTGGTTGTGAAGAGTGTTAGGGTCTTTCTTTTCTTTTGGGCTTTTTGATTGTTTCTTTTGAAGAAATTGAATTCTAGCCTGAGCAGCTGCTTATTAGGTGGGCCTGGTCTAGGTTCCCAAAGATTAAGAAATTCCTATTTTGGATAGGTCAAGACAGGGTCTCCCAAGGTGCCAGAGAAATAGGATTCTCTGATGAAGATGCAAGCCCAGAAAGGCAAATTCAGAAACTTGAGCAAATGGAACAGAGTAAAAGGAAAGGAGAAGCAGGCCCTTTCACAAGTCAGGGTGTATTCTGTATGTGCTGGGAATCCATTTAGCTAAATAATGGGGGAATATCTACAGAGATTTTCAGTCACCCAGGTCATTGTTGTCCCAATGATGCTTTTTCAAAAGGCAACTGGACTTTATTTTTTCTTGAAGACATTTTACTTTTCATCCTTCAATAAGAACTGAAGAAGCTTCTTAAATGAGAAGTGAAACATCTTCAAAGAAAAACAAAGTCCAGTTGCCTTTTGAAAAAGTACCTTTGGGATAATGTGGGGACAATGTTCCAAAGACATCTGAAGAGTAGCAGGTTGTGAAAAAGAGCAGACTCCTCATCAGGTCCTGTTGCATGAATTTTGGTTTGTGCTTTGTGTTGATATTTGGATATAGCATCTACACCTGAGTAGTTTCTCCCCATGCCTAAAAGAGATTATATTTAAATTTCTCCTTGAGTCTGGTGGTGTTCAAGAGTCTGATTGGCTCGACACAACCTGTTATGGACCCTTCTTCCACTGTCATCCAGAGAACAGAACACCAGTATCAGTAGGAGTATGGTAGAGCTGCACAGGTATTTATAGATCTCAGCCGGCACTTTGGATTCGGTTTCAGCTCCCAGGATCCATCAGCACATTCCTGAGACTGCTGAGAATGTGTGTCCCTTCCAGGTCACCCTCTCCCTCTTTAAATACCCTGGACCATCTCTTTAACTTCGGATCACATAGTTTCCTTCAACCTCACCCTCCAAATCTTTTTATGCCACACTCCAGCCTTTTACTTATTCATGCACTTCACTATTTTGATACTCATATAGGTACCTTTCAGTCTGTCCAGCCTTGCATTTCATCCAACACCAATAAATCAAAGAAGGAGATTGACAATGTATCTATGTTGTTTTATTTTAGTGCAAGCTTAACTAAAATGGTCATGTTCCAGCATTTAAATGAAAACAAATACACATATACACAATAGCAACACAATTACAACAATCTACTAGTTATTGCTATTCTTTTATCATCTTCTCCAGCCCAATTTTAAATCTGTTGGTTTAATGAAATCCAGTTATCAGCTCTAAATCCACAAGGCCCTTTTCTCCTTTCAAGGACAGATTCCCTTCATCTAATCCCAGACAATCAAGAAACCATCTAGCAGGATTCTGCTAGATTACACACTTCTCAGTCTGATACCCATCTAGGAGCTGTAACTCATATTTCTCGTTGCACTAAAACTTGCTGGCTTCTACTTTGAGAGACTAAGGTGCAGTTGCTCTGAGCAGCTAATAATAGCATGACGGTTTGGCAAAGAGTTTAGATCCCTAATGTTGCTTCCCAACTCATCCCAGCCCAGTGTTGTCATATAAGGGCATGGCAGGAAGCCCATGGCTTGATTTTCTCATCTATCCTGGAGGCCGGACCAAGCAGCTATTGGCTGTGAGCTGAAGGGCTAATCTAGGCCAGCTGCAAACGTCACTCACATAAGTCCTAACTGAAAACAGTATTCTACCCCTGAGTTCTCCTTGGGTGCTGTCTGCTTTTCCTGATTGCCTGACTTTGGGACTTCCATTAAGAATTCTGGGTGCAAGCAGCAAGGCTCTTACCATGGCTTCTAGGAAAGTCTGTATGCTTGGCCTTCTTCTGGTCCTCCTCTGTTCATTCCAGCTTCCTAGAACACAGGGTCAACAACACCATCACCAAAGCGATGTAGAACACCATGGAAATGAACATTATCATCCCAAAGAGCATCAACATGATACACACCATTCTCAACATACAGAAGATGATGGCGATAATGATGGCCATCCTCATCATCATGCTGCTCAGTATGCTGGACATTACCAAGGAAGTTATCATTCTGAACATGATGATGATGACAATGAAGAGGAACATCCTCATCCTGATAGTGCAGATCACCACATTGACCATCACCACCATGATGATAGTAATGATGATGATGATGATGATGATGACAGCCATGACAAGCATCATCATGATAAGCATCATGGAAATCATCACCATGATGATGATGATGATGATGACTATCATCATCAGGGACATCATGAAGACCACCATCACCACAGTGATGAAGAGAGGCACCATCATGGAGACCATCAGCATCAAGAAGACAATGATGATGATGAAGAAGATGATGCTGAACACCAGCACCACTATCATCATCAAAGGCATGATGATGATGATGATGATGATGATGATGATGATGATGAAGATGATGATGATGATGACGACAATGACAATGAAAAAGATGATGATGACAGTCAGTCACAACATGACCATCACAGTCATCACCGACACCATAAAGATGATGACAGTGATGACAATAATGATAATGAACACCAACACCACCATCATAGACATCATGGAAATCATGGCAATGATGATGATGATGATGATGACGATGATGACGATGATGACGACGATGATGACGACAATGATTTTCATCATCATCAACGCCATCACCAAAAGCATGCTGACGATGACGATGACGATAAGCATCACCATGAAGAACAAGATGAAGAAGAAGAAGAAAGCGATAACAGTAATGAAGATGAGGATGATGAAGATACAGCTCACAAATTCCATCACCAAAGTGGCCATCATCACCATCGGAAATATGACAAGGAGGAAGAGTCTGATGAAGTACTTTCTAAGGAAAAGGACGAGCATAAGCATGAACGACACAGTCAAATGCATCACAAACATGAGGCCCATGAAAAAGCCAAAAAGCACCATAAAGAGGAAGAAGGTGAGAAACGTGTGAATATTGTGGGGAGGTATATGATTGATGGGGGAAATTTTGTCCAACCTACTCTCAAGCCATCATAGAAAAAGAAATTTGATATCTACATCTGGAGGACAGCTGGTTGGGGGGAAAATGTATTGGAAAAAGCAGATATAATGAGGAAAGCCAGCAACACATGCTTCAGCTGCCATCATAGCCTCCTTTAATATCTCAGACAACCTGAACATTTTGTTCCAATCAATTCAATCTCCAAGACCCTAATCTAGCTTTTGCCCACTTGTCAGCCCAAGTGTGTAGGATTACAGCACCTATAACATAATTACAGAATATCAAAGTTGGAAGGGACCTTGGAGGTCTTCTAGTCCAACCCCCTGCTTAAGCAGGATGCCCTACACCATTCCAGACAAGTGGCTGTCTAGTCTCTTTTTAAAAGCCTCCAGTGATGGAACACCCCAATTTCAGAAGGCAACTCATTTCACTGATTAACTGTTCTCATTGTCAGGAAATTTCTTCTTAGTTCTGAGTTGCTTCTCTCCTTGATTAAGTTTCCATCCATTGTTTCTTGTCTTGCCTTCTGGTGCTTTGGAAGATAAGTTGACTACCTCTTCTTTGTAGCAGCCTCTCAAATATTGGAGCACTGCTATCATATTTATAATTGACATGCTATAATTGAATTATAAATGAATTGAGTTATAGCATTGAATTGTAGCACTGCTATAATTCAAAGGTCACACTATCTGTAAATAATAGAAATTAGATCTACTAAGGACTCTGGTAAGGTGAGGTAAATAACCTAATGCTTTTATTCTTGGCTTTTAGCTTCTTTCCAAATCAAATGAAGTTTATATTTTCTTCAGAAAACTCAAAAATCCAACCATCTTCTGTTCAGTCCCTACTCTGGGGGTCCCATTTCGTACTCTGTTTGTCCTTCTAGAACTAGCCTACCAAAAAAAATAGCAGAGAACAACCATAATGGAGCTGTCTCTGTATCTCTTTTCATTTGAAGATGAGGATGAGGATGAAGAGGAAGAGGAAGAAGGTGAAGATAATGAGTATGAAGCAGGTTCTGTTTGCCACTACTGTGCCTTCTGCAAGG
This sequence comes from Naja naja, assembly GCA_009733165.1. Classification (NCBI taxonomy): domain Eukaryota; kingdom Metazoa; phylum Chordata; class Lepidosauria; order Squamata; family Elapidae; genus Naja; species Naja naja. The sequence goes on along the minus strand of CM019155.1, from coordinate 112,741,608 downwards.
TAATGCAGGAAAACCTTTGCATGTGATTTTGATAGTTTATTATTCTCAGTTAGGGACCTACTACAGGTTGCTGACCTGTAATGCCCCCACTAATATGGCCCATGGTGAGAGCTGATAAAAGTTCTCATTCAGCAAATTCTGAAGGATCACTGGTTCTTTATTCTTATTCTAATCCCAAAGTGGTATGGCTTTTCATTCACCTTAAACTAATTTGGGAACACACATTTCACAAGGATGCCTTTGTGCCTCTTTTTTTCCACCAATCATTGGGGACTGTACTGTGGAATGGATTCTTCCCCTTCTCTCTCCTTATTTCTGGTTAGATCTTTGCTGAAAGTCTATTTCATTGGCTTCTTATCTGCTCCTGATCTAAACATTCTGGTTCAGAGACAGTAATTTGGCAGGTGGAGATCAAGTCACAGAGGAATGTGGCATGTGTAGCTTGTCCTTCCTTTGCCATTTGCACTCTGTTTCTGCTTATATAGCACACATATATGAAGTAGATAAACTCAGAATCCTCTCTGGAAAAAAAAACAATAAAATAGTCTTATAGGTCAGTGTATGTCTGATACACCTGCATATACACAATATTTTCTGATAATTCATCCAGCCACAGATTTACTGTCCATATTCCCTAAGATTTTTAAACTATTGCAACCCCAGCAAGTTAGCTTGTTTCTTTTTCCTCCCTCTTAGCTTCAAATTTATTCTAGAAAGTTACTGAAAATCTTTGGTATATATTGATGCTATTTAAAAGGGTATTAAATAACATTGCTAGGAAAAGAACAGTAAAGAAACTTGAAAAATCCTTTAGTTTAAGATTATTTTATTCAAATTATGAATTAATTTTCCACTTATATTACTTACTACCAGATTACATGTCAGTATATATGTGTATATTTATATGGATATAAATATATTGATTAGGTAAAGAGATGGAGAGAGATGGTAGATGATAGATACAGTAGAGAGATAGAGAGAAAAAGAGTGAGAGAGAAACAGACAGACAGAAACCTTGGGCTATATATTGGACTGGATTTGATGAAGAAAAGATTATTCAGCATGCATGTGGCTGAGCATGTCAGCACCTCTTTAAATCAGATGTGAGACCAAGAAAAATGCAGTTTCCTTAAGGCATTGCCAACGGGTGCAACTTGATCATTGCAGACCCTTAATACATACCTGCAATTTTATTAGATCTGTTGAATATGGCTTTTAAAGTTATTTTTATTTTTTTTAGCGTGCATATGTGCTAAAGCACTAGCATATCTAAATTTAGAGTATTTATTTGAATGTGTATATGTACACCTGTACAAATATACATTATTATAATAGTGAACTGCTGATCCTAAGCCCTACTCCTCAACAAATGCTTATACGTCTGAAGTTGAAACAGTAGATCAGTAAGTGCCTGTTCTGAAACCTAAACTTTTCTATTATTATAGTTATGTTATTCATTTCCTATGCTTTGGTTTTATGTCATTTACTGTAAACTGCTCAGAGTCTTGGCAAATGAAGCAGTACATAAGCTGAAATAATTAATACATCAACACTGCTGCCCTCCTATGCAGCAGTATATGCAGGCTGCCACAAAAAAGAGGGCGTCAATCTATTTTCCAGAGCACCAGAAGGCAAGACAAGAAGCAATGGATGGAAATTGAAAAAGAGAGAGGAACAACTTAAAACTAAGAAAAAATGTCCTGACAGTGAGAACAATCAATCAGTGGAACAACTTGCCTTCAGAAGTTGTGGGTGCTTCAATACTGGAGGCTTTTAAGAAGTGACAGGACAGCCATTTGTCTAAAATGGTATAGGATCATCTGCTTGAGCACAGGTTGGATTAGAAGACCTCCAAGGTCATGCTGAACTCTGTAATTCTGTTATTTTGAGCATTGCTCCACCCATTTTCTTTTCATCTTTCAGGATGAAGGGATGAGGGTTATCAGTGATCCTTGCTGGGTTTGGGGAGATCTTTGCAAGCATTTCAACATTTCATTTTCCCCTAGCTAAGCATCCTACTACCTCTTTTCTTTCTCCTCTGTTTTTTTCTCCCAGCATTGTGGGGAGTGTGACAAGTGCCCTTGTAAAGATGGGGACAGCAGCGACTACTGTATGAGCTGCCAGGTTGGTATTTCAGTTTCTCTGCCTCCATCATCTCTTCTCTTTATTCTCCTGCAAGGTTTAGTAGTCTGGCTTCATGAATGTTCAGTAATCTTATCACACCTGTGTTCTTTTCCTCACACAGTATTGTCATTTCTGCTACATTTGTCCTGTGTGTGAGACAGCCTGTGCACCAGGTGAGCAGTGGGTTATTTTTTTGTTTGTTTATTTGACAGGATGTCAAAGCCAGCCAGGTGTAAAAAAATAAATCTGAGTTCAAATGTTGACTGATTCAATTGATTTGCCATCTCTCAAATCATTGAGAAGAAACAGGAGGGAAAACTTCCTACCACAGACATCTCCGTAATTGAATTCACATATCACACTAAGCCATATATTTTATTTTGCTTAGCAACTTGCATGATTGCAACCATTGCAGTTTCTAAATGATGGCTAATAGTTGTCTGTTATGCAAACTCATTCAATTATGGTTTATTCAGTGAACTACAGTAAATAAATCACGGTTTGTGTGATGTATGAATCTAGCCGATGTATGCTTTTTGGAGACAAGACGATGCAAATTAACAATCTATCTCCTTATCTTCCTGAATTTGTTCTAGAAACATGAACCTGTGTTTTCTTCTATTTTATGCAGGAAGCATCGTAGATGAAGTATCTGGAGCCTTATTTCAGTAAGTGAGAACCTCCTCCTTTTATAGTATCACAAAGTCCTTTTTTGTCTTCAGATCTGTTTTTGCAGCCTCTGTTTTAGTTAATTTTTAACAAGCCTTCCATTTAGAACTTGGGTCATGATAACTAATGTTCCTTTACCTGTGTGTTACTCTGATGATTTCTAGGAGGAGGAACAGGATGCAAATTTAAGATGTCATTGCTACATTATAATAAAATCACATAAAATTACAGTAATAACAATGCAGTGGGAAATTACCACCATCCAAGAATAAAATCTTTTTTCTTTCCTTTTGCAGGACAATCGCTACCATATTTGAACAGCAGGAACACTGAAGCGCCCTCTGCTGGATAAGCCAAAATTAGGAGAGATTATGACACCTTGACTTTTAGAGCCAAACTGTAAACAAGAGCATATATATATATGGCACAATGTTTTCCTCTTCCTCATCTTTGAAAAAAAAGCTTCCTAAGATTGATTTTGTCCTTTGGGGGTGGGGGGTGGGGGATTTTCTATCTTTTCTCAGAAGGCAGCAAAGCAACTTAAGAGTTGATACCAAGTGGGTAAGAAAAGGAGAGATGTATCAAACCATCTACATCACTCCTTTGTTTGCTGATTAAAATCTACCTATTGAAATGGCTTTTGATTAAAATAATAATTTAAAAAAATATCCTATTGGGATGAAGACTCACAGAACGGTTGTCTTGTTGCGCATTTGGGCTTTTATTTGGGCAGGGAGATTGTCCTATGCAAGCCAGAGCACGTTAAGTGAGATCAAATTTTAAACAACCCATTTCACCTTGAGTTAAGGAATACATATTGTCTATTGTATTTCCTTGGCTACTAAATGTTTGAGAACCACATCACACTTGCAGCTTATTCCTGAGCAATAGGTGCTGTAGTTGTTTTACCCTCACTCATGGCCTCCAGATTTGTTGGAGTGCCACTTCAATGTCAGCTACAAGAGGAATCAAACCTACCACCTCTGGAAAGTACCTGGATAGAGGAAGTCAGCCTTAGTGAATGAGCCAGAATAGGAGATGATTCATGCTAGTGTGCATCAATGTTTCTTTCTGAATTGTGATTTGATTCAGTGAAAAATATCCTGTCCGACACTCTAATGAAAGTTGGATCTATTTGAATTAAATCTAAGTGTGTTCATTTTTACAATTACTTAGCCTGTCATTCTGCTCATAGGGTCCTCAGTGTTTGATCTGTGATAATTCTTTTGGAATAGGAACAGTTTCAGTTGAAGCAGCCTTCATCAAAAATTATAGGACTACCTAAGCCGGCTTTCTACTCTGCACAACCATTTTAATATTTTATTTATTATTATTTTACAACAGTTTGTTTGCTGCTTAATAGCAATGATTCTAAGTAGCTTGCCTAAAACCCCACCCTATTAATCTCTACTTTCCCAACTCTTTCTGGTCTATCAGTTCTTTGGAAAATGACTATTTTTATGGCTTATTCATAGAATAACAAAAGGCAAAACTGACAACATAAAACTGTATTGGTACCGAATATGATTTCTGCCCTTTGCCCAAGAAACTTTGAACATTTGTAGATTTTATGAAGATACCAAAGAATCTGACACAGACAATAGCTTCCTCATATAGCAGCTTTCATAACCTGGGATCTTCCCAATATACCGGCACTATGATACCAGCAAGAGAATCTTTTCTGGAATGCCATCACAGCTAAACTGATTATAGTACTTTCAGGAACTAGGTTTCTAGTGCTATCACTTTCAAGATATCAGGTCCATTTCTTCTTGCATAACTGTACAAAGAAAAGACAGGAGTTGGAAAAGATGTTGCTATTTAAGCCACCATTAACATTCTATGCTTCAGGCAAAGTTATGCACAATAAAAATGCTGATGTAACCAGAAGTAGCCCTTTTTTTGTAGGCACAGCCATAGGCTTTATACCCTACTCTACATTTTTTTAATTAAAAGTATTTTATGCAATCTTCCTAACCAGGTGCTAAGAAATGAGTTATTTTACAACCCCTATTATATTCTATTCTCAGCCACTTTTGCTTATATATTAGCTAGCATCCCTCACTTGACAAGCAGTAGAATTGATCTGTTGTATCATTTTTCCTCTTCCTGCATCATACCATTTTTTCTGCATCTGATGTCTGGCCATTGCACTAAATCTCAGGAAGCCAAAATTGGATACATTAAGCCAAATAGGGAACTCCAGCTGAAGACTAGATGCCATAGACTCAGAGTGAGGATAAATTGCAAACAGAACTTGGCTGAGGGTAATTAATGGTTTGTCTCACTTGTTCAGATGTAGATTATGTTTTTGAACAATATCAAAACACAAAGAGTTTGGTTGGGGGATGTTGATAGAACCTACTGCTTCAAGAAGTAAACAGCGTGAACAGAATCTGATTCTGAATCTTATTTGTTCACATCTGAACAAATGTGCTAAATAGACTCCAAGCTCAATTCTGACCTTCCTTGTCACCTCAGATTTTGAGACTCACCTGCTTTGGTTCAAATAAAAGTAATCTTCTCTCTCCACTCCAATGATGGATGCTCTTCTCCAGACTTTTTAAACTTAATTTATAGCCTTCACTTTGTCTAGTTTTCATGATCAATAAACTTTAAACTTGCTTCTAAACTCATTGTTTGTTTTCTCTAAAGCCTTCACTTTGATGAAGTGGCCTTAAGAGATTTGATCATCAAAGGAGCTCAACGTTTTAGGGAATTGGGAAAGGGGCATATTTTTTTCTCATTAAATGGAGGAAACTTTTAGGATGCCATGAAGAATAGGACAATGTCTTGTTTCTGTACCTTTTGTCCTTGATTAGCTCTTCCTTGGATCCTCTGTATTGCATAAGAAAGCCACCTCTTATCCATTAAAATTCTTTTAAGAGTGGCACCTTTTAGTGAGTATTGACCACTAAATGTGTTTTTGGCTAAAATAAATCTGCTTTCAATGTGGGTTTCTGTTAGTACACTAAGTTGACCCTGGATGAGGACTTCTGTATCTAGGCAGATCCTGATAACTATTGGATGGTAGTAAAAACTGCACACTCTTCGTTTTGCAGCCTGTATCTGATATATCTACAACAGATTATTCTGCAGTTGCTACCAAGCTACCAGAATACACAATCTGGGCACTAATGCAGACCTATGATCACAGGGGCAGATGTGGAGGTACTAACAGAAAAGCTAACATAAGGCCTATCCTTATTATGAAAGAAACAATGTATTTATAGAAAGAGAGTTAGAGACCATGAGGGGAGTTGATTATGGGGAGGAAGGGGCTTATATATTGGTGTCAGAGGTGGTATTCAGCAGGTTCGGACCAGTTCTGGAGAACCGGTAGTGGAAATTTTGAGTAGTTCAGAGAACCGGCAAATACCACTGCTGACTGGAGATTTTACAGTATCCTTCCCCTGCCACGCCCACCAAGCCATGCCCACAGAACCAGTAGTAAAAATTTTTGAATCCCATCACTGATTGGTGTCCAGAGTTTTCTTGGACATCTCTTTCCTCCCCTCTAATATAAGAGAAGAGTAGCTGTCACTGAAGAGGTGAAGAAATCAATGGGCTCAGTCTTGGACAACAAAAGAGGCTGGACAAAACCCAAAGCCTTTGGACTTTTGACCTCTAAGTATCCTGTTTTCAAAGAATTAAATACACACACAAAGTATTAACCAACTGCCAGGAGGAAAAAAATAAAAACCCAAACCTGGTAGTCTTATTGTTCCAATTATGTTAATTTGGAGAGGTAGATTATTAACTAGGGCATTTCTAGATGGATGGCTCCTCCACAAGAAATCCAATGGCCTGTGGAACCATGCATCCTGGTAAAAAGGAAAAAAAAATAAAACTATGGGAGTTTTAGAAGTATAGGAATAATCATCTGAACAACATATGAAGTTCATTAGCATTAGGTGATTGCTTAAGAAAAAGTCACAGGTAATTGCTTAAGAAAAGCTTAGTCTGGAAAGACTCTAAATTCCACATTATGGGTGCTTCTGTGCTTACTTACCCACTGTTTAATGGATCTCAGTTTAATAGATTTTGGATTTAATGGACAAGCCTTCTGAATGGGAGGTGTAGTGCTGAAACACCAGCTGAAGCAGAGAAGGAAAGGTTGTAGGAAAATCAGGTGAGCAGACAGAATGGAAGGTAGGGGAAGAGATGGAAAAATAAAACTATGGGAGTATTAAAAGTGGAATGGTCAATTGGGGACGGGAGCTCTTGAAATACACCATGTGGAGAGTTGCTGACAGGAAAAAGGTAGGCAACACACCCTTTTTATTGCTACAATATTCCTGTAAGTTTGCTTGGGCTGAAATGGCAAGTAGCCCCAAGTCACCCATTGAACTCCATTGCTAAGTAGGAACCTGATCCTTGGTGCTCCCAGTCCTTTTGTACCAAAATTGAGAGTACGTCAGAGAAAGCACCATATTATCAGTAGAGTGGTGGCATGCCAGGTAGAAAGGCTAAAGCTAGCAAAACAAAACAAGATTCTAAAGATGTGTTTCTGGTATCCTTCCCTTCAAAGACCAAGAAATAAGGGGCAAGAAGTCTGTTAACAAATAAAAGTGGAAGGAAAAAGACCTAAGATTTAAATTCTAGCACTATTATGTACTGCAGCTTGCATTTCTGGATCTGTGGTAGCTGCTTCTCATACAATTTCCTTTATCTACAATAAAAGCAATATATGTATCTATAAGCTTTATCCTTCCCACTGCTATGTTAACTCTTAAATGCTGGTTGTATTGAAAGTAGTTTACAGTATTGCAATATAGGCAAGGCTTTGGGTGCAGGATCTGAAATCAAGCATTGCTGGGCTGAGCAAGGGAGCATTATACTCTCCCTCCAACCTCTGGTTCTGTTAGAAGAATGGTGGGCTCCTAAAAGCTACAATACAGTAGAAGCAAAGAATGTCAGGAATTGCCTCACAGAGAGCAAATAGAAATCCTCTTGTCAATTCTGTACCTTGCTCATAAAGAAAAATCTGCAGATCCTAGAAAACGTTTTCAAAGTTTTTTTTTCTTTTTTCTTTAAAAAACATTTCTTAGCTCACTCCCCTTGTAACCCACCCTCTCTGCCTTCCCTGGAAGCAAACGGGAATGAAGGGGGACCAGAAGAAGATAGCTCCTCCAGTACCTCAGCTTCCTGCTTACCCCTCACAATCTCCCTGACAGATTTGATTTCCAAGATTGTATATATTTTCCTCCCCTACCCATTTTTTTTTCATGCAAAACTACCCCTTTGCTTTGCCCCTCACACCCACACATTCTCCCTGGAAGGAACAGCTGAAATAAAAATGTAAAAAAAAGATGAAAATATATAAACATCAAACAAAAATTATTGGCGTGCAGGGCAGAGGGGTAGCAGGACACATTATTAAATTAACAGAGAACCTGTAATGGCGGTCGAAAAAAGAAATTCAATTTACACGAGATTCCACAGCACAGATATACACAGAAAATACAACTCTTATATTACAATAGTCTTGGAGGAAGGGAGATCTGTGTGCCATATCAATAAAGTCCAGAGTCCTATCTCCGGTGACCGTCACAGGCTGAGGTCTACTCTTTCCAGTTTGAGCATCTCGGACTTCAATTCCCCACTCTCTGCTCTCATAAAAAGAAGAAGAAAGAAAAGAAGAAATGTGATGCTCCATCACACCAGATGGACCACCTATCTACTGGGACTGCTTCATGCCAGCACCAAGAGAGTTTGGATGACAATTTCTAGTCCTCTTTCCTCCTCCTTCCTCCTCCGGCGTTCTCTCATCTAAAGGAAGAGGGAGCTGCAAAGGCAAGGGGAAAAGAAGAGAAAGAGGGAACTCTTTTTATTTGTTGACTTGTGCTGAGAAGCAGCTGCTTCTGGACAGAAGAACCTTTATATTCAGGCATCCAAAATTTAAGCTCTGTGTTTCAGGCCTAGAGGCAAGTGGGTGTGAGCAGGAGGTGGTACACTGGCTTTGTTACTCCTGGCTTCAATAATCTCCCCTTGTTGAGAAGAGGGATGGGGAGGGGCAGGGGAAAAAAAAAGAACTGGCCTTTGAACAACCATCTATTTTTTTTGTCATCGGGGAGGTGAAATGGGACCCCTTCATAGCAGCAATGCAAAGGAAAGGAAAGGAAAAGTGCTGGCGGAATATTTAGCACCTATGGCAGGGCAGGGAAGGGGAACTGGCCAAGATGGGCTGCTTGGTCCAATATGTGGCACATGGCAACAGGAAATAGAGGCATCCCCTCACTTCTCCTCCCGCTGCTCCACCGGAAAGATCTGGTGTCAGAGCAGCGGGATAGGATGGGTGGGCAACCACATTTTCTCATTCACATTCTTAGGTCCCTGCCCGGAACAAACAACAACAATAAATAGAGGCCAAGGTGGAAGGCCATTTCCCTCTGCCGCTCTGGGGAAGGAGCCCCTCCCTTGGCTTGAGTCCCTTGAGTTCATCATTGACCATCAGCCACTGCTGCTACTAGGAAGAGGGCAGTGGGGAGGAACATGGTTGGTTGGTTGGTTAGTTGGTCGGTCCAGCATCCCCCACAAGCATCCATATTTTTTCTTGGCAACAGTGGCAGCAGCAGCGATGGTGCTAGCAGCAGCAGCAGCAGCTCTTCATACCCTCATGTGAGCACATGATGGAGAAGGAGAGGCGGCGGCGGCGGCGGCAGCAGCAGCAGAGGGTTTTCTTGCCCAAGGCAGGGAGGTCAGACATAACTGGGACAGCAGCTTGCAAGAAAAAGAGAAAGAAGAGTAAGGAAAAAAATGCATCTCATGCCACTTTAACTGTTCTGAAAAAGACGTTTCTTTCATTTTTGATCCTAACTTTCCCTCATGGCACACATGTGACTCCATATCAGTGCTTCTCAACAATTTTAAGCTCTATGGTCTTCAATTCCTAGAATTCCCTAGCCAGAATGTTAGTGAAGGAGACCAAGGGTAAGCCAAAGGCAACCCTGGGATGGCCTGAGTTATGGTTGCATCGGCATTGCTCAGTGCCAAACTTGTATTGGTCCTCTTTCTAAATTAGATTTTAGTTGGGAAATCAAAAGTAAAAATAAATCCTACTCCATCCTCTGATTCATTTTGCAGAAAACTTTCTTCTCCTTTTATTTTCTGGTTTATACTAGGGCATAACATAGCTACCTAGCTGAGTTAAATTGTTACATTAATACATACAGGATGCTTAGCCTGGCCACTAAACTAATTCATTTTCTGTGTTTGCACCCAGAACCATCAACTAATCAACTGTGTTGGATTCATACTAGAGGTGGTATTCAGCAGGTTCGGACCAGTTCTGGAGAACCGGTAGCAGAAATTTTGAGTAGTTTGGAGAATCAGCAAATGCCACCTCTGACTGGAGATTTTACAGTATCCTTCCCCTGCCATGCCCACCAAGCCACGCCCACCGAACCAGTAGTAAAACATTTTTGAATCCCACCACTGCTTATATCCTATGTGTGAATGTTGCTTTCAGAAAAAGAAAACCACATTTGGACAATACCATTATGGGTATCAATCAAAATGCGCTGAAAAATTTGCAAGTTTTCAGTTCCTTAAGCAAAAAGTTACAAAAAATATAGGATGGGGAAAAACCCAAAGGTCCAAAAAGCTAACCATTTTTTTCAACCTTGAGGCCTACAGTTAATGGCCATGCTGTCAGCTATACGCAACTGTTAGTGAGAGGTATTAATGATGTTGAAGTACTCCTTCAGGGATAAATTATAATGATTGCTACTCGCAACTGTGAAAACACAGAGGCAGTAAGTGCCTATCCTGCTTGTTGCCATAGGTAAAATTCACAGGCTCCTGGTCTGGCAGAAAATAGAAATAAAGGAACATTAACAATTTTAGTCAAGAAAGCCAAAAAATATTTTTGCAGTGCCTCTGGCAGGATGCTTAAATCCAGCCTGTGGGGTCGGCCTGGAAATATCAAAGGACCAGCCTGTGGTGCCTCTGGTGGCCAAAATGGCTTGCATGTGCCCCCCTCCCATGCCTCATTTTCATTCTCCATGGCCTCCTGCAGCACTCTTCCAGCCCAAAACAGCCCAAAAAATGGCCCAAAATGGGCCCAAAAACAGGTTGAGAAACGGGCAGCAAAGAGGCCATGGAGGGTGAAAATGAGGTACAGGTGGGCTGTGTGCAGACCCTCCGTGCCCCATTTTGGCTGGCAGGGTACTGCAGGAGACATCCATCCAGCTCCCCCACAGCCACCACTGCCACCCCTTCTCCATAGAGGAGAACTACAATGTTGATCCAGGCCTCAAAGAAATCCAGTTTGACACCCCTGCTCTATGATAAAAAAAAGTATTCATTTTAATCTGCAGCTTTTACTATCTAGAATTGTTTGTTATCATCATTATAAATGATGTTGAGAGACAGTTGAATTGATTTGTTTAGACCAAAAAAAAATCTACATTTATTGATGATTGGAGGCTACTTATAAACTTTTTCCCCATAAAAATAAAAATCTGTGATTTATAGTTTTGATGTTTAGACACAATATATTATAGAAAGAAGCATAATATGATGTAACTTAGAGAGGTTAAAATATATTTGTACTTATAACTACTGTGAAGAATATCAGAAGACACTTTGTTGTATTATTTTTCTTTCTTTTCTATTTTTCAAATTTTTTTCTTGCACTTTTTGCTTCTTTAATGTCTTTCTTTTTTCATTTTTCATTAGTTTGTGTTAGCTTTATCTTCTTGTTTAAAATTTTAATAAAGATTATATTTAAAAAATGGTGTTGAGAGACAATGCAATCTATTCTTCTCAACAGCAACAATGATTCTCAGTGCCAAGATCCAAAATCAACAATCCCAAACTGCTAGCCAGCAGCTGGATTAAACCATCCCATTATTCACGAATACCATACAAGATTGTGTATACTACCATTCTCTTACTCATGACTGGCAGAGGCTGGAAGGTGGCAATGAGAACCTGAAGACTGGGAAACAAATAATTTACAAAATTATTAGAAAAGTAAATGAAAAAAATAGATTGCTATTTGTTGATTCCTCACTGACAAGGCCTCTGCTACTCAACAGCAATAGTATCAGCACTGGGCAGTACCTAATTAATTTTGGTAGAGCTTTAAAAAACTAAGAGTCAGACCTGATTAATAATTGGATGACAGGGAATAAGGAAATCCAAGAGACATAGATTAGATCAGGGGCTTTAAAAACCTCAGAACACAGCAACAACCAATATGATCAGATTGATGTCAAGAAAGCAATGCAGATATGTTCATGTAGTCCTCAAAAGTGGGCTAGATACAATGGATTATTCTCTTAACTTAAATGTGGATGGTTCCCAGTAGAAAAGTACATGTTTTTCTTCATTTTGAGGGTGTGTCCTTTCTCATTAAAAACATTTTGCAGAAACCTTTTTGGCCAGATTCCTTCTAGGTTACTTTATGTTGTTGAACTGTTTTATTTTTAAATAAAAAAGAAAGATCAGAATTCAAACTATGCTAATCCATCCTTTGGACATAGATAGTCACATCACATGGATGTATTTTGCATTGCATGTTTGTGGGGTGTCCTAAGCAGTAGCCTACCTGCTCCATCTTGGCATTAACAGGAATATGTTCTCACTGACATACTGTCTGTCCGTTGGCTACCTAGTGAGTTCCCTGAGGAGAAAAAAGAGGAGAGGAAGGTATTCATAAATATATCCACCAGAGCTTTAAAAATTACTTCTTGATTTTGCCAAAGATGTCCTGAACTTTTAATGCCTTTAGCCCATGTGCAGGCCAAAGGAACAGCCTATATCTGTGACAGCGAACCTATGGCACGTCATTTGTGCTGGCACGAGAGCCGCAGGCAAACTTACCTCACTCCGCATGTGCGCGCCTCACAGTTGATTTTTTTGCGGTTGGTTTGAGGCCTTTTTTGGCCTCCCAAGCCTGAAAAGCCTTGCAGAGGCTTTTTCCAAGTCTCTAGGAGACTGAAAAAGACCTCAAACCAGCCGAAAAATCAGCTGTGAGGCGCAGTACAGGTAAGGGGGTGGCGGGGGGATTGTGCGCACATGTGCAGGTGGTGTGGGGAGGGGGGCACACATTGCATTCTGGGTGCTGGCACGTGAGTGTGTCCGTGCTGGGGCGCATGCGATTTTTGGCACAGGAGCCCAAAAAGCTTAGCCACTACTGGCCTATATGTTTTCTCTTCCTAATCCATAGATAACATGCAACATCATATCACGTGGTCCTCACCCTGGTCATTATTGTTGACAAGTCTCATCTTTTCTCATTGTTCTATATTAGGAAATTCATGAATATTGAAATATAAGGGCTGAGGCTGTTTTTTAAACATTGGCTCCTCTCAGTAAACATAAGGGAAAAAAGCAGCTCCACTCATTTGGTGTCATTGTTCAAGCAACTGGGATTGGTAGGTCTCCAGGAAGATGAACTGCTTCTTTCAATAACTACAAGATTGTTCACTTTATCCTAAGCTGTTTTATGCTACAAGAGTCCCACAATGGTTCTTGTCAAAGACAGTGGTTTTTAGCAGTATAATGCAGTGCAGATAACAAATGCATTTTTCACAAGTATACACAATAACATTGAAAAACCCGCAGCCTTTCAGATCGTTACTGAATTAGAATTCCCAGCATCCATCATCAATGGCTACACTAGTGAAGGCTGTTGTGTGTAGTAGTAGAGAGAACCATAAATTTCCCATCTCCCAGGTTAATTTGCTATGATAATGAGAAGGAAATATGTGCAACTGAACTTTTTTTCCTGATCACAGCGAGAATTCTCTATGCTTAGAAATTGAAGGATACATCAACTCCCACAATAGAGGAATGGATGAAAAATGTGATGGAGCTAGCAGAAATGACAAAATTGAGTGTTTTAATTAGAGAAAAGAAACAGTTTTGTTTCCACCAGGAAACTGCTTCTGGACTTTGTGGTTGAGATAGAAAAAAAATATAAAATCTTGACTTTGGGTTTTGCTGATTAAACTGTTGTTATAGAAAAGGCTTTCTTGTTAAGTTATTAAATTAAAAATGTGAGGCTATTCCTTTTAGGAATAAGTTCCAGAAAAAAGAGAATACTCTATTCCTTATTAGCTTGGGGATAGAGAATGGGCAAAAAATAACATACTTTCCTGACAGCAGGAAGCTTCTAGTTTTATGTTTTATTCTTTTATTATTATTTTTTATATGCAGCTTCACCAGATGACAGCACTTAACTGTCATTGTCTGGATTTGAAAGCTAAGCAAGGCCGGAGCAGTTCAATATTGGAGGGATTCTGGAAGTCATTGGAGGGATGACTTCCAGAGAATCTCACAGCTGTACACTAAATTGAAAAGTTGAAAATAATTCCTGGGAGAAAAAGCAAACAAACTATTTCTATATAATTATTAGGAAAATCATATAAATGTGTCCACTAGGAATTAGGCTTGACTTTAAGGAGCCTTTATGTTGTTTAGGATAAATTGCCTAAAGAATATTTTGATAAATAAATGGAAATTAAAGAAACATGATTCCCCCTCCTGCCCCCCATTGTGTGCTTCAGTTCAGAACGCAAGCTTAGATAGCCTAAGAGTTGTGCCTATATACCCTCTGGCTGCATCTTACGAAGTTGCACCCCGGGTGAGGTAATGGAGGCCACGGAGGCTGTGCGGAAATTGGCCGGCAACATCTCGGCTGAGTCAGGGCTAACACCACGGAGGTCTTTCTCCCGGAACATCTTCCGCCAAGATGGGGAACGACTAAAGGTCTTGGCACTATCCTAGAAACAAAAGTGCAACAAATATGGGCCAACAGCAAAGCGTGAGGGTGTCTTTTAAGATTAGAGACTCTGGTGAAAGGAGAACTCACCTCATCCAGTCGCCGGTCAGTTCCCATGGTGATGAGGTTTCCAAATTCTTTTTCTAAAATCTGCCGAGCCTAGGAGGTTTTTTTTTAAGTAGATTATTTTAGTCTTCCTTTCCATTCCTTTGTTGTTCTGTAAAGCGCAGTGTTCCCTTCGGCCCTCCACTTTTTTCCTTTCTCCAAAAATATTAAGGAATGGAGAAAAAGGGCCTTGGGGTGCAATTGCTAGGACAGTGTGATGCAACTTAGGAATATGCATTGGCAACATAGTGCCCATGGTTCCCAAGCAATTCCAGTTAAATAAAAATCAAAGCAATTGAATAATGAACAAAAATTGCCAATGTGTACACATTCCCTCCCAACAGATCTTTCACAAACATTTAATAAGATGTCAATCAAGAATTCAGAAAGAAAAATTGGGGGAATTTTGAGTTTATGACTGAGGTCAAAGAGGCCTACTTCTCATACTAAAAGCATTAAAACCTAGAGGTTATTGCTACACTAAAAAAGGTTCTAGATTCCCTTCTTCTTCTCATGAAAGCATTAGGCACAGCTCATGACTGCTTGATTCTCTCCCACACCCCACCCCGGCTATCCAGCTTCCCTATGCTTACTCCTGACCTGTGTATTTTGGGTTGGGATCTGCAGCAGCAGGGCCAAGTCATTGCAATCAAAGGTGTCGTCCAGGGCCAGGAGGGCTCCGTGCACCCCACTTTCAACTAAGTTGTTGGCAAACTCTTTTAGCCCAATCATTTGCACCCAGCACATCACACGCTCGTTGGACCACACCATCACATCTAAAAAGGGATGGGGAGGGGAAGGGAAGAGACAAGCTTAGCACCAAATTCAGTCCTACGATCCACCCACTCTAGCTATTTCATTGCCGTCCCTTATTTACTTTCCCCAGTTCAGATTTGTAGATGCTGCTCAATGGCAACCTTTGGTCTTATCTTTTCTCATCTATATCTACCTTTGTTTTGATTCTGACTCTCCTCTCGTCTTCTTTCCAGTTCCTTTCGGTCATAGTTAAGACGTTTCAGGCACATGATTCCATAATGAAGGCTCACCCTTGGAAGATATATCATAAGTTACACCAGAGAAATGGCAAATGGCTCACTCTGGATCATCTATTAAGTTCGCAAGGGCTGGTGGAGTTGGTAAGTGCAGCAGTAGTACTAATTAATGGTGGGTAGCTTGATCATGGAGTTGGAGTTCCCATTCAATTTCCTAAAAAGAGGCATCGACTTGTTGGGGGAAGGGAGTCAAATGATGAAACGTGTGTTGCAACATTGCGACGCAAACTCTACCCCTTCTGTACATGCACTGTGATATTGCACACATGTATATAAGAGGTGGAGCTTGCATTGCAATGCCACTCTGCACATTTTGACGAAAACTCCACATTCAGCAGACACTTCTTTGAGCACAGGGTAGAAATTGAAATGCTTTCCCTCAGTTCCAGCATTGATTAGAAGTGCAGCAGGGCAGGACTTTGAGACAAAATCCAGACCTCCACTGAACAGAAAGACCACAAAATAGAGCAAGTTGACATACCGTAATCTGAAGTAAGCAATTATATATATGTATGCATATATATATATATATATTTATTTATTTATTTCTATCTAAAGAATGTTCCTGGCAAGATCATTATATCCATTGTCTACTGTGCATTTCTTAATTGCATCATTGAGAATGATCTTGCTTAAAAAAACCCAGGATTGCAGCAGATGCCCAAGAGGATGATGATGTTGGATCCAGGTTAAGTAACAGAGGGTGTCTTGGTAAATTTTCAGTTCCCATGTTGTTTGTACCAAGGTTTTCTTTGAAGATTTCAGTTCTAAGTGTTCCATTTTATGGCTAAGAAGAGCAGGTGACATTCAAGGCAACTTCTCCCAGCTTTAATCTTAATATCCACATGAAACTGCAATTCCAGAATCTTTTGTAAGTGGATGAACAATAATAAATAATGTTATATTTGGTTGAAATTATAGACTTTGCACACATATATGGATGTATGCCTCACAAACACAGTGCTGTAAGTTATGTCAGTAACATGAATCTATTCTTTCACATGGAAGGCTCAAGGCATTTGCTCTTCTCACCTATGGAAGCTGTCCACCATCTTGAGTTGGCCCCGTAGTTCCTTCTTGTTGAGATGGTCCAACATCCGGGCATCAACTAGAGACTCCATGAAATAGCTGCGGTATTGAGGCAAGCCCAGACTGGGCAGCCAATCATTTCCCACCCACTCATGGTTCATATCTCCATATGCCAGGATCTAAAAAAGCAGAAAAGGGAGACTCTGAAGGACTGTATTTGTATAATAAACCTAATCCAATCACTGAATTAGCCTACTTTTGGGGGGATTCACAATATATAAACCACCAAGGACAGGCCAAAGTGTACAGTAACCAAGCTTAGTGTGCTATTTAAATGCATCTGACCTGGTTAAGCATCTCTGGTTAACAAAACATCTGGGTGAAAAAATATGTGCTCTCTTTCCCTCCACCTATTGAAGATCTCCACTGTAGTTTTTTTCTATTTTATTGCTCCTGCAATATTTGAGCATCTGCTATAAATCCATATCCACTCATTTGTAATATTTGCTTCAGATAATTTCAGTAACTAACGTGATATCAGGCCAAATATCTTTCTGTGAACTTGGGGCAAGTCAATGTTTCATAGGACTGTTATGAGGATAAAATGAAAAAGACTTTAGAGTTGATGTATGTTTATGGCTCTCTTCCTTTACTGTGTGAATTTGCCTGTATTTTTTGTCTTGCTGTAGACACTTTGACATTAAGGCAGCCTTTTCTAGATATCACACATGAGAATTTTTTCTCTCCCTGCCAAGCTTCTGAGAAATAAGGAAGTGTAACTGGGAAGACTGTTCCAAGTTTTCTCTTATTAGAAGTTGTCCATCATAGAATCTTTCCTTGATGGCATTCCAAATGCAATATACCTTCCAAAAATGGTTTTTTTCATGTTCTTTTTGTATTCCAAATGCTAAGTTAAAATTATTCCATTTCATCAACATAACAATTTAGCTGTTAGCTGTTGCCTGATAAATGCTTCTTTTAAAATATATTTGGAGAATTGGAGGATTATTTTTAAATTCCCTTTACTATGGATATAAGAAATCTTAAAATGTTGCTGCTGTCTGCAATCCAGATGGTATTGACGCAAACGGACTGTGGATCTGACTCAGCGGCAGGCTTCAGATACTGTGCTCTATCAAATGTTGCTCGATTTTGTGCCATGTGAGCCCAGTCATTGGGGCTTGGAAACTATCCTAGTTTAATACATTGAGAAAAATCAGGAATTGTTTATCTAACAAATCATGGGTAAAATTATGTTTTATTACTATGTAAAATCCCAATAATGAGTCACAGAACAGTAGTGTAAAAATATTGTGGGCAGAAATCAGAAATCTTACACAAAAGCAGAAAAAAGCAGCTTAGTTCAGAGAACAATTTTCCAGTCAGGATCCAGTACTGAATAATTTTCTAATCTGGGATCTGATATGAAATCCCTTTTTTATGAAACTCTAACATTTATTCTTAGTCTGAAATCTTACTATGGGAGGCAGCAGCCTCTAGATGGGGTCACAAGTGTGAAGGCTGGAATAACAGAAGCATAGAGGTAGGAGACAGTGAATTCAACCCTTTGCTCAGAAGAGGAATAAAAGCTAAAAGCATTACAAAGAGGTGTCTTGCCTTAGCCTGTGCATATATCCATCCAAGGAAGAAAAATCATCAGATCCCTAAATAATTGGCTCAATTGTTGAACTGCTTTTCTTGCTAGGATCTTTTCCCTACATTCAACAGATCCCCTCCTTCCAATTTAAAACCACTATTCTGTACCTTCACACAATAGAGAATAGATCTTAGCCATCTTCTATGTAACAGTCCTGTAGCTACTTGAAGGATGTTATATTTCTCTAATCTCTCTTACCAAGTTTTAATTTCCAGTTTTTTAATTGTTTATCTTCCCTTCCCTTCTCCGAATCAGTTCCAGTTTCTTCAAAATCTTCTTAAATTATAGGTATTTAAAACTTAAGGTATAGCCAGTGAAGAATATTTTTCCCAACCATCACAGGAGGGGTTTCAAGATATCCTTTTCCTCTTCACTTATTTACAGAACAAGAGAACTTATTCTAGTTAATTCATGCAGCTGTCCTCAGACAAGATACTTCCTCACCTAATCACAGCTGGCCATCAGCAGATAAAAAGCAGGGGATAGATAACCATAATAAGTGGAAAGCAGGACAAAACAAAGGGAGGGAATCAAAAAGATTCATATAATTGTTTTTCTCTTCCAACATTCTCAATCTCTGATTACTGTAATAAACATCAGATGTGCCTGAGTAAATAATTCTATTTAAACAAATATTTATAGAGAGTTTCCTCAAATAACATACAGCGAACACATCTATTAGAGCTAAAAGAAGACTTCTACTGAATTTAAGTTATGAATTTCAGCACTGATTTAAGACCAATTTGTAAGAAGCATGTTCTCGATACCAGTATTTTCCCTTCACTTTTATTCATTTAGCTGCACATAACATTCTGATTATATTGTCCATTCATTTAATGAAATGCAAGTTCTTTTAGCTTCAGCCCTACTCTCTATCATAAAAAGAAATAAATACATAGAAACACGTGCAAATTAAGACAGTCAGCATGTGAATCCCGCCCATACCTGCTCCCAGCTGATTTCCTTTGTCTCCTGTATAGTGATTAAATGGAAAGCAAGAAGGAAAGTAGAAAGGAATCATTAAGGCAATCTTGAGATGTACTTTTTTTTCCACAAACACACATCACAGTAGTTCAAAGCTAATGGAAATGTCTCCATTGTGGTAAGCAATTTCCAGTTGATCTTAAATAAATCTACACATGCAATAAAAAGAGATGGGTGAGTGGTATGGATCCCATTACATTAACCAATGAGCCCAGCTATTGTCATGCAAAAAAAAAAATTTGAGTCTTAAGGAAAAAAAGTCTAGCATCAAAGAGAGAGAATTGGGCTACACCAGCGGTCACCAACTGGTGGTCCGCGAGAAAATTTTGGTGGTCTGCAGAAAAATGATTTGCATTTTTTACATTGTACTAAATACTATTTATCTTTTTAAAAATTCATATTAGTGGTCCATGGGATTTAAAATTATGAACTTAGTGGTCCCTGAGGTCTGAAAGGTTGGTGACCCCTGGGCTACACCGTTTCTTTTTACTCTCTTCCAATAAAAAGGTCTCCTACAATGTGAACCAGTAAAATCTTCTCCATTGATTCATTTTGCTGCATCTGGACATCCGGCCTCCAAACAGAAGCATTTGCAGAATCCCCAGGGAAATTAAGATTAAAGTAGCCAATCACATGAGCTCAAGAAAGAGTGGCTACTCTACTCCACTCTATAAATTACTTATGTTGTCATTCTTGTTTCCAGGTAATAGACCAAGCACATTATTTCAAATGGTTTCACTCAATGATAGGTTTTTTTTAAAAAAAAAAATTGGCAACCATGAAGATCCCACAGTCCCACTGCAGTTTTTAAGGAATTCCCAAGAGGACATGGAATGATGGATTAGTTCAGTGTTTCTCAACCTCAGCAATTTTAAAATCTGTGAACTTCAATTCCCAGAATTCCCCAGCTAGCATGAAGTTGAAGTCTTAAAGTTGCTGAGGTTGAAAAACACTGGGTTAGTTCAAGATGGGGCACTAATCAGAAAAGGCTGACCTACATTGAATTAAAGTTTATTACTAGTTCTTCCAAATATAAAAAGAAACTAGAACGCTTTCACCAAGAGTTGTCCCTAACCATGGATTTTCTGCCAAATCAATAATAGGAAGAAAACTGTAAACTTGGATAGGAAAGCTACTGACAAGATGCGTGCAAAGTTTGTGCCATCTAATCTTCTAATCATGCATACATATAGAATCACACAGAGGAAACTGCAATATAAGATCCTGGAAACAGCCACAACATGGAGCCCAAGAGGAAAGGCAGCTGATTTGAGGGACAGGACCTGTAGCAGTAACACTTACTGGCTTTGTTGTGGCTGTGAGAGATTCCATCTCTTCATGTGTCATCCACACATTTCCAGTAGACTAGCAAGAATAGCAAAGGGGAAAAGAGAGAGGAGAGGAAAGAGGCAGTTGTGAATCTTAACAAATAGAGAAAGCAGAAAGCTGTCAGATTCCTTGCTAGTCAAGAGAAGGTCCAGCAAAGGGCAGTGTATAAAGAACCCATCACTTACTGTACGTGAAGTAGAAGGGGCTGAGGGACTGGTCAAGGAAACCATCTCCTGAATGGCAAGGCGCAACTTAAGCCGGTGCAAAGGATTACTGATGCCAATTTCTCGCTGGATTTCTGTGTCAGACAGGTTGGCCATAATGGCACCACTCTTGACGTTGGCACGGCAAGCAGCCACATACCAGGCTGGCATGCCCACCCACAGCTGCCAAAGTAAACGGGAAGAGAGGTTAAGCAGATGCTTATACAGCTCCGAAGGAAATCAATCCCTAACCCACGGTCTCTTTCGGCCCTGGTGGAATTTCCACAAAATTGCTGGTTCTTGGATGAGCAAATGTTGCCCTTTAATTCACTGTTAACAGGAGAGATTTAATGTTCACTGCCTGTGCTGGGGTGGGAAGAAGTTCACAGATCCATGTTCCATGCAATCTTTAATCTTGATGAGATACTACATGTAATAAAAAAGCAATCTTTTTCTCTGAAACTTGTGGCTGCTTCAAAAAGTACTTGAAAAAACTGTAGCAGAAAAAACCCGTCTGCTCTATTAAAGCATCAATTAACTTTTTTTAGGTTCAAGTGGAAGCATGAAAACATACAGACTGCTTTAATGAATAGAAGAAAGAAGGCAAAATTCCAAATACCATTCACTGAATTTCAATCCAGTCCAACTCTGTGCGTGCCTTTCTCCCTTGTTACTTTACAAACAGTGGAAAGGTTCTATGTAGCACGAGGTGCAGTTTTACACTTTTTGTAATAAAAATTGCTGATTTATGCTTGATGTTAAAACGAATTCTTAAGGAATTTTTTTATGGAAAGCACAACTGATCCTATATGGCTTGTGCCAGGGGACACGACTAAATCAATCCCAGATGCATCTTCCATTATTCATTGAACATCTCATATAAACTAGGGGGTTCTAATGGCTCCCCCTGCAATTAAACCACACCTAAAAGTCAAGGTCTGATCTTGGTTTTGAATTCTTGGCTTATTTTGAATAATGAGATCAGGGAACCTAATTTGTATACTATGTTAAATAAACCAGAAAAGGAGTTTCTGTAATTTGCTCATGGTACAGAGTTAATGTGATTGGGATGCAAGTAACCATCTTCCCAGAACCTGACTTTTCATCCATGCTGTTTACCTCCAGCCATGAGACAACAGTAGGTCCATCCCAGGCAGCGAAAGGCAACCCTTGTCGACAAGCTTCTTCCAACAGCTCATGCCTGTGAACAGAAAATACAGAAATAAGAGAGAATTGGGGGGGAAAAAATAACTTCTGAAAATCTCAAGACTGTTTTTCCTTCTGATCCTCAATTTTCCAATGCCTGCCCTCGCAAAAAGACATATGGTAACTTGACAATTCAGAAGACAGTAAATCCCAGGATTGAATGAAGAGATTAAAGGACTCTATCAGATCTTCCCACACAGCAGTGATCTGGAGATCCCCAATGATCTCTTACACAGCTTGGATGCAACTCAATGTAAGATATGGAAACAATGCACAGAATCACTAAATTTCAGCAAATCCAACAGGAACCTGTTAAGGAAACTGAGTGAAGCTAGACAACCTGCACAACAAACACCCAGTGTAATGCCTGATCTAATAGTCTTTCAAGTCGCATCTCTCTCCAAAGCACCAAGGGTGAAAGGACATTCCACTCTCATCAAGAAAGCACTTTCAGCTTTTCAGTGGTTCAACGCATTCTAAGTAATCTTGTCCTTTTTCTATAAAAGAAATTGAAACTGCCGTTGATAGCCTGAAACACAGTAAAGCACCAGGCTTCGATGGCATTCATCCAGAATTCCTAATAACACCGAGAGGTACACATGGAATTGGATTAGTAAATTCCCCTCAGATGTAGTTTTCAAGTAGTTTGCCTGCTA
Source organism: Naja naja (assembly GCA_009733165.1). Lineage (NCBI taxonomy): Eukaryota > Metazoa > Chordata > Lepidosauria > Squamata > Elapidae > Naja > Naja naja. The sequence goes on along the minus strand of CM019155.1, from coordinate 112,718,860 downwards.
GCAGAGTTCAAAAAAGCTAAAATAATATCACTTCTTAGATATGACAAACCACAAGACAGAATTGTAAGCTACTGCCCAAAGTTCTTTTGAGCTTCTGTTCCAAACTTGTGGAAATATTAAACAAGATAGTCCTATAACAGATGAACATCTGCCCATGGAACAAGCTGGTTTCCAACAAAACCAGAACTGTGTGGATCAGGTGTTAAGTCTAACATGCTATATTGAAGCAGAACTTCAACAGGCCTAAAAACCACACCATTTTGGAGAACTAACTGTGCAGTATATGACCCAGTATAACAAGTTATTTTACAAAGTTGTATAGCACTGCTGTATTATGCCCTGCAAAAGTCTCTATCAAATAATTAATAACATCTGAGTGATAGGTCCCTTCAGATAACAATGAGGACAATATAAATAAGGTAAGATTAAGCAATGGTCTCTCACAAGACTCTGTAATGGCACTTACACCATTCAATTTATATATATCAAATTTGGATGTGCTGATCATTTGCCCATAGCAGAACAAGAAAAACACATGGAACTGGTAGATAGCCTCCTGTCCAAAGAACTCAAGATTTTAGGAAAATTATTCACTGACTGGAGGCTTATTCCTAGCACAGCAAAACAGTAACTATGTGCTTCCACCTTAACAAATTAGCATATAAAGCCCCAAAGCTTTACTTAAACAACAACATACTCCCCTTTAACCGACACCCAAAGACTCTTGCAATAACTTTGGACTGGACTCTGTCCTTTAACATACATCTAGAGAATATGGTGGCAAAAATCAATACTAGGAACAATATACTTCAGAAATGATGCTGAACTAAATGGGGGTTTCAGCTGCCACTCTCAGGTCATTAGCACTAGGGCTGCTCTACTCCACAGCAGAATACTGTGCCCCTTTATGGCTTAACAGCTGCCACACTAGTAAGCTAGACACCAGACTCAAAGACACCATGAGGATTATAAGTGGATGTATTAAAACCTTTCTAACTTGCTGCCTTCCTGTTCTGAGCCATATAGCACTGCCAGCTTCACAAAGGCAAGATGCTACTTGTGAAAGAATACAGAAAAATTAGAACAATTCACTCCTACTGGTGCATACTGACCTTCCTTGTTTATCAGCAGGAAGATTCAAACCCAGGAAGCCCCACTGGCACTTGAACACCCGAATATAGGAAAATATAAATGATTCCACAAAAAGCTGCCAGGCTTTGGAACTATCACGCCAGCAATGGACAATTCAAATCCTGAATAGGATTTGCACCTCACACAGCATCTGCCAGGACCCATTATATAAATAGGGCATAGTATCAACCCCTCAGGTGATTGCGGGATTCCATGTCGAACTGTATGTCACATATACTGGTCCAATAATAATGCTGATTATTAAAATAATGATTTTTTCATATAAATAATGCTGTAGTTCAATGGTTAGATGGCCTAGACATTGGTATTTGAATATATATATTTTTAACATTTATATTTTATTGTGATTTATTAATATATTGCAAGTCCATGTACGATGGACCATATGCTAAATAAATAGGTGCCTGCATGTCAACCAGTTTAACAGTTAAAGACAAGTGTGGGGCTGCTCAAAGTGTAGTACTCTTCCTCCGGGTACCACCCAGTGACTTCACAAGCCAGGCTAATTTTGGAGTCTTGCAGGTGAAAAACTATGGAATCTCTATCAGTCCTCCTCTTCATCCCTGTTCTTACTTCTTTTTGTTCCTACGATCCTTGTCCACAGGTCCTGAGAGTTTGGAAAGGCCCAGGGGGTCTGCAGGTGACATCTCATCAGATGGTGTCCCAGCTGTCAAGAAAGATGGACAATTAAACAGGGAGAAAGAGAAACACATCATGGCCGCCATTAACTGCCTTAACTTTCAAGAGAGAATTCCTATGCAGCTACTTCTCCGTGGCAGACTCCATGTTGCTCATTCCAGTAAGATCAGCTCAACCAAAAGTTAAAGGGAGCGAGGGCGAGGGTCACAAGAAAGGCAAGAGGTTGTTTTTTTTCCTAATTGCTACAGAGTGTTTTTGACAAGAGACAGAAAAGCCAAGTTATGAGTAGTCCTTCTGAATTTGATATGCTCCAGATGTGTTGGATTACAATTCCAAACAGAGGCCTTAGTCGCAAGGATATAGATACAGAATTTACAGGAAGGAGTGGAGCTTGTTTTAGTGGGAGAAAAAAAGATCAAACTGAGTCTGCGGGTGGGGAAAGCATACCAAGTGAGGGGGACTCACGGCCCAACTGCCCCAGCCTCCCTTTCTCTTTCTTGCCGAAGAGACGCCCAATGGAAGATTTGATGCTTTTCTTCTTGGTGGACTTGTGTAGGGAATCCTGACTGCTATTCGTGCCATCTGTCCCCAGACTGTGACAAAGGAAAGAATTAGAATTAGAAATACTATACGGACGGCGTATGAAAAAGGACAGCAATAAATTGTCCCAATATTAAAATTGCCTCCTGGATTGGGTTGACATAACATTCTAATCTAAGACAAAACAGGTAGGTTAGTGTTGGAGACTCAACTAAGATCTAAGCATATAAGTTGACACTGTAACCATATTTATTTATTTGGGCATAGTATGGTATATAAACTAAAGTCTGTACGTAAGTGTCTTGAGTGAATTCAGACCTTAAAGGTTCTGCTTTGTCTTTATGCCACACAACCTTTTACTCAAAACTTCACTTTATAGTCTCTTTTTCTTTAGCAACTAATTCTGTCTTCAAAACAGATATCTTCCTAAAGCTCTCAGCACAAATTCAGCCATTCTATATAGTCAGAAGCAGCTGGTTGGTATCTAGTATTAGAATTTAGGGAAGTCTCTAGTAGGTCAGCCAAGGATTTCCAATACTTTAGGAAAATAAAAACAATTTGTTTTGAAAGCCCCAAATTAGGCAGCTGAAACCAAGAAAAATAGATACATAGTAATTCATGTATAAATGTATGTTCAGTCATTCCTTCCTTCCTTTAATGTATAGTTTTTATATGTTCAGTTAATAGGTTTTCCACAGAATTCAGTGGAATATAAGTAGGCAATGGAAAAAAACAGAAATATATTTTCATGAAACTTGTTGCCTGTCCGGCTACCTGAGTCCTTCGGGAGATAGAGCGGCATAAAAATCCAAACAAACAAATAAATAAATACCTACTTTATGAGGTGCCTGCTTGTTGTGCCTGCTTTGTGAGGAAAGCTTTTCCTGGGTCTCCTGGGCTCTAGGATATGATGCCTGGAAGAACTAAAATCAAACTGGCTAGAAATACTGATCTACCAAGACAACAACCTCTACCCATAAGATGCCAGGAGGAACAAAGCTGCTGGAAACAGCTGAGAAGTAGCAACGATAATCGACTAGGTGCCGGTGGAGTAGGGGAACAACGGTTTGCCTGGGGTTTGCTACCAAGCCCAGCTGATGAGCCACCAGGAAATGCCAAGGAATATCGGAGCCATCAGGAATAGCTGAGTGGTAGTGGCGGCAATCAGCTGGATGACAGCATAGCATAACTTGATATCTGAGGCCCAGGATCAGCTGGGGAACAAACTGAATTACTAAACACCCAGAGGAAGAGTTAGATAACTGTCTGATTCCTGGAAGAATTCATTGGACGAGCAGTGGCTAGGGGGGGGTTCAGTGATTTGGCATAGGTAAGCAAGGAGCAAAGCTGATGGTGGATGCCTGCAAATCAGCTGAGTAGTAGCCTGATGGAGAAGTAGGTGACGATCAGCTCCAACAGCAGTAAAGTGGCCAGCCTGATATACAGCTAAGACGCTGGTTTCAAGAGCAATTGGGGCCCATGGGACAGCCAGGCACAGAAACCACTGCACTGCTGCAAGCACTTGGGAAAGCAGCTGAACAAATGACTTTGGGCCAGTATCAGACCACAGAAGCCCAGTTGGTGGATGGGCCCACACCAGCCTCCATTAAGGACTGTCACCAAAGCTCTCCTACAGGTTGGACAGGAATGCAGATTCCATGCCCCTGGCAGGAAGCAGGGCTGTCTAGGAGGCTCCTCCAGTGTGTTAATGGTGGGTCTTCCTCTCAAGGGAGAGGGACACATGGTGGAGGCCCAAGCGTCGGTGTTGCTGTATGTGTGATTATCGTATTCATTCTTTTCCTGAGTGACAGTCAGGGCAAATAGGGGTAGTGAGTCTGATGCCCCTCCCACTGGTCAGTGGGAATGTCCGAAGAGGACGATGGTTGGGTCCCCATTGAGCTGAGAGTGAGAGTATTGAAGCATTATGGGACCACCCCTGACCCCTGAGCATTTGCATTCATGTGTGGCCAGCCAGGAAGAGAAACTGTAAGACAAGAGATGGGGCAAGCAGAAGACCATGCAGTCGTGGGACTGCTTAGTGTCCTGAAAGCCCTTCCCCCATCCTTAATTAATTAATTTATAACATTCCTTGCCTGTTTTAAATTTTATATACTGTTTTATGCTTTTAACATTTTATCATACACTGACCCCTGTGAGGGAGATGGGTAGTTCTTAAATATGAATAAATAAAAATTTAAATGACTATAAGCTTGATTCTAACCTACCATTATTCCTGTTCATTGTAAGTCTATGATGTCATAACACTATATTTTATGTATTTATTTGTATTTTGCCTTTATTATTTTTACAGATAACTGATGGTGGGGAATACATCCAATGCACCTTTATTTTGGTTGAACTTTGCAATTCTAATTAATTCTAAAGCAACAGTTTTGAGCCTAGAAGTTGGAATTTGACACCTTATTCTAATATAATTAGGTACAATTGCAATAAATCTAGCTGTCCAGGTTGTGGAACTCAGCTGTGGGCCTCTTTGAGGCAAGATACCCAACTGTCTGGCCTGTTCATTCCTTTCTGCCACATCCTTAAAACATAAAAGCCAGCCCCTGCACTGAATGCTCTACCTCAGTTCTCCCATTCCTCACCCCAAGGCCCAGTAGGGTTTTGCAATTACCTGGTCCTCAGGTCCCTGCCATCTTCCAGTGCTCCAGCCTGTAGAGCTAATGCTTGAGTCATGCGTTCAAGACGCATTGTACGGGGGGTTGCCGGGGTTGGGGGCTCACATAATGCTAAGGCCTTCTCCTCAGAGCTTCGCATCTCTTCCTTGGCAACATGGTTCTGCCGGGAGGAGAAAATGGTACAAAAAAAAAATCCATTTGTCAGTGTTGTCAGATGGGGCGGAAAATGCTGCTCTCTGGGAGCTTCTCAAATTGCATAGGAGTGAAGGTCACATATCCTTGAGACTAAAATCAGGGATCTCATTGTGCAACATAGTATCTCATTTTAAAATCTCCTTGTAAATTGTGGCAATAGTGCAGATGGTTTTGGTTCCTTGTTTAACAACCTCAACAAAAATTTGGGAGTATTGCTCTAAAATTGGCTGCTGCTGAAGTTTATGAGAAAATCAGGATTTACAGCCGGAAAAGCAGAAAATTAATTCTGCAATTAGATCATTTTATAGATTGAGCATGTGTTGAGGGGAACCTTATTCCTTGTATGTTCTGCAATAAACTGTTACTAATTTAAGAAGCATAAATTTAAACCAACCCTGGGCTACATTCAATCTAAAACTAATTTAGCTCAACTAACTGTTCATAAATTCGGTATCTCTTTTATCTCTCCCTCTCTGATGTCCTTCAGATTATTGCAATAACAATAATAAGCTTTAAACACACATGTACAACAAGTAACTGAACAATTAAAGACAGATGTTGTTTTAAACAAATGACATTTACTCTCAAGAGGAAAAGGCTGAGCAAAGCAAGCCAAAGGCCTATCTAATCCCTACTGTTTCTAATAATGACCACTTCAGATGTCAGGTAAACTTTTATTATTGCCTTCAAATCCAATATCTGGACCCTTGAAAATTGGGATTTATTCCCTAACACTCGTAGCTAAATGATAGAATGGGATAAGATCTCTGTAGCCTTGAAGAACTGGGACTGCACTGCATAATTCCAAATGGACAACCTGTGACTTGGAGACCACATGCAGCCCTTGAAAACAAAATATGTGTATTCTGGGAGAAGAGCAAGCCCTAGCCAGTTTTCTAGTGGATAGCGGATGAACAAGATAAAAGGAGCCACCAGGAGTAAACTGGCATTTTCTTTTATTGTTGATAAACATATTGGCTCCATCAGAAGATAATCAACCAACTGCTGGGGAATAGATCACTACCTTCTTGCTCCTACATCCTGCAATAAGTTGGGAAGAGGAAGAGGAATGTGAAGAGAGTAAAACATTTTATATGTCAACAGAAGGAAGGATGTGCATGTGTTATGGTCCCCTTCTCCCTTGTTCTCCATAACAACCCTGTGAGACTGAGAAATAAGGACTCCACAGGTGAAGATGGAACCTGGGTTTTTACAGTCCTGGCTGAACCTCTTAACCACTACAGTACACTCTTTGGTGATTAACATCAATGTTTCTGCAATGAAACAATTGTATGGATGCAGTCATGTGCAGCTGTCCCCTGCCCAGATCTCTTTACAATGTACCATTTTTTCTCCATCACGAGCAGGACTGTGGGGGGCCAAGCGAGGTGTAGAATGGCCACTGCTGGGGGGAGAAGGGCTGGCAAGAGTTGAACTGGTGACGGAGGGAGGAATGGAAGTGCCTGAACGGTAGCGCCCCAAGGATCCATCCAGACTGGCACTGGTTACTCGGCTCTCAATCTCCTCTGCTCGCTGTTCGGTGGATTCTTTCTCCTCTTGGATCAGTCTTGTATAGCCATCAAAGAAAAAATATGATAAGTTGGGATGATCAGGGTAATGTGTTTTACCTTCTCTTCCATAAATTATAATTGCAGTATATAATTTATATTTGCATATAAAATACAATACTTTATAAATTATAATATGCAGTATAATCTACAAGCATGGAATTAAATGGAATTACTGGGCCATAACCCACTGGTTATTTGCCCTTGTGATGTAGAGCAATATATAAAATAATTGTAATACAGGGCTAGATGGAAAGAGACCCTCCCTTTGGTTGCAATGTAGAGTGCTGGCTATCATATCACCTAAAGAAAATGTAAAAGTAAAAACTTGGTTTGTTCAGGGACTAAATCAGAACTCTCTTGATACATTTTTCATATACAGATTTCCTACACTGGGCATTGGGGCATGTGCTGAAAACATAGGGCATTGTACTTAGGGAAAGCCTTAAAACAGTTCCACGAGAAAATGTAAGGCACGAAAACACCTGGGTCAAACAAGCAGGAGTAGAGAGCTATAATTCAGGCAAATTAAATATGTCCATGCATGTTGCTCTATGTCTGGCCAGGACAACTCACTTGATCTCTTTGTTAATGGCTTCCAGCTGCTCTTGTAGCATGATGGCCAAAGTCTGTACATCAGCCTGTCCACTGGGAGACAGCAGATCGGCTGAGCTGAAGAGAGGATCACGTTCATCCTCATCCGAACCATCCAGCCCACCCTCAAAAGAGCCTCCAGCTGCTTGCTGAGCCCTCTCCCACTCCTGAAATTGGGGGGGGGGAAAGCCTGTCAAGAAAGAAAAAAAGACAGTGAGAGAAAGTCTAATCCCTCCTTTCTTGGTTAGTTAATAGAAAGCAGGAACCACAAAAGGACACCCACAAGATCCAGGATGCTCATTGAATTTTAAGATTGCACTGAAGTCTCCCATCCCACCCAAAATTAAAAACCACAGTTCTTGAGTTTACGTGAAATTATACAATTCCACTCTAAACTGCTTTTAGAACATGATCTTGAACCATGACTTGCTTCATGTTATTCCATCTTCTGTATACTACAGCAATACAGAGGAATGATTTTGACCTTACTTATGACACATTTTCATGGTCTTGAAAAATGCTATCATAGCCCTGCATGCCACCTTCCCTCATTCCCTTATTTCTCTATAAGGCTTCTCTGAATCTTTCTTAAAATTTGGTGACCAGAACTGCATGCAGTATTTGAGACTGGATTTGACTGATGAGATTGTAATAGGACTACCAGTATTAGTGCCTCTGATTTAAAATGTAACCTTTATTAATGCAGTCTAAAATTGTGTTTATCTTTTTGGGGGCAGTTGTGTCACAGTGCTGACTCACATTCAACTTGTGATCACTTACAACTCTAAGAATGTCTTTACTTGTACATTTCATTCCTATTTCTCTCTCTTGTGCTTTTAGTTGCTTTTTCCCAAAGAGAACTTTGCATTTATCTTTCCTCTCCTCTCTCCCCTCTATTTTTTATTTATTTTATTTTTCACCCCACATTTTTAACATACAAAAAATATTTTGAATCCAGCTTGTTTTCTAATGTTTTCTAATTTATACCCTATTTTACACCCTTTTGTATCATTGCCAGTTACGATGCATGATTCTAATACAAGAGCTTATGAAATTTAGCAACATCACATGAGCTGAGACACAAAAATCTCAGAAGGACAAGTATCTGGTGCTTGAAAAGGTTGACAATTCCTACTATACAGATATGAAAAACACCGTAAGGGCTACCATAGTAGGTAGCAACATGCCCATAAGACAGCGGCCCCAACTTTTTGGGCACCAGGGACCAGTTCCATGGAGACAGGTTTTTCCCATGGACCAGAGGGGGTGTTGGATGCTGCCAGTATTTGGTGGATGGAGCTTTGCTTATTTGCACCCCCAGTTTCTGGCATGCCAAGGCCCGATGTCAGTTCACAAACTGGGGGTTGGAGACCCCTACCATAAGAGACATGATTACCCTCTTCCCAATTGCCAGTATTATTTTGCTACCCATTCCTCTAAAGAGACATCAGAAGATACTTACCAGGTGTGTGTCCAATGGCAAATGGAGTACAAAGAAAAAAGAAACAGAAACAAAATAACAATGAGTATAACATGGAAAATGGAAAGCAAAAGATTACAATTATTGCTATGCTCTATGCACATTGTCCTGTAAAAGCAACATCTACATACTTAGACTTTCTAGCTGTGCTACTCATTCAATGAAATCAATATCATTTCCTCTGAAATCTATTTCTAAATAACAGAGCCTATCACTGAACCATGGAAAGATCAGTAATTCTGTAACATTCTTTCTTAATTTCCATGTTTAACAGCTTTAATTATTCCTTTTTCAGTTTAATATATTTCCCTAACTTCATCAGTGTTCCATAAATCAGCTGTTATTGGCAATTAGTATTTTCTACTTAGACAAGCAACACAAAACCCCAAATCAATATCCTACACATATATGAAGAGTTTGACATTTTATTGGAAAATATAAAATGTTTGTATAATTATGTGTTATGGAAGATTGGATACCCATATATATTTCAATTTAATTATAGTTCATATGGAAAAAAATATTTAGTTCCAGATTTATGATATGCAACACAGCAATACAGCTAAACTGTGTAGAATCTGATTGATTCTTAGCTGCAAAGAACATCAGGGAACCCCCAAATACACTTTTTACCTCCGTGATGGAACAAAAGCTATATTCAGGGTTCCAAAAGTGTCTAAAATGCAGAAAAGATATGCTGATTCCTGAGATGCCTCCAATAAGAGCCCTTTCTTATTCTTCATCCAGCATCTTCCCATATTCTATTGCAGTGAGTGTACTCAACCTAGACATTAGTTGTACAAATCTCAATGAAATCAATGACAAAATAATTACCTCTCAAGTCCCATTGATTTCATTGGGCATTAAATGCAACTGACAGAATAAATATAAGAGAGGAGGGTTGAGGCAGATTTAATTCCCAGCCTTTCTGAACCATTCCTTTTGTCATTTCAATGCTTTCCAGATGTTGCTGGGGACTTACAGAGGTTTAATTGCAACACATCTAAAGGGAATATCTGTTTTAGAGTCATGAACTGGCAGAAGGCAATGGGGAGTATTCACTAAAAAAGTTGGATTGCTAAAAATTCAGAATGACTATAGCCAAGAATTGTAGGGAAGAGAGTTGTTGAAATATTCTAGAAGCAACTGCAATAAAAGATGTTCTCTGACATATGGATTCTGCTATAGTGTGCACCATAATTGTCAGCTATGCTTTTCCAGATAAATAGCAAGGTGATGGTTTGGTAAATCTAGAACCTTAAATGTTTTATTTGCAACTTATGTGTTTTCAGGGATGGCACAGAAACCTAAAGTTGCAAAACACTTTTAGGTTACAGACCAAATAATATGCCTCTTCTCAGTTCCCATTTTGAATGGATACTGAAGACCAAAAAATACAATGGCCAAGTCTTACAGAAGACAATTACTTCATTTGCAATAGTGGCAAATATCTGTAGCTCAGGTGTAGGATGAAGGTGAAGGTTCTTTCTCTGAGATTGTGGGTAGATTTCAGAATATTTCATTACCAGGTTAGGTAAGATCCCTTAAACTCCACTGAAGATGTTACCTAACCTGGTAATGAAACATTCAGAAACCAACCCACAAATTAATTCATTTTATTAGGAACTTTGATATGGGGTCTAATGAGCCTAGCTTCTATTTGCTTCAGTGTACAGAATAGCTAACATCCGTACTTAGACAAATCATGAGACAAAGCTCATTTGACAGTAGAAATAAGCTTTTTTAGTGAAAATTTACACTTACAACAGTTCATTTAGTGACCATTTGAAGTTACAACAGCACTGAAAAAAGTGACTTATGACCACTTTACACATAGCCATTTCATCATCCACATGGTCACGTGATCAAAACTCAGACACTTGGCAACTGATTCATATTTAAGATGGTTGCTGTGACCTGAATCATATGATCACCTTTTGTGACCTTCTGATAAGCAAAGTCAATGGGGAAGCCAATTAATTACCATGTTACTAACTTAACAACTGCAGTGATGCACTTAACAACTGTGAGAATTCAGCTTAGGGAAGGCTACTCTGAGCAAACATGATATAACATATTTCACTAATACCATTTTAAAACTCCCTGACGGTCCCTTTCATTTTGGTTCAGTTTTTTTTCCTAAACTTATCAATTCATCAACAGACAATCCATACCTTGGTAGCCTCATCCTTCACAGTCCAGCGCCCTTTCTTTGAACGTCTTGCCACACCAGCACTGCTGTAATGGTCCACGTGGGCCCCTACCGGCAGCGTGGGTGCTTGGAAGTAACACAACTCCAGCACGCTACCTGGCAGAGACCTCCGTGGAACAGGGAAAAAGAACTGTGAGCAAGAATAATCATGGAGGAAAAAGATCTATTCCATTCAAGTTAAGAGCTCTTCTTTTAATCAAAACTTCAGCCCTTTTTCTATACATGGTTCCACCAACAAAGACTATTCCCATCCTTCAAGAAGTCTGAAATGTTGTAATCATGGCACAGATGATCATCAAAATATGGGTGTGAGAAGAAGTTTAAAGGAGTAGGCCAAACGTATTACAGAAGGCATGTTCTAGATATAGAACACCTTTTCTAGCTTTAACTAACAATATTAATAGAATAATTGGCTGGATTTGCAGCACTGAAGATTAGTTTAGAATAGGCTGAGAATTAGTGATTCAGCTTATTGTGGGAACCCAGCAATTATCTAGCAGGGTTTGGGAACTTGGATATTGAGAATGGGCCCTGCTTGGTTTCTGAAAACATGAAGCCTCCTTACCGAGAATAGGTAGAGACTGGGCGTCCACGTAATTGGTCTATCTCCATTTGCATCCTCTCAATCTCAGCCAACAGTTGCTCCTGCAGGACATGGTCAAAAGAGATCAGTTCTGGAAAGCAACCTAGCTGACCTTCCATCACACCCTTCAAATAATTTGGAAACTTTCCTCATTATTAACCCAACCTCATACTCCCTAAAATTCAACATGTTTCTCTCCAATTTTGGACTCAGAGATTCCCAACATACACACACAGAGTTCAGTTGCCATCAGGCTCACCTTGTTTGCCAGTAGCTCATCCTGTACTTTCTTCATGTTGGCAATTTCCTCACTTAGTGTATTCTTAAGGGGGATAATATGAGAGAAATAGAAGAATTTAATAAGAGTAAACACATAGTAAATTTCTTACATGCAACTCCACATACCTTCCTCTCTACTCATGTCATATATTTCCCCTATTCATCAAGAGATAACCAACTTGTGTTAGAGCAGGCTATGAAATGAAGGATAATTTCATATTTTTTTCTATTTGAGCTTTTGCTTTATGACCATTTATGCCTCTTCTTGTCACAAATACCCATCCATCAATCAAATCCCATCTAAGATTAGAATTCTCGATTGACAGTCAATAGTCTCTAAGCAGCCTTAGCTGCTGGTTCTCAAAACATTACACTTCTGGGGCTCCTTTTATTCAGGAACTTGGATGGTCAGTTTCTTTAGCAGCTAGAATAATGGCTATCATCTTTATGACTAAACAAAACAAAACAAAGCAAAAGCCATCCATAATGGCTACTATGAGATTTTGTTTTGTTTTGTTTTTAACAGCAGTTACTATGCTTTTACCCATAATCCCTAAGATCCAAAACATCAGTACATTTTATTTTAGAAAAATAAAGATTGTGGTCACTATTTTATGTTTCAAGGTATGATATTCCTGACTTCTAGCAGTTCCTTCAGTTGGATTTTCACTCAGCTGATTTACAGATACCGGACAGCTGATTCCCACATCACAAATCTAATTTATGCCTATAGAAACATGTACCTTCTCCTCCAGTGCCCCCATTCTTTCTTTCAAATGCAACTGGAGACGTTCATTGGATTCAGATAGTAGCTTATCTACTGTTTCTGAGAGGCGTTTGTTATGTTCATCATTCATTTTCTCCCTTTGGCGTGCCTATTTTTCCAAGAGAGAGAACAAAAGTAAAAAAGATTATCTGGAGGTCATTCATCCATTCTGCTATCTTACTGTCTTGTCTATAATCAATGGTTCCAGTTTCATAACACTTTTTCCAAATACATTTCAATTAGTATATTTTTAATACTTCCCATGCACATGAAATATAAGATCGGAAGCTGTCTTGCACCAAGAAAGACCATTGGTCCATCTAGTGTATTATTGTCAAGGCTGACTGGAAACAGTTCTCCAGGATTTGTTGAAATCTCCATTGTTCAGACATTAGATTAAATTGGAATGTTTTTCATGCAAGGCATGTGCATATACACAGAATCATAGCTCATCAGCAATACCCTGGCTCTTCCAGTACCCATCTAATTCTACCCAGGTTTTTACTCATGCCCTCACCCGCTGGAGCTCCTGATTCTTCTCTTCCAGTTGGGCTTCAAGTTGACGCAAACGCTCCTCAAAATTGCCATGCCTCTCCTCTGCCTAGATAAATAAGTGAATGAGAGAATGGAGCCATATTTTATTTCTCTTAGAACTCAAAATCCTTCCACTTTTCCAATTTCCACTTGTTCTCCAACACCAGCAATCAGTGTTCCATTGGCCATTCCCTCCCTACCATACATCTCTTGATGGCATGTTCAATTTCTTCCCTGTTTTGCACAGTACCTTGTTAAGGGCAGCTACTCGCTGTGCCAACTGGGCCTCTATCTCAGGTAAAGTCTCAGCCTTCTGAAGAGTCTGCTGAAGTTTCTGCTTGGCATCTTCCAGCCAGTCTTGTAGCTGCCTGTTTTTTTCTTCACTCTACACAGATAAATAAATACTTTTAAGGGGTTGTCAAGAAACAAAACCTTGCAAGGCGAATCATCATATAAGTAACTGAGTACAGTGGAGGCTTTGGTTGCGACCGTAATCCGTTCCAGGATTTCAGCTGCAACTCGATTTGGTCGTGACCAGAAGAACAACCGTTTGCGCATGCACTGACAAAAAAAACAAAAAGAAATTGGCACCGAAGGGGAAATCAGCATGGAAAGGGAATCTTTCCGCGCTGATTTTGTTCACCACCTGATTTTTGAATCGTGACCCGATTCAAAAATTGGGTGGATGTTTTGCTTGCTACCTGATTTGGTTGCAAACAGAAGTTGTTCATGACCTGAGGTTCCACTGTATTACCCACTAGCATTATGCATGGAGAAACAGGGAGGAAAATGGGCAACTACCAATTTATCTGCAGGATATGCAGAATGTACACATTAAGGTGAACCAGACATTAACAGAGAGATACTATTATTGGAGCCAATAATAGTAATAAATAGAATGACAAAAAGGCAAAAGTAGGAACTCACTTGTCTGTAGAGGGATTCCTTACTGGCCAACTCATTCTCCAGTTTGTCATTGACATCATGAAGGGATGTTGCCTCCCGCTGAGCACTTAAGTAACGTTTTTCTAATGTGGTAATTCGTTCCTCCATGTCTTCTCGCTGAGCTAATGCCTGTTACCAATACCACATGAGAGAAGGAAAGGATAAGAGCCTTGGTGGCATAATGGTTAGAATGCAGCATTGCAGGCTAATTCTACTGACTGCCAATTGCCAGCAGTTCGCCAGTTCAATTCTCATCAGCTCAAGTTGAGTCAGTCTTCTATTCTTCCGAGGTCAGTAAAATGAGGACCCAGATTGTTGGGGGCAATGTGCTGACTCTGTAAACTACTTAGACAAGGCTGTACAGCACTATGAAATGGTATATAATTCTAAGTGTTAAATGCTATTGCTGTTATAAATGGCAGAGAGGTGGATAGAGCCACACTCTCTCCAATTGTCTGGAAACGTAAGAAACTTTTGCCCAGATTCTCCACTTATTAGTTATGAATGAAATTAAGATTTTTGAGGTCTTACAGATTCTATCACTTTTCAGTTAATTTGCTTATTACATGCAAAAACTATACACTTCATGACATGAAGCCACTTAGTATACAGGTAGTCCTCAATTTATGACCACAATTGTGATAAGAATTTCCATTGCTAAGTGAGGTGGTCAGTTAAGTGAATTGTAATCAATTTGATGTCCTTTTTTGCCAGTTGTTAAGCAAAAATCACTGCAGTTGTTAACTCATTCTATCATTAAGTAAATTCGTTCATCTCTTGATCATTTTTACTATGTTTTATCTGCTTTTTCTAAAACTCAACATGATTCCATCTATATACCACTAAAACTCTTGTGTCTGTAACCATTCAGTGGGTGAAAAAGTCCACCATGGAGCAAAACTTTTTCAACTGAAGTACTTCAAATGAGCTAACTTATGAAACGCGTCAAAGATCCAGAATCTTTGACTCCATGCTATTAAAATTTGGCAAATTTTATAAAACGTTTCAATTATAAAGTATTTGGGGATATCATCCAAAATGTCATAAAGCATTTCCTGTAGTCCGCTGGTAATGTTTGACCGTTCAATATGGGGTGTTTCAAGGTGAATATATCTCTGAATTTTAAAGATTTTTTCCAATGCATTAGAGCTCTGCTATTTATTTATTTATTTATTTATTAATGAGACTTGTATGCCGCCCCATCTCCGAAGACTCGGGGCGGCTCACAAATAAAACAAGAAAACAATAAAGAATTAAAAAAGAATTAAACTAACAAGCCCCATTAAGATACAATTACATAAATACACGATAAAACTATAATAAAAACCACCCCCCCCCAAAGGGTCACAGCCCGGCTTGGTTAAATAACCAGGTCTTCAATTCACAGCGGAAGGTGCGGAGGTCAGGGGCCAGACGGAGCCCGGGGAAGCTGATTCCAGAGGTCAGGGGCGCAATAGAATAGGCTCGTCGTCGGGGGACCGCCAACCGGCATTGGCCAGCCGACGGGACCCCAAGGAGTCCTTGCCTATGTGATCGCACAGGGCTATTGTTGAAGGCATTGAGGAATCTCTGAAATAATGGCCCAATAGTCATAGTTCTATAAGCTTTTGGATCTGAATTGGAGCCCATCTTCAGGGAACATTTCTCCAGTACAAGTCTGAAAGCTTGGAAGACAAACCTCTGGTCATAGTGGACCAACCCAAATTGGATCCTGCAACATTATCCCGGGGCACATATATTCACCTTAATTCATGGGTTATCTAGTATTTTACATATGGATGCCACTTAGCTTCATATATAGCTTTATATTATTGGCTATTATAACACCAATCTCTTCTGAAAAACTCATGATTACTATATTGGCCTCTGCCTCCTCCATTTTCACTACCCATTATTGCTGTGGAAATCCAGCAGTTGAGTAAGATGTTTTTCTGAAAAACACTCTCCGATTAATTCCCACCTTCTGAATTTCATAAGCTGAGACATTTGAGTATTTATTTATTGCAGACCTGTCTATCCTAGTGCCCTGTTGATAGGTTTAGACTGTGATTCCCAAAGGTCTTACTTTTTGATCATGTTATCTGGGAAGATGCACTTTCAGCATACCCAGAAGAGGTCAGATTAAACACTTACTTGATCTAGATAAGAGATAATCTGTCATAAAGTACATTGGAATATTGCCTTTTACCTCCTTGAGATCTCTTTGTAGCTTGGCATTAATTTCTTCAGACTTAATAAGATCTCGTTGGGCTGTGGCTAACTCTTCCTCCAATTCTGCCATCTGCCGACAGAGCAGGGTAAGTCTTTCTTTCAACTGGGACAGTTCTCCTCTCTGGCGCTCCAAAACCTCTTCTAGCTCAGATTCCCGACCCCCATGCCCCAAATCAAGAGCCCCAGATCCATTGGCCTAAAGGATAAAGAAAGTAAAGAGAGATTCATATATTATAAGTTAATCCTGCTTGATATGAACATTAAGTCTCCATCCTCCCGCCACTCTTCATGTTCACTGCATAGGTGAGGCCTATAAATTACTTATATTGATTGTGCTCTGTGTGCAAAATAAATAAATAAAAATCCTAGCCTAAACCAGTGACATTTCTGGGGAGGCAGAGGGAACTGGAAAAAAAACACATCTCTTTTAAATGATTAGAGTGGCAGAAACAACACTACCACATTATCTACATACAGTCTGACTCGCATGTTAAACTCACATCTTATAATCTCCTTTTGACTTTCCCACATGAAGCACACTAAAAATCAAGATGCCTTAAAGCTAAGGGTAATCCCCAAGGTCTTTTTACAATTCCTAATGATTCACTATTAGTAAAACACAGAGGTGGTATTCAGCAGGTTCTGACCAGTTCTGGAGAACCGTGCGAAATTTTGAGTAGTTTGGAGAACCAGCAAATGCCACCTCTGACTGGCCCCGCCCCATCTATTCTTCGCCTCCCATTGAGTCCCAGCTGATCGGCAGGGTCTTCTTTTGTTGCCCTGCACAGGAGAACCGAGCTGGAAAGCATGTTAGTGGGGTGGGGAGGGAATGGGTATTTTGCAGTATCCTTCCCCTGCTATGCCCACCAAGCCATGCCCACCAAGCGAAGCCATGCCCACAGAACCAGTAGTAAAAAAATTGGAACCCCACCACTGGTGAAACATGACATTAGGAGGAAGCAAGTCGGCATAAAGAACAAGAAGGAACTTAAATAGAAAAATGTCTGGAGCAATTAGGGACATTAAAAAAAACAAAATACCCCAGAATTGCTATATAAGAAGCTTTCATAACTCAATAAAAATTAAAAATGTCTTCATAGAAAGGCAAAATGAACATGTATGCTTGATCTAATCAACTTTTTAAAGTACCTCTCTATATACTTTTACAGAATAACAGAGTTGGATGGGAACTTTTTGATCTTCAGTTCCTGTGCTCAGACAGGAAGCCCTAAATCATTTCACCAGGAAGCCCTATGCCATTTCACCTTTCCTTCTACTATCCTTATCTGCTTCCCCTCGAATTTGCCTTACAGAGCCACTTACACATAACTGGGCATCTCCTTCTTTGCTGGAATCATCTAGGCCAGATCGGCGTCGGGCAAGCTGCTCTCGAAGGGAAAGAGACTGCAGATTGGAAAGAGGTAATGAAATTTTTAAAAGTAAAATATGTAGAATTACTATTAATTTTAAAGAGTAAGAAATAGGTAGCAACCAAGACAGCCCTTTTAGCAGCAGTGAAGATTCTTTTAGTATGGAGAATATACTGTCAACATTACATACCGATTACCATGTTCCAGCATAAAATATTATCCCCACACTGTTTCACTATCATGAATTTCCATCCAGATTCTCTGTCTTCATTCATTCATAGGACCATGTCAAGATTTTATGTAACCATGATTTGTTCAACAAGTCAATGTAGTCAGTTCCCACAAAGTAATACATTAGTGCCTTCTGGCACCCATGGCATAACTATCAGGCTTTGTAATTGTACCATAACCCAATA
This sequence comes from Naja naja, assembly GCA_009733165.1. Classification (NCBI taxonomy): domain Eukaryota; kingdom Metazoa; phylum Chordata; class Lepidosauria; order Squamata; family Elapidae; genus Naja; species Naja naja. Next base: position 112,700,737 of record CM019155.1, on the reverse strand, counting down.
CCCTATGAAATATTCCTGAAAGTTGCAGTATTACTACTTTAAAACAATTCACAGAGAAGTTATACAAAAATATCAAGTTCAATATGTAGTGGAAATCAAAAGCCCCTAAGAGATCATGCAGGATCAGTGAAGTTGCATTCCTTCTGTCTTTTTTCTGTAAAGGATTATCTACCTATCTCAAAACTGAAGAACTGAACCGAAAAAGGCCAAGACAATTAGTGTCCTCCAAAAATATCTGCAGCTGCACAAATTCCAATCTCTCAAGCATCTTGCTCAAAAAGGCTATTTGTGACTGAACAGTTGTTTCCTAAAATATGAATATCCAAAGAAGGTTTCTTCTGGAAAGGGCAGATGATTGCTTCCAACAATCCCACTCTATTATACAAAGATGCATTCACTCATCCCTTCAGTTCTTCCAAATAAGCCAAGATAAGCAATGATCAAGAACTCATACAGAAGTCTAAACAATGATACATTTTATCCTTGTTCCCAAGTCCCAAATTCCATGTGAATGTTAATTTTCAAGGAAAGACCATGCAACAGAAATGTGACCTTATTCACCAGATGATGACGTGGCCATGATAAAGTCAAAATGCTAATATCAGGCTGCTTCTCTCTCAAGAAGAGATAAAACCTAAGTCACAGGAATACCTCATTTTATGTCTTAAGTCTAATAACTGTTTGAGATAGATTCAGATAGAAATTGTCACTCAGATCATGAAACTTTGAGCTAGCCTTGTGCGAAGTACCTTAGGATGATTGCTAAAATCCCCCAAGATACTGCCCTAGAGTTTTCCAACTTCATATTTGAGACTACTTCAAATGAAGCTGTAGCACAGCAGGATGGTGGCTTATCAACAGCACCCTTAGCCTGTCTTATAACCAAGTGTTGGGTAAAAGATCTTTGGGTAAAAGACCCAATCTTTTCCAGGTTGGGGAGTCTTTCTGGGAAGCAAGATAGCAATCTCCTGGCCCATAGCACCTTCCCTGATCTTAGCACTCACAATTTGGATAGACGCTGCACTGAGAATTCAAAGAATCACAGCTGAATCAGTTCTACAACTCTTTTTCTGCTACCCAGATTTCAGCAAAATATATAAGGTTAGCTTCTGAGTAGGTTTCAGGAAGATTCTAAGCTAAACCCAAACCACATTATAGCTCAGTGTAAGAAATGAACTGCCCTGTAAGGTCTATAGACTGTATTTCACAATAACTACTTGAATTATGACTTTAGGGATGAGATAGGCCACTGAACTGAATTTTTGAGATAATGCAGATCTGGAGCTGTAAGTATAAAAGCTATGATCCTGCTATCAGATACTGTATAGAATTTGACTGGAATAAAAGCTATGATCCTGCTATCAGATACTGTATAGAATTTGACTGGAATAACATCTTTAACATCTGTTGGTATTTTTTAAACAAAGCATCTCAGCCCCACAATCGGACAAAGAAAAACAAGTTCAAGGAGTGGACACCTGGACCTGAGTATTAAATTTGGACCTCTGGAAAAACTGCAAATATATTAAAAATTTTGTTTTTAAGTAATAAGCCTCTGGCAGCAGCCCAACTTACATTTATGTGCTATCTTGCCTTCCACTATATTCACAACAAAATCTCCAAAGACACAATTCTCTTGTTAGTCTCAACCGCCACTCATGTGAAATCACTGATATTCAAAGACTCGCCAGATCACATTTGTATCACAAAGTATTTCTGGAGTACTTTTTAAGTGCCCATAATATCCCTAAAGATAGAAACAAGACCTTTTTCTTACCTCTTGATTAGACATTTCCAGCTCCTCCTCTAATACTGCAACACGCTCTAATGCCACTCGCAGCCGTTCTCGAACCTGCCATGAATCAGAGATAATTATAATTAGTGTAGTAAAGAAATAGCTGGACTTCCAGGTGAGAAAATGGTGAACTAGATGTCTCTGAAACCCCAGAGATCCCACTGTGGTGACAACTTATGAACTGGCTCAATCCAACAGAACCTCTCCGAACAAGGAAAGGACAAGAAATCACCCTCTTGAGTTCCACATAGCTGCTTTCACAAGATCACAGGCAACATTCATGCCGCAAGTCTGAGCACTGAGAGACAAGGAAAGCCATTAAACTCTGTTGCAGCCTTTTTAAGGATACTAGGTTTGTCTAATCTCACTTTTGGATTTACAATGATTTCATAGTTAAAAGAGGTCTTCCAAGCTACAAGTTTGAAAAGCTATATGATGAATATAACCTGACCTAATTATACTTCATCCCTAAAAAAAGAACTAATGAACAGTTTAAACAGTTTAGAGTATAACAAATAAATGCAAAAAGCTAACTAAAAATGTAGTTTAAGAAAGTTTTAGCAATAGCAATAGGACTTAGATTTATAAACCGTTTCACAGTGCTTTACAGCCCTCTCTAAGTGGTTTGCAGAGTCAGCCTATTGCCCCCAACCATCTGGGTCCTCAATTTACTGACCTCAGAAAGATGGAAGGCTGAGTCAACCTTGAGCCTGGTGAGATTTGAACTCCCAAATTGCAGGTAGCCAGCAGTCAACAGAAGTAGCATGCAGTACTGCATTCTAACCACTGTGCCACCATGGCTCAGTTTAAATGAATTAAGGGACTACATAAAATTGATATCCAGGTAGTCCTCAACTTATGATCACAATTGAGCCCAAAATTTCTGTTGCTATGTAAGACAGTTGTTAAGTGAATTTACTTCATTTTACGACTTTTTTGCCACAGTTGTTACATGAATCACTGCAGTTGTTAAATTAGTAACGTGACTGTTAAGTGAATCTGGCTTCCCAATTGACTTTGTCAGAAGTTCGCAAAGGGTGATCACATGACTCCAGGACACTGAAACTATCATAAATATGAGTTAGTTACCAAGTGTCCAAATTTTGATCATATGACCAAGGGAATGCTGCAATGGTTGTAAGTGTGAAAAATGGTCATTACTTTTTTCAGTGATATTGTAACTCTGAATACTCACTAAATGAATGACTGTAAGTCAAGAACTACCTGTATTAGGACTTAGCAAAAGTCTAAGTTTTTTCAAAAACTGATGTGAGAACTTGAGTTGTTTATTAGCAAAGAGATCATTGGCTGAAAGTTGAAAGTAGGATCAAAGAAGCATGAGGCTTTATCAATACAGAAATGGGCACTCGTGAGGACTAAAATTCCAGGCAGGATAAAGAAAAAGTGAAATTTACAAAATGACAAAGGTATGACGCTTGAGACATTTCATGATCTTTGACGAACTGCAAAAGAAACTAAACTGACAGCAATATTTTCTGCATTTGTATATGCAATTTTTGAAGAAGGTTCTAAAGAAAAGTAAATGATGTGAAAGAGAACGACATGGAAGAATTTTAGGCAGATGGGATGAAGAGGTGAAATAAATTCCATCTGATGCAGAAATATTGGAAATTAAAAAAAAAAGAATACAAAACAGATGATAATCAGAGTGGAATTAAAAATTATAAAGCAAAATTTGAAAAATGACCTGGGCAAGGACATTGCTGGATATTAAAAAAGGGTTTTAAAGCCTTGAAGAGGAAGAAAACCTTGAATGGAGATTTAATCCCACAATAGCAACCTGATAATTGATAGAACAGAATATAAAGTTGATTTGATCAGGGCTAAAATGAGAAATATTTCTATAAAACTCTGGAAACCCTTTGTGGACTTTTATCAATATTTGAATAGAAACTATAATGATTTTTGGATTTGTGAATGGGTAAGGTGGGATTTGGGAAGCAGTGATTTATGTATGTAACCTCATAGAAGGTGGAGAAATATTAATTTGCTTGTACTTGTTGCAAAGAAGACTGGGAATCACTTCTTTCCATTTTTTTTTCTATCTCTTTTCTTTCCACTCCTGTTTTTTTCCTTCTCTTTCTTTCACCTTTTGAATTTACATTTCTTTCCACTCCTTTCTTTCTGATTTCAGTTGATACTATCCTTCAATACTGTAAAACTTTTCAACAAGCATTTTTTTTAAAGAAAGGAATAGTTATGCCTTGTGTCCTATGCTTGATTGTCTCTGCCTTGTGCCTTGTGCATCTGCTTGATCCTTCAGCCAATTCAGTTTTGCATCTTGAGAACAATTCAAAATAATGCACCCCGTATGTGCTGCTTCACATAGTGAGGGCTTTACATGAATTTTAGCCAGCAACACTCTGGCTGAAGGAAATGTTCAGAACAGGTAAAGCTCCCTGCCTCCAAAAGCCAAGCACTCTTGGTTTCTCCAGTTAATAATTTTTTCACCTTCTCATCCAGAGCTTTGTGATGTTCAAAGAGTGACTTGAGAGCCTTCAGCACCTCCACCTCACTGGAGACTCCAGCTGGGGACTGAGCCTGACGCTTCACTACTGTCATGCGAAGGGAACGCTCATGTCGTGATACTAGGCATTCCAGATGTTCTAGCAGCAGCTAAGAAGAAGCAGACAGATGAAGAACATGAAAGATTGAGAAAGATACAATTTTGTCACGGTGGATTCAGGCTCCGAGTCAGAGGAGGGAACCCACAACAAGCAGTCAGCTCCAGAGGTGCTGACTGAGAGAAGCAGCAAGCTCCACTTCCACCAGTCAGATTACTGTTTGAAAAGGCAAAGCTGTAGGCAAATCTCAGCAGACAAATTGCCATTGTACTCTGATGATGAGGGTATAGAATTACTGACCCTGCCCAAAGAAGACCTTGGCAAGCTGCAAAGAGAGAAGAGCAAAGGTGTGCTGCAAAATTGCTTGCATAGTCTTAACCCCACTCAGATTGCTTCTACTAAAAGCACAAGCCACCACAAGATTCCCACTGACAACTACCACCCAATAATTCCCATACTGTGCATCTTGACTTGTGAACCTCCCAATCCTGACACTAAACCTGGCCGGCTGACAAATCTGCTACAAGCTCTGACCCTCAGATTCCACTTGATTATTTTCTCCTGCGTGCCACATTCATATGGATCTCTTGAAAGCTTTTGATTTGGAACTCTTGCTAAACTTTGGGGAGAATTTGTCTCTATAGTGCAAGCACATATGTTTGCAAGCCTCATTTAGTAAAGAACAAAACTACCCCTTTGTGTATTTGTGTCCTGGGGTAGGGCAATAACTGGAAAGATAGCAAATGCCAAAATCATCAGAGTTGTAGGACTCTGCACAAAGGTTCATTTGTTTTGCAGAAATCATCTCCTCTTCTCTCTTCTCAAACATCCATTTCTATAAAGTAGATAAATCAGGGCCAAGATGGTGGCATTTTCACACAGCAAGGAGAGAAAGGCAGTTTTGCTTTCAGATACTGAGGCAAGCTCCACTGGGGGAAAAAAACCCAGCTTTTGGAAGCAGAAGGAGCTAAGTTCTACTCTGATGGCAGATTAGGAATGGGGAGCAAACAAGAAGACAATTTCTTAATGAAAATTAAAAAAACAGACAAATTTAATGAACAACTAAAAGGTAAAAATAAATAACAGACATTAATAATTTAAAAAATCTCCTTTTGCCTGTACATACATCTGCATCAAAATTATTTTTGTGTAGTATTTTACCAGTGCACATACATAGTTATATATAATGAAAAAATATGACGAGAAAGGAAAATTGACTGTGTACAAGGCTTTAGTCCAGTTATTTAGAGTGGTGTTTAGGATCATATACTGTATGTTTGTATCAATAACACAGCACACCAAAATAATTTTATAAAATACATGGAATATGTCAACAAACCATTTTGAGGAAAAGTGTTTCATATCAATAAATATATTAGCTGAAAGTAGTAGACTGCTGAAAGTAGTCGACTGAATTTGGGGAAAGCTATCATTTAATATTACCAATTAATATACTAGAATCTGGAATATTCTAGCATTCAAAATAAAACTGGAAAAACAGCATTTTGTATTCCTTGAAGATATTACCCGTGTGTTGTTCCGTTCTGCCTTTAGTTCTGAGATCTCTTCCTCGCGCTCTGACAGTTGTTCCCTACATAAATTCAACTCCTTAGTAAGTGCTGCAAATTCCTAGTAGAAAAAAACAGATAATTGTGGTAAAGAGAAGCATTGAAGGGGAGACAGAGACTTTCATTTCATGCCCTGATTGTACATGTTATAATATATTGACCTCCTTGAATAAATCCCTGGAACACTGAGAAAATATCTTATTTTTATTTTTCTAGCATGTTCTATAATACAATTTGCTGGCAGCTTTTGGAACTCTCTTGAGAGTCATACTCTGGGAATGCATGCAGCTCTGGAAGCCTGATCAGGTTGAGCAACTTGGCCTTGATTATAAACTTGCAGTTTAGATTAGGACATGCAAATAGGACCAGTGAGTAAGTCAAAGATTTGAAGTGAGTACAAAGAATAAAAAAGCAAAATGTTCCAAAATGCAAAACTACATAACAATGGAGAAAAGTCTAAACAAAGATGCATAGGAATCTACATTCACAGATAGTACTCAATTTACAACCAGAATTGGGACCTGAATTTCAATTACTAAATAAGGCATTGTTAAGTGAATTATGCCTGATTTCACAACTTTTTTTTTGCTTGCCATGATTGTTCGATGAATCGCTGCAGTTAGTAAGTGAGTCATGTGGTTATTAAATGAATCTGGCTTCTTCCATTGATTTTGCTTGTCAGAAGTCCTCTAAGGTCAGAAATCGTGATCATGTGACCCTTGGAGTCTGCACGAGTCAAAAATTCAGGTTGGTTGCCAAGCGCTTAAATTTTGATCACCTGATTATGAGGATGCTTTAACAATTGTAAGTACGAGGACCAGTTGTAAGTCACTGTTTTCAGTGATGTTCTGACTTCGAAGTTATTAAATGAATGATTGTAATTAAAGGATTACCTATATAGCAGCCCAAGCAAAATGGGCTGTACATCTAACATTAGATGCTTGAACAGAATGAACAAAGGTGTTTGTTTTGTCCTGGGCTCTATTCAAAATGGTGCTTAATAATATCCAGCATACCAACAGTTGAGTTTTCTAACTGAATTTTTATTTGGGTCAGTACTTTCTTCAGCCACTAGATGGAAAAAGACAGGCATATGGACCAAGTTTGCTAATTTATGGAAAGGTTCGTGCTTTGATTAGAGAAGGTAACCTATTACTTCTAAAGCAGTGAAGATCAACCCCAGTCTAGTACAGTACATAGAAAAAGAAGGATGGATAACATTCTAAAAACGATTGGCAGGATTCACGCACTTCAAGAAACAATCATTTCTTTTAAATAATATTTTGTTTACTGTATAAACCACAATGCACTGTCTCATACATGATGTTATAACAAAACTATGTTTTGCTAACTGCAGTAGCTGAATTCAAAAATATGCCCAACCTTTTTCATGGGTTTAAACATGATCCATCTATTAAAGCAACCCAGGCCAAAGAGAGAGAGAGAGAGAGAGAAATCAGATTGGAATATCAACATGTATATTTTTTTGATCAAGTAGCATTGTAACAAACCAAAATTTTGCCTTCTTTGCTTTCATATAAAGTAAAACTGCTCACAGCATAACGACTGATACCTGTATTATGCATATTTTTCCAAGCAAAGCCAAAATGTAAGTAGTGTTTAATTCTGGGAAGACAGCAATGGTGAGAAGAAAAGATTAGCAGAGTTAGTTACCCTTAAGTCACTACTTAGTCTCTTTAAAAGTCAGATCTACTCATGTTTTTCTGCTTGAACTGTTCTGGGCTATTATGTAATGAAGGTACGTAAAATAGAATGCTGTCTTTAGTTTCTTTCCCTTCTCAACTAGGAATAATAGCTGTTGTTCAGTGTACTGGAGGGCACCAGGTTGCAGAAACAAGTTATTTCAAATAAATGTATTATAGCCCTTTAGAAGTTTCAGTAGAATAAAAGAACCATCAGACCAAATGCTAGTCTCTTTCCCAAAGACAAGCATGCTGGCATTGTAGTTAGGTTGTTAAATATAACAGGATCATCTTTACATATTGATGAAGAAAAGAAGTATTTGTTCTAATACAGAAGACACAATGCATTTTCTTTGGACATGTTTAACTTCAATGTCCCCAGAATGTTTCTATTAACATTTTGGTAATTACTTGCTTGCAGTGCTAAGATCTGATTGTTCATACTAGTATACTTTAAAACAAAATTCTGTCCCCTTCATGAAGAGTCCAATTTCTCTCCTGCCCCTTATGCCTTTGGATACATTTGACAAATGTAATTTACACAGTATTCATATAGTGATGTACTCATTTGCACATCTTTTCTTCATAGAGATTACCTGTTCTTTTACAAAGCATAACTTGCAACTGTTTCAGTGACTGGGGGAACTAATAAATGCATATTATTATAGTTTAGGCTGGATTTGGCATTTTTGTATACCTATCAAATATTTCCCAAAGACTTGGGATAGGCAGATGTTGTTTGATAATGTTCATGGTATAATTGCAGGATGTAAGCTGTTCTAAGTAAAGTTGCCTTTTGTAATTGATTGATGGGGATTTTGTCAATGCCAATGGGATTCAAATAATTCCAGTTTGGGGACTGGACTCAAGATGCCTATTATAATTGCTGCTACCTTTGCTTTCTTTTACCCTAGTTATTCTATTTCTATTTGTAACTCTTTGTATTTTTCCATCTTCTCCAACTCTTTCTCTCCTATTTTACTGCCTCTAGGTACTGTCATGTCCACCAGACATTGTCTTTCTTATCAAAAATGGTTGTGTGACGAATATGTTTGCTTGAATTTTACAGTCCTAGAGTACTTTAGCATCTTCATTGGTTTATTTCGTGGTTCCAGTATTATTTTTATTTCATTTACTTTGCGCATCGTCTTTAAAAATTAAAAAGTGTCTGGGTGAGGAAGCTCTACATTGTAATAGGTTGCAGATGATCTATGCCAAATTAAACAGATCTCTGCTATAAATATGATGTTTCTCCAAACTGAAGTATTCATGTTCTTTTCTTTCTTTCTCTCTTTCTTTCTTTTTCTTTCTCTCTCTCTCTTTCTCTTCCTTCCTTCCTTTTTGCCTGCTTGCCTATCTGCAGGTAGTCCTAAACTTACAATCATTCATTTATTGATCAAAGTTACAGCTATTTTTAAAAAAGCAACTCACAACCAGCTCTCATACTTACAATCATCAAGGCATTCCTACAGTCACATGATCAGAATGTGGGTGTTTGGCAATCAGTATGTATTTACAACAGTTGCATCCCAGGGTCATGTGATTATCATTTGCGGATTTTCCCAGCCAACTTCCAAAAAGCAAAGTTATGGGGGAAGTTGGATTAGTTTAATGACCACATGATTCACTTAGCAACTACAATGATTCACTTAACAGCTGTGACAAGAAAGACTATAAAATCAGGCGCAACTCAATTAGCAACCACCTTGTTTACAACAGAAATTCTGGTCTCAATTTTGGTCACAACTCAAAAGATTGCCTAAATAGGCGTCCTCCAGGGCTTCTGGATATAGCTTCAATCTTTGCACTAATGTGCAGTGTTGTTCTTCAGAAACTTCTCTTTTTAAGCAAAGTAAGTATTACTAACTCAGGGTTGGTAAAAAAAAAAAGTCAAGATGGCTCCTGCAATTGTGTGACTGAAGCCCCACTCTTTTGATCATGGAGCTGCCATCTTGACTTTTTTTTTAATCCTTCCTTGCAGATCGTCACATACACTGCTGTTAATATCACAAAGTTATTCAACAACACTGATTCACTATACCAGCTAAATCTACTGAGTCTAAATCACTGGTTGTTCCTTTTGTTCGGCTATGAATTTATATTAATCTGTTTGATTTGAAGATAGGTAGAATTCACTTGTTATGTAATTCAAATATCACTCTGATTTTCTTCCTTTCAAAACCCACATTTTTAAATTATGGAAGGAATGAAGAAAGAAAGTTCAAACAGTACATTTTCTAATTTGTTCCATACTGATTTATATATAATTCATATATCCAACAATTCTAGCTTTGTATCCCTTCTTATCATGGCTTGCCTGTTTACCCCTCACATGCTAATTGATTCTCCATTGTCTGTGACATTTTTATGTTTATTATGGCTGAGTTTCACTCATGTTATTACCAATCCATTTCTTCACTGCAAAGAGATTATTTTGCATTATTTTTTTATTTCCTTTCCCTCTTTAGTTTGACACGCATGATTTAGCATCACACAGAACCTTTCATGTGGAAGGATGCAAAGAGAGTGGTAAGAAACAAAGTGCAGTTAACCTGCTATTATTAATATTAAATTATTTCTTTTTGTATAAATGATTGACATTATCAGGTTTACTGTTTTTATTGTTTGAGTCAACAGGGATATTTATGCCAATTTATATAGAGATATGTGTATTGTATATATTAGAACCACTTTAAGCCAATTTAATATTGTTTAAATGCAATACCACATAAATTTAAATAATGAAATGCATTACATTTTCTCCAATTTTTTATTATAACCTTATTGTAGATTTTACAATCCTTTCAACCATTTTAATACCTTCTGAAAATATATCAATTCAAAAGCTGATTAAAATAGTAAAACTATTTTATTTTAACCATATAAAAAATGAAACACTGCATTTGTACTGAAGGCAACAGCCAAAGAAAGAAATGTGTTGTTTTATTTTTTATATGTAAAAAACTGCTATCCAAACAAGTCAAATCCAGTAAATGGTGAGGACCATAGTGTAATGTGCTGTAAATCATGCTCTTGATAATTATTCTAATGTTTTAAAAGCTCAGAAATAGGAGTTTTAAACCCTACAGCCAGATTTTCTTCTTTATATTATTATTTTTTCTTAGCAAAACCTTCCAAAGTCTCTTCCATATCCGGAATGTTTGGATTTAATTTGGAGCGAGGCGTGTGGTAGTGAGGAGAAATTGAGGGGGAGGGGGCACAGCCTGACATTCTCAAAATTCCAGTCAAAGCCACTCATTTCCATCTTAGATGTTGGGGACCACATGTCAAAATGGCAGCTTTGTAGATTTTCAGGACACTTATGGCTAATAGTAAAATACATCACTATAACTATGTTATTATAACGTATGTGATAATAGTAGACAGTCAGATTTCATCCAGATGTTTTATATGCTAATCCTCACAATTCCTTTAACTGATTGAAAAGCTAAAGTACCATACCTACCAGCCTATTCTTATGCTATAATTTCAGAAAAAAATGCATATATATTCTAAATTAATAATGATTTCATCCCATATCACCTTTTCTTCTCAATTGCATAAGAAACAAAAAAGGAACACAAAACAGCAAAATATTGTTTCTTACCCAAAAGGATACATATGGAAATGTATACTCACACAGGATCTTAACAAAGTCTTGTTTTTTTAGAACTTTGTGAATGATTTCAACTTTAGTGTTATTAAAAATGGCAGCAGTCCTACAGCAGGGAATAGTGACTGGACAATTACAAAATGTAATGTTGCAGCGATAAATATCTGCTTACTTCTTAAGAATGTATTTTTGAAAAGAAATGTGAATAGTCGCATTAAAATTGGGAAAACTCACATTTGCATCATATATATATAAATATTAAATCTGCCAGATATTTAGAGAATCATTGTTTGAATAATAATTTGTGCCCAAATGATGAATTTGCATTTTTTAATCTCCCTGTCTTGAGAATAAAAAGTAGGAGCAACAGGACTTCAGAACTACTGCTAGCATAGCCTTAGCTATATCCCCTGATTATCACATTTCTTTGCATTCAGAACTCTCCTCAAAAATGATATAGAACTAAAGGGGGTGGGGCGAAAGAGTGCAAAATGCAATAGATCAGAGTTATTGAGAATCCGGCAACATTCAAGTTTAATAAATTAAATTATCCAGAATATTTGTATTTCCACATTTAAAACCCTATTGGACAAATCCCATTTCATTTTCATACATTTTTATTTCTCAGTATTATGTAAACAAAGTTATTATCAACCCCAATGGTCGACCTCATAGGGTAAACCAGATAGGAATCACAAACAGACAAGATAATTCTACTTTATTGTAAAGCAAGAATGAAAGTATATCTCTATCCCGCCATCTCCTTTACAGCCCCAAAAACTTTTCTGAGCCTCTTGCCCCAAAACTATCCAGTTGCAGGCTGTGCTGTCTCTTATCTGACCTTTTCCTTTTTAAGTCTTTCTTGATCCAGTTTCCCACATATCAAAATTTACAGGGAGTGCTCGACTTACAACCACAATTGCGATCAGAATTTTGTTGCTAAGCAATGTGATCATAAACTGCATAGTCACATGACAGCATTGCTTATCCTATGGCAAATTATACATTCCCTGTTGCCGACGTAATCCCAAGACCAACAGGACATTAAGCAGAAAGAGACAGGAATCCCAAGTAAAAAAAAAGTGGGAGGACATGGAAGCACGAGGGAGGCCTGGGCTGAGAAAACAGGGTGCCATGGTATAGTGGAAACCCAGGAAAGCTAGAGAAAGCTGGGGCTCGGGGCTTCTTGGCATGCTATGGCTTTGGGGCTACAAGCTTTTTGCAACTCCAAAGTCACAGTGTACCACAAAGCCCCTTTGCACCATGAGGAAACCCTAGAGTTGCAGCACAGCAAGGAGGCCTTTTGCACCATGTGAAGCCCAGTTCCAGCCTGGCCCAGCAGTGTGACACAAAAATCACTGAGTCCTGGGAAGCAAGCCTAGCCCAGTCCCAGCGGCCTTTATTTTCATGCAGTCTGAAGCCCCTGCTGTCCTGCACTCTGCTGCTCCAGCTCATTTTTGTCATTTTTGTGCTCCTGAGGCACACCCGCCACAGTCCTTCATGAGGCAACTGGTTGTCACATGAGGCCATCTTCCCCCGATCTCACAAGGAAACTGCCATGTGTGATCTTGGGAAAACAGCTTATGTAGCAGGAGCAGGCCTGACATCTTTGGTCAGCAGTAAAAGCAAGAAGTTGAAAGTCAGGGTGAGGAGAATTGAAGCACCTCTGTGGTTGTAAGTGCAAGCAGGTTTCCAAGCGCCTGAATTTTGATCGCATAACTTCAGGAACTAGCTGTGAGTTCCTTCATTCAGTGCCATTGTAACTTCACTCCCTGAATAAGTGTTGAGGACTACCTGTATGTCAAGAGATAGGAAGTCTTCAGACTTCCATAACTGTTAAATTCAAGATCTGTCATTCTTCATCTCTATTTGTATGTGGGTAGATATTGGTATTTATATCTGGAGGATATAAATCCGTCATGAATTATAGTAATCAAAGATATTTCACTTATAAACCTATTAAATATAACCATTGCATAATGCAGGGGGCCATAGATTGGGAACTACTTTCTGTCAGAAATGCGTCAACATTGACTATTGGTTTGCTATTGGTTTCAAGTAGACTTACCAGGCATTCAGCAAAAGGAGGACATATCCTATTTTTTGTCCTCGGGTCCTTTGTCCCACAGCCACAGCATTAAAATCAATTATCCAGTGTTTTGAGTTTCTTTGAAGGTGGATTGCTTTTGAGAGGGATGCTGTTTTCACAGTAGTCATTCAATTTTTGTTTAATACTATGACTCTGTAAATTGTCTGTTTGTTTCCATCGTACATCAATAGACCTGACAGCCTAGATTTACATTATTTATTTCCTGATTCTAGCAAATGGCTTCAATCCAGCCCTTTCAAATCTATGATCACTATAGTCTGTAGATCACATGACTTGCCATACATTTCTATGGTGAAATTTGAAAAGTGCATCATTGTCAAATCTATATTAATATAGAATCAATAATATAGAGTGATCTTGAAAATAAAGATTTGTTGGAAAATTGTGACTGAAAAAATAGTCATTTTGATGCTGGAAAAAGTAATATCCTAGATGTAGACCTACTATAAGTACATTTTTGCTGTGTTTCATGGTATTTTTTGTTTCTAAAGAAAAATAATTAGTGCTTCCTCCTTTTACTCTTATTCCCACCTTCAACCTCTTGTCCAATTGTCTTGTCATTTCCTTTGAATGTTCAGGTATCTAGCACCCTAGTTTCAGAGCATAACATCACAGTATTTTTATTTTGTGAAGCATTTTCTGAATTTTACTGCTTTGAAACTGCTGTTACATTTCCTTTGTTTCCTTCTAAAATCATTTCATGTATTAAGAGTTTTGTCTAATAGCTAGGAACTGCACTGGAGGCCCTTAATAGGAAAAGAAGATATCAAAAGAAAAGAAGATATGAAAAAGAAGGTATTAATACATGCATTATTTTAAAAAGAAAAAGACTGTTACATAGTTTATTTGCACAATCCAATATGTGCCCATTTGTGGCATTAGACAGGATACCCAAAGGGATATTTTCAAAAATTGAATATTCTTAAATTTACTGTACAATATGAATATAAAGTATAGTGAGCCCAAGGAGAACAGATTTACACTTTTGCAGTTTTGAAATACATCCTCTGGTAGAACAAAGAAATCACTGTAATCCAAACATTGTTTTTTTAATCTTTCTTATCACTTATAATTGGAGCTCCCAAATAAACAAAAAACTTTTCACCTATAGTATTCTTTTCAATCTGTTTTCCTCTGACACAAGGAAATTGTCATTAGCTACTCTTACTATGAATGGCAGTTTGATGTAGTGGTTAAGGCACTAGGTTAGAAACTGGGAGACTGTTCTACTCCTGTCTTGGGCACAAAATCTGTTAGGAATCCTTTGGCCAGTCACTCTCTCTCAGCCTAGGAAGGAGGCAATAGCAAACCACTTCTGAAAAACCTTCCCAGGAAAACTATGGGGGTTTGTTCAGAACAGGTCACAACGTAACAAAACAAAAATAAGATCCTTATAGTGGCTTTCCAAATTTAAATCATATAAATGTCTCAGATCTGCTGATCCTCATGTGCCAAGAGGAGAACAGCCACAGCCGCTTTCCTCTTTTGTTATTCAATAAGACCATTCTCTGCCCATCACAAAAACCAGCAGAGGCACTGGAGTAAAAAGCCAGCACAAAATCTTTACAATGTAGTGGAGAAAGAATGTTCATAGAGCATTACCCCACTTCTTCTAACCATATCTTATATCCAAATAATATATTTTCATTGTTTTTCTCCATTGAAATCAATGACAAAATAAACTGTAAGTGTGGGGATTTCCAATGTGCAGAGATAATTCTTGGGATTTACATTTCAACTGATTAATTTCTCTGCCTCAAATGAAAAATTCTGGCCTCTAATTTCACCTCTGGTTTATCTGATTTTTCCAAATATTAAACCATATTTTGGATGGAGTTGCCTCTGAATAATTGCCCAGAGCAATTCTATCTTCCTCCAAAGACTTCTGAGCCAATGCAGTAAATTGCCATCATTGCCCTCTCCTAGGAATGTGCAAAATACAGGGATCTAGGAATGAAATGTTCAAGAATGTTCCCCAATGTTTCATTTCTCCTCTTCTCTCCCCTCCATCACTAAGTAGCTTGTTTCTCCTCTTGAAGGGCATTATGATCCACTATCCAATGAGAAAGACAGGAAGTTCAGGCAAACATCATTGTCATTATTTTTATGACTATACTAATGGCACACTATTATTATTATACCGAATTTTCTATCAGTCACTCTTCTAGAAGCCTTATCCAATAAAAAGCAGGATAAATATTTCAAATTAATAACTGAATGAATTACTTAATGCAAGCATAAATTATACTTTGCCAAAGCTATAAAAGAACCTCAAAAACTGTGTACACTCAGCCCACCCATTGGATGCCAGTTTTTCCAACCAGCAAAGATTTTGAGATCCCTACCACTCAGTTCTCCCAAGAAACCCTTGTAGCCTTCCAGCTTTTATTCTCACATCCCCATTCCTGACCTGTGGGAGGGCAATGTTGAGCTGACGCTGAAGTGACTCCTTCTCATGACCCAATTCACGCAAGCGGAGTTGGGAGGTAGCCAAACTTTCCTGGGTGTCACGTAAAGTCTCCAGTAGTCGTTCTCGCTCATTCAACATGTTGACCATGAGTTGCTCAAAATTGGCATCATCGGCCCCATAGGCCGAACCACGGCGGTTGTCCTCATTAATGGTTGGCATCACTTCGCACATCATCATGCCAAGTTAAGTGGGGAGGGATGCCCTGAGGGCTCCTCTAGAAGGAACAGAAGAGTACCTCTAGATTCTGAAAAAAGAAAATAAAAAAAATTTCAAATATCACCTGGGAAAATGAGAATCTGTAGAAAAAGAGTCAAACCAGAATGTTGATTTCAGATAGCCACTGATAATAATAGTTTAAAATAAGAATTTTTACTTTGCACAATGAGAGTCCCAAGCTTAATTGCAGGCTATTTGATTAAAAGGACTGAATAGAAACTAATGGAAGAAGCCATTCCTTAAAACTAAGGGCTGTTATCACCATTTGGGACAATTACTTTGACCAAGTTGAGCTATAAGAACTGTAAGTGGAGTTCTCTAAATGAGATAAAGTACAATTCACAGCATTCCTCACTATTGGTCAAGCTAATGAGAACTATTGGAAGTTGAAACTGAACAAAATCAAACTGGCTTGGAAGACTCAGTGATTTTCCCAAATAATTAACTGTTAACATGAGAATTGTCTTGGATTTGCTGACAATATCATAATAAAGACAGATGGGCTCTTTCTGTCCAATCTGTATTTAGAGAAAATTCCTTAAATTCAGATCATTTTTGGTGGTGTTGGGATAGTCTGAGCTGATGCAGGAAGTGGAATCCCAAAGCGGTAAATAGACACTCAGAGGATATTTTAGGGAATAGGAAGAAGGGTTAAGGACCCTAAAAAAAGGAAGGCTTGAAGCCAAATGGTGGGTTGCCAAATATGGTGGGTTGCCAAAACTTCAAGCATTTGACGTGGCAAGATAAATTGAACTCAGACAGCTATAAATTCTAATTTAGAAGTATAGCTGGTGGGGCGGGGGAGATGGAAAAGCTGCTTACAGCCACAGGGTCTGGAATCAGCAGACAAGACAACACACATATTTCTGCTAATTTATTACAAATGGGAATAATGGGATCGGGGATGTTACCACAGTCAGTGTTGCACTTTTGTCACCACCTCCCAAGTGAAAATATCAGTTCCTCTTCAACACTGAGCTGCTAATGGAGAAGAAGAATAGAAGGATAAGAGAGCTTGAAGTAATTGACTTTGTGGGCAGATGGAGAGAGGCAGAAATCACGTGGCAGGCATGAAGTTCAGCCGGTTGGGAAACTAGAAATGCCAGAAACCAATCCAGCCTCACCCCCGCCTTGATTTCCAACCCCATTTTAGAGCAAGTCAATCTCTAGACCCATCTTTGCATCCTGCTTTCAACAGCAATTCTTATCACTACTATAGTCGCCATGGGCGAATAGGCGGCAATACAAATCAAATAAATAAATAAAATTGGCTATAATACCTAGGAGAAGATTGGTTTTGTAATCTAAAATAGATGGAGGCAATTGATTGAAGTGTCCTAAAGCCAATTCAGTCTTGATTCTATGTGTCACAAATTAGGTAATTTCCAAGAGTTATACAGCCACTCCTTCACTTCTAGAAGTATAGCCAAGCAGTCATATATCTCTAAATTCATATCTTGGTTCAGCAAAGTAGGGTTAAAACAAACAACAAACCAAACACTCCTTCCTGTCTATTAAAACAGGTGGATTGCTTAGGATTCATATAGGTCTTTTTAATATTCAAAACATGATGTATATTTTATAATAGTAATAATTGTGCCTTTCTATAGGATAAAAGTTTAGAAAGACAAATAAGATGGTCAAAGAATTGAATTATTTTTGTTTAGCATATTACAGAGTTGTAAACTTTGTACTGAGTAATAAATATTCTACAAGATGCTTACTAAACCCATCAAGCTGGTTTTATTCTGTACCTAATCTTAAAAAAATATTAATTTTGTTTAATAAAAATAAAAAAATATTTTAATATTCTAGATTCTGCAAAACATTGCAACAAGCACTCCACAATATTTGGACTGGAGGACTGATACCTTTTAATTGGTTAAAAAAAAGAGCCAGAAATATGTCTTCTTTTTTTATAAAATTCAGCTTTTAAGAGGATTACTATTATTTGCTGATTTACATGCTACATAATTTAATTTCATTTATTTTTTTCTATTGAGCTTTTACCATTTTACATGTTACTATTTATTTATTTAAAATATTTACTCCCCCATCAGATTTCTAGGCTTTGTATATTTAAAATAAAAAAAATTAAAATGCAACATCTGTTACAAATAGAACAATAAAAATAATTCAATTATGCAATCATAAGCTCTCAAATGTTAAGGTGAACAAAAATGTTAATGTAACCCTGAAACTGTAAAATTGTATCAGCTATTGTAGAAAGTAAAGGTATAAATGGCTGTGTTCATACAACTCATAGAACCATAAACTCACTGATCATATTTTAATAAACCATGTGTAGCATATTCAACCCATCTAGTTAATTTATGACTATGTGCCATATAAATTCAAAATCTGATAAATCATGGACAAGTTAATAGTGGTAGTGTCTATTGTGTGAACACACCTAGAAGTAAATAGTAGAAATAAAGAATGTGGGAAAAGGGTTGACTAAAAATTACAAGGGTCTCCATGTGGTCTCTGGTGCGATATTTTCATTACAGATGGGATAGAGGGTATAGGAAGTTTCCAGGAACAATGTAGCATATTGTTGATTCAAAGGTTTGTACAATTTAATCCTGTGCCAATTATTTGGGTAGAGAGCTGTCATTCCTGTTCTGTGTGTTAGTACCATGCATATAGATCAAATATGCACAGAAGGTAGAACAGGATTTACTGGTAGGTCTTTGGATGATATGCAGTAGATCAGCAAAGTTTTTGACTTATCAGCAGTTTAACAAAAGCAAGTAAAAAGGAAAAGTAAACAACATACACTAAAATCTGCAAAGTGTAGTTTTATGTTAATCCTATATTACTAAAGATACTAAATTTAGTTATTTTTGGAACACTACAAAGATTAGGGGGGTCTTGTGTTCAAATCCCCCAATCTATATAATTTAGATGTAGTTTCTATTCACACACAAAAGTAGTAAAATAAAATATAAGTAGTCCTTGACTTACAACCATGGAATTATGGTTGTAAATTGTGGAGGTTGTTAAGCAGGTCACTCTGTCTGATTTTAACATTTTTGTGGTGGTTGAAATAGTTAAACAAGTCTATTTTATTCAATAGGAGTTTTTTGCTGGAAATTGGAAACAATGGAAAACAGCAAAAAGCAGCAAAATTATGTGATTGCCTATATACAATCAAAATACAATCATGTGACTATGGTGGGAGGGAGTACACAGCTATCAGAATTTCAAAACTACGCTTTTGGGACCCATTATAACTTTGAATTGTTACTACATGACTAGTTGCTAACCTGTAAACCTCTCTATGCCTTCTATTTTCCTCCTGCAATCTAATTTTTAATCAATCTTTGATCAATGGATTTTACAGTAAAATGTACAAGCAAAAAGAAGTTACAATAGAAGCTCCAGTCACAACCGTAATCCATTCCATGATTTCAGTGACTGCACATGCAAGTACAAAAAGATGTTGCGAAAGGGGAAACTGCCGCGGCTGTGTTTGATCACCACCTGAGTATTTGTTTGTGACTAGATGCAAAAATTTTGCAAACTTTTTGGTCGTCACCCAATTTGGTCGTGGTCAGAAGCATTCATGACCAGAGGTTCTAAAAGAATAAAATATGTCTACTTCAGATCATAATGAATTACATAAAAAAATAATCCAACACAATTTTCACACACACACCTGATGACCTCCAAAAATTGATTGGCTGTTTTGGGGTCTGAAATCTAACTCCTTTAGAAGAAAGTAGGTTCGGGAAGAGTGTTAGGGCAATTCCTTATACATTGTAAAGTATAACCTATACAGCCCTGCATGGCTTGGGTTCGGGGTACTTGCAGGAGTGCCTCCTACCAGCATCGAGGTCCAATCGCCCGGTACGCTCCCATAGGCAGGCCCTCCTGGGGGTGCCGTCGGCTAGGCAATGTCGGTTGGCAGTCCCCCAGCGGAGGGCCTTCTCTGTGGGGGCGCCCACCCTTTGTAATCAACTACCCCTGGAGCTACGTCTGGCCCCTGACCTGCGCTCCTTCCGCCATGATCTAAAGACCTGGTTGTTTTCACAGGCCGGCCTGGATTGAGCGGGGTTGGGGTTTTTAATTTTGGGGATATTTTTAATATTTTAGAATTATTTGGATTGGATTTTGGAATATGTTTTATACTGTGTATGTTTCTGTGTAAGCCGCCCCGAGTCCCCCCGGAGATGGGGCGGCATATAAATCCAGATATAAATAAATAAATAAATAAATAAATAAATAAATAAATAAATAAATATTCTTACTTTCCTTTACCACAGTCCCTTACAATATAGGAAGTGGGTTCAGAATCAGCTTGCAGAAATCATACAACATGCTTAGTACCGTATGTGAGCTCAGTTAAGATGGGGAGGGAATGAAAGGACTAACTCTCATCTGCCACATCTTCCTAAATCATTTCCTCTGCCCCACAATAAATTCCTTAATTTCTGCCCTTTATCTTCTCTTCAAGAAGAGTGATGCTTATGTCCTGCAAAAGGAAGGAGATACATCATAAAATAGAACAAACTATTCAATTACTAACATCTTCTAAATGCAATCCAAAACGAATTGGTATAATTTAAATATACAAACAAGACACCTTGCCACCATAGGAAAGTCAGTTGAGGAAAGTATCCAAGTGCTAGTAATGGCAGCTTCAAGGCTTTCATTTTCTCACAAATCTTTCCATGTGAAACCAGGTTGGGACTAACAACCCTTGAAAAAGATAACTGTCTCTTGTTATCAGTATCCTCCTTTTCCTTTTATTTATGTGATCATGAGAACTCTGGATAGGGAACTTAATTTATTGTAAGCATGGCATTTCTTCTAAAAAAATAGCTATCTCTGTTGATGCTGAATTGAGTCTTTGTCTTAAAATACCTCCCATTTTGTTAGTTCATACATTTTCTCCAGCACCATTGCTACGATATTCCTGCTTCTTCACCTTCTGCCAAGTTAAGCTCTAGATCTGGAACAGCCTCCATATTCAAGGGCCTTGGTGGTGCAGGCTGTTAATAGCCTAGCACTTAGTTCCAGCTGCCTGTAATTATTGCAGGCTCGAATCAAGGTTGACTCAGCCTTCCATCCTCTCGGGTAGGTAAACTGAGGACCCAAGATTGTTGGGGGCAATAAGCTGACTTTGTAAAAAATGCCGCTTAGTAATAAGCAGGCATATACAATGGAAGGAAGGCTATTGCTGAGCGCATTGGGTTGTATCCCCCAAAAATAGTAAGCCGCCCTGAGTCTCCGGAGAAGGGCAGGATATAAATATGAATAAAAATAAAATAAAAATAAAATAAATAAAGCCCTTCCCAAAACCTGTCTCTTCCACAAAGCATACTGGAACTAATGCAGAAACTACATCTTCATATCTATTCTTTTTGTTTTGTTTGCTTTCATGAAAAGCTTTTGATTCAAATATTACTTCAACTGGACCAGTTAGGTAATTTCAGGCCAAGCCCCACAGCCTTAGATGGAAAGACATGAGTGTGCTGCATAACAGGATATATTTTTGTGATTATGGGTTTTTTTTTTGCAAAGACACGAGAGTATGCATGCACATAAATGCTGACCCCAAGCAGAATATTTTGCTAGAATAATGGAGACAAAAATATTAAGCAGCTGTTTCCAGAGGGAATAAAGTAGATCCTGGCTGGATTCAATGAACAGGTTAAACCCTATCATTTTAGGGAGGACATGATAAAGCAGAATGGGGAGTCAGATAGCTAATGGGGACAGGGGCTCTGGGAAATAAGAGAAGGACATAGCTGTAAATATAAAGCTTTATGTACACAGAGCTGTAGATATAAACTATGGTGCAATAAACAGAACAAGGATGACTCTGAGGAATAGCAGCTTCATTTATTCCTCCCGCCTTCAGTCACAGAATGGATGGGGTCACATATACCACACTAAAACCAGGTTAACAAAACACAACTGTATGTGTTTTATAAGCTTTCATCTCCAAATACTATGGCTGAATGGATGGCCTAGTTCCCATAGCATGCTTAATCATAAACTATGCTACTCAATGTTAGCTTAGGCTAGTATATTGTGCAAAGCTAGCTTTAGGATTTTAAGTGGACCAAAAAAAAGCTCCAAATAAAATTAAAGAATAATACACAGCAATACAATAAATAGTACAGCGCTTAGCAGATCCCATTGCCCCTTTACAACACATCTTTGTTCAACACACAATAATTTAAATTTAATTCTCTCACACACTATATATTGCAAGCACAATCAACCCTTCCTTGATCTAAATACCCTTTCTATAAATCACTGTTGCTCAGAAATCTACTCAAGGTGAGAGAAAGGTGCACGGTGTCTCTTCAAAGCCACACCTTCTCTCCAGTTGGCCAAAAGAGTTGTAAGATTTAGCTCCTGATACTATTCCTGGCCAATCAACACATTTCAGCATTGTTATTAGGGATCCAACCTCCTTTTGGTATGATGCATGTTGCTGGAGATATTTTTGTTTTCTTGATATAATAGGATTCTATTTTATGATCTTCCAAACCTGCCTGGAAAAAAAATATAGGCAGAACTCAGAAGAAGGGAATGCATTTGCTTTAGTAAAGGATACTTCAGCTATTCAAGGCCAATCCCTACTATAAATCACAACTATGAAGCTGAGCTCAGAGGAAACCAAGAACAAACCCCACCAAAAGAGAAGTGGAAAGCAGTACAAATCAAAGGTGAGTCTCAATGGCTGTCCTTCACCACAAGCCAATGAAAGAGCTCACCAAAGAAAGTGAAGTTTTACAGTATCTTGTTTCATTCAAAGGCTCATTCCACACAGTCCTTCTTCTTCTCCTCCAACATTAAGAATCCACAAAGCAGGTGTAGCAATCTACAAGTGAGACACATCAGTTGCCTTCTTCAAATAATCAGGCAGGTGAAACCACATTGCCCATTACGACATATCACAGGGACATTCTATATGAGGGATATCAAACTTGCATCGTCATGGTGTCATCAGGTGACATATCGTGACTTTTCCCCCCTCACTAAACTGGGCATGGGCGTGGCTAATGCGTGACACATCTGGCCCACTGACTGTGAGTTTGACAGCCCTATTCTATATTTATTTGGCATACAAGACCCAAGATGATAGATAGATAGATAGATAGATAGATAGATAGATAGATACCCACAAAATCAAGATGTGTGTGTGTTTGTGCATGTGTGTGTATGTGTATGTGTGTGTGTGATAAGAGAGCCAGTTTTGTCTAGTGGTTAAAGCATTTTGTTAGAACCAAGAGACTCTGAGATCTAATCCCGCTTTAGGCATGAAAGCCAGCCAGGTGAGAAAGTCAGTCCAACTGATCTGACAGGATGGCTGTTGTGGGAAAATAGGAGGAAGAGGTATTAGGCATGTTCACTGCTTTGAGTTATTTATAAAAATAATAAAAGTGGGGTTTTTAAAAAAATCTAAAAATAGCAACTTTCGCTCAGGGTTGAACTGTGAATCCTTGGTGCTCTGAGCTCAGCTGGCAAGCTCAGAGAGGACCAAAGGCTCCACAATAGGAATATTTGCACAAAACTGTGGCAATTGCAACCAATGGGTAAGACTTCACAAGATGATTCATATAGTCTCTCTTCTTTAGACTTGCTGAGAAGAATAAGCAAAAGAGGATTACAAAAACTCTGAAAGCCAAATCATTATCAATAGTATGTCAATACGTTGAAAATCTTAAAATTATACTTGAAATATGAGACACTCAGACAACCTCTCACTCTTTTTTATTCCAAAACCCACACATTTTTAATCCTTGTGACTGTATAAGTGAAGATTGAAGAACTCGAGAGGACATGACTTATCTAATAAAATTATTATTGCACAGCATTAATTCACTCAGTTGCTGCATCTTTTTGTTTGTCAACCCACCATGGCAAAATCTAGAAACTTTTTCCTATGGAATTATAAGGGGGGGAAAGCAGTAAAATCAATCCAAACCATGGTAGTTTAATGTAAAACAAAAATGAGTTTATTGTGAGTGAAGAACTTCAATATATTTGAAACTTAATATTCAATTTCACCATAGTCACATGTAGCCTATAAAGGCACTGCTAAGATTGGGGCAGGAATGGAGGTGCTCCAATTTTCTGCAATAATACCAACTTCCATTTGCCTCCACCAGAACATCTCTGCTGTCACAGTACAGGTTGGATTCATAGCCATATGGACAGAACAAAGATAACAACTGTCATATAAATGTAATTAAAAAAAAATCCAGGAACAGTCTTCATATTTATTTGTGAGTTTGGGGAAGCATGTCTTGGAGCATGTCAATGAAGTCACAGGTCATTGCAAAGGTATAAAAAACAGAATAATACAGGTGGATCCAGCTGAGAGTACATTTTAGCTCAATATTGTGTGCCACCCAAGGGCTAAGCTAGTGCATTGGAGAAAATCAGAAGTAGGACCACAAAGCAATCTTCTTCCATGGTTGGTCTCCAACAGCTATACTTAAAGTATGTCTCTGGTGCTTTAAGAAGGGGTATAACAGTCTTGAAGATTACTCATTGTGTTGCCCTCCTCCATGAAATTGTCTAGTCTCCTTTAAAAGCCATAACCATAGATGATGGCAATGAACTTCATAGTTTAACTACACTTTTGGTAAAGAAGTAAAGCGTGAAAACTATTTTATGTAGTTAAAAATAGTACATTTATTGTGGGAGAATCTATCCATTGCTGATTCTAGACAGATACAAGAAACAATTTCATTACCAAATACAGTAATATTCAGAACCAAATATCATTCAATAACATGTACCTGGACATATTAATAAGATGCATGTCACATCTAATATGGACATAAATCTGAAAACACGTATATTCCAGGACATTTATTTATTTAGCCTATGCCAAATACATGGTGGTTCAAATGCTAATGTCTAGTCCACCCAGCCATTCAACGACAGGGTGGTCTATGTTGAAAAAATTAGACATTGGGCTGGTGTAAGCTCTTGATGGATATTTGGACACAATGTGATGGATGTTTTGTCGAGGAGCACCACAGTCACACAGTCACAATCACACTGAGGGGTAACACGAACTCACTTAAACAATGAGTCCTGGCAGACACCATGTTGGGTATGGATTCCAGGACAAATATGCACAGAAAAGAACTTTGAACTTCTAACACTTATTGTATTTTTTAAATATTTTCCAATATCTCTGCTCATACATGTTACAACAGAGGTCCAGCCCCACCACATCAACTCCAACATTTTGGGTATGTACATTACACTGTTTGCAAGTATGTAAAGGAATAATTTTTCTGTTCAGAGATGCACATTCAAACATTTGTGCAATATTATTCTGTTACTCTACAACACTGGGTACTGTTGTATGTAAGTTTGAATCTGTGTTGTACATAAGTTTGAATCTGTATTCTACCCACAAAATTGAAAAATGTCCTCCCTGCAAATATAATTCACATAAAAATTTGTATGGTAATAGCTAAAAAATTCCCCTAGAAATATTTATTATCAACAACTTGTATGAGCACAGTTGCCAAATGGAGGTGGTGCATGAAGTATGCTTGTGAGTCTATCTGCAAGTGTCTAAACAGTATCTTCTAGTTTATCAAAAATAACTATTGAAAGCTGTCAAATTTTTGCCTGCAAAAATAGGAAGCAGACAGCAAATCCATCAACTCTTCCAATAGGTGTTCAATGAGGATAGAAAATGTAACTCCCTGAGACCACAAGAGGAGACTTTTCCAACTTTTAACTTCATATAAAGAATTTTAGGCTTTGGACAAGATATTGTAATCTATTGGCTGCTCCTAGATATTTTGAGTTTTAATACATAACCCATAATATTTTGTGCTATCAAAGCATCATACATATTCTTTTTTCTATATATTATGGTACAGTAGCCTGATATATAGCAAGAGGGAGTCTTAGCAGAAGCAGCTGATCCAACAAACACATTGTCTGGTTTGTCAATGCAAGGATGTGTTTTCCAGGCAGACATCTGGGAAATAGGAATTACATCTGAAGAGAATTCCGTGCAGATGTTTGAGAGATAAAAGAAGAATAGGCAAAATGACTGACTGACTGACTGACTGACTGACTGAATGAATGAATGAATAATGAATGAATGACCAAAATATTGTATTGATACAGTACATATGGAGGGCCAAAAGAGGAAGAGAAAAATGAACTAGTGGGTGGATGCTGAGATGGAAGCAGAGGCTTTTTTTTAGAAGAAATTAGATGCAAGTATGGTTGTGAAATCAAAAGTTGAATTATGTTCACACATCATACTACACTATAATTAACCATGGTTTATTATATAAATTATATAACACACAGCAAGCAACACAGCAAGTCGTAAACATATAACATACCAAGCAACACACCAAACCATAAACATGGCTTATAAATTACAATGCTTGCATTCATCCAACAGACTCAGCTCAACCAAACAAATCACACAATTGCTTAATGTGTTGTATATATCCTGCCATGGGGTGGAAGGCAGGAGCATCTAGGGCTACATGTCTTGAATGGATGTAATCTTGGGGAACCAATAGCATTGGTAATTGTGGAATACAGGGAAAAAAAGTTGCTGAAATGGACAGGAATAATGGACTAAGACCATGATGAAAACCTGGGATGTGCTACGAATGCAATACCTTTTGGACTTGGAGATCATATGTGTAAGAGGGTATAAGCTGAAACAGATGTAGACCCTTTGGCAGAGAGGCTGCTTAGACATAAATGTGAGTGTTGCACTTGAAGCCAAATGGAGGTAGGAAAGTAAGGAGACACTGACTAAAGTGGGAGACAAAGTATAAGTAGTAGATAAGTATGAGGTTGAAACTTGGGTATACCTTTCAGTCTGGGAGGCTTTGGAGGCTCAGATAAGATGACATCAGAAAAGGGGAGTGCTATTGGGGGATGCAGTTGCGGGGTAGAAACCAAAAGTTCTCTATGGAGGTAGGTAAGAGCTTAGGGGTTGACAGCTGGGCAGAACACAGGCAAGGCCAGTGAGAAAACAGTGAACAGCTACTGAAAAAAGGCTTCTTTTCTCATGGATTAAAGATCTACTTTACAGGTAGATTTCTAAGGGGATGTGGAAAGTGAGAGGCTCCTATGAAAGACAGAGGACTTTTGCTGAGCTATTGACATGAGGCAAATGGGTGGGATGTATGGCACTTCAGATGGTGATTCAAAGGGGTGCTAGCAGCCAAAGCCCCCTCCCACAGAGGGCCTCATGGAACTGACCAGGGTTGGGCCCCTGAGTCCAAGCTGCCTAGCATCTGTTTTGGGGACTAGAAGGCCTGGACAGACAGAGAGGTAAAGAGGAAAATGAGGCTGGGTGAGGAGCTATGGGTTTTAGAAGAAAAGGATAGGAGGGGGTAACAGGCAACATGGCTGTGGGAGGGCAGGTTAAGCAAAAGAGAATAAACAAGAAGCAATCTCATGGGAACAGGCTCAGAAGCCTTGGTGGTTGGTTGATTGGACAGAAAAAATGGAGATGCCCAGAGCCTGGTGGAGAATCCGGATGGCTGAGGGGGAAAAGGCAGAGTATGGATGCTATGGCTTATGAGATCTCGTCTGTATATTGGGTTTTTTTTCCTGAGGCTCGGTGCAGAGTGCGTGGGAAAGACGCAGGTGCTCTAGGTGCAAAGCAAGGCGGGTGAAAGTGAAGCGGCGCGGGTGGAGAGCAATGGAAGCCGTCGGGAGCTCGGGGATGCGGAAACCAGTGAGACATTGAAGCAAACGAGCTAAGGAGGGGGAGGGAAGCAGAGATGCGGAGCCGGACGATTTCGGATAGTGATGCTGCGAAAGAGAGAAGGAGCAGACGTTTCAACGGCAGCCGGGGAACAGCCGGTACTAGAGGAGGTGAGGCATAAGAAAGGACAGAGAGGACGGAAGCAGCGGGGTGCAGCGCAGGTTTCCAGGGAGGAGATGGGAGCTCCCGAGCCCGGTTCTTACCTGCCTTTGCAGCAGGCGGGGGAGGCGGCGCTGCTTCTGCTGGTGATGGTGCTGATTCAAGAGGGATGCAGGAGTCAGCCGGGGGGAGGGGGCTGATGCCTAGCCCCCTCTCCCGGCTTTCAGGGATGGATCCCTTCCCCCCGGGAGAATCCACTCCCCAGCTCCGGCATCCCTCCCTCCCGGCCGGCCGGTCGGCCACCGCCTGGCGCCCCCCTCTAGCCCGCCCAAGCAGATCCAGAGAGCAAAAGGAGGAGACAATCCCGCCCCTTTGCCCAATGCAAAGCTACGGTGCCCCTGCTCCTTTAAGAAAGTCCTGACTGACGTGTATTCTGCCCAACGAGCTATCCGCATACTTCGGGGGAGACCCTGAGTTACTGCCCACTCGTGGAGATGGGAGGGGAAGCCATTCTCCGAGTGGCAAGGAGGACAAACCAATGTATGGAGGAGCTAGTGGGCGGGAGGGGAACACGAGAAACCAATTGGGGAAGCCCGAGGGCGGGGCTGACTTTTAGGATGATGTCATTCAGTGGTTCTTCAGGAAAAAAAGAGGGGGGGAGGAAGAGGAGGAAGAGGAAAATCAGATGCATCGCAGGTAAAACCGGTAAGCGAAGTAACAAAAAAAGCAAGCAGTCTTTGGGTCCTGGCCCAAATAAACATCCCGATTCCCAACTAATCGAAGGGAACCCGGTCGTGAGATTAAAAAGAAAGAGACTTAGACAAGTGTACAAAATGCACCAAATACTTCCATTGGCATAAAAAATACAATTCAGGAAGGGACTGGCTGCTTGCATTACCTGGAAGAACACCTGAACCTGCGAAAATGCAGCAGTGTGGAGAAAGCATCAAGCACATTACTTTATCCTGAAGATGCACAACTCCACCCCAAAAAGAGGATCGTTTCATGCATGTATTATGAAGAGGGAAGCAGCAGTCGAGGAAATGCACCAGTCCATGCGACATCAAGAGAAATTAATCAAGCCGCCCACTATGAAAGAAAATGATGCATCAGTCTGTTTAACCGAGTGGAAGTCCTATACCTCAGAGGAGGAGGAGATTCTCTGAGAAAAGCATGGATGGATGGAGAGAAGGAACTAGCTCAGGGAATATGTTTCTTCATCTTCTGAAGGAAAATTCATGCAAGAAAATATAACAATCTTCTCAAGAACAAAACATGAACCTACTGCCCTGGAAGGGAAGGTGTTCTTTGCTGGCACTGTGGATGAAATGTGTTAGCTTAGGGAAACCAGCCCAGAAATGGAAATATATCAAGAGATGCTGTAGGGAAAAGTGCAAAAATCAATGCACGAAGCCAAAGAACTGCAAATCAATGCAACACAGAAGACAATCCAGGGATGGAGAGGCAGCACATGCATCATTAAAGTCCTTTCCAGATGGTGAGGTGGAGGGGAATAACACATTTTATTTTTGGTGCTATATAAATGCTAGCGCTGAATCAACAGCAGTAGAGCACACTACGTTCTCCCCACATAAATGCTCTGGAAGACCAGAGAGGTTAATTTTCCTGACATTTTCTTTAAAAATGGGACAAATGTGCACTTACTTCCTTCATTAAACATTTTAAAAGAGACAATGAATACAAAATAGGCAACAAATGACAGGACAATACTGCAAAAGGACAGGTGTATTATGTTTAATTTTGTCTTCAAAAGGTTTGGCATGTACTCAGCTTTTTAAATGTAATTGTTTAGTTAAAATTCAGTGGTGCATGGCTACAAGCCAATTGGGTACAGTACTTATGCAGGCACAAACCTTGGTGGCATTAGAAGACAGCATGAGGATGCAGTAGTGGTTTTAAGGGCTGGTGCTACATGGTTCCTCTTTAAAGCAAATGCAGTTTAGAGGAAAGATGACTAAACAATAAGTTACACTTTTAATATAGTCTGCCAAAATCCCAAGATAATAATCAACAAGGTTCTAACCATCCAAGCTATGTTAACGCATGCAAGCAAAAATAGTATGATAAAAAAAGCATTCCAGCAAACCTCAGTAAATATTAATTCACAAATAAATGTATTAGCAGAGTTCAAAATGGTAATTCCATATAGGAAGATAAACCTGGGAAAGAATAGAAAACTTCATTTACAGTGTGTGGCCACAGACAGTGACATAGCAACAAAATAAAATACACCTTTCCTAAAATTACAATTACAGGTGCAGAAAAACTGAGAAACACATACATTAGTGCCATATATTGTAATCTAAAAATAATCTGTATCCCCCCTCTTATGCAATCAACAACAACAAAATATTCTAGGGACTATGTACACACCCTGGATTCATGCATTTATAAAATTCCCAGGGAGCTAAGGAGATGGGCACGGCATAAATGTTGAAAGCTACTCTTTAGAACCCATCTACTGAAATCTGGATTCAGTCTTCTATTATTATAAGAAGACAAGAAATGTTGTAAACAATTGGGTAACAATGTATATATTTCTCAAACATGCATTGGCTGTTTTCATAATAAAGGAGCATTCCAGAGGTTTCCTCTGTGATAGGAAGGTGTCCACCATAAAATGTTCATCAATCAAACTAGAATTCCCTCTTGTAGCTTCCTGACTTCTCTTTTAATTTTTCTCCCACCCCCAAGTTTGTCCTGCCTTTTCCCTCATCTATAAAAGGGAGGAAAATTTTGGATGGAAATGCAGTTTTTCTTCTACTGCACATTTGACAGGGAAAAAGATTATCACCTTGACCTAGTCCATTGTTATAGCTGAAAAACAGACAAGTGGTTATAAGAAGTTTGCCAGGAGGGGAGAGAGGATCTTGGTTTTTGTAGAATGTGTATAAATTAAGCTAAAGTGTACTGCTATAAAAGGAAGTCTAATTAATTAATAGCACATTGCTGATAACGTAAGCACGTTTCCAAAACTGAACCAAGCCAAGGAAGGGGGGCCTTTGGACATCTAGACAGAGTTAATTCTGGAAAATTGTACATCCCATATGCTATGTGTCAGAACAACTTGTCTTCCTCATTGTTAGTGGGAAGTAAGCAACGACACATTGGCTTGCAAGATAGATGGTACTGCTTGAAATAAATCAAGTTTTGGTTGTGTTTGTGGCATAATGGCTAGAATGGGCTTAAAGAGCATAGAGTAGCTGTATACCTAAGGATTCATCCCACCAATTAAAGCACAAGGATGCCGTTGAAGCTATTTTAAAAATAGATGTCTACATGATATCACTTTTGCCTTATCCCAGCCCACTGCAGTGTTTCAATACTCTTACTTTCTCCCAACCCAAGTCTTTTTTTTTTTTTAATTTTTAATTGATTTTATTTAGTAATTACACATGACCAAACAAATAAACACTGACATAAACAAAACGTAAAACATATACTATAGTCGAACCCAGTACGGCTAGGCTCATGACATTCTTTGTCCATCATTTAAGTCCAATTCAAAAAGTCAGTTAAGTCTTTTTCTTGTCTAACCATCCATAGAAATTATTCCAAGTTCTGTAATAGTCCGTTTCTTCCTTGTTTTTAATTTCCAATGTCAATTTGTCCATTTCTCGACTCCATTATTTTCTTTATAAGTTCCGCTTCTGTTGGAGTTTCAGTGTTTTTCCACTTCTGTGCAAAGGCCATCCTTGCCGCTGTGATAATATGAATCATTAAATAAAAGATTTCCTTCGGATATGTCTCATTGGTGATTCCCAGTAAAAAATTCTGGTTTAAAATTAAACTCTACATCACAAATTTCTCGTAAGCATTGATGTATTCCTTTCCAATATTCTTGGGCCTTTCCACAACTCCACCATATGTGATAGTATGTACCTCTTTCCTTATTGCACTTCCAACAAAGAGAGGAAAATTTATTGTTCATTTTAGATAGTCTTGCTGGTGTTATATGCCATCTGTAAAATAATTTATACAGGTTTTCTTTAAATGGAATTGCAAGAGTTATTTTTTTATTTCTGGTCCAAATATTTTGCCAATCGTTCAGGGCAATACTATGACCGAAATCTCTCATCCAGCTATCATTGTTTCTTTAACAATTTCTTCTTCCAACTTAGTTTGTAGTAATACTTGATATGTTTTTTAATCATTTTTACATCTGGCCCTAACAAGATTTCATCTAATTCTCCCTAGTTTTACTAATACCCAATTCCTTTTTGTCTTCTGCATGTTTAGCTTGGAGTTGTAGATAGGCCCACCATTCCAATTCTATTCCCTGTTCATTCAACTGCTGTCTAGTTTGCAAATCTCCTTTTCATCTAACAGTTCTTCATAAGTAATGATTTTATCGTGTCTTAGCAAGTGTGGATGCATCAAAGCCTCTAATGTTGATATCCAGATTGGTATTTGAATATACATTTGTTTCTTAATTTTGAACCAGGTGTGTAGAAGTGTTTGTCTTACTTTGTGTTTCAAAACATAGCTGTGTCCCTTTAAACTATCTTGTCTAAGAAAAGAGTGCCATCCTGTCTGGAGATTATAGCCTTCTAATGTTAGTATCCTTGTATTTGTATGATTTATCCAGTCTTTTATCCAAGTCATAATTGCAGCACTATAATACAGCTCCCAATCCGGTAGACCAAATCCCCTCTTTCAGTTGCATCTTGTAATAATTTTAATTTTATCCTTGGTCTCCTTCTTTGCCAAATAAAATTTGATGTCAGTCTATTTAATTCATCAAAAAGGGTTTTTTAATTTTATGGGAGCATTTTGAAAGAGAAATAGAATTTTTGGTAATATATTCATTTTGATCGTAGCTATCCTGCCCATAAAGGATAATTTTAAATTGTCCCATCTTATTAGATCTTCCCTTATTTGTTTAATAAGTGGGTCATAATTATCTTTCTTGAGTGTGCTATATCTGGGGATATAATAATTCCTAAATATTTAATTTTTTCACAATTTCAATGCCCATTGTTAAGGTCAATATTTCTTTCTGTTTACTCGTCATGTTTTTAGTGATCATTTTTGTTTTCTTTTTATTTATTTTAATCCTGCTACTAAACCAAATTCATCCAATTTTTGTAAAAGTTTAGGCCCTGAAGATTGAGGTTCTTCCAAAATGAAAAGAAGGTCGTCTGCAAATGCCTGTAATTTAAATTCTTCCCTTTTTACTTTTAATCCTTTTATATCATTATCTTTTTTGATTGTTCTAATTAAAGCCTCTAATGTCATAATGAACAACAGTGGTGACAATGGACAGCCTTGTCTCGTTCCTTTTTGTATTTGAAACTTTTCTGTAAATTCCCGCTAATTAAAATTGTAGCATATTGTTTTGATAGATAGCCTTGATTATATTAGAAAATTTGGGTCCTAACTTCAAATATTCACTCTGCTGTAAAATAAAGTCCCATTTCACATTATCAAATGCCTTTTGGGCATCTAAGAATAACAATGCAGCTTGTTCTGCCACGATCCTCATAGTACTCTAGTATATCCAACGCTACTCTGATATTGTTTCTGAGATGTCTCTGAGGGAGAAAGCCATTTTGGTCCGGGGATATGAGTTTATTGAGTATTTTTTTAATCTCTGCCAGGATCGTCATAAAGATTTTGTAGTCTACATTAAGAGAGAGATTGGCCTATAATTCCTGGTTCTGTTAGATCGGAGCCTGATTTAGGGATGATGGATATTTTAGCTTCTTGCCATGATTGAGGACAATTCGCTTTATCTAAAACTTCATTGAAAATTTTACCATTTCTTTTCCTAAAATTTCTTGTTGTGTTTTATAGATCTCTGCTGGTAAGCCATCTGGACCTGGGACTTTATCTGTTTTTGTTTGTTAATTGCCACATAGATTTCTTGAAGGGTTATAGAATGGTTTAACGCTTTTTGATCTTCTTCTGAAATTTGTGTGAGATCTGCATTTTTAAGTATTTTAAAATTTGGTCTTCTGTAACATAACTTGTCTCTGTGTATAAATCTTTATAGTATTTTTGAATAATCTGCCTTTATCCTCCTCTTTAACATATATCCCTTGTTCATTTCTTAATTTAGTAATCCATCTTTTTTTCATTCTGTTTTTAAGCTTAGAGGCTAACCAACGTCCTGGTTTATTTGCATTTTCAAATTGGTATTGTTTTGTCCTCTTTAGTTTCTGGGCTAGTTCTTCTTTCTCAGTTAAATTTATTTTGTGTTTAATCTTATTCAATTGAGATTTATTTGCTTCTTGTGGGTGGCTTGTAATCTTTCGTACCATTCATCATATTCCTGCTGTAGTTTTATTTTCTTTTGTCTTTTTCTATTTTTCTATTTTTCCTGCCATATATTTAAGACCTCCTCTCATCACTGCTTTAGCAGTGTAATGTTTTGAAGGGAGGAGGTGTCATGAGGTCATTTTCTTGAAAAATTCTAATTCTCTTGTCAATAATTTTTATTAAAACTTCATCTTTTAGAATCGATCTCTGGAGCATCCAATTGTTTGATTGTAGTTGTTGCCCCTTCCATCTAAGCTAATCATATTATGGTCTGCTAGTGTAGTTGGTTCCATTGTTATGTCTAAAATTCCTGAGTTTTTTTTGTGCGCCCAAACCATGTCAAGTCTTGACCAGGACATGTGACGGTTAAATAATAGTAAATTGTTTTTGTTCATGTTCCTCTCTCAGACATCACTAATATTAAATTCCTTCATGAGATCAAAAGAATATTTTTGGTAATTTTTTTTCTTTTCTAGATTGGTATTATTTCCTTTATAATCTAATAGTTTATTTGCGACTGCATTAAAATCCCCTGTAATAAATAAATAACTGTTGATATGCAATTCTTTGAGTTTATCATTATAATTTCTGAAGAAGAA